>JAWWMS010000134.1:336348-393250 GCA_035048045.1 Chlorospingus semifuscus | reverse complement strand
AAATCAAGCAAGTTGTATTTATTGCACATGCAGTACAACCACTAATGCAAATTACCCTGTAAATTCAAAAGGAATCTGTATCATAGGAGTGGATTGAATGTTTCTATTGATATTTTGCTTAAAGCAGAAAATTAATTCTTTTGACAGCCAACTCATAATTGCAACCTCACTTTCAACTACGGCTTTCAAACAGTTGAAACATGCTTGTTTATAAAATGATACGGTACAGTACACAATAGCAAATCAGGTCACAGACATTCAAAAGAAAAAAAAGATCAAAGGACAGATTCATTCACATCTGCAAGCCCTCAAGAGTGTACATGTCAAATGCCCCCAGAAAACTAGGCTGGTGGCGCAATTCCTCTATGTTGGCACCAGCAGAAGCAGCTGCTGTCTTTATAGGATGCAATCTTGCTTACATCACCCTTCACAGCAATCTTCTCTACCCCTGTCCAATTCACCTTCTCATCTATTCCTATGATTTCACGTTTGCATTTCTATAGAGTCCTGTCCTGCAAACTGACTCAAAGTTCAGGTAATAGATCTCCGAGATTTAGAAATGTTGTGTTAAGTTTATTTATTTTGTATTTCATTCTGTCTAAGCAAACTGTAACTTTCTGAAGTGAAATATGTTAAGTATGTCATGTGTATTTTGCATGTTAGTTCTGCTTCACATTAAAACTTCTCACAGACCCCTGTGATGCCTTACTGCAAATATATACAGCTGCAAAGAGTGGTTGTGGGAAGTTAGAAGTGCCAGAAAACCATGTAAACAATCTAACAATAGAGCCTTGAATTTCTGAATATAATTGTACCATGTAAAGTCAAAATATAATATATAAACGATTTTCATGTAATGATGAGTGTGGGGTAGAGAGAATCCAGATAGCTTTTTTTTTTTAACAGTTCCAAGAAAAACATGGCCTTGACTTGGAAGTATAGCATGAAATATTTTTATACAGCATGAATTCTCATTACCTAATCATATGATTTATATAACTGAATTGGAAACCAGGAAATAAATGAAGAAAAATATTCAAGCTATAAAAGATGTGAGTTTAAAATTTTCTTTGTATTTCTGATTAAAACTATTAGGTAGCTAAATGGTCACCCATCTGGACATTAAAAATAGATAAATTTCTGTGGGACTTGGATGTCAGCTATTCCTGAAAAGTTTTATTTCATTGCTTCCCAACCCTGAATCAATCCACTTAAACACAGTTGTATTCCAGATGCTCAGTGAAACTGTCCATGTAATGCATATAGTTGACAAATAATCTGCAGAAAAATCTAGATAGATTTGAAGATCTTTTCCTGTAAATGGCATTCAAATTATTTGTACAAACACATAGATTGAATTTCTGCTGTCTTCTTCCGGCTACTTCCTCCAGAGAGCTCTGCATCAAATCTCTCTAGTTCTGCTATTCTGGTTATCCAAAGTCAGCACTGGGATGGCCCAACTGCATGGAATTACTGTCTGCTAGAGGTGCACCCTGAGGGCTTCTGTGTGCAGCATCACATGAGCCCTACTAATGTCACCCTGTTGGTATAAACTAAGCTAGCTGGACCTTAAGGGACGAGATTGTGCACTGATTTTGTAATAGAAATTAGGTACTAAGAAGGAAGCTGGAGGATTTAAATATTTCTGCCTCCAGCTTAAGCAACACTAAATCTTAGTCTTTATCTGAAAAACTAGGTGAATTAACCCATTCAGCATTCCTTTGCCAAAAATGTCAGTAATACAATAAGAACCATCAAAAGAGTAACAATTCCAATCATTACTTTATAAAAATAATTCATTGGAAGAAGTCAGGAAGAAGGATGAAACATGCCAATATCCTACCCTGAGAATCATTCTGTTGATTTGCACAGGTTTCCTATTATATACCCATCTAATGCATTGGACATGCGTGCTTGTGATGACAAAAATACTTGCAAAGCTTACCAGATAAACCATATTCTCTTCAGACAGCAAAAAATTTCTTGATGGCTGTATTTGCCAGTTACATTTAGACTCAATGTTCTTAAAGGTCTTTTCCAACCAAAGTGATTCCATCATTCTTTAAGTTGCACATCCTGCCTGTCCTGGTTTAGGGCAAATTTGGCAGAAAACCTCTAAAAGGGCCTGACTCCCGAAAGCCCACTCACAAGGCCCCTCCCCTCAACTGGTTTGGGAAAAATTTCTTTGGAGAGAAGTGGAAAATATCTGTTTATTTAACAGGCAAAGCACTCTCCAGTACCAAAAATGAACAATACCACATGACAAAACTCAATCGCCACCTTGAAGACACGACAAATTCAGAAAGTCTCTCCTGTGGATGCTCGCTCTGTTATCAATCCCTCTGGCACTGGGAAAGGCTGTTGCCCAGAGTAGGCCCCCATAGGCCACAAAGTGCAAGCTCTTGGTGCTCCTCAGGTCCCAGTCCAGAGCAGGTTTGAACAGTTCCAAGAAAAGGGAAAGAAAAAAAGACAGTCCAGGAAAAACTCTGCCTCAGCCAGCTAAACCAATTGAAAAGCAAAAGAACACTCTGTTCTGTTTTGTCAGTGCCCAGACAACACAGTGTAGCACAGAATGTGGAGCAGTGTTGCTTTTAGTAGAGTGAGTGCAGCCTCTGATAACAAACTCTGTGCTTCTTCTTCTCCCCACCTTTGCTCTTAGAACCAGTCTTGAAGGCAGAGAATGTAATATCCAGCATTAACAGAACAGATGACTGGGGATACTATGCTAAGACAAAGTTCTGGAACTGCAAATTAAAATTCTACTATCACAGTGAAGCTGAGGAGGAAACACAGGTCACTACAGTTCCCTTGTGGCACGCCAATACTTCCTTTCAATCACAATGTTTTTCGTTTTTCAGTCCGTGACATCACAGGCATAATTCAACATATTTTGGGCAGGAAGGAAGATATTATTCTTCTCATTATACTGATGGGTAAACTGAAATGCAAAGCAGTTATTTCAAAATGAAAAAGCAATAAAGTCAACAGTAAAATCACAGTTTTGTTTACTACCCTAAGTCCTTACTATCCCAAAATACAACAACAGCTGTAAAAGCCTTGTGGCTACTTAATTTTTTCCTATACCTACATGGGAGGGTAAGGGATAAATTATCCCAAACAATGGTAATCCACAACAAAGCATTCTTGACATCATATTCAGCTTTTACGTAGCAAGCTCTTCACCTGATCACTTTTATGTTCCCCTTAGGATGCCTTTTGCAGCTGCGGTGTGCCTGGAGCTCTGGGCTTTGTGGTTTCAAAACTAACCCTAGCTGGAACCCTAACCCTAACCCTAGGCACTAAACGCAGCCTTGGGTTAAGGCTGGTTCCAAGGAAAAGCTGTGGTGGAAGCCATGTTGTGGCAGTTTATTGTTGCCCTTGGGATGCTTTGTGCAGCTGCAGTGTGCCTGGAGCTCTGGGTTTTGTGGTTTCAAAACCCTAACCCTAGCTGGAACCCTAGGTGTAACCCTAACCCAAGGCCATAAACAGTACCCTAGGGTAAGGCTGGATCCAAGGTAAAAGCTGTGGTGGAATCCATGTTGTGGTAGTTTTGTGTTCCCCTTGAGATGCCTTTTGTAGCTGCAGTGTGCTTGGAGCTCTGGGCTTTGTGGTTTCAAAACCTGTTCCAGATTGCAATGCAAGATGTTTTCTATTACCATCTGTATGGCTGTCTCTTCTTCCACTGGATCTTCAGAGGAAGAATACATTCTTCTCTACAGGACCCCCTTGCTCCAACAGAACCACACCTGACACTTCAGGAGGACTGCAGACTGCAGCCACATTTCCATTTGGACTGCTACCAGCACCCTGACACACAGGGTGTCAGGCTGGGTTCTGACTCTGTCAGTGTTGTTCTAGTGTACTGCCTTGTTTGCTTTATCCTTTTATTTTATTTTTTTCTCTTCCCTATTAAAGAATTGCTATTTCCTGCTCCCATTTTTTTTTCCTGACAGCCCCTTAATTTAAAATTTATAGCAATTTGGAGGAGTGGGGAGTGTTTACATTGTCCATCTCAGGGGAGGCTCCTCCCTTCCTTAGCAGACTTCTGTCTTTCCAAACCAAGATAGACTTTGGCGCCCAATGTGGGGCTCGAGGGCACAGAAACAAAAAGGGAATAACAGTTCTTGAGTAATCTAATATTTTGTGTGTGGCTATAGAAACCTCATTAAGCAACACCATGTGGTCCAGCTTGCCCTGGTTTGGGTGCCGCGTGATCATGGCTTTATTTCTCCCATTTGTAGGCCCTTGTCTAAACATGGGTCTATAACCAAGACTACTGTGTCTGTTATCCGGTTTGTTTTATGGGTGAATAAGGTGAGGAATTAATGGATTTTTAACTTCCTCTGGAAAGCATGCACACGGATTCACAGCTATCACACACTAACTGTATGTTTTTGGGGTTACTTTAATAATGGCACCTGCTGTAAGGAAATGACACCAGGCGAAATCTTCTGCCAACCCTTTAACCATCTCTTTGGGTCTGCCCCACCAGTTTTTGAAGGGTTCAGATCCACTCTAAATATTAATGATATCATACAGTGGCTGGTGTTGCTGATAGGCCTGTTCTATTTAGCATTTAGAGAGAAGGGGAGACTAACCTGGATAACTACCCTGACATCTACCCCAGAACCTGACACAGCACCAGAGCATAGGGATGCTGCTGCCCCAGAGCCTAACCCTACCCCACAGCCCACCCCAGATCTGAACTACCCAGATTGGATGAGGAGTCTGGTGTAGGAGATACGTGAGATGGGCCAGATGCTGAAGGAATACACTTCCCCCGCTGGTAAGAAGCACTCCCCTGCCTTGAAGAGGGAGACTCTAATAGTGCAGCAGCGGAACCCACAGATGTTACAACTGTCCGGGCTCCAGCTGATCTGCAAAGGCAGTCACGACCAGCAGCAGTGGCCCCTGTAGAAACAAGGAGATCTAAGATGAAAGCAGAGCACCCAGATAGGGGATGGCCATCACAACCCACAGGGGAGCCAGAAGTTGCAGTCATCACCAAGTCCCTGACATACGAAAGTCTCTGTAATCTGCACAGAGGCATTGTACAATGGGGACGTGAGGCTTATACAACCTGGCTACTTCGGGTCTGGGATCTTATGGGTACAGGCATCAGCTGGATTGTGGTGAGGCAAAGAATCTGGAATTCTTGACCCAGGACTTAGGTATGAATCAGATTTTTGTAAGGGAGCCAGGGTCCCTTTCCCTCTGGGTGCGACTTTTAATGAGTGTCAGAGAGAGGTTTGTCCACAGGGAAAGAATGCAGGACCAGCACCATAGAATGCGCTGGAAGACTCTTGAGGAAGGGATCCAACAGCTGAGAGAAGTGGCAGTATTGGAGGTACTCTTTGGGAGGGATAGGCAGCATGATAATGACCCCGACAAGGTCAGGTGCACAGGGCAAATGTTGTGGAGCCTGGCAAATCTAGGGCCATCTCAATACACCACCTTCATTGCAATGATTAATGCCGATACCAGCCAAGAGACAGTAGGTTCTGTTGCCAACAAGCTTAGAAATTATGAAAGTATGATCAACGGCCTGATGCAGGCTCATGTCTCTGCCGTAGTCCAAGAACTCAGAGAGGAGATGAGGGAGATGAGGGAGGAGGTGAGGAGGAACAATTCCCACATTGCACCAGTGCGAGTCACAGGCCCCAAAGTCAGAGCCCAACATGCCCCAGCTAGAGAGAGAGGGTACACCCTGCAGGCTGACCTATAGTTCTTTCTGCGTCACCATGGGGAAGACATGGGAAGGTGAGAGGGAAAACCCACTTCTGTCCTGGCAGCACGGGTGTGTCAACTCAAGGAAGGAAACACTAATCGAGGGAACTCCAGCAAAGTGAAGGTAGCCTCAGCCTCCCATGACCAAGCTGCTGAGTATGATCTGTCAAATCCCCTTGAAAGTACCTCTACCATGTATGCCCAGGAAAGAAAGAACCAGGATTAGAGGGGCCCTGCCTCTAGCCAGGGAGAGGCATAGGAAAACCGGATCTTTTGGACAATGTGGATGCCATAGCCTGGCACTTCAGAACCACAAAAATATGACGCCTTAGTTGATACTGGTGCACAGTGTACCCTGATACCATTAAGACATGTGGGGACAGAACCTGTTTCCGTTGCCAGAGTGACAAGGAGATCACAGCAATTGACCCTGTTGGAAGCCCAGGTGAACCTGACTGGGAAAGAGTGGCAGAAACATCCTATTGTGACTGGCCCAGAGGCCTCATGTATTCTGGGCATAGACTTTCTCCAGAATGGCTATTACAAAGACGCAAAGAGACTCAGATAGGCTTTTGGCATAGCTGCTGTAGAGGCAGAAAACATTAAGCAGTTGAACACTTTGTCTGGACTATCAGGAAACCCATCTGCAGTAAGTCTCCTGAACATAGAAGAGCAACAAGCACCACTTGCCACCTCAACAGTGCACCGCCGACAGTACTGAACGAATCGAGATGCCGTGATCCCCATCCACAAAATGATCCATGAGCTGGAGAGCCAAGGGGGGTCGGCAAAACCCACTCACCCTTCAACAGCCCCATTTGGCCTGTGCGCGAGTCTGACGAAGAATAGAGATTGACTGTGGACTATCATGCCTTCAGTGAAGTGACTCCACTGCTGAGTGCTGCTGTGCCGGACATGCTGGAACTCCAGTTCCAGCTGGAGTCCAAAGCAGCTAAGTGGTATGCCATACTGACATTGTTAATGCATTTTTCTCCATTCCTCTGGCAGCAGAATGCAGGCCTCAGTTTGCTTTCACCTGGAGGGGCATGCAGTACACCTGGACTGCCCCAGGGCTGGGAACACAGCCCCACCATCTGCCATGGACTGATACAGGCTGCACTGGAAAAGAGTGAAGCTCCAGAACATCTGCAGTATATCAATGACATCATTGTATGGGGGAACACAGCAATGGAAGTATTTGAGAAAGGAGAGAAGATCATCCAGATTCTGCTGGATGTGGCTTTGTCATCAAGAAGAGCAAAGTCAAGGGACCTGCCCAAGAAAACCAGTCCCTGGAAATAAAGTGGCAAGATGGATGGCGTCAGATTCCTGCTGACGTGATCAACAAGTTCACAGCAATGTCTCCACCAACCAGCAAGAAGGAAACACAAGCTTTCCTGCGAGCCATAGGTTTCTGGAGAATGCACACAGCCAGATTGTGAGCCTTCTCTACCTCGTTACCTGCAAAAAGAGTGATTTCCACTGGGGCCCTGAACAGCAGCAAGCCTTTGCCCACATCAAGCAGGAGATTGCTCGTGTGGTAGCCCTTAGCCCAGTCAGGATGGGACCAGAAGTGAAGTGCTCTACTCTGCAGCCAGGAACCATGGCTTGTCCTGGAGCTTGTGGCAGAAGGTGCCTGGGGAGACTCGAGACCAACCACTGGGATTCTGGAGCCAAAGTTACAGAGGCTCTGAAGCCAACTACACTCCAACAGAGAAGGAGATCTTGACCACCTATGAAGGAGTTCACACCACCTCGGAGGTGATTGGCATGGAAGCACAACTCCTTCTGGCTCCCCACCTACCGATGCTGGGGTAGATATTTAAAGGAAAGGTTCCCTCTACCCACCATGCCACTGATGCCACATGGAGCAAATGGATTGCCCTCATCACACAGTGCACCCGTACTGGAAACCTGAATCGCCCCGGGATTTTGGAAATAATTACAATAGCCTGATTTGGAGGAGGAGGAGTTTCACCCAGCTTACATAGTAATCAAAAATCTCTCTTTGGATGTAGGCTGGCATCCTTCCAAAAGTGGATCTGCACTCTCTGGGTGAAGGACCCAACAGCTACTCAGACTTTAGTGGAGTACTAAGTAGTCATATTAAACAGTTACCTGTTTAATCCTGTATTATATTGAATAACAAAAGTTAATTGCTTGTTTCTCAGAGCAAGCTTCTCTGAGCACATTGCTGTATTGTAAGCTTGGACAGGTTTGGAAAAGTAAGCAGACTGCTGAGACAGTTACTAGACACCTACATATAGGCTTAATTTAGATCTCTAGGTATAGTAACAGTTACATTTACTCCAGACTAGATGTTCCTCTCCATCACTCCTTTACCAGCAGGAGAGATACAGTCTCTTCTGTGTTTTGGGAATATCATCTGATTTCACATGAACTACTGTAGCTGCCTCATCTTGCCAGCTTTCCTCAGCTTTTAACTACTTGTCACAAGCATCAACAGGAGACACAACTGATGGTATTAGACAAATATTTTCCAAAAGCAACTCTTCTCTGTGACCTAAAGTAATACCTTTTTTTAATTATTGTTATTTTAAAAGCCATAAATATATGGTTTCACTGAAGTTTCTGACTGAACTTTCAATACTTTTTCCTTTAGTTTACAGCAAAGAATTTGACTGGAGGGATTATTGAGTTTAGAGGGAATGGTGTAGAAATAGCATAGGATGTTAGAGTGAGTGGTAACAGGCGGAGATTTGAAGAAAAATATTAGATGATAGTGGTGAAAGTGGTGAAAATAGAAATGGTGAAAAAAGTTTGAACCTCCTTCTCAGGAATTGTCCTTTCCATCTATACTCTTGTTCAAATATTCTATAGACAACTATTTTGGGTTTGAAAGACTCTTAAGATGTGCTTAGCAGCATGCATTCCTCTCTGAGCTTCTCCAACACTATCGTGCTCCTTAATTTCTTTTGTTTTCTCCCCAGTGCATGACAGCCAATTCTATGAAGCACCAAGTGATAGAACAAGAGGAAATGGCCTCAAGTTGTGCCAGGAAAGGTTTGGATAGGATATTAAGAAAAATTTCTTCACTGGAAAGGTTGTCAGGCCCTGGCACAGGCTGCTCAGGGCAGTGGTGAAGTCACCATCCCTAGAGTGATTTAAATGTGTAGAAATGTTGTTCAGGGACACAGTTTAGTGGTGGGCTTGGGAGACCTAGGTAAATGCATAGACTCTATGATCTTAGAGGTCTTGTCCAACCTAAATGATTCAGTAGTTCTACAATTCTGAGATGCTTGCTGGTTTTCTGTATTTTGAATGCATGAGTGTATGAACAGAAAGGTGCAATCAGTATTTGAAACCTCCCATGGTAAAGTTTTGACATCCACTGTTGGACACAGTGTGCTTTAACTTGTGCCTAAACTTGTGCCTCATTTCAGGTGCCAGCAAGGCAAATGTAGACATCATTTCCTATGTTCCTGTATATAGGGTTTCCAAAAGAAAAACAGAGACATTTGAAATTATAATAAAAGCAAAGTATAAATATCGGTCAGAGCACCTGAAAAGCAGAAGTTATGTGCTGAGTCACTTCTGTGCTGTGAAGCTGGGAACACATAATGCTCAGAACTGATAACCAGTAAATTAAGAAAGAAAAAGACTTCAATCAAACACAATTCACTCACAATTTAAGGGACAATACGACATATTTACTTAGAATGACATTTATTGCTGTTTCCATGAATTGTGTGGGGATGGGAGGAAGCAGCTGTGGACTCTCAGCAATTGCAAAAGTCCACACCATAAAAAGGCCTTATTTTAGTCAACATGTTGTCAGTCTTTAATGAGTAGTGGTGTTAACAGCTGGTTTTGATGTAATTGCTTTGGCACTATTAGATTCCAAGCTGTTTATTGCATTCTTCTCCCCAAACTGCTCCCTGGATACAGGCTGGGAGTCAAGAGGTCAGAGGTCTAAAGCCAGGAGCTAAAAGATTTGTCATCATTTAACAGGCCACTTGTTGCTACGTACTCAGCAAACTGGACAGTGCAGCTTAGCAGGAAAATGTGATCCATTTTATATTTTATGCCTCCAAAAAAGCAACTGGGTCTGCAGAACCAATCTGGCATCATCTGTTTGTACCTGGGCGTCATGGGATGCAGTAAAATATCCTCAATTAGCATGATGATAATGGTTGTCTAATACATGCACTCAATATTATGACATAAACCTTCAAAACACAGTGAGTGAGGGATATGACATAAGCAGTCTTACCTGCTGCTCTGGATCATTATAGCTCTGCCTCAAATTCCACTCTTAGTTACATGAGTGTAACTGGAAGAAAATTGTTCACAATTCCTGCACAATTCTGGCCCTTTTCCGCTGCTCCTTGTTACAGAGTCACACTAGGGTTTCTTTCCAGAAATATGAAAAAAAAATTTGTTTAAATTGTCTGCAATTAGTACACAATGAGATACTGTCTGTAAGAACCACATGAACATGGAAAGGCTGATTTACTAGGAGTCTGAGAAAACAGTTGACTGAAAAAATACGGGAGCTGGATGACTTTTCCCCAAAAGAAAAACTGAAAAACTTCTCCTGCAATTGAAGCCAAGAATTTCAAGCTCTAGAAGTGTGGTTATTTATGAAGGGAATTCTTGCAAAGAAGGTGTCTTCTTTGAGGAGGATTATATTCAGCAAATATACCCAGAAATATTCATATTGTTCAATTCTTTGTACCAATCATATGTTTACATGCCAGAAGAGCTATTTGATATCAGCTGTAGTCCAATTAATTTTGATTCTTTACATGCACAAGGCAAAAGAGGCTCATATTTTACCTTTATAGTATGCCCAAAGATCATATGCCATGCAAAACAGAAAAGCAGAGTTCAGCTACCCTTAAAAATAGATAACAAAAGAATAAAAATGTGCTGTTTTCTTTGCTCCTTTGTTGACAGTATTGTGGACACTGCAAGATGGTGAGATACAAAGTTAAGCCCTTCCTGCAATCCCATTTTTGTAAGTATCTTCAAAAGCTGTTGAAACTATCAGGAAGGGCAATTTGACTATTCACTCTGCTTTGAGACAATGATATAACTGACTTTTTGAAACTGAAACCTCTGATTGCTTAGCCTTCGCTCTAGTTCCGTTGTGCAATCACACACTCTGGATTGGAACTTCTTTCGAAGGTCTTGCTGTGTGAACCAGAAACTGGAGAGATGTGGAGTAGATACTCCTTGATGAAGTTGCTATAGTTGATGTAGTTGCTGAAGGATTGCTGTAGTTTCATGTGCTATATTTTCCTTTCCTGAAAGAGAGGGAAGAGCTAATGTAGGTAAATCTGAACCAGTTGTGGTCACTAGGTGGTGTTCTGTCACTGCATCCCATGTATAGGATGTTTCTCCCTGGTTACAAGAAGGAAAAATGTAGAAAAATCCTTTACACTCCTTGGGAGAGGGCATCCAGACTTCATGTCTGCACAGCCTAGTTCTTACAGAGGCTAACAGGTAAGATTGGATCACAATCCAGGAGGCTTTAGGGGTCTCTGGCTTTATAAGTCTTCAAAGCACTGACCTCAATCTGCCTGAGTGACTGCTGCCTGTGACATGCTTTCCAAGCTTTAACCCCAGTAGTGTGGTCAGCAGAACTAACACCATTTTACAAGGCAAGTAACCAGTGTCTGTGGCTGCACAGGATGCATTTGTCCCACTCCCCACATTATCAGGGCCTGTAGGTTCTGTGCTCCAAGCAGACAAAACAAGCAGGCCTCTTCTTCCCCTCCCTAAAGGTTCCTGTGCACCAGGCCCCTCCTCACCATCTTTGAAGGTCCCAGGCTAGCCCAATGGTGCTGATAAACCCAGCACAGGAGAGGGAGGCACAACAGTTCAGAGCACATTCAGAAAATCAGTTTTATTATAAACTCTGCATACTTACGTATAAATTGTACTATATTCTGTCTGTTTGTAGAGAACCAGTCCCATAAACATAAATTCTGTGCTACATTAACCATATATTCCCTTAATAAAATTGAGTTTTAATTGAAACTACAATTTAGTGGTGCCATTGTCAAGGATTCCTAAGAGTATCCATCTGTCCCCTCTCTGTTGGGTAGCACTTGTGACCTCAGGCATCCAGAGACAGAGACAGAGAATTCCCTAGTGAGAATTCATAAATAGTGATGAGTCTAAATATCCTCTCTAAATATCCTGCCAATTTTCCCATGCTTTGCATATATAAAGCCAGTAAAAAAAGTAAAAAAAATTGATCAAAACAGTCAAGCCAGGATATGGAACCACTTTCCATATTCTTTCCATATAAAATCATGGCCTTTATTGCTTTCCATATGAACATATATATGTATTTCCATTTGGAAGACAGCTTTTGAAAGGTTTGCAGGGCTCAGCTGCAAAATATATGCTTTGAAATGAAAGTTGGTATAAACCACTTGATCCTTTTATATATTACTTCATGTATTTTCAGGACTGTAATTTTGTAGATCAAACAACTAGTGGTTAATACTACAGATTTTTTAGGGTTTGTATGTCAACATATTTTTTCTTAAATTTGAAATTATCTAATGAAAAAAATCTTCATTAATATATATATTGGCTATCATTTTGAAAAGAGACCAATGTCCAAATCTAATATCTACAAGGCCTCCCTTTTCTTGCCCTCCTCAAAAATTCCTTAATTCATTTAAAAATAAAGTCATACCCTGCAATAAGAATTTGCTATTGTAGTTAATATTACACTGTGTATGAACTAACACACTACAGTTTATGATTTAAAAACACAACCACTAATATGCAGGAAAACTTTTTCTTCCACTTTTACACATTAAATAAATCTGGTTTAATAAGTGTTCTTTAGAAGTCCTTTTCTCTAAAGGCAGAAGGGGAAGATAAGGGACATATATTCCATTATTTACACTTTCTTACATCTACTTTTCACATAAAACTACCTTCTGAAAAAGTACAGGTGGAGAGATGCCTTTTTCTGCATGAACTGAGGTCATCCGTTCTCCCTGTGTCTGCTGTTGAATAAATCTAATTTTTCTTTTATATAGTCCTGTGGAAGCTCCCTCCCTTGATTTTGAATGTATTTGCCACTGATCCTTTCTCATTCGTCCTAGAAGGCTGCTGAACAATAATTTTCTAAACTCCAGTTTTCACAGCTGAAAAGAGACAAGAAAAGATTTCCTAGATGTTTGGGAGAATTCTGGCAAGCTTCCTTCCAGCACATCTTTGCTGAAATGAATGAGCAGGTTTTGGGGACATGAAAGAGAAAAGAGGGAAGGAAGAAGGACATTTCACCCTTTTTTGGCTGTCAGAATTACGAGTTCTGCATACAGAGATGAATACCCAAAAACTAAGTACTATAAAATGAACACAATAGCTCCATAACATTTACATTCACAAGCCAATTGTCTATTAGTTGTCTCTTTCAGTTCATGAGATATACCTGAGAGTGGGGGGCTTTTTCTACATTCCAGGTCATATTTATCCAACAATTCCAGTTCACCAATTTCAAAGGGACAGAAGTAATGCAAGGTAAAAGTTAAGAAACTGAAAGGAACAGCAAGCTTAAAATTAAGGAAAGTCCCTACACCCCATGTTAAAAAGCTGCTGTGAAGACAAGATGGGGAAACTCCCTAAAATGTATGATTGTATTTCTCAGTGCTATAATCCCACCTTTGGGAAACTATTTCATGCTGCATTACAAATTCCAAACACATATATTTTGATATTTTGAAATTTGTTGCTTATTATGCTTGGCTTTAAAAAAGATTGCTTTATTTTATTTTATCCTGGTTTAAAGTGAAAGAAGAATCTAACACTTCTTCTGAAGACTAATCAGAAAGGCACTGTTTACAGCAAAGAAGCTTGACTAAAAAGAAAATATTAAAAAGAACACTTTGTATATTTGAGTTTTATTACTCCAGTTAAAATGTAATCAAGGTATTTTAAATTAGTGGCTTCAAATATAATTGTAAAATTGAGGAATTTAAAAGTTAAATCTAGAAAGCTACATACTCTGCAGTGCCTAGCCAAGTCTGCATGTGGCCTTATCGTGATTCAGAAAAATGTCCTGTTCATGCCTTGTGCTAAATTGCCCAGCTCATGTGGTTTAAAATACATTGAAGGGGGGGATAATATTTTTTGCTTACCAGCCTATGTTCCCTCATTTGGTTTGTAAAGAAGAGCCAGTCTTGTACTGTACAGTACTAGTGTTGGAATTAGCAATACTGAGTTTTGTGTGTGTTCCTCTCCCAGTTAGGACAAGAGGGAGAGGGACAATTAAGGACAGCAGACAGGCTGGAACATGTCAATTAGCTTCCCTGTAAGTTCTCCTGTCATGTCTGTCACTTACAGTAGGCACAGGCTGCACATCTGACTACCATCAACTTTAATAAAGTTAATAATGTCCAGAGACAGCATTCTCCAGAATGGAGAAAGAAACCTGCCTGCTGCCAGCGCACTTTATTCCTTCCATCTGGGTAGGACTGTATTATGTAGGATTAGCCAAAAATTATGCTCTCTGAACTGATAAATTCAGTCAAATTAATTGTATAAAATAAATTGTTCCTCCCAAAAAAAGGGATATGCCAGTGGGGAGGTACCTGAAAACACAGCATGCCTGTGTAAACAGTGCTGTCCTTTGCCACAGTATGGAGTGTGTCAACACCATATGGTGCCACTACAAATTTATTAACTGACAGATTAACTCATCTCAGCATTTGGGATCCCCATTTTCCAGCTGTGAGGATGATTGATGGGCTGACTACTGTTTCTTGAAGTTATTTCCTCCATTTAACAGAGTCAAGAAGAGAGAAAATTGCTCTCTTTGTAAAGGCTAAGTTCACCACTCCTTCAAAGACCAACCATAGCAATTTATTCCAGGCATAGTCTTAAAACTGGTAGAGTACACACCAAGTGCATACTAATTAGAAATTTCTTTTGAAGGGTCTATCATTTATTAAGGGTCTCCCTTTCCATACGCCCCACTTCATCCCTTAATTACAATACAGCACTTCCTACTGCAATTGCGAGAAGGTACGTTGGACCCTATAGCTGTATTAACTACTACACCTTCTGAGATGTACTTCAGGATCAGATAGAAAGGAGGCAGATAAGCCCAAATTTTTAGGGGCATGGCCTTCATCTTAGACATGATCCTTTTATTCCCACTGGCAATATTTCTTAGGGGAATGCCCCATGAAAAGCACATTTCTTTAGTGTATTGGTTTGGCAAATCTCATGTCCACAAGACATTGCACCCACACTGGTAATGAGGTAATGGTTTCTCTACTGCTGCTAAATAGGATCTCGCTACTAGCAATCTATTTCTTGGCATCTTCTAGTGCGACGATATCAATAAATCTTAAAATGGGCTATCTGCCATGAGTCAGAGAATTTGGTCTGTCCAAACTGCTCTGACTCAGACCATGATTATTTGATTTTTTTTTTTACCCTGTCTGATTCTTTACTGATTGTATAACGGTTCTCAAAAGCCTAGCACATTGCTACTGGTCTGTACCACCTCTCATATACCACCTCTGCACTGCAGTATGAAGATGTAAAAGAAGCCAGGAAATAAAACTACCCAAACTAAGTCAGAAGCATATTAAAAATTTACACATTTTTCTTGGTGAAAATATTAAAATATTTTAATATTTTAATTATTATTAAATAATAATAATTATTATTATTTAATAATAATTAAAATATTAAAATATTTTAAAACTCTAGTTTCCCTGTGTTAGGCAACAGCAAGCAACAATAACCTTGTTCAGTAACGCGTCTTTATGTCTACAACAGCATAATGTAACAGGAGATGGATAAATAAAGGGACAAGTTCTAAAGCAAGTTTCACTACTAGGGTGTTATTTTCATATTATCCTTGTAGGTAACTATAAGTTCATTTGGGGGTTTTGGGGTTTTTTTGGGGGGGGTGGGAGGGGGTTGGGTTTGTTTATTTGTTTTTGGTTTGGTGGTTTGTTGGTTTGGTTTTGGTTGTTTTGCAACACACACAGCTTCTAGAGCCCCAGTAAAGTGACTGCAGTTTTAGGAAACAAGGAACACTTCATAATGCAGACAAGAACAATTAAAAGCTCCAGATACTTGCCTTAATCACTCTTTTATTGCTTAAAATATGAACATGCCTATTTTGTGTTGGTTCAAAAGAAAATTATCATTTCAGTGTATATGTAAGGATGATTTCTTCTGAGGGAAAAAGAAACTCTGGTTCTCTTAGTGTCTCCTGTGCAGAGAGGTCTGACCTTGTTTGAAGCTAAAAGAAAATATTCATTCCAAGTTTTAATGCTTTTCCTCCATGTTGTTGGAACTTAATTTCAATCAAGATTTTTTTCTGCCAAGTGAAAAAGAATGAAATATCCTTATCTTGTAAAAGGAATATTAAAGGAAGTACTATCTCATTTCCCTTCATATTTCAGTATTTTAAATAATTACATCAGACATTAAAGCAAAGTTAAAACAAGATGCCAGCACATATGTGGGTTGTCTGCAAGCAAATTCCACATTTGGGTTTGCTAACAATAAAAATTCACTTGTCAAATTTTTGGTAGCTCTAAGAGATGTAACTCATTTGTACTCTAGAAATTCTGTGGTATGAGACCAAGAACCCATTTCAGATCATCCTAGGGATGACTTTCCACTTGGCACTTTCCACTTGAGATGCACCAGCAACACTGTCAGAGGAGGCTTGCATGAACTCCAGAGACCACAGTTATTTGGGCTGGCAGCTAATTTATTCTAACCTGTGCACCTGTCTACTGCAAAAAAGAATCCACACATCTTTAATTTAGACAACGCTTACAAAATGTCACATTAACAGTAATATATATCTACGTTTGTATAGGTAAAATTAAATATTTGCATGTGACCTGTGAACAGGGTGAGACCATGATAAAACAGAGACCTGCTCCATCCCAGCAGCAGTCTCAGTCCAAGCCTTTGGTCTCAGTGTTTGTAGCAACAACCATACCCATCCTGTAACAGCTCAGAAATCCAGATTTCTTCTGGGCAGTGGAGGTTCTTACAGGACATCTACCTGTTGAAACATCCTTTGCTGGCATTTTCAGAATAAAAGTGGTTGATTTTATAAAGTTTCTTCTAATTTAATGTACAGTCTTGGAAATAATTGTGAAAGATAATGACATTATTTCCCATTCCTCTGAACAGTTTGCAGGGGTTTTTTAACCAAACCAAACAATCTACTAAGTCTACATAGCACTGAACTTCTATTTTTAGCACTCAAGTCCTTGTAAACATGATGTGGTGTCAGAAACAGTTTCTCAAATGGTGTTAAAAACCCCAAATAAATAAACAAAATCTAAAAAAAAAATCACCCCAAATTAAAAAAGACATTTTGCCAGGGCTAGTGACGGAACAAAAACAGTCCCTCACTAGAGAAGCAGGTACTTAAAGATAGCTTACAAATGAAGAGGAGAAAAAAGGAGTTTCGTTAATGTATTTATATATATCTGCACAAGCATGTGCATAGATATGTTTACATAGGTGTATGTACATATTTGAATATATGTATATTTATCCCATCTTTATCCACATATATATATCTATAAATAAATAATGTTGTGACTTGACATCTTGCATTTGAGAGGGGAGCACATAGCAGAGAACTTTTTTGAGCACTGAAGCTAGGAATGCTGCATTTTCTTTGAAGTTTAATCATATTTCAAAGGATTAAAGTATTTTTCACTTGTAAACAACCCAATCAACATGTATCTCTAGGCTGGCACTTCATACAGTATGTCATGTCTGTGTCCATTATTTATGGGATGGGCCAACATTTTCAACCACAAAAAAGTAATTCTTTAAATTGGGAACTGACAGACCCATGCAGTCCTGCAAGTGTCAGTGTTATCATGAAGAAATGTAATTAAGTTCTCTGCGTTGGTTAGAAGTTTGGCCAATCACTCAGTGCTCATCTTTCATCAGATATTAACTTTGTTGTGTTTAGGTGCTTTATTGTCAGCTTAAGCACTATGTTGATCAAACTACAACTCTTATTCTGTTTAATAAGGAAAACAACATCCTTGTGTTCTCAACTTAGGCATCTCATTCTTAAAATATAAAATCCTCTGTCAACTGAGCTGGACAACATGATAATAATGCTATTTTTTTTTTCTAACACAAGATCAAAGCTTCAGACAAAGTGGTGTATACCTTGGATATTCAGCTTCAAAAATGTAGATCTCTCAAACCCAGATATCTCTTGTTGCTGATTTTATAGTGTAAAATTGCTTTTAAAGGAAGCATCCAGTTAAATGGCAGTATTTAATTGCTGGTTTAAGTTCATGTAACATTGTGTGCTCTTTTAAAGTGGGGGGGATTTTCCCCTCATGTACTGTCATTTATTTTAATACAGAAAATGAGCATGGAGCCAAGGCTGAGATCTTCAGAGACAGTAGAAATACCAAAGAATTGTCAATCCAGCCCTCTTTAGCCTAGCTTTTAAATTTACAGGGAGGAAATAATATTTGCTTTCTTTCTGCTCCTTAAATTTTAACTGTCCTTCATAGTTCTAGGAGACTCTCTAGCCTTAGGTTATTATCAATCACTTGGCAATTTCCTTCTGCTTTCCATCTGCCCTTCTCAAGCTCCATAAAAACATCATTTTTATCCCTTATAGTGCAAAAGTGCCAAACCAATACCTACTACCAATGCGTGAGAAGGCTCTTAGTGTGGATGTGGGCTCCAAAATGTTGCATTGGTTTGGTCTGGGAGGACATGAAATGCCCAAATATTCACTGCAAGAACTTCTGCTCCTGACCAATTGTCAGATAATTTTTCCTCACAAACTGCAAAAACTGCAGTCAATGAGTTGCTGTCTCCCAGAAGGGCTGCAAGCAGACCTAAGTCTGGATCCTTTCTCTTATCTAAGAATTTCTCATCACTAGAGGTGACAGAAGAATCACCTGAGCCCTCTCTCTGAAGATTCTATGAGTACAGGAGAAAACCCTTGAGCAGCCATTGAAAGGGAGGACTGTTTTAAATCACCAAAGCAGCCAAGTAGAAAAAAGTAATCCTGACAGAATAACTGGCCGTGTTTCCTATGGTAAAATTCCCAACTGATGGAATGTTAAACTTTTCATTTGAATTAGTCCAAGAGCGTTTTGAGGGCAATAGCCAGAAGAAACAAAGCATTTTTAACTGGAGTAACAGAAGGGAGAAGGGATACTTCTCACTGTGCTAAATGGAAAAGCAAATTCACTGGTTTTCCTCAATGAATTGGTCAAGAGCTTTCTTTCATGCTTTAGTTCATTTAAACATGGCTCTTCTGTGGCTCCATTGCATTGCATATAGATGCATGCTTTTGTTAAAGTGACAACAGCATTGCTTACCTGTCAGCCTGAATAACCTCAGATAACATGAAGAAACTCCTTAGACTGTGCTTAATGGAAATTTCATTCATTTTGTCCCTTCACCCTTTCCCTTTATCTGACTTTTGTTAGATCTTAATACCCCTGTCATTTATAGGAATGCCCTGGGTACAGAAAAGCTGCCTCAGAAAAACAGCACATCACCCTTCCTTCACTGGTGTGCAGCCCCTATGAAAGTTCCTGTGACTTCAGGGGGTGTCTAAAGAACAGGAGAAAGAAAAACTTGTGTACATATTAAGTGCAACTCATTAAAGTGAGTCCCCAGTAAATATGGCCCCTACACACATGAAAGCACAGAGAATTAATGACAATCACCTCAGCAATGAGAGAGAACAAGTCGACTTCCTGCACTGGCCTTGGTATTACCTGTCAGAGCCATTGCAGCACACATGAAGAATGCATGCACCAAACACAAACTTTGCCCTGGACCTTGCGGTTGATGTGTGTGGGTACAAATATGTTGAACCGTGGATTACATTATCCACAGGGCAAAGTGATAAGAGTCACACCCCTGTATGTCCTTTCTTACTCTCAAGATGCAAGAAACTGAATCAGGGTAGGAAAAGGAGACTGAGCTCTAGAAATGATTCCCTGTGAGCTTGCACATCTTCCTGCTGGTCATCACTTAAATGGATAGGGTGATGCACACCCTAGATGCACACCCTAGTCTAGACCACTTCACGTGACCAGGTTGCAGGAGCAGGCTAAAAGTTGCTTTTACCACCACTGTTGAAATAAGCACTTTTGCACTTGGAGATTAACAATCTTGGATGTTTTGGCTATGTTTATCCAAATGCCTTCTCATTATTTAACTCAGTGGGAAGATCTACAGTGAGACACTGCCAGGTCTGCCATGGCCTAAGGAAGAGTACCTCAATAAAGGGCACATTGTCTTTCTGTCAGAACGTGGGCAGTTGTCTATGAAATTGCTATGATTCATTGGGATTTATGTCCAAAAAATGTGAGAGTCACATTTTCATGCCTGTTTCTCTCTTGCCGTTTTCACTTTTCCCTCTGAGCTTGTTCCAGTTACTGCCACCATCAAGGCATGGTTTTTCAGTTAGTTCATTGTTCTTGGCACCAGCAGGTAGAAGAGCAATTCACAAGCTAAATGTGAAATTTCCTGTCCCCTACTACTCTTTCTTTGACAGCTAAGTAAGAAAGTGTGGCTACCCACGTGTGAGAAATGAAAGGGTGTTGCTATCTCACCCATCCTCTGAGCTGGCAAGACATGGAAACATGACCCATCTTCAGCTTTTACGCAAACTTTGAGTTCCCATTATCAGATACACATTTCAGGACTAATGTGCAAACAATTTAAGTTAAAAGACCATTCAGAATGGTCTTGTATGCAACTTCTGGATAAATCTGGCATGAAAAGAGGTTGACAATTTAATCTACCTTTGTTTTTAATCCAGTCTTAAATGCATTATAGACCACTTCCTCTAGCAGAATAGCTGAACATTTCCAGTTTCCTGTGACTTATCCCTTCTTTCATCATTATACCAATAAATGCCCATAATTTGATTAGGTGTTGCCCAGCCTATACTACCAGAAATAGTGATATTGATAATGACTTTTTGAGTTAAAAGATTAGTGGAAACAAATTGTAATGAAAGGTATCAACAGAATTTTGAAAATAAATTTCATTTTACACATAGGAAGTGGAACTGCTTTAGTGGAGGAAAGTATAAGCATTTGGAATAGTTAAGACTTAGCAGTCCCCAGAGCACCAGGGCAATAGGGTCTTCACCCCCACTGTGTCCGATTGTCGGTCCAGCTCTTTATGCTTAAAGACAGAATAAAATAATTTTTCAAAATCACAGTGGAAATATGGACAAACTTTCCTCTTCTGTCTGTATATAAGAAGAAAATACTACTTCAATTTCTATCTGAAACTCAAGAAACAGGTTTGATCTGCCTCTGCACTCAGAACTTGTCTCTCTGACTGAGGAATTTGCTGTATCCAGAGACAGGAGTATGTGGGAATGTGAAGAAGTGTTCTGTAGTTGTCATTGTGAACTTTCAAGGGTGAATCCAGGCTAGGAAGAATGTTAATTCTAAAGTAAAGTAATAGAAAAATAAATACAAAAATGACACAGACTTGCCTCTGAATTCTAATGTCTTTATCCTTGGAGACTTTGATTCCATTACAAATGTTAGCAAAGATCAAGGGCATTTTATATTATGGGCAAGTCTAATTGGAAAGAAGTTAATTTGACAAAAGTGGAAATCAGCTAAAGAATTTAAAATTCATGTGAGGTATGCAGTGGAAGTGTCAGATCCTTTAGGATTCTTCCCATACTTGACTAAAACCCTCAAGGAACCTCTCGTATATTTTAAACCCAAATCCACTCTTTCCTCTTATCCTCCTAAGTCCTCCTAGCTCTTCCTCTTGCACATTTTGCTTTTGATACTCCTGCAGAATGTCTTCTCCCCTTCCTAGCATGCTTTTTTGGATGGAGGCACAAAATGCTGTCTATTATCTATCTGGACTACCAAGAAAGGATGGAGAGCACCTTCCCCATTGATTATTTTAGCTGCCCCCTTCTGAAGTTCACTGTCTATTTTCACTGTCTCTGTCAGTAGGGAAGACTCAGACAGATGGCAAATATTGTTTTTTTAATAAGGAATAAATGTGTGGGGCAAACTAAACCGCACCTCAGAGTCACAGAGTGACATCCAAGGAGATGTTCTTTAAAAAATCCTCATCAATGAAAATTAAAAGAGGATGGTTTACCCAATTTCTAGAATTAAGATTTTTTTCCTGTATGTTCTTCTTCATCACCTGTTGATCTAATGCACCTCAAGTAAGAAAACAATAAAAAGACAATTTCACTTTGCAGATGAAGTAGACAGTGGGCAAGAGAGACACATGAGATGAGACCAGTTTCAAATTTCTTTCTTACCTGGTTGTCTAAAAAGACAAAGCTCAAGTTTTCACAGTTAAAGAGGCATGTACTCATATCTGTACCCGTGCATCTGTTTGTCCTCTTTCCTAACATCCTTTCCATAAAATTGCGGAGTGCATTGTTTAAAGCTATTATATTCCTATGAGGTTTATGAGAAAATCTTATGAAGTTCTACTAGGCCAAGTACAAAGTCATGCTCATGAGTTGAGGCAATCCCAAGCAGAAATTACAGGCTGGGAGGAGAAAGAATTAAAAGCAGCCCTTAGAAGAAGCACTTGGGGGTGTTGATGATGAGCTCAACATGTGAGCTCCTAGATTAGAAAGCCTCTTTCCTTGGCTGCAGCCAAAGTGTGATTAAAGCAGGTTGAAGGAAGGGGTTCCACCCTTCCATTACTCTCTCATGAAATCCCATTGGGTCCTCTCCTGGGCCCCTAGATTAAGGACATCACCTTGTTGGATTTGGTCCAGAGCTTGTCATGAGCAGCTCCTATGAGGAAAGGGATTGTTCAGCCTAGGGAAGGGAAGGTTCTGGAGAAACCTCAGAGCACCTTCCAGTAACTAACAGTTCTATAAGAGAGCTGGAGAGGGACTTTTGACAAGGAGTGATAGGATAAGGGGGAATATTTTCAAACAGAAAGAGAGCAGGATTATATTAGATGTTAGAAAGAAATTCCTCTCTTTGAGGATTGTGAAGCACTGGCACAGGTTGCTCAGAAAAGCTGTGGATGCCCCATCCCTTGAAGTGTTCAAGGCCAAGTTGGATGAGGTTTTAGGTGACCTGGTCTAATGGAAAGTGTCCCTGCTCATGTCATGGGGGTCACACTGGGTGATCTTTAGGGTGTCTTCCAACCCAGACTGTCCTATGATTCTATGATTCTATAAAACAAAGTGTTACCGTCTGCTTGCCTTGCTATGACTCTGTTCCCTAATGGCCTCTGGTAAATCCCACTGGCCACTTGTCTAACTATGCTCAGCAGATTTTGCTTTCATGATTAACAGATGGTGTGATGAGCAAGGTCCTGCAAACATGTCTACTAAAGCACAGTCTGCACATAGGATGAGTACCAGCTCTTCTTCTCCTTGCTGAGAGAAAATACCTACATGCTCTATCATTAAAATCAATAATGTAAAGGCAATTTAATGTTGCAGCCTCAATAAAAAGCTCCATAATACTGAAATCATTTAGAGGTTATCTTGAGTCCACAGAGATTTTACCATTATGTTAAGAGTTCCTCTAATTGTGTTAGAGGAACATGAAATTGCAAGATATCACAGAATGATATCTACTGTACAAAAACTGAAAGGAGTTACATCATAAGTAGTGAGTTGGAAATGGAGCTGGTTACAGAAATTTACAAACTCTAAAGGTACAGCATGTGTAAAATGGAGAACCCAAACCAGGTTTCTGTATACTTCCCAGCCTTGCTTAATCAAAAATATTAATGTGAAACAAAGACACTTTCAAGAAAAGCATGTAAGCTACAAGAAAAAAAATCACAAATCGTATATTTTACTTAATCTTTACATTTGCAAGAGTGAAATGTTTCAAAATCATCTGTATAATAAGAAATAACTAAGAGGAGCAAAGAACTTCAGTCTTTTTTAGGGGCCACTTTTATTCAGGGATAATTTTATCAAACCTGGCAGAACCTAATAGGTTCTGAACATGTGAAAGTCTTTCATTTATCAGCCCACTCCTAAAACTTCAGCTTTGAGAAAATACAGCAAGAAGACACCACTTGAAAATGGAAATAATAATTTCTAAAACCAAAGTATATGCATGTTAAGCCAAAATATTAATACTGATAGAAGAATTTTTGGTAGGCTTAATGGTACAGAAGTTCATGATCAAAATGAATTTTTGGATTTTTTTACTCATAAGGATGCTATAATCTTGGTCTTATGATATGTTTATGATAAGGACTAAAGAAACTTTAAGTCTTTAGAAGAACACAACACTGAAATTTCACTTTATAGATGTAAGATTTATTTTGACTCAACAAAAATTTCCAAAATATAAGTACATGTTTACAGATATGCTTAAGACAGCCTGCACACAATAAGCGGATTTCTTAGGAACATGCTTAAATTTAATTATCCAAATCAAAATCATGGGCATTCTTTATATTCCTGATGTTTGTATTCGTGCAGATATCTTATCAAAGAAGTGCCAAGTCAACATCTCTGGGAAACAAATTTTGTTCTAATGGCCCTACATACTGCTGTGTTAAACTGGATGGAACAAGGGCCAGCTTTCAGAAAAATCAAGACAATAGAAAGTACTCAGCTCCTGCTGAGAATTTTAACTGCCTGCTTGCATTTGCTAAAGGTTTAGTGGCTCTTCCTGGGCACACCTCAGAGTTTGAGGTATTGTAGGCAGCTCTAAAATATGCAATGCTGCAGTTGAGATCATATCATTGCAGATGAGGGAATGTGTCCCCAGGGAATGCTATCGGTCTAAACAGCAGGGCAGGCCACAGAGTGGTGTAAGCTCACTTTTACACGTGACTCTTAGAGTACTGAAAAATTACAGTGTTTTCTACTTCAAAAGTATCTGTTGTCCTGGTTTTCTTTCAAAAATATGGGAAAAGAATGGACTACCAGTTCAGCGGGAAAATTACTGAATCAAACATTTGAAATTTTGATCCTACCAAATAAGTAGACTAGACCTCAGGTCACCATGACCTTCTTCACATGAGACAGCACTGTGAAAAATATTTACAAAAGAAACTCCAAAGAAACTGTATTGGGTCAGAGAGATTACCTGGGAAATTTTACCAGGTCACGAGCAATTTATTTCTATGCAAAATTTTTCTTTATATGTCTCTAAGAGTGGAGGATCTCAAGTTTACTTCCAAACAAATGCATTTTCAGCCCAGTAACAGTTTCTACCATCATTAATAAACTGACTCAGCTGGAAACTGTAATAACTCTGTACATCTGTGGTCAAGAGACTCTCTAAGATATTAGTTTTCCTGATGAAAGAAAGTTTGTAGCATTTGACAGATCCATGGTCAGCTGTGTGATGTCCAGATAAGGAATCATACTTTTAACATCGTATTTTCCTTACAATTTAGGAGTATAATTCAAACTTGGAAACAAAACATGAGGAAATTATTATTAATTCATCTACCAGAAGTTATATTTTTCCTCAGACATTTAAGCCAAAAAGCAGGATGCAGTGACAGTTTTAATACAGAGTTTATGCTGTTGATATAGAGCATGAAACCTGAAGAAGCATAAGGAATTAAAAGTAAAAAAGAATGTAGAGATTGAGTCTAACACTGTTAGACTGTGATCAAGACATAACAATGTAAAAGACAATTAAGGTGAGAGATTAGTTATGGTCTTCAGAGAGCAAGGCATTCCTCTTCATGGTGCTCTGGCAATATATCTTCAAATAGCTTTTCTCATCAGGTTTGTTTTCCTAATGAAGGAAGGCTAAAACTTAGCCATCTGTACTTTTACACACCTATGTTTACAGAAACACATCTCAAGCATATTTTTGTATACAATCTGAGCCACTCCATATAAAAAAACTTTATGTAGTTGTGGGAAAAAATCTTGATATTTGTTTGTGATGGCTGACTATGATTGTAAGTAGAGAAAAATGCTTTAACTGAAAATGATAGAATTGTTTCATTTGGAAAAGTCCTATGAAGTTGGAAAAGACCATTGAGTCCAAGTGTTAACCTAGCAAAGAAAACTTATGGCGGCATCTTCTGCAATTAAAGACCCAAGTGTAATGGGCACAGTAGTACTCCATCCATGCTGTCAGACTGTACAATGATCAAATTCTTTGGGGAAATTTAAATAATGGAAGAAATTACTCTGAAGTTAAATTATATACTTTATAATCCAATTCTTGTTTTAGAAACATTTAATAATATTAAATTACCCGTATGTCTAAGGAGGGGTATGCTTATAATTGCTGGCAGAATCATTCCAAAAATGGAACCCCTAAACGAACCAACACCAAATCTGGTCCACTCACTCACAGATTGTGAGTACTCTGAAAATGTTCACTTTCAACTATCAAAGAATTGAGAGTATTTGAGGTTGCTTCTAGCTTAAATACATTAGATGACCTCCAATCCTCTCTCAAATTAATACGAAAAATTTCTTGCCATACACTTGAGTCTGTTCTGTTGCTGCTTCTTCCCAAGAGGAAATTCCAGTAGAACATTGCAAAACATAAATCAGTTGCAGTGGGAGGCTGTTATTATGAATTTTTATAGGATGCAAACCGGTGGTGTGATTAATATTACATATAGTACAATCAATAGTCTTAGATTCACCCTTTTTTAGGCAGTTCATATGTGTCCTAGGGTGACGTTATGATGCTCGTATCCCCATTCATGTGTTCTGTTAATGCTGGATATTATGTTCTGTACCTTTAAGACTGGCTCTGAAGAGTGAAAGTTTTGTTTTGGTTTTCTTATCAGCCTGGCTGGGACACAGAGACTGCGGCTTTTGTTTTCGCTGCTTTTGCTTTTCGCTTTGCTCTCTTGCTCTCACTTCTGCTCTGCTTCTGCTTGCTTTTGCTTTTGCTCATTGGCTGGTTTGGCTAAGCAGTCCAAGTTCTTCCTGGACTGTTTCTCCTTTCTTTTTTTCAACTGTCTCGAGCCTGCTCCGGACTGGGACCTGGAAACACCCAGAATTTGCACCGTGTGGCCTGCAGCAGCTGCCCCAGCGCTGTAGGGACTGAGAACAGAGCAACCACCCAGAGAGAGACTTTCTGAATTTGTCATCTTTTTCAGAGTGGTGTCATCTGGTATTGTTCATTTTGCATGCTGTGCCTGTTAATAAACAGATTCTTTCCACTTCTGTCCAAGGAATTCTTCCCGAACCGGTTGGGGGGAGGGGCTGTGTGGGTTTGCTTTCTGGAGGGACCCTCCTTTGGAAATTCTCCACCAAATTTGACCTAACCCAGGACAACAGGTTTAAAGTTTAAATTTTCTGCAACGTTTCAAATCTTTGAATTACTTGTAACAAAAGCTTAGTAGCATAGGCAGTCACTCTACTTCTCTAGCAAGATGTAAATTATTTACAGCATCTGAGATGACTAGCAGATTTGAGACAGTGAATTAAAATAAGGGTGCTAAAGCTATTGCTGTGTTCCCTGTTTAATCTGTCCTTAAAACAGATGGACGACCAGCTCAGAATGAATTGATCTACTCACAGATCAGTTCCCAGTTTTCTGGTTTACATCTTGGTCCCCACCCCCCACTAATGTGAGAAAATTCAGGTTTTTGTTTCTTTCTTAATAAACCATGATTTAACCAGTGTCAGTTCAGGAGCTGATTCATGAATGGACAGTATAATTTTGTTATTTGGAGTATTAATATGTCATTGAGAAATAGGGAAAATACCTGAGAGATATAACTAGTCGGCTGGTCAATTTTCATTGCTTTCATTGACTCCTATATCTGACATGGTGCCGGATGCACCCACTAGTCCCTGACAATGCGTTGAGAGTGGGCTGTTCTCAGAAGTGATCTGACATACAGGTGGGCATAAGCTCTACGGCACTATGATGTAACAAGGCCCAGGCAGAAGCAAGTACGAGGGAGAGGTCTTTCATATTGTTTCCAAGGAGGCTCATTTCCAAGAAGAGTCCAGGGACAAAAGACCCCGCATCTGCTGTACAGAGACTTTTATACAGAGGAGGTTCTAGGGTAGGGTACAAATTTTTGATAAATAGGGAGAAGACTGCGGAGGAGTACGAGGTGAGGTTTACAATACTTAACCTTATGAGGAGGCTCAGGGGGAGAGGAATAGTCTGAATAAACCAATGGGGCTTCGAAGAACGGGGAATTTCCCAAAACAAAGGGCTGGCACAAGGTAGGAATGACAACTCGGTAGGAGGAGGGACAGGGAACATTCTATATCAAGGGGCAGGTCTAGAGCAAGACGGACAACTAGGTGCAAGGATTCAACTTGGACTGAATTAACAATACAGGAGGGAACAGAACAAACCATTAGGGATAAAAACACACCGCAACATATATCCACTTTTGCAATCAACCTGTTTGCCTGAGAATCTCAGTCTGAATTTTATTGTGCTTTTTTTATCACAGTTTTCATAGCATTTCCCCACAACAGATAACTGAAAATTGTTGTTCAACAGAGCACTATGAATAATACTTAAAATTAATGGTCTTTTACATGTCTTTTAATAATTTGTCATGTTGTTCCTGCTTATTCATCAAGGTTTGTCTAATTCATTTAACAGCCCAACATTTAATAGCTTTACTAGGTGTTTAGACAGGCTCTGATGCAAGGATTTTTTAATAGCTCCCACTCTGCCACACTTTGAAATGTCACACCTTGGCGCTGAAGAACAACAAATAAAAAACAATCGAGCCTTGCACAAATGCCTTTGGTTCTTCTTGTCCCACTCCCACACTGACACTGGGTCAGAGTAATCTCCCATATGTAGCTGCTTACAGCATAAAAAGAAACAATGGGACAATCTCACACAATTTGGGGATTTCCTTCATTTCCATGTGGCAGTAATGAACAACTCTTGCCCTTAAGACTTGCTTGCCTGAGTGCCTTCCCTTCTTTCTTCCCATCTTCCCCTACCCTCAGGCTCATTTTGCCTGCATGTTGCAGAATGATAGAAGTTGCCCTGCTTTACTCTTAGTAGCTCAAGGGATGTGAAGATCATTTCATGTTTGACCTGGGAAGATGCAATAGATATATCACGGACCTCCAGATATTTTTATGGTGGCAGGCAGGAGGATTTAATTGTTTCTCAAAGCAAGGTCAATATGGAAAACTACAATTCTGTCTGACTGAATTACACTGTGTCTTGGTCCATCATTATTTTTAGTTTAAAATAAACTTAGACCAGACAGCCTCTTTTTAATTTTTTTCTGATTTTCATCTGTTTCTTAATAAAACTGACAAGACTTTCTCTATTTGATAGAGTAGAAGTATCAGGTGTATTTGATGAAGGAGCCTGAGTAAACTGCAAAATAGCAATTAAATTCCTGGAACTATCAATGAAAAAATGTTTGCTTTGTCACTACTTAATGAGAAAACAGGCTTGACTCTTTCAAATTTTGTTATAAAGTGTTTCAGTGACCAGTTACCTGTGAATCTTTTGATCTCTTGATTTTGACAGAAAATGACCCTGTCATCATATCAAAGCACTTCCTATTATAGTAAATGGAGAAGTGTGGTTATCTGGAGATATCCTTAGAGCAAAGTGTATATGCATACACAAGATGATAGATGATGAAGATGGAGAAAAAGGGAGAGATCTATAGCATTTAGTCTATTTAAGGATTTTCTGTAGTAGAAATACAATTGTGTCATGGGACCAACCCACTTGCCATACAGTTTCATTGTTGAGTGCAGCTAGTAACCTTAGCGGTTAAGCCTTGCTGTAGAACACAGTCATGGACCCATTAACACTACAGAAAAGGACTGTATTGTATTTGGGTCAGGTGATAACTATGCTGTAACCCATCCCTTGTTACAGCTGAGATTTTACAAGATATAAAACCTTCTACAGCCCAGTTTTGTATGATAAGTTTTGTTTACTACTAATAATTGCTGCTGCTATTTTTTGCATAGCAAATTTTTAATTATGTGCATGAAAATGAAGACCAAACCTGCAAAGGAGAGTTGTTGCTATCAGAAACTCTGGGCTCTTCCTGTGTAGTAGAAGTCGAGGCCATTAAAGAGCCTCCTTTCAGCACTTGCTACTAACATACACTTGATAATGGCATGTGAAGGTGTGCACCCTTCAGATTGTTACCTTAACCTCATTACCCACGTTAGTTGATAAACCGAGCAAGAGATAAGAATTAGTGATATGCTGCTTACAAAATCTATTGGGCTGATTTTCACGGGGTGGGGGATGGTTATGTGTTTACATTTTGGAGGTGAGCAGATGATGAACTCATCTAAATTTCCACCTTTATTCCAAAAGCTTATGAGGGACATGGGAAAATGTCCTAAGAGCTACAATGGGTCCACCTTTCCTCTGCACTCCTACAAATGAATGGGTAACGTTTCCCACTTCCCACTTCTGCTACTTTATTACAAGCTGCTATGGGGAGCCTAATCCATCCTAGCCCTCCTGGATACTCTCCAAGTGATCAGGAAGCCTGCAAGGAGCAGGAAGTAGTGAAATCTGCTGCAAGGTCACAGTTGCAGCAGGGCTTTGTATCTCCAGGTACCATACACCACCTACTCCATAGTCCATAGGGTGCTCAGAGGGTGGCTTATGACTCTGCTGTGCAGCTGTCCCTTAGAGACCCTACCAGAAATCCAGTCAGGTTTGATGATTTCCCTATGGATAATCTTCCTTCTGAAGTATTCTCTCAAAGAGCAAACTGTTAACCCCTCCATGCACTTGTGTCCCAAACCCAACCATGCCAAAGAGGGATGAATTGACTGTGATCAGGGCAAAGTAGACAGGACTAACTGAAGCACATTTGCTTTTGAAACCTTTGCAATGGGAACCAAACGGAGGACACACGTCTTTTAGAGCCCAGCACAACTTTCTGAAGAAAAGTTATGTGGAGAGAAGGAGGGCAGAGGAAGAATTGCAGAGTGCCAGCACCACATTCTCGTGGAAATGCAGCCTCTGTTTTAATGCTATGCCTTCCCAAGCATGATATAAGTAAAGCTGGTGGGGAAGCTGCACTGGTTTTAGTTGCTGTTTCTATGTCCTTCCTGCTTTCATCTGCAGGATGGTAATACAGAGCCTAGAGCTGGAACCATGTCCTGCCCATTTACCCCCTCCTCCAAATTTATGCATCAGTTCTGGGTTACAGCATTATCCTAATAAAACCAGTCACAGTGATGGTAGAGCCTGAGGGGATGCACAGCTCTGCCTGTAGCTACAGTCATGCAATTTTCAGGGAATTACTGGTGTCAGACCCACTGCTGATTGGCTTCTCACAACTCCTTCTGCTAGAGAGCCAAGCAAGAAGGAAGGTCATGTAGCAGAAGTTGTATTTGCTAATTCATCACAGTTCTTATTAATAAAGTTTCCTTTCCCACTTCTTTCTTCACCCTCCACTCTTTGCTGAAGTTTAATGTTCTCCCTTCAAAATAGTGAAATAGCAGGTGCTGGAATGATTTTCTAGTCTCAAATCTGCCTTATGTCTCCAATAACCAACTCTTGATTCTGTTTTCAGTCAGTTCTTGGCTGTATTACAGATTAGTCAACAACAAATTATATCTTTTCTATGTCAGCAATATCCAAGGTGTATTCACAGAGAAAATCTGATACAACAAAAAGAAAAGCACTGCTCTCGGTATCTGAAGCTGAACACAAGGGAAGCTCAAACATATTCAACATGCCCTGAATTACCAGCTGTGAGTGATGTTAAACTTTTCCATGTTCTGATCCTTCTCTTCCTGATAAAGGCATCCATTGACAGAAAATTCTTACTGCATTTTGTTCTTATTGCCGATGTCCTACAATGCCAGTGTTCCTAAAAGCATATTGACAAGATCCCTGTAAATCCTGACAGCCTGAAATTTCACTAAAGGCATCTCATGGAAAGGGTTCCACAAAGAAAAAACTCATCCTCTAGCAAATTCAGTAGAGACAGTTACAAATGCTGAAAGCTGCTTCTTATGCCATGTGGTTGAAATCAGATTAATGCCACACCATGAGTCAGTATTGGGAAGCAAAAACACATCACCCATGAAACACCTTAAAATAAACAAACATAGCAACAAACATTACATATACTTTTTCCCCCCAGGAAGCAATCAAAAAACAATATCTATTAATACCTACATTTGGTTAAGGTGTGTGTTGCTGATCACTCAGCAAAAGATAAGTACTTCAGAGATTATTCCCTCACAGACTTTTGTTTTACAGAAAGAAAAAAACAATTCAGAGGGATGTTGTAAGACAATTATGAGACATTGTGAACTCATTATTCAGATTCATATAAATTCATAAAAATATTCATATTAATATCTATAAATAAATAAATAAATAAATAAATAAATAAATAAATATTCATATAAATACCTGGATTGTAACTCTCTACCACCTTGTTATGATTCATTATTTCTAGGTAAAAATGCCATAGTTATTTCTTACTATGGATGACCATAGTATGCACCCAGAAACTACTACTTTTGGATAAGTCATGACCTTTATTACAAAAATGAAAAATATATATCACTAGGACTTTATGCATTGTATTTCCCCATGCTTTATGCACTATGTTTCCCCATGCAATACCTTTTGTAAGCCATGGTCTTTCTCTTCATAACTCAGTTGTGATTCTTCATCCTTCCCTAAATTGCCTCAAAAATATTAGTCAGTCAGGATAGTGTGGTTGATAATCACCACTAAAAAAGCTTCTCTTGTTAAGCCATGCCCTCAGCCTCTCTCCATGTTGTACACATTAGAGTGGAATATGCCCTTTGTGGCAAGAAAAAAAAAAAAAAGAAAGTGAGTATTTCCATATTACAGAATATTCAGAGTTGAAAGGGACCAGAATGATCATAGAGTCCAACTCTTGAATGAATGGCCCCTATAGGGATCATCCGCATTTTTAGCACTCTGCTCTAACCAACTGAACTATTCATTTATCACAGTAGAGACAGACTATGTTTTTACTGTGTGAAGACACGTTTCTTCATTCACAACAGCCAATCTTTATTCTTCATGCCATGATTTTACAAGGCCTTGTTTTTGTAAGGTTTTACCCATATGCAACAGTCATTGTTATAGTCTGCTTTGAATACAAAACTTAGTTGCATGAAAACACAGAGATTACATCTGTCTTTGAATGAGGACAAGCCAGGAGTGTGTGATTCAGTTTTATCTCTCCATTTTTTACCATTTTTTTATCTATTTTGAAGTGAGCAAAAAAGACATAAGTTCAAATTCAAGATGAGCTCCATGTCACCATATCTGCACCTATCTATTAGCTGCAGTAAAGAGCTGGTACACAACTGAACCCACCAAAGATGATGGAAATCAAGCTCTTAAGTATTACAACTGAAGAAAACATAGACAAAGGACATAGCTTTGTCAGACATCACAGATTAGGTAGTGTTGTTTCAGCCATGGAAATAACTCTAGACTACTGAAAACTACTTCAAAACCCAGAGCTACTGACAAAGAAAAAGGTTTTTCTTCAATGGCCATCATCCTGTTCCTAGTTTCTCCAACAGAACTCTTCAATTGCAGTTAAGATGCAGGAACATTTCCTGGCATTCAGTGAAATTCATTCACCAAAAAATAATTTTAAAAATTCCATTAAATTATTCTCTTAACTGCTATATTCCCAAAAGCTCCTTAGTTCACATTCAGGTGTCTGAAACACATCTAACTCAGCCCTAGATGCAGGTTTCATTGTGTTTTTTGCAAGAATAGGGGACACCTAAGGACGGCAAGTCAGAACTAAGATGTGTTGGCATCATTTTTACACAGAGATCAGTTGTGATCATTAGCAAAGACACCAAAATAATGAATGAGAAATAGACTCTTCAGATGAAACTAAGTTTATTGCTGCTGTAAAATCTGTGTCACTGATGCTGCTGGGATGAGAAGGGGAAGCTGAAGTGTGAAAATAGTCGCAGTGGTACAAATCCAACCTGCCACTCGTGCCCTGAGCAGCTTGAAAGAACCTAAAAAATGTTGAAAACCACTATTATCTCCTAGTCTTATTCTCATTCCTATGGCATTCCTCCAGACTTATCCCAGAGGAAGGGACCCTCTGGTCCAAAAACAGTGAAGAAATACTTGTAACAATTGCATATACAAGGATGGCCTGGTAAGGCTGCAATACAAGGCTCAGCAGTCATTTATTTTAAATTGATATAGATGACAGCCCTCATAAAGTTGTCCAGCCTCAACTCAGTGAAATAAGTTTAGTAAAGTACCTAAGCTCTCATCCTGTGCAGTGAGGTATGCCTCCAGTCAACTACAATTCACCTGTAGCACAGTGATAGATACTCCAACAATTTATTGCTGATGGATCTAGCAAGCACATGGCTTTATGTCTTTTCTTTCCTTCCCTTTTGCCTCCCTAGTGCTGTGCTGCCTGTAAAGATAAAGGATTAAGGTTTTCTGTTTGCAGAGTCAATGCTAAGTAGAGATATTTCAGCAGAACCTTCTTTAGGCCTCTGGAATGGGAGACCAAAAAAAAAAAAAAAAAAGCCAAAAAGGAGAAATAAAAATAAATAAATAAATAAATAAAAGTAAGCTGAGATGAATTAGCTGCTGCATTTAAGACCAGGGTTGGATTTAAACGGAAAGACCATTTTTCTCACTTGTTAACCCAATTCTAAATATAAAGCCAGGGAAATCTGCAGTGCTTGAGCAAATCACCCCAAATGTTTCTCTGTCAGCACCCTAAGTGATACAAGTTCAGGACACTTTTATCACAGGGAGAATATCATGCAGGTTATTCCCCTTCCTGCCTTGATCCATATAGCTGTGAAAGACAAAACATAAGCAGCTGGGTATTTAAGTTATTTATCTAATACAACTACAGACATACTCAATATTCACAGCAGCACCCAAATATGGTTTAATTACATTAAACTGCAAATCTATGTGGTATCTAATGGCAAACACTTCCACAGTTAGATCACACAAGCTACAAAAGGAGCTGTTAACATTACATTTTCAGCTAATATCACTGTCCCATTGTGAGTATAACTCACTTTCTTCATGCAGCTTGTAAATTGTTCAGCCATCATGCAATGTCTTATTGAACTCCCTTTTAAAAAAAAATTTGGGTTTTTTTTCATAGTTCTTCAGACAGGACACATTTTACATTTTATAGGACTGAAAGCATTAAACAATTATATTTTGCTAAAATGAAAACCAGTGTATTTCTGTTTCTTTCTGTTCTTTCAGTTCATTGTGTATTTATAGCTAATCTATTTAATCTGTTCCAGGACATTGTTTTGGGATTTTTTACATCAAAATATTTTTATTTTCCTAAAAAGAGAATAATGATGGATTTTGCCGGAAGATTTTTACATTGACCATTTCTGCCTTATTTTCTCTGTTGATATAACTTCTATGTGTGTTGGGTAATAGAATAATAATCTTTTTTCTTGTATAGCTTATGTAATGCTTTTATAAATATGTGCTTTTGATCTTATGCCAAATAGCTAGGTTTCTGTCTTTTCAACACAAAGATATACAGACACAAAATTTTCTCTACATTGAAATGTATAGCAAATGGGGAATCTGTAAAAAAAAATTAACCTTATAATTTCATGATAATGAATGAGGTAATAAATAAATCAGTAGTTTATAAATAATGGTAGGTTTACCAAGTACTTTTACACTGAAATAAGCAACCTCTTTGGATTCTCGTTCTGTGCAGTTTGGCTACAGCTACTGACTCTTAATACACCTAATATTTTTTGATTGTGTTAAAAAATCATGCAAAAAATGTCCTGATATGGAAATCTTACAAGTAGAAATACGATTCAGAAGGACATACCAAGCATCCTTGTCAATATCTTGAGGATATCAACCATGATGCTGCTTCAAGAACACTACAGATGGATTACAAAGGAATTGGAGACCTGTAGTGATGTGACCTGATTTCTTATTTCTGACAAAGTGACAGGGACATTATAGTACAATAAGTTTAAGGGCCTTTTTCTCCCTCCAGTGCTCAACAGGGTTATGGTGTTGTGATGCCAGCAGCGACTGCTGTATCCCATTAGCACCCACAAACCACAAACAGCAGGCACCAATGTTTTCAACATGGCCTCATATTTTTTTCCACTTCTACCTACATTTTTTCTGCCAAGACTAGCTCAAGTATCTCTTCCAAAAAGAGCAAAGTTTGAAATTATTTCAAGTTATCTAGATATATTTTGAAAGGGATCACTCAACACCATGTAGGATATGGCCTGATGGTTTATGCTACTGCTTTTAGTGGCCAGCAGGTCCACTTTTCAAATGAACTTCTTGCTCACACTGACAGAACCAAGGATCTTCTATAGTACAAGTGAAACACTTAACAAACAAAAATTGGTCATCAGTTTCAGTTTTGTGTTCATTAATTATTTCTTGGGGCAAAAATGTGAGAAGTTAATACACCTTACTTTACTTGTGAAGAAGTGGTTGAACTGAAAAAGCCTGTTTCAAAGGCCATGGAATAATCAGGCACTTTTAGTACTGTGAATGCCTCTGCAGAGTATTTTTGCTTTAACTTCATTACAGGTAAGTAAATCTGTGTGCTTTTATAATGTTACCCAGGTCTTCTCTTAAGGTTTTGTGAATCCTAATCTTCTAAAGCATAGGTAAGTCCCCTTGCCATTATTTCATGTCCTTTTTTTGGCTCCCAGACACGGGATATTTTCATAATAAAAATACTATTACCTAAATAATAATAGCAATGAACTAGTAATGAACTAAATAATAATAATTTCATTATAAAAATATTATCAACTTACATTGCTGGCCATTTTATTTACTAAATATATGAATGCACATTTTAAACATTATTCTGGCAAGAGCTATGACATAGCTCTATATTACTCATCAATTTATTGCTAAATAAACATATGTATTATATATCCTTTATAGGTAATGTGTGTGTGTCTGTTCATGACTTGCTTGGAAAAAAATTATGGCAGAGAAAGCATTGGTACTTTGGAACAGTGATTTCTAAGAATTCTTGCTCCTAACCTCATCCCTCAAACTCTTTTTGATCATAGGCTAACTGAAGCAAATTAGGCAAGTATTTTTTGACTCCAAAAATGAAACTTCTGTGTGTGTGCTACCAATGCTTCTGTTGAAAGTTGCTGCCATAAATGGCAAATGACATACAATTTTGGCATGTATTTGGGTAAGATGTCTTTTTTTCTATACATATAAAGAAATAGGTTTTTCTTTGCTTGGGCTGTCTTTTTGCTACTGAAAATGAGGTTTGGCTTTCATGACCTTTCATTTTGATAAGAGTGATTCTAGGTATTACATTCACAACATTTACCCAGCAGGTTTTTTTCTTCAATCATGTAACAACCTGAAGTGAAAAGTTTATCACACTCTCTATACTACCGTTTACCACATCAGAAATTATTTTCAGGCACAATACAAAATGAAAATTATGTGTACCAGGACTAATTGACTCCTTTTACTGCAGACCGAAAAAATTCCATATAATGGTTATAACTGTAAAAATAGGTGAGTTTAAAGAGCAAACGTATAAAGGCTATACTTAAAAAATCAGGTACACAGGTTCAGAAACTTGCTATTTGAAGGGGACAAAGGGCAAAAGTGGTTTTAACAGCAAAGAAAACTTATCTTTTCTTCTATTTCATCTATCCAAAGTATTAAGATTTATTATTTTGGCTTCTACATCCCAATTAGCAATGACAGCTACAGGATGAGTTCCCATTGACCTTCCTGCTAATGACCGGAATCAATCTATCCGGAAATAAGAAGCACAAAGTTGTACGTGTCCAGTCCATAAAGTTCTTGCTTGTAACAATATCTGCACACAAGCGTCACATTTTCAGAACCATAGCTGAGGTAATCATTAAAACTTCTCTGCATGCAGGTGCAATGCTTAATCCCTGATTAATACATCTTGTTAATCGGCAACCTCAAGTGTGGCCAAATGTATTTCTTCATGAAGAGGTTTAATCTGAAATATATTTAATATTAGGCATATTGCAAAATTGTTAGCAGGATGGGCTTAACTGTGGCTGTCATAAAGTTTTGTGTGTTTAATTAGCTGGCATAATGAAGAAAAGAGTGCGAGCTGAAAGCAAAGAAGTGGTTGCAAAAGAAAATCATATGGACACATTGTGCAACTCCAAAGATGTCAAACTCTATTAATAAAAAAAATTTAAAATTTTTAAAAAGAAAGAGAAAAGGAAATTACAATGGATGAACAACAGAATAGCTAACTTTTCCCTCCATGAGAGGCACCTGTTTGCTTTTCCCCTGACTCTTTATGCAGCACAAATTGCTTGAGAAATTAGCCCACAGTGAAATACTCAGCAAAAAAAAAAAAAAAAAAAAAAGCATATGCATATGCTCAGCTTCAAGGAAATGTCACTGTTTGACCTACAGCTACAGATACCTCAGGAAAAGAAACTGAATCTTTTAAAGTGCCAGTTCTTCCTTCTGGAGCTCTTTGGTTACCAGTTCAAATCTTATGAGTCAGGTTGTATAATAACACCACTGAAGCTGGATGAAATAGGCATAACACAATGCATCTCCTTCTGAGCAAAATTAATTCACATAATTGAAACAATTACATTAAATTGATTAAATTAAAAAGGCTAGCCATATAGATTACTCCTTGCTGGCTCTGTTACTTCTTGCCCCATTGGAATAAAACTCCAACAAGAGCAGGAAAACAAAACCCATACACTCAGATGAATGATATGTAAGAATTGAGTTCTCATTTGTCATTGAAGTGATGTTGTGAAAATAATGATTTTTCCAACCCAAAGCAATACCATTTCTTTAATCAACTTTAGATTCTGGATTTGGTTGACCAGGGTTCAATCAATCCAGGGTTTTCTAAACCATGAGAAGAGACAAGGTGGTATCAGGCTGTCTAAAATCTCCTTTTTAAGTCTTTGAAATATTTTGTCAGTTTTCAAAAACTTTGAACTTTACCAAGTGGGATTAACATAATTAAGATTTTTGAAGGATTTGAGGAAGAAGGAAATCAAATTAAACAAATATTCAGTTTTTTCCCCTCCCATCTTAAACATTCTATGGTTTGGTGATTGTCACAGACATTTTTTCATAAAATCCTCTCTTCGGGATTTTTCCTCTTCTGGGAAGCTGAGGCCTCAGAAGAAAAATGTAAACAATAATTATCTGCTGATGTGGAATGCAATAAGTGCACCTGTGATTGGCTCATGTTCCATGTTTACAATTAAGGGCCAATCACAGGACGAAGCTCGGGGACAGATTCTCAGAGAGAACCTTGTTTTTAGATTCCTATTCTATTCTTAGCTTAGCAAGCTTCTGCAACTTTTCTCTCTATTCTTATTAGTATAGTCATAATGTACTATATATCATATATTAATAAATCCAGCCTTCTGATCATAAAACAAGATTCTCGTCCATCTCTCTCAACCTGAGGAACCCTCGCAAATTGCTGCAATAGAAAACCACAAGTAATTGAATATTTAATCATCTACCGAATTCTAACCTGAAAACAGAAATTAATCCTCCTAAGGAACAAAGTAAAAATAATGTTGGGGGATAGGGGGAGAAGGTATCAGCTTTCCTTCTGGAGCATTTCAGAGGGAATCTAATAGAAGAAGAAAAGGTTACAACCATGTAGAACTTATTTTGATATATAATTATATAACTGTCTCAAAGTTCCAACTGGCAAATTTACCACAGGACCTGGTTTATCATCTTTGCTTTAGTAACTAAGTTACTAAAATACATCAGACTCAAATAAATCTGTTTCAAAATAATGTCTCACAACATCTATAATGAATGACAAGAGGTATGTTTCATTTTTAACTGCTGTATTTCCAAGAAGGGAATATAAATTTCCTTTAAATTGTGAGAAAAGCTACTCAGTGAAAAGGACTGAAGATGAAGTCAATAAAGTGCAAAAGACTGAACTTAACATGTTGCTTAGAAATATATAGACATGAAAAGTACATTTATCAGGAAGAACATAGAGAAAATAAGGTTTTTACTAAACCTTAACTGAAAGACAGCAAAACTATACTCAGACAAAGGCTTGGAAGTGCCCTAAAGTGAAAGCACTTCTCAGAAAATTACCCTCAGTAAGACAAGCCGGAATACTAGAACTTTTCACAGAAGTACCTAAGCCAAAAATCCTTACAGCAGAAATCTGATTTTCCCTAAACAAGAGTTCAATCTGTGGGGTAGAGGATGTGAGGGAGACAGGGGGCACAGGAATAGGGGTTGTACGTGTAAATCACTGAAAGTATCTTTATGAAATTTAAGATCAGTGCTTTGAAAAATAAAGCCAATGCCTATGAGGATTTAAGTGCACCAGCAAAAAGGAAACAAAATTATGTGAAAAGTAAATGCCTAACCAAAAGCCCAAAGTGCAGCCCTAAAATACTGAACATTCACATTGAAGCATCTTTTGCTGAGGACTCAACAACAATTCTGCAATTTTCCTCTATTAGCTCACACACCATCAACTAAACTTCACCTACAGATTTCTAACAGAGAGCTGGGTTGAACCCTCTCACCCCCACTAAAAATCTCATGCTGCAGCAGGCCAGCCTAAGTGTTTAAGACTTCCCTGACAGGAAATCTTACCAAAAAAATTGCACTCTGTAAGAAGAATCATAGGAAGACAACACTTCAGGAGAAACTTTCTATGATGAAAAACACCTGCAGATTCATACATGGTGGACAGTCTGCCCACATTTGAAATAAGAATTACCTGAAAAAACCTCTCTCTGTTTTCTGTAGTTTCAGAAATAGTTCACTTCAAATTGCATTAAAAAATGTTCTTGCAGTAAAAGAACAAGTTCAGATATGCGGGTTTTTTTTAAAAATTAATTTTTGAAGTAATTCTGTAACAGCAAATAGTCAAAATTTGATATTATCTCAAGCATTAGAAGCAAGAGACAAAATGGCACCATAACAAAAGCATAACTAAGCATATCTAAAGAAATGGTTGCTGTAAGCAAGTTTAAATACATCTTTATCAAACTGATTCTTAAATGTCACGCATACCTATTTCAAGTTCAATTTAAGGATATTTTCTTAGCACCCTCAAAAATGTGTTTTGTATTAGGTTTGCACAGCTTAAAAGAGGAAAACATTTATGTGAATGTGTCTTGCCAATTACCCAACAGTTTATTTGCTCAAATATCACCCTCCTGTACAACAGCTCAAATTCTCTTAACAACAGTCACCTTGAGACCACTAAGGCCTACACTAACGCAGCAGATGATGCAACATCATCCTGACAAAAGAGCACAATGTTAAGTATTATTCTGTGTGACAGCAGCACTGAAGTGTCAAGGCTTTTGTATTTTCCCTCCATATCTGTGGGCCTGAATTTGTGCAAATATGTAAAGCCAGGTAGGATACTGAAGTAACACACAAGTCGTAGGAGGAAGGAGGTGCTTGTTTTCTTTGGTTTTTAGCATCCTCCATTTTAATATTCTGGCACATAACAAGAGATTTCTCTACTTGAATTATCTGCATCTAGAAGAAAAAGAATCTTTTGAAAATCTGGCAGGATGCTTGCATAGGGAAACACAGCTCCAGGAAAAACAAACAGGGGGCATTTATAAAACATTATTGTTTTTCACATTGGCAAGACAGAAGACAACTCTGAGGAGCCTAAAAAGATACCAAAGGCTCAAGCAAGCAACCCCAACAGCCATTTTGTTTAGGTTTTCATCTTCTCTAGGCTCTACTACACAGGTTAAAGATCCCAACAGGCCCCTAGTAAAGGGAATGCAGAATGAACACAAGCACTTGGCATTTTCAAAGCAGTTCAGTCTATTTAACTGCATTTCACTGAGAAGAATACAGAGGCAACATCTCTGTGATCCACGTACTACGGGCTAGGGAAGATGGAAACCCATAGGAAATTCTCCTGAATTAGCTTACAGGGTTTAGCACAGGCAAGCTCCCTGACCTGGCTGCAGCTTCCCCACGCTGCCAGAGGCAGCGCCAGCCTCACTGCCACAGGCTCACTTCCCTCTCTGGTCAGAGTTTGCTCTGCTTTCTGTGCCACAGCTTGGGAACAGAAAGCTGAAAAGCCAAGGGGGGCAGGTGAGGGAAGCTTTGCCTTTGGACCTTACTTCATATCAGGATTATTGCCTGCTTGTTAAAAAAGGAAAGACTTGCACCAAAAATCACTTTCCTGGAAGGAAGTTTCTCCCAAGCACAAAGAGTTGAACCCTGCATACCAGATCACAGGCTTACAGCTCAGCATGGGAGCCATCCTACAGTGAGCTGAATCCATCTCTGACACTGAGAAATCCCTTTCAATACTTGCTCTCCTATCAGCTACATGGAAATAATTCAGCCATTTTCTACAGAAAAAAATGAAGCATGGGGTCCAATTAAGAATTTTGATTACTTCAATACTTTGAAGAGCTCCAGAAGAGAAGGAGGCTAGAAGGAGCTAAAATATTTCTTAGGTTTTAGTAAAATATAGTTCTGACTCAAGCACCACGTTATTGTAGGACAATTAAGATTCCTTTTTGTTTTTGCACTCTTATTTTCTTTGACCTAACCGTATAATCCCACAAGAAGACAATTAACAGCAACAAAACCTTACCAAGTTGCAAAGAATTCTTAAAATTATCTCTGCGATAAAAGCAGAGTCCAAGATTCTTTTAAGATAAAATATTAATTTAATAATACCTAATTTCATTATAAGCAAGAAAAAGCAGTTTATACATACAGATTAAGTGATCTTGCTCAAATTGAGTTATCAAAACAGAAGCAACTGCAACTACTTTGACTATATTGCCTCTCTAGTTACTCTTGAAGTTAAACTGACTCTTTACGCCCTAATAAAGTTTTTCTAATAGTATCCTTAAATACACACATGCATACTTATGATATCAATATTAGAACTGTAAGCCTTTTAAGTTTGCTTTATAAATTTGATGTCCTTCTGTGCCAAGCCAATCACACTAACTTACAGTGTCACTAACAAAACATCACTAGGACCAGCAAAAACCACTGAGACAGACAGAAACCACCCATACTACATTCTAGCTCACTTAGAAAGCAAAATGATCACCCAGACTTCAAGTTAGCCAAAGCCTCTCAAAACTCACAAAGCTCTGCTCTCCAGATTTCCAATGAGTACTTAATGCATACAATTAAATCCACAGAGAGGCAATCTATGTGCCAAGCTACATCCAGCTGTGTATGTATGCACACACGTACACACAGCCATTTCCATGAAAAGCTTTAAAGTGATTATGAATTACAGACAGGAAACTAATGTAACTTCCTCTGTGGAGTCTCATCCTAAAATAAATGTCCATATCATACAGTATTCATCCCCTATAACTTCCCTTATACAGACAAGATTTAAGTTGGATTTTCAGGACAGCACTCTAATTAAACATTGACACTTCAACCCAGAGTAAAAAATCTGAGTACATACAAGGTTCTGCTCACTGTGAGGGAAAACAGGCCTTTACAGCCCATACACATCTTCTTTTTAGTCTAAGTTTTACAAAACTTGAACTATTACCTTCATCAAAGTCTGCATCATCCTCTGTATGTTGAGGGAAAGGGAAGCAATTTGTGATTTCCAGTCTGTCATCCACCACAAGACCCAGCAGCACGCCTTGGACCACTTCATTCCCCTGTCCTTCTTCTTGGTAATGTTTAATGATCTTTAACACAACCTAGAACACAAAATGATAAAATCATAATATGCAATGCATTGTTTTTGTCCTCAAACCTATGTATATGGAATTTTAAATTTGTTGCATGGTTTAGAGCTGCAAACCAAGTGAGCTTAAGCACCAGCAATTTTAATACAGGCTGAGGAACAGACAGTCATCCTAATATTACAGGGAAAAAACAAGACCATTAAATAAACCATCAAAATGCAGTTCTAAATCAATTTTCTGAAACACCATTCTAAAATGAAATATTGATCCTTTTTACTTTAGCTTGTTGCTTTAACTGTGAGCTTTTAACAGTATCTTGCAGGTCCAATAAGCCCCCTCTTGAGGGAAACAGTGCACAAAGAACTAACAAAACATCTTAAAAAACTATGCAGAAACTGGTAGGAATTTTTTAAAAGGTGCAGATCCCATCAAATTTCAATTGCATTAATCTTCTAAAGTACATCTCACTGAAGTTTTACTTCAGATGTTAGTTCAAGTTATATAATGTGAATGGCATGTCATAGGGTATTTAAGGAAAATCAATGATAAAAGAAAAAAAATATGCACAAATTACTCATAATATTTTTAACAACATAATTTCCACTTCCTTCCTTAAATCTGAACGCTACAATGAATAATTCTCATGAGATGATACTGTAAATTGGAACAGTATGAACAAAACCACTCAAAAACAGTCAGTCATTTACTAGCAACACTTCATACTTGAATAACATTTCATACTTGACAAGAACTACAATAAGGTACGACACTAACCACAAACCTTGACTTGAAAGAACTTATGCTTTCTCCAGTGTAAGAGAGGTTTATTCTACTAAACCCCAATCCATCCATTCAAAATCCAACAGAAAATGTCTGATGATTATTGTTTTCATTAAAGCAATACTACTTTAACATCTGCTGGCAAACAAACTTGTTTAGTAGATTTCAGCTGAACTGCCCTTAGAACAGGCTTTGTACAAGTACTGGCTTTTAGAGAACATTCTACAGGGGAGAGGGGGGAGAAGGAAGTTAAGCTCGTACTTACACATCAGGAACATATATTTGTCCCTAGCTTTCTCCTTTGTTGATTAGCTGATGTCACTCTTTGTAAAACACCATTAATGTACTGAAGTACCATAATAGAGATTAAATGAAAGAAAAAGGAGAGTAGAAGATATTTGCAAATACACTGTCTTCTTGGGCTAAAATGGGAAAACGAGCTTCATACTTGGAGGCAGGGCAGAGAGGGTAAAACGGAAAAGAAATACCCATTTCCAACTAAGTTGGATTTCAGTATCAAACTGGACCAACACCCACTGACTCCTTGTTTATTTACAGTATCAATCATTTGTGCTTCCTCTTTAATCTAGATATACTTGCATTGAAGCTTCTCAATCATAGACAGAAAACAACATTTCACTCCAATACTCATTCACATCTGTCACTCAAATCCTTTGCAGCCACACCTTTTTATTCAATTTGCTAAAACAAGTCTACAGAGCAGAGACACAAAGAGATACTATGGTTATATACATCTTATTTCATGGGAAAACAGCAAAGAAATTAGGATCAGTGGGCAGTGAAGCAGTATTTAACAGTGATGGAAACAATACAGCAACCACCAGTTTGAGATCACCTGGGCACAGCAGATGAATATATCAGAGTCAGCACATAAATAATATTCAGCTTGCATTTAGTGTAAAGCTAAGGTTTATCATACATTTGCCATAAGCCCTGTCTTCCACAGCCATGGCATCCCTAACTACCCTGCCAGAACACAGCACAGAGGGCACTCAGTTGTCTACAATTACTCTCAGCATCTTTACAGTCTTGTAAGCTTCACCTTTTCCAGTATTCTTCTCGTTTTCTCTTGAGCTCTCTATGCACACTGACTGTCCCTGTTAATGTGAGTATTATTTGCCTGTTTGACTTCACTCCAGAAGCATTTGTGACACAATGCCAATGTGCTGCAGCGTTTCTGATGATAATTGCTCACAGAAAGCAGTCACAAATGAAACAAGCATGGGCTGTCACAGAGTATCAATGACTTTTCAGAGGAAGAAAACTAGGAGTTCAAAGCTCTTAAATGTTAACAACATACCCCAATACACAAGGAAGTTATTACACAAGCCTGCACTTTTCAATCTCCAGCCTGAAGACCAGAGCAGACATTATCCAGGGAGACACAGACCCCAGGGATTTAAGCCTACCTGCAACCTCGTTTTCCAACAGAGTCTGAGAAAGGGAGCAGAGAAGTTCATGAACTCAATACTCCAAATTTCACAACCATTAGGACACTGCAGAAGTTTGTGTTTATGACTGCACTGGAAAATACATTAGCTACCGAAATCACTTATAAAAAGATGCATCCAATGACACAGGATTTTTGTTTTCATTTTGTTCTTTGTTCTGGACAGTTTTATTTAGCACTTAAGACACCAGTCTTTTGTACAGCAGACTCTTCAGCTCAGACTGAAAAACCTGCCACCAAAACAGTACCATATGACCAAGCAGGAAATGTGCTCTGAAACTTGTATTTCAGTACCAAAAACAGATCTGCAGGTGTAAAGCAGAGCTACTTCTCTAGTAATAACATCAGTTACAACACTAAAAATGTAATTTCCATTTGTTTGCTAGTCTAGATACAGCAGGAAGAGCTGACCACTATGCAAACACCAATGCCATAACATTTCAATACTTCATACTGAATAAACCACATATACTCAAGAAAAATGAGCACTAACTTGTATCTAGACATTTCCTAAAAGAAAAATATGTTATGTTTGTGAAGCATGGGAACAGAATCAGAGCAGTTATATTGGTCTGAAAATAAATGTAGTAAATGTTCATATAAATAATGCAAGTAATGCAGTACATTGAAAAGTATCAGTTTTTTCCAAATAACACTTAAAAAAATCCCAAAGACATTTAAATGAACACCAGTATAAGCATCTTTCAGTCAATGCTATTCACCTTCCAAACACCATTTATAATTCCCATCCAATTATTCCCCTAATAGGAGATATTGCTCCTTTGTACAAGCTATAAATTGTTTTAAATACCCATAGACCCTTCACTGCTATGCCATAGCTACACAAAATTAACATTTATCCAAACCAAACCATTTCAACTGCTGCTGTTACTAAAGTAATGCAGCTGGCCAGCCAGGAAAGGTTATGTTTTTAAGGAGAAAATGTATCAAATAACAAAAAAGCCCTCCAATTTCTAAACTCTAATACACTGAACACAAGTCAATAATCATATGCAGCATGATTTAGTAAATCAGCATGTAAGAAATATTCAGGTACATAATGACTCTTTAGAAAAGAATATACAAGTAATTCCTAAATAAAACTCAAGAGTCCCCCAGCCTTGTACATTTAGTGTTCAAAACACCACAGTAATTCAATCACTTGGAGTAGCCACTTATCAGATTTTAATGACCATTAATCCTCAATTAAAAAAAAAAAAAAACAACTTTGCAATTCTGCAGTGCTTATAACTTCCAAATCTTCAAAGCACTGCTCAAACATTAAGAATAAAGTTAAACTAAAAAAAAAATTTAAAAAAATGTAAAAGCCATTCTGAAACTATTAAGAACATCAAAGATACATATTTTAACTGCATACTGCCAAATTTTAAATTTGGCTACATCCCAACATCATAGTTGCTAATTTCAAAAGTTTGTACTTCACTACAGAAATACATGTAACAGGAACCCACAGCTGAAGTATCATGAGCCTTTGGGGGAAAATTCTGTGAAGATCCCACTGTAGGGACATGAATATACCAAGATGCACATTTCTGCATTTATCTAAAGAGAAACAACAGCGAAGCACTGAGGATTCATTTACAGCGGTGCTCCAGAGAGCTGAATGCCACCACATTGAAACCAGACTGCAGTACCTGTGCCCTGCCTTGCACATGTGAAATCAAACAACAGAGAGCTTCTGTTAGCCCAGCGAATACATGATATAGCGCACTGATCTACAGTCTTAAACTAAGTATTTATGTCTTTTTAAATGCTTAACATTTTTTGCCACCCAAGAAAGCTTTGTGGTCACAACCACTGGCATCAATTGCCAGCATCTGAGGAAGAGGATGGGGAGAGAGTCTAAATAACTCTGGGGGACGTAGCCGGTGTCAGCACTGACTGGCTCACTGCTCTCAGTGCTTAACACCATGACACTGTGACCCACAGTCAGCCTGGCAAAAGGGTCTCCAAAGCTGTGACTGCTAACCATGTGTGATACACTTTGAATGCATCCATATCACACATGCAGCCTTCTCCATACAAACCCTTAAAACTCAAACCATGAACTTTTACATATCAGTGTTTCAGCATGAGCCATTTCACTTAAACTCCTAGCATAAACCAGATTCAAAAGAGAACTGATAACACAGCTTTGTAAATGGACAGTTCACAATGTTAGTCATTACTAACAATGACTCAGGCAATCGTGTTAACCTCAGAGTTGCCTGGAATCAACATCCTCTTGATATACATAAATGGTCTGTATATGTATGGCATATATGCCACCTCTGGAGAAAGAGTTGAATTGTTTAGCAATTAATATCCACATGAAGGCATACCACATTTTACTGTAATTTAGTGGCCATGTCTCCTTCTCCAGGTAGCCCAACACCAAAAGCAAATCTACAGCTGGTGGTGTGCTGAAACAACCAATTAGCTATGCAAAAATGAAATTTAATTAAACAGTTCTGAAATACCCAAGTAAGCATGGAATGGCTTTGTTTTTAAACAAAGCCTTGGAAAAAAAATACAGAAAAACCTAGATATTATGAAACATGAGCAATGTTAACATTTTAATAGCTCCAGATGAGGTTTTTACACACTACAGATAAGTGCTTATCCTACAGTTACAAAAGACAAGTTCTGGAAGCTGACCAAAAAAACTTGCCTTGAGCTGATTTGTCTGCTGGCTACAGCACCATTTGATAAGACAATAACAGAGACTCTCAACTTTCCTGCCAGGAGAAAAGGAACTCTGAAGTAAATTAAAGATATTACTGCAACGATTAACATTAAGAGAACATATGTCTGATACACATGACACACTCTTCCAGATGATTAAGGAGACAGATGTTTACAGACACACATTGAAAATTCCACCTTAATCAGGGCAGTGCACAGAAACGGGTTCTAGAAAGCACTGTGACAGATAACATGTCAGAAGTAAGTACAGAATCAACAGGTTGATACCCTGCTCTCAGAGCTGTTGGATATGAACTTTCATGGCACAAGACTTGCCACCACATAAAGTCATGGCATGAGCCCAACACCGAGCTGAGCTGAGTGGCTGACAGTCCTGAAGGACAGAATGCCATCCAGAGGGATCTGGACAAGCTCAAGAAGTAGGCCACAGGAACTGCATCAGATTTTGTCAGAGCAAGGGCAGGGTGCTGCACCTGGCTCAGAGCTGGGGGATGGACGCACAGAGAGCAGCCCTGGCCAGCAGGACTTGGGGTGCTGTTGGATGTGAGGCTGGACATGAGCTGGCAACGGGCACCCCCAGGCCACAAAGCCAAACAGGTCCTGGCTGCATGCAAGGCAGAGGGGGCAGCAGGTCGAGCACATGACTCTGTCCCTTCTGCTCCAGTCTCATGAGATCCCACCTGCAGTGCTGTGTCCAGCTCTGGACTCCCCAATGCAGGAAGGCCATGGACCTGTTGGAGTGAATCCAGAGGAAGACACCAAGTTGATCAGAGGGATGGAATACCTCTCCCATGAGGAAAAGCTGAGAGCTTTGGGCTTGTTCAGCCTGGAAAAAAAAGGCCTTGGGTTGACCTGACTGTGGCCTTCCAGCACCTGCAGGGAGCCTACAAGGATAATGGAGAGGATTTACAAGAACATGTTGTGACAGGACAAGGGGGATTGGCTTCAAACTTAAAGAGAGTGGTTCTAGATGAGATATTAGAAAAAATGCTTAACTGTGAGGATGGTGAGGCACTGGCACAGGTTGCCCAGAGAAGCAGTGGATGCCCCATCCCTGAAGGTGTTCAAGGCTAGGTTGGATGGAGCTCTGAGCAACCAGGTCCTGTGAGAGGTTTCCCTGTCCATAACAGGGGAGTTGGAACTAGATGATTCTTAAGGTCCCTTCCAACCCAACCCATTGCATGAAACTAAAGATTAGAGGTGAAATTGAACTTTGCATGTTATACTAATCTCAGTAAATATGACAATTTCTACTGATAAACACTGAATTCACTTAAATGCATATTCCAGCTTATTTGCAGAGATCTTTGATTTTTTTCTAGATTCTCTTCTTGAACAGGACTGCATTTTTGACCATTCCTGACATGATGGATGTCTAGACATTTTTTCTTTTCTTCTTCATACTTAACTTTAGAATAAAAGTTCTTAAAGCTCTTAGACCAATTTTATCTCAGAAGAAGTATAAGAAAAAAAATTTAAAAATAATTTTCTATTAAGACCTTCAACATCTTAAAGTAATTATTTTGGCAGATCTCTTCAGTTCTAACTATGTTTGGTGGCCAAAAAAAAATTTAATTCCCTGAGAAGTAATCAAAAGCTACTTAATCTAAACATTCTGTTGAAAAACCTAAGGCCAAGAATGAGGAGACTTAAAAGCAAGGTAACTTCAGAAGAATGCAGTTCTGAACAGCAACTTCAGAAATAACAAGCCTTAGCCCTCACTGTTCTATCTAGCAAGTGTAGCAGTCATCCTTTGGACAGAAGACCTCAAACGCCCCACAATAATTTACCTTTATCTTGGCTTGCTAGAGTCAAAACAGCAACATTTATTAAGTCTTTGTAAATACAGTTCTTGGAATAGTAAGCTTACATTTTATGTCACTCAACACCTAATTCAACACCAGATGTTAAAATCTTATTTCTGAACTTGACAAGAATTTGGGGCTTAAAAACAATAATTACATAGGAGCATAACAGAACGATGCATGCAATTTCATACCATCTCAATTGGGTGCAAATAGCAAAATATCCTTTTGACATGAGCAGAGGTTTCTTGGAGCTGAGCCTAAATTCACCAGCAATGAACAACGTGCACTGATCTCACGTGGGCCTCAAGCAGAGAATGCTACATGTATTTTTTACACTGAAATTATAAATTATAGGAGTCTGTCAACTTTGTCTCATGTAGGTGCTCAGCACCAAACCATTCTGGAAATCCATGTTAAATTGAACAGAAAATTGTCCACCTTGAATATGGGGAGATGATGCTACATGCTTCTGTACTATATTAATATTTTTGAGTATTAGGAAGTACATGAGAAGCATCCAAAGCTTTTTGGTCTCTGAGTGTCCTATGGCATCAGTTAGTACCATAATACTTGCTTAGTTTGTAAACCTCAAGACTTCAAACGATTTAACTGCAAGAGGGAACATCAGTAACCTTTCTGCTCCACAATATCTACATGAAGCTAAAGAAAACTACCCAAATCATAACAGATTATTGATGTAACAAGTATTTTCTGTCATTTCTGCTTGGTTTAGGAATCATTTTCCCCTGTAATGATAGGAACCTAGATGGTTTTCCAGACTACCTCTTGCTTATAGCCATCTCACTTTCCTCCAGCATTTGGTTAGGGTTTCTTTCCAACAGGACAAAGAAGGTGATAATATCCCTATACAGCAATAAACCAGATATAACATCCCTTGTCACTTTATTTCAGTAAGTGGCTGACTCAAAGCACAATTTTTAGTCAGTGACTGGTCAAGAGGCATTTTATCATTCTTCCTGAACATTAACTGCTCATGTGCACTGTTTGGAGCATGGCTAAGAAAGCTGTACCTCGCTTATCCTGAAGCTTAGTCTAGAAAAAATAGACATTCTGTTAATTTTTCACTTTCTGAACACTCTTGCATAGATTATGTGTAGCTCAGCAGCATGCTCAACACAAACTGCAAACAAAGCTTCAACCACCACCGAAATATCCCACAGAAAACACTTCTAAAGCACTTGCTCTTTCAGTTGCTTTATTTCTCTTTTTAAGAAGAATTACTTCCAAACTGCTGTGACTCGAGAGCTCTAGAATTTCCCTAACAGCAGGAGGGAAAACCATTCTAGCAAGAAGGGGGCCTCCCTACAGGGGCACAGCCTGGCTGCCCCTGCCAACAGCACCCCACTTCCAGTCAGGGTGGCTGTTCCCACACTGCAAGCCCAGATCCTACAGGCACTGCCAAGTGATTGACACACAGGCTGTCCACTCACTGCAAGCAAGCTTAGCTGCAAACATGGGTTAGCTGCTCCCTCATTCTATTACTGGGACACTTTCAAAGTCATAAAGATTTTTAAAAAGAATATAATCTACAAAAAAAGCTACTTCAAATTACAAAAATCACTGATTTCATGTAAAACCAGACACAGAACATGAAACATTTCTCAGTACCTAGAACTAAAACTGGTTAATATCCAAAATATAAAATGGAATAGACAAACTGAGACAAGACTCCACAGGTAGGTGGAGTTCAGACTGAAGAACTGAAACAGTACAGACACCAAGCCTGTTTCTGCAGAAGTTCAACATTAGAAGGGAAGATTACTGGGTTTTGGCTAGAGGCGTGTTGGGTTTTCATAGGTTGTGGTTTTCCTTGACTCTGCCAGGAATTTACATTCATCAGCTAATGTCTTGTAGGTACCATGAAATATCTGTTTAAGTCATTTATTTACTCATGTCCAAGTGAGCTGCTTGTTCTTGCAAAAGGAAGCAGTTAAACACAAACTGCAGCACATCAAAGGAAAAACTAATTAAATAGTGGAGAAAAGCAAAGGTTATTAAAACAGAAAAATACTGAATGTTAGTCAAGGTGTGTGTTACCAAACAGACCCATCTCTTCTTCATTTTTGTCCCACTACATTTGAGTTTTACAACAGTTCAGGCTAACAACCATCTCCAGGGTTAATCACAAGCCATTAGCACACTTTAATATTGCCTCAATGTAACTAAAAATGCAGCATTACATGTGCATTGAAACTCCCCACTGCTGTGCTCACACGCTGGTAAAACACAGTTCTCTGCAATGCAAAGTTTCATAACACATTTCACAGCACATGGGTTCATGCACATTCCCATGGAAACCATCAAGGCCACGGGCACTGCAGAATCACTTCCTTATAGAAACCTTCCACAGGACAGCCCCAGACCTCCTGGTGCAAGGGCAGGGCATTAGACATTACCAGCACACCAACAGGAGGCAGAGGTAGGGATGGGATGAGATTAGCATCCAAAATTCTGCTGGTTGCAAGAGGGATGGAGCATTTCCCCAGGACTACTTAGCATATTATTTCTTCTGTTTCCCAAATCTCACCGAACAAAACACTTTTGAAAACATTCAGTATTTCAGGCAGTTTTTGCAAATTGCCAATACAATTCATATTTATTATTCTTAAGGAATTCAATATCTAGCCATCATTTTAAGAGTGAAAGCTAAGGAATATACTCCTTCAGAGCACAACATATGGAAATTATATACAAGCGGTATAGACACGCACAGTTTCAACATTTTCTGCTGGAAACACCAGAACTTTGCATTTATCCTTCAGCACACAGTCGATAAAATGTTCTGTGTGTTAGTGAATCACCAGTGTTCACATTCATGGTGCACAAGGAGTGTATTGCAAGTACAAGGTTTTCTTCAGCATCAACTTCTAGCAGCTTCCTACAAAAAGATGACAGCCAAAAGCAGCAGTAGCAATTTTATTTAACAGCCTATTCTTTAATCAGATTGTGCCAAACTGCTACAATTTTGAAGTTGAAGAAAAACTGCAAGACAGTTACTCTTATCTATTTGACCTTCAAAAATCAGCAAAGGCAGACCTAAATGGGGATGAGGGAGTAGGAGTTCATCTGAGACTACTGACCTTTTCCAAAAAACATACCCTGCACAACGAAACTGGAATATGCTACTTAAGGGTGTGTCTTTAAAGCATGACTTCCATATGCATTCGACAGATGCTTCCAAGTAACCAGTAGAATCCCTACTGGAATGACTTCCATATCGTTTTAATAATTTATAACTTTTACACAATGATTTTTTCCACATTGAAACACTCAGCCTTTCTGGCAAACACTTGGTTATGTGCTAAGGGGCAGCAACAGAGACAGATCCTCCTAGTAACAGCTAGTGCAATCCAGAGAACCAAGCCTGCATGGAGTCTCAGTTTTCCTGCTGACTTAAAAGTATAAAGTTGAGGGGGAAAAAAAAAGCCCAAACCATGAACGTCAGTTATTGCTTCAGCTTTCCCATCTTTTGAACAGAGATTTGCCTTTGTATCGTCATCTGAACACTGCCACATGAAAATCACTTCCAGCAGAGTTCCATTTCTAATAACAGCTACTGTGACAAAGAGATTAAAAACAACCATTCTAAATTTTATCACTGAGAGTGCCAATGGAGAAGGCAGTATGGCTTTCAAATTGCTTCCAAGGAGTGATGACAGCTGCAGTAAATATCCTACATCTCATCTAAAGTTTAAAAAGCTTTAAAACAGCTAATTTTCTTTGCATTGATAATAATGTCATAGTAAAAAACCCCAAGACCCAAGTGCTCAAAACTCAGCCCTACATTGAAGAAGCACTTTGTCAGACTCCATACTTTCCTCAGGTATGCACAAAAAAACCCCAAATAATAAGTGATTTACACCTCCATGTTCCTAAACATCAAAGAACTTGCTAAACAGGAAGGGGTATGAACACTGCTTCTTGCCCAGATATGGGCTCCAAGGAACAGGAAGGATGTGCAGCAAACACACTGCAAAGCATGATACAACATGTGAGCAGAACAAAGGCAAAGGCAAAGACCAACAAGACTTACATGCTCAAAGCAACATCCACACACTCTCTTTCCAGAAAAAAAACCAAATATTTACAAAAGAGAATTAGCCTGTTATTGCATGCACAAAGCAAAATTCAGGCACATCTTCAAACTCCAGTGCGTAAATAAGCTTGTCTATTAACTTTAAAATTTGATAAAGCCAAAAGAAATTAATAGAATGCTTATCTGAAATAAATATCCATACACAAGTCATTCAAAAATATTCCCACACTTATGCTGAAGTAACTTTGTGCATGCACATTAAAAAAGACATTATCAAAGTTAAGCTCTACTGCCTTTGCTTTAGATTATTGAATAATCATACAAAATACTAACAAGAATATTTATTATATGAGCCTAAATTTTTTCCATTTGGTACATTAACAATTAATTTACTTTCCATTAAGCTGGTATGATTTTATTATGTGGCAATGTAATTAAACTGTTATACACTGTTAGTAAAGCCAGTATCACATCTCTGCAATCTTAATGCTGCTGGAAGATTAAGAATAATATGAAAGAAAAGTATGCTCAAAACTATACCATCACTGAGGAGGTATTTTGAGCTTGTGTGTAAATATGGAAAAACAACATCCAAAAGGAACCATATCCAAAAAATATCTCTGGCAAAGAAAGATTAATGATAAAATACTACAGCAACAATAAGTTGAAGATACACGATCCTTTTTCAAAGATTAGGGGACCAAAAAAAAAGTTTGCTCCTCTTCCTACAATGCCTTTCATATGGTCTGTAAGATTTATTTAAAAGGTGGAAGAAAAAGTCCAGAGACTGAATAGGGTCTGGGAGGTGTTCATTTCATACACACCACCAAGGGCCTTTCAGTATCTGTACCTGCTGGGTCTCTCCCTGGGGCCTGCAGTTCTGTGTACACTTCTCTCACCCACACCACACTGAATGTCAGCTGCAAAGCTCAGATTTTTTTACAATAAACTGAAAACCAAAGGAGAGCATTTAACAATGTTCAGTGTGCAAGCAGACATAATGCACTGATTGCACTCAGCAACAAAACCATCACTGGTCACCTCCCAACACACAAAGTCAAAGCTAACACCAATCAGCACAAAAGGTCATGATTATTACCTGCTGCATTTTAGATGTAACATTTTAATCACTAAAAGATAGGAATTTATTTGAAAGGTATCTGGTGGAAATACTCTTGTCCTCAGTATCAACGCAAACAAATAGGGACCACAAGAGCACGATCTCCTGTTTTCACAGGAGCTATGAATTCACAATTACCACGCCAGAGACCAGCTTGATATGCACATAAGAGGGCCAAAAATCAGAGAATTTGAACTGCTAGTGACAGCAGTGTAGAGGGCAACACATTATTCCTCCCAGCATGCAGCAAAAGAAAGGCCTGTTTTGAACTAAGATTTTCCCCTTGAAGTGTAACACTGCTGAACACATTTAAGGCACCTCCACATTCAGAGTAACTCCTTTTGTCAGCACACAAGTTTCATGGCATGAAGCGAGACCAGATGTTCCAGTTCCAAATGCCTCACTAGGGTACACTTACCATGACACTTAGGAGATGCTGAGTGCACCACTGCACTCTTACAAATCATTTAAAGTTTGTGCTCTGCTAGCACATATCCACTCCTATCCACTGACAAAACACACTGAAATTTGCATTCTCAGAACATCATGATATGGGTACTTTACCCACTGCAGTTCAAGAAATTTCACTAAGCCTGAAAATTGTTATATTCCAAGGAGGCTCTTGCCCTTTTAACTTACCAGCACATATTAATGCTTTCTCGTCTGAATTTAAGCACAGATTATATGCCAGAAGTTCCCTTCTGGGTTAGATTCATGCAACTCATTGTTAATACATGAAGATTAATAGAATATAAAACAAAGCTCTTCTGTCTTCTCCATGGTTCAAGGTATCCATGAATACATCAAGCCAGTATTCAATCCACACACCAACTCTCAGAGCCAGCCTAATGTCATCTAACTCTTTAGGGAAACAGGTCAAGGAAAAGTCAACAAGATTAAACTTCAAATTAAAATTCCATTTTAACTCCTTTGGAAGAAACACAAAATACAATACAGCCTGAAGGATGTTATATCCTAAAATACTCCTCTACAACTCTGCAATGTCAGAAACACTACAAATGACAGCAGGCAGAACCCACCACTGTGTATTCTTGCAAAGTCGTCAGAAAGGGTCAAGAAGAAAAAGAAGAAACACAAGAAATGCTAGGGAAAGCACAATATTCACAATTCAAGAAATGTCAGATATTTCAGCCAGTTCAATACAGGCTTCACCAGTACGACAAAATTACAAAATTTACTATGGAAATTGATTCTTTTCTTTCTATAGTGTTAAAAGTTGTCATTTTAAAAAGTCCTTACACAAACATTTACAAGAAAAGTCTTAGAAATTGATTTCCAGTAATCATGGTACCTTATTTCATTTACTGTGGTCAAACATATCATGCTGAAGGGCTCCTCCCTACAAACAGCTGAGGATACAGTCCAATGTATCCAACCCCTTTATGGCAAAAATGGATGGTAATTAAAAAAAAGGCACAAGTGTGACAGTGTTCACAGGGGTCTTAGGATGAGGGAAGAGATGAGGATCTGACTCCATGTTTCAGAAGGCTTGGTTTATTATTTTATGATATATATTATACTAAAACTATACTAAAAGAATAGAAGAAAGGATTTCATCAGAAGGCTAGCTAAGAATAGAATAGCAAAGAATGATAAC
>JAWWMS010000134.1:317472-336248 GCA_035048045.1 Chlorospingus semifuscus | reverse complement strand
CTGATGTGGAATGCAATAAGTGCACCTGTGATTGGCTCATGTTCCATGTTTACAATTAAGGGCCAATCACAGGACGACGCTCGGGGACAGATTCTCAGAGAGCTCTCTTGTTTTGAGATTCTATTCTATTCTTAGCTTAGCAGCTTCTGCAACTTCTCTCTCTATTCTTTTTAATATAGTCATAATGTATTATATAGCATAAATTAATAAATCCAGCCTTCTGATCATGAAGCAAGATTCTCGTCCATCTCTCTCACCCTGAGGAACCCTCGCAAGTCACTGCAATAGGTGATTTTATAACCATATCTGTGCTTCCAAAGCCACTTCTTTTTCTTTTTTTTTTTTTTTGCAACAGCTTACTGCCCTCAAAAATGACAACATACAAAACCCATTCATGAAGTTCAATCTCAGTTTTAAGAAAATACCAGCCTCAGTATAGGCTTAAACACTCTGAAAGGCAAGGATTCATCAGGAAGGCATGGCACCAGTTCTATTGCACACTAAGACAATTAGGATTGAAAGAACTTGTGACAGAAGATTCACCAGAGGACTTACAGTTTTTTAGATGGATGACTGTGCCCTGATGTAAATGTATAAACAGTCCTCCATCCATTTTTCATTTTTCTTACAGTTGTATGCTTTCTAGCTGAAACTCACCACATAAGTCTTGAAAGTGCGTTATTGATGCCATTTCACAGTAGGCACATAGAAACTGATTTCAGCAATTTTAAGTTTCACAAGCCTTTATGTTTATTTATCTGTAGTCGCAAGTGTTGATTTCAGTGACTTCCAGTGCCATAGTAGAAGTAAGATACATCGTTGGGAACTTACCTACTACCCATGCTAGAATAAAACAAAAACATAGTACAATATGGTCCTGTATGCTCCAACTGAAAAAGGTACTGAGCATTTGTTTTGCTGCATTTCTCATCTGTCTTGCATTCTGAGTATGTCAGGAGCTGCTCCAGCCCCAAACTTTTCACATCCTGTACTTAAATTTTTCAGCCATCAGCTGAACAGGTCCATTTTTTCCAGCAGTTACCATATGACAAATAGGTCACACCACTTTGCTTACAGCTGCGCAACTGCAGTCCCACATGCAGGTCACCAATAACATGATTTTTTTTATTTGGCAGCTATACTTCTACCATGAAATGTTTCCATCTTCACAGCTATCAGCTATGGAAGATGACCCTGCTGTATCAAGCACAAGCCATGAGATTTTGGTCTTTTTTAATCAGACTGTATAAGTGGTTCAGTTGTTTTCATTCCTTAATTGACCTACTTACTCATTACTTGTGTAAATAAATATTTTAATCTCCTCCATATTCTTTCCTGTGTATCAGTTATTATGACTTATTCAGGAAAAAAATCTAAATGTTCACACTGCTGAATGATCAAACTCAGGAATTTTTAAAAGAAGAAAAAAAAGAAGACTTAAAAGGTACTGCAAGGTAAAAGCATTTTTAATAGAAAAAAAATAAACTAAGTCCCCTATCCTCCAGTATAATTTTTTGGTACAGAAATTATTGTAAAAATAGGAGGCTGTAGTACTTTTTGCAAGGACCTACTGCAGCACTTCGAGATTCTAAACATTGGATATCTTGCAACAACAGCTTTTCTTTCTAATTTTTCTCTCCTCCCACTTCATGAACATGGGGAAAGTTAAGAAAGAGAACATAAATTAGAAACTACTGATGTTAGTCATGTAACTTACACTGTTGAAAGGTTTTCAGCAAGTGAACAGATGAACTTCACTAAATAAAGATGAGAAAAACAGGAAAAATGAAATAAATATTTTTATGACTGGGAATTTGAAATTGCTGGGGTTTAGATTGAATTTAAACCAATTCCTTGTTTACTTTTCCTGTTTACTGATCATCCGTCCCAAAAATTATATCATTTTTCCATTGCCTGAAAATTTCTCAAGGCTTTTGAATCACATTTTGAGTTCACAGTGATGCAGCATTGTATAACTTCTGCTAGTCAGGTGTATAAATATGCTTTAACACTTTTTAAAAGGAAACTTCTTGTCCAGTTTGTCCATAAATATGTTCATGCCAAAAAGACCATGTCTAAAACTGATATTTAGGAGGCATGCCGTGGTCTTCATTCTGTTGGCTGTCCCCTGTTATCCTTGGAGTGCATGTAGAAGTTACTTAGAACAGAATGTAAAGACAGAAGGTGTCCTCAAACCCTTGACTCTCCCCCAAAAGTCATAAATTGTAGCATTTTACAGCTTCTTCCGTTTTTCTCCTCTTTCCTTTCTCTGCACCATATATTGCATATGCAAGACAGATAAATTCATTTGACATTATTTTCATTGTTTCTCCTGCTGTTTTCTTTCTTATTCTGAATTGTAACCTCAGAAAATATTAACAGTTCCATCAAGGATTTCCTATATTGGCCTTGATTGGGAAGGATTTTCCCTGTAAGAAGCCAGAAAGGTTCCAGTTTGAAATTACACTGGCACGCTAGCAGATAGAGACAATTGTTTTCAACAGTGATGCACTGCTGTGATGAAGCTGCCACCAGCTGGAGCTGCTTTTAATGCTGTAAACTAAGAAAACTATAGAGGCATGATTAGCAGGAGCAATAGAAAAGGCGTGAAAGAAGAGAAATAGAAGGAGGAGAAAAGACCTATACTAATTAGCTAAGAAATTAAGTAACTTTACAAACACTATGCACTGCCTCAGAGAAATAAGGGCTGAGCTGACATTAAAAATCTGCAAGAAGGTTGAAGTTCTAACTCCTACAGATTTCAACAGGAATAAAAGATGCGATCACCTGGTCAAACCATGCCCTGCAAATCTAGTTCTTCATTACTTTAGTGTAATTTCAAACCAAGCTCCAATCACTGTTTCTGTAAACTCACACGTTAAATCAGTGTGGTGCCTCTGAACTTTCCCCTGTATTTAGTATATTAGCTCTGACCAAGTGTGGTGGTTTTGGATGGATTAATTTTCTTCACAGTGGCTGATATGGGACTGTGTTCTGGATTTGTGTGAATACAGAGTTGATAACATGGAGATGTGTTTTGCTGTTGATGAGCAGGGTGTGCACAGAGCCCAGACCTTTTCTGCTTTTCATACACTTTCCAAGCTGGTGAGGAAGTTGGGGGTGCTTGGGAGGATGGGAGGAGACACAGCCAGGACAAGTGACCCCAACAGATCAAAGGGATATTTCAGACCATGTGACATCATGGTCAGTATATAAGGTGGGGGAAGTAGGAGGAAGGGGGGAGATGTTTGGAGTGATGGTGTTTGTCTTCTATTACCATTACCCTTGCTGGGACTCTGCTTTGCAGGGGATGGCTGAACACTTACCTGCCCAAGGGTGACTTAATTCCTGGGTTTGATTTGTGTGCACAGCTTTTGCTTTCCCTATTGGACTGTCTTTATCTCAACCCATGAGTTTTCTGGTTTTTACCCTTCCTGTTCTTTCCCTGATCCTGCTGGTGGGGGAGTGAGCAAATGGTTGCCTGGGGCTGGGGTGCTGGCTGTTGTGAAACCACAACAGAGTATTACACCTGCAATTTTACAGGCATTCAGTAAGGGGTTAGAGTTAATTTAAAAACTACTCAATGACTGATTTTTCATGGATTACTATATGACTTTAGAGATGCTGGAGGTTTTACTGTGACCTATAGTACAGTGGTGTGGCAACAAAAATGTAGGCAATCATACATAGAAGCATGTTAAGCACATATATGTACAATACTTAAAAGCAACATAAAATACATTTCAATAAACTTCTTATGCTTTTGTATTTAAAGACTCAGACAGTAATAGTTTTGTGGAATTTGTACAAAGTGAAGATATTGTAACTTAGTGATATTAAATGTGTGTATCTTCACAAAATATTTAACACTTTTGTTTCACTACCATGTGTTACTAACAATAATAAGTAATTGTAATGTATGAAAATTTAATTCCTTGACTGGAACAGCATCTATTTGGCAAAGAAGAGTGGCTAATACCTGCTTCATTGTCACCATGGAAAGAGGATTCACAGAAATTTAAAGGGGAAATGAAATAAAAGAAATGTGAAAAATATTAAAGTGATGCTGGAAATTAAAACTGAATAGGCATTTTTGAATGTGTATTTGCAGAAGTGTAATCAACTTCATATCTTTTGCTTGGAGGGGCAAATCAGATATATGCTAATAAGATGGCATTGTTCAAATTTAAACACAAGAGTTGAAAGTGAAGTTAGCTTTGTGCCGCAACAGACTATGGCCCCTGCAGGCTGCACTGGTTAAAATTCTAAGCAAGAGTTGTTCTATCTGTATCTAGAAAGGCATATATTCATTTTATAGGATTTGCTCTTTTAGGACACCCAAGTTAAACTTGATATTGATAACTCACCATTTCATATCTTTAGCTTAAGTGTAGCATTCAGTTTTCTAGGGAATATTAAAGAAGCCTGCCTTCTGAACCTAGACATGATAAGCTGATTATTTTTGTGCTTCATCTTATAATTATTGATTTCTTGTATGTTCTGCAGAAACATAGGCATTAGTAATACCTTGTCCTGAGAGGACTGTGGTGCTTGGAAAAGAATCTGATAAACCTGATAATTGACCCAAAGCTATGGGAGGAAAAAGATATGGATCCGTATTCTTAAACTGAACATATGAGCTGATTTCAAAGAAAAACACCTTCTGGCTCCTCAGATAGCAGCTGCTAGGCTTGTGTCTCCTCTGTGGAGGGGCTGACATCCAAAACTGATGGAAACTGGCAGAGTTCTGGAGGTGTATTTTAGGAAGGTGAATGTTGCTCTTTATGGAAAGTGGAATGGGAAAGGGAAAGAAAGGGGAAGGAGAAGAGCTCAGCCAACAGCACTCAGGAAAAAAACACCATGAGATGTTTGGTCCAAGAGTAGATCACAAGCAGATCATATCTTGCTCTGAACACTCTCTGAAGAAACTTATTTTCCTCCACTGATTAGACAGAGAGCTTAAAAAAACTCAGTTCAAAAAAGCATATAGTACAATTCTTCTAAAAGCTCATCTCTTCAACTAGATCACTTTTGGTGGAAGCTGTTTGATTAAACTTTGATCAATAAACAATGCATTAATATCGGTATACTTATTTATGTAGGGCTGCATCTATGTTCTCCTGCAGATATGGCTAAGAAAAGGAAATATCATGTAAAGCAAGTATTACTAACTAGAAAACATGTAATAAAGTAATAGAAGTTGGCTTTAAAAATTTAAAGGAATTCTGTGAATGCCATTCAAACAATTTAGTGAATATATTAGATATACATATACTATATATACATATACTATACTTAGTAGCCTGCTTTTTACAGTAAATTCAAATAGATATTTAAGAGGCTTTAATTCTTTCATACTCGAGCAGAATCACAGCCTAATTGATAAATTTTGCTAATTGATATTATAGTAATAGGACCTGGCAGTTAACACAAATCTGACAGGTTTATATAAATGGACAGCAAAATCCAGCCCACTCAGTTCCAGGTAATCTGAGAGGTCTAAAATTTAAACATTATGAACACTTAAAGTGAATGCTTGACATCAAAATACTTGCTTCCATCATATTATTTTTACCGTAAAGGTACAGAAATGTATTTAAAACACAAGGTAAGCAATCATCTTGGAAACTTTCAAAAGCAGTCTCTTCCTTAGAGGCAGATTATTTTACACTTGTTGGTTTTGAAAGACATTGTTAAAAAGCAACACGAGACCAAAAATTAATAAATAAATAAAAGTTCCTCCTGTGTCAAAATTATAATTGTTGCCAACATCAGGAATAACACAGGTGAAAATACAAAATACAGCATCAAGTAATTTGCAATCCTATTCCTGTGCCTGTATAGTGTTTTCTGAAACAGGACTTGAAGAATTGCTAGAGTTCTATATCTAAAGAGTACAGAATATAAGACCAGAAAAATTTTTGACAACTTGAGCCATCAGATTATCTTTCCATAGAGCTCTTTAAGGAAGACAGACTTTGCAAAGCAGTTGCTGATTGTTGAATTAACAGATCCCCCAACAACCAATAGAAAGCTTTGTAGATGCTCTGCCTGACAGCCCCTAGGAAGCACCTAGTATCTGACAGAGCTGCCTAGAAATGGGTAATCAGTGCTATAAATTAGCATGAAACATTTAAGCTTTGAAAGTCAAATCAAATGCAAATATATAATTTATATATTTATAAATATAGATTTATAACAATAGATTTCAGCCAGTTAATTATTCATCCTCTGTAGCATATAAAAATTTGAAGCCTGTAACTGGCCAGCTGTTTTAATGCCTGTTAAAGATGTTGTATTCTGAAACTCAGATGAATTTTCACTCTGAAACTCATTCTGCATTTAAACCACATCTCTGCATTTATATGGATTCTACCATTACTGTATTTGCCATTAACAAATTGCCTAAAAAGCCACCAACAAACATCAAAACACATGGATGTAAAACTTGATACTTTGCTTTCAATCTAAATAGTAATTAGCCATTGTGATTTCTAGACTTAGGATTGTACATTTAGCTTTATAGAGAATTATTTTAATATTAATGTTTTATATTAATGTAAGTTGCATTATTAAAACACAAGACAATACTTGACATGACAGACTTGACATGGAAAAGTCAAAAAAATGAAAATATTAAATAGCAACAAAGCAGCTATTAGAATAAGGATGGTGTAAATCGATCAAAATTAATATTGATATACAATACCAATATAATATAATTTCTTTAGATCCTTTCAGAAGCATCATTTTCCATTATTTTGTGACATTTTACCTTTTTTTCTCCCAGAATTTTCTTCAGATGATTTTATAGCACTCGTGAAATATATCAATAAAAGCTGTTTTATTTCCCTTCTTCATAATATAAACACATTATTTTTACTCCTCCAGTTTTATTTTATAACTATCAAAACACTGTTGTGTTCTGAAATTCTGTAACAATTTGATCTATTCCAGAAATATATATCTGGTTACCAAAAAGAGATTTTTCATACAGAACACTGCAACTCCGTCAAATAACACTATTAATAACCAACAGGAAAAAAACTAATTTCTTTGATAGTGATGAATATTAGATTAATATTTGGACTGTTATGATCTGGAGGATGGTTTGTTCCTTCAGCGAAAATTAATTCAAAAGCAAGTTTTGCATAGTTTCCTGTATTCAAGAATCACTTATTAAATAGAACATTGATATTGTCTGAAAACAGGCTGTTTTCATAGTTACTCTGCTTTTATTCCTTTAAATAATGTCCTTGATTCAGATATCTTCTGCCTATGACAAGAAACACAATTTACAGGAAAAAAAGGAAATTAAATCCCAAGCAAAATATTTAAGCAGATAAATTCTTCAGAGCATGGCCTAAAATTCTCAATTATCAGAAGAAAGATACCTGTAGGATTAAAAGAGTGTTTACTCATGTTTCGTCATTTCCTACCATAGTCTGAAATGTGCTACAATCTAAAGATAAATAAATCACTGACAGTTAAATAACACAAAGTGCTACTAAAGGTGTTTCCTCAAAAACAGACAGATTCAAGTCTGATATGATGCATGGAAGAGTATTTTTGCAGTAGGTTTCATTAATGCATTCTATGACTGGCAATAAATAAAAAGAAGTATAAAATAAAATACTACTTTAAAAAACTGTGGTTTTCTTTACTGCTTTCCAGAAGAAAATTTTACAAAGTAGTTTCTTTACTTTCATTCACACAGTTTGTTCAAAACCAGCCTTCTAATAATTAAGGGCATCCTGCAATCAGTGGCAGTTGCAATAGCTGCTCACTTGTTAAAAAAAATCAAAATTAAAAAAGCCCCAAGTTTTTTAATTTTAACATTATTTATGGGGTTTCTTGAGGCAGTTTGAGAGATAAATCACTCAAACTACAGGAACAGCTACTGGCTATCTATGACTGAAGAAATTGGTACAATTTTATGAATTTCTTGTATAAAAGTTTAAACAAAAGTCAATAGCTTAAAAAAAATCAACAAACTAAAAGAAAACCAAAAATAGTCACCAGTCCCCAACAAAACCTGCACAACAAGAGGACAAGAAAGTGTAGCTTTGTTCAATGCCCATTGATGAAAGCACTGTCGTCAAACCATCCATTGTTGGTTTTGGTTTAGCTCCCTCTCAATCAACATGTAGCATAACATGATTTAATAAGGTTTCTTAAACTCAAAAAATGGAGGGAGGGCAGTTGAGGTATTTTAATTTATCAAAGAGAGCCTTTCAGGTTTCTTTGCTTTCCCCTGCTGGGGCCCATTTGGTGTCTTTCAAAGAGAACACAATGGCAAAATGAATGAGAAATGCAAGAATAGGAGTCCCTTATTCTACCCAATAGTATAATCAATGAGTATTTGTAATCCCTATTGTATTTCACAGAGATGGTTATAAGACAATTAAATCTTGATTCTCAGGCAAATGATTGTGGTAGTTAACCTGAAACAGCCAACAACATTTTTTTTTTAATTGAATGCATCTGCAACAATGATGTCATGGAATATTGCTTAACTACAAATCCCTCATGGTTTGGTGGGTTTTGTTGGTTTTCTTTTGTGGGGGGATTGTTTTGATTTGTTTTGTTGTTTGTTTGGGGGTTTGGGGTATTTTTGTTTGGTTTTGTTGCTGTTGTTATTTTGTAGCCTGCAATTATTGTACATGCAAGCTATAATTACAGAAAAATAATGGGGAAAAGCAGAAGAGATTTTAAGTTTCAGCTTTACTTTGAGAAGATGTGAAAGAGGTACATGGTCCATATATATCTCTTTTAAATGCAGAGTTTATACCCTACATGTACAGCAAAAGAGACCTGTAGTTTTATCACAGCTTAAATTCCAGATGGTGGCTTAATGTAATTTGCAACACCTAAATTAAATTCTGGACTTTTTCTCCTTACTGAATTGTTTGCATGTCAAAAAACAGTTTATACTGTTCTGAAGAGACAGGCATTCATTCTGGACTCTGCACTATTTGTCCACCTTCTAGTGCACAGACATGATTTTTTGTAAAGAATTTATCCCGTACACCATGTGGGCTTATGTATTTTGCCCTTAAAAAACTGCATATTTGCTATTAGATTCACTGTTGTGTCATTTGCGCATTTCAGCAGAACTGTAAATATTTTGTGCTGTAATTAGAGTACTACAGAAAACAGAATAATTGTTATGACTAATACAGCACAGGCACAAGGTACCAGAGTCAGCAAACATATTTGCATCCCTACTTTTTCATATTATTTACTATATGAAGAAAAATAAATGCTATTTGCATGCATGCATACTTCTATTGATTTAAACAGCAATTGTACTAATAGATGAGATTAGAGTGACAGTTTTCCTGGTTTTACTCCAGATTTTAAAGAGAAAAAGGCAGAAGTGAGCAAGCCCTGAGATGGCTTTGAATTTTCCTGTTAGTAAAGTACTCTGTTCTCTCATTTTGGGGGGAAGTGTTATAGACACTCAGTCACATAAGATGATGTTCTTTATCAGATTAAGGGACAATGCTCCTTCAGAAGTCAATCACGTTTGAATATGATCAGATTTACAAACATGTTTAAAAATACTAATTCTTCTACTAACTTACTGCCCTATTAAAAAAAATTGATTTTGGGTTTTTTAGGAGGTGCTGTCTGAAAGAGAGCACAGAAATATAATAAGGCTCTTAAAACACTGAACCACTACCCATGAATGCCAGTGGAAGGATGCTACTCATCACCAGCTTTCCTAGTTCCACATGACCATTTAGTGATAAATCCCATGAATGTTGTTTTGTCCTTTTAATCATAAGTACTTCCGATTTCATTTTAAAACTTCAGCAGTTCTGTCACAGGAAGATGACATAGTACATTTAAAAAATGTCCCACGAATAGCTATTTGTGAAAAATGCATATTATATGACTGGCTTTTCACAAATATTAAAATGAATATTATATGTGTTATGTTAGAAAGTATTAACTCTCTTAAGCAGTGTGTTAAATATAGTTTTAGGTTATAACATAATGTTAAAATGGAAACTATACAATGTGAGATATTTTTTAACTAGCTATGAGATAACCAAGAAATTTTTCCCACACAGATAACAAGCCCTAAGAAAATAAATATTGCCTCCTTATCGGAAAAGACAAACTTTCTTCCACCTCTGTTTTCGTCTTTGAGGTGCCAACAGGAGGAAGAGGAGAAGTTGACAATAACCAGAGAACACCCTTTGTTTGAAAAGAATTTTTGAATCATGTATTAGATATATGGATATGCAACAGACTGTTGCTTTTAAGACTCAATCCTTTGTTAGTGAGCCATGCTTTCAAGAGGAAAGCATCCAAATTCTTTGCTTTTGTTGTCCTTTATTGTCCTAACTCTGATTATCCAAATTCTTATTGCTCTAATTTGTATTGCTATTTTTATAACCATTTTATTACTAGTAAACTATTTTTATAACCATTTTATTATTATTAAACTCTAAAATTTTAAAACAAGCAAGTGGAGTTTTTCACACTATTCTTTAAAAATACAGTCCTGCAAAGCAGAGCTGGGACAAGAGAAAACAAAATTATATGCAGCTGTGCCTCAATTAAAAGGGCAAGTCTGATTTTGGGCAGAGAGTATAAAATTTTCTGATTAGTTTAGACTAAGTGGCATGCTATGATTATTCAGCATTGAGTAGGAAAAACCTGTTGTGTGTGAGATATGGTGGAAAAGGGCTTAGAAGAAGATGGATGCTGTATAGAATTGGCTTGGAGAAGAAAGGATAGGAAAAAAACAGTGGAGGTTCCAAGTGAGGAAGACCTTTGCCTATAGGAATGCAACACAGCTGCTTACTACATTTTCTTCACATAGATTATGTGCATCAAATTACAGTTAAACCAAGCTGTCTTTCCTCACAGTAATCCTGATGGAATTATCATTATTTTCCCCCTCACGCCTTCCTAAGTGTCCTGAGGAAAATCCTGTCCCTTCTCCTTATAAATCAAATTTGCCATTGACACGAGGAGAAGCATGATTTGGTCTCCTTAATCAGTCAAACAATGCCTGGCTCAATATGTCTACAGACAGCCAGTAACAGCACCAGTAACTGAGGTTAACACAAAATTAGTGTATTGCACTGGCAGGCATGATTTTCTAAAACTGAGAAGCTCCTTCTACTTTTTTTCAATAAGAGTTATTATAATGTTAACTTTTTATGCCCTTGGAAGCTCCACATATTACTATGCTTCTGTGTTTACCATTTTAATAGAAGGAGTAGGAGAGATACCACGTAGAGGTGAAATATCATCATTTGACATTGTAAGTGGTGTCAAAACCCAGGGCTCCAATTTTTAAACCTACTCTCTATGAGGAAGACTCTCTGATGATGCTTCTAAGAATAAATGACTGTATGTTTGCCTTTTGCATAGATGACTCTTCTCAGATTCCTCAGCCCTGGCTTAAGTGATGCAGTTGTCAGAGACTGAAATATTACGGTTTTCGACTCAAACATTTTGATGAAGGACTTTTAGAACTGTATAACAAAAGCTGCACAGAATACCACCACACCCTGAATAGGTCTTCTGAGTGAGGCCCTGAACCATTCACTGATGAAGATAAGACAAACTCAGGAACTGAGGACATTCACAAAGCACGAGCGAGCTTAGCACCTTCGGGGAGGAGATGATACCACCAGGGCTATCAGCTGCCAGGCTGGCACAGACCCTGCACCAAAGGGTGAGGGGAAAGAGGCTTTGGGTGTATGTTTCCAAACCTCTGGTGAGAGGCACAGCGAACACCCATCCTTCAGTGTACAGATCAGCTCAGCTGTAGGGGTCTTCTCCCTACAGATAAGGAATACAGATATCTGCTCCAGATAAGGAAAGTTTATCTGCAGCAGAAGGGGGTGACTTGGCCCATCAAAGGGCCCTCCCCAGGGGTCCCCAGACCCTACACCAGAGCACTGCAGAATGATGCAACAGACCCTCAGTGCTGCAAGGGACAGTGTCAAACTGGCCCCCTGCAAGGGAGACACATGAGTATTCCCACCTGGCCAAAAGCATGCATTAATCCATGGAGTTTTATACTCTTTGATGTGTGGCAGCATGGCATGGGGCCACCTCACCACCAAGAAGACCAGATGGAGGGGAGCAACGAAACATCATTGGGACAGTTGGACGGGTGATATGCTTCCTCCTAACCACTGTAACTCTCTCCCTGTCTCCCCACCCCCCAGGCACACAGTTTTTTCCATTTCTTTCTTTCTTTCTTTTCTCTTTCTTTCTCTCTGCCTCTTTTACTATTAAATAAAATATATTAATTTTTTGGCACCAACATCTAACCTTGTTAGATTATATTGCTTTTGATTTTATAATATATGATTTTATTGTTTGGTTATAATCTCATTTTTGGGTATATTTTGAACCTTCAAAGTTCTTTCTGGTTTATACACAGAGGCTTAGCTTTCTTTGCTTTCTGGATTGAAACAGGATCAGAACAGCAGTGGAGGAAGTAATATACCTCCACACTTCTGCTTCATAAATAAAGATTATGCTGGTGGAGATGGGATATTTGTAGTTCCATGGTGCTGCTGAACTCAGCTGGGTAACCAGAGGAAACAAAATTGCTGAAGACTCCTTCATCCACATTTCTTGGCATAAGAAACCCAACACAGGAAAAGTAATGAGTTCTCCCACCCTGTATTCAAAACAGTTGCTGTTGTTATGTTTGCCCAATTATCCCATCAAAAAAAAAACCAAACAAACAATATTTAAGGTAGCAGCAATTTTAATTGAATAGTTTAGAAAATATATAAATAAGGGATAATTTGGTTCCAATAATAGCGCATAAGCAAAAGATACCACGGGGTACGGAGGGCAGAGTTCAATGACCCTTGCCACTTCACGTACAAGCTTGCCAAGTGAAAATCACCCCTTATATGCCATGTGTCAATACCATCTCCTCCCATTTTCGGTTCGTCGTATCTCTGTCTCCACCCTCGTTACCGCCTTTATCACGCATGCACCACCACACGGTTTGGTGGTCGCACAAGTCTTTGGGGGTCGTTTTGGATGAAGACCTCTCCTCTTCCTCTTTGTCCTTTAATTCACCTTTGGGTTACACATGCGCACCAAGCCAGTACAATGTAAGCCAAGACTAATATATTATTACATTTAAGCATCAAAGCAATAAATCTTTTATAGCTGGCATTTTCCTGGGACCTAACCAGATTTTCCCTTCTTTCTGTTAATTTTTAGTAACTGCTATCTCTTGTTATTTTCTCCTGTCCTTGAACATCTGCAGGAAGGGGGGGTGGAGTCCCTCCTCTCCCTTTCTTTCTTTCTTGGCATTACAACTTTTAACTGTTTTATTATTTCCAAATATTAATTACTGTATCAATATTGATTACTGTTTTAATTTTGTCAGCATGAATCATACCTATTTACCACATCATGTTATCTGGAATTCATGAAGAAAATGAGAATGATAGAATTGATGCCTTCGAGCCTGTGACTGCCACTTCAACAGCTGAATGGTTTCCTGACATTATGGAGTGAACCATGTGTGTATTTCTTTATCTTTCCAAGTTGAAACTTCTTTTATCTTCAGCTTTTATCAATAGCTGATAATTGTAAGCCAAAATTGTATCAGAGATGAAAAAAATGTATTTAGACTTTTATAGCCAGACATTACATCCCATTGTGTACAGGTGACAAAATTTAACCAGGGAGAGGCTGTGCTTACTTCTGAACCTGCATTTAGATATGTCTGAATGGGAGTTTTAAAATGGCCAAAACAATCTGGGAGTTCACAAATGCAAACAGAGTTGATACAATTTTTTCAAAGACAGGTGTACTTTGGGCAGAGGTAGACAGGCAGAAGCAGGCCCTGGGAGCAGAGCTGCTCCTCCCTCACAGGGAATGACAGCCCCCAAAAGGCTCAGTCCTCCCTCCCTGCTCTGTTTTCCAGGAGGAGCTGGTTGCACTGGCCAAGCAAAGTGACCTGCCTGTCAGAAAGTGGAGACTGGTTCAGGCACCGGCAGGCCCAGGACCACCCCAGGTTGATGAAGAAGTTCTGTGAGGCCAGGTAGCTGGGTTAGATTTTGGTGATGGAGACCTCCAGCAGGCCTGCACATCATCAATACCCTCTGTCCTGTCCTTACCCCAAACCCACCCCCAGAGAGCTGCTGTGGCTGCGAGCAAAGCCTCTGTCCCGTGAGGGGAGATCCCCTTACTGCACACAGAGCCACGCTGCAGCACTGCCAGCTTCCCATGTTTACCTCTGAAAAGTTAAATTTGCCTCAACAGAGTCTACTGGCCTTGATGGAGAACAGGTTTAAATCTCAAAATCCCTCAGAGGGATTTTGAACACAAAAGCCACTTGTAAAATGTGTTACACTTCTTTTCAAAAGTGATTTTGATACAAAATTAAAATTTTAAGATCTTGTCAGCATGGATGGTTGGGCTGAATGAATCCATGAAGTGCAGTTAGGAGGCAGTGCAAGCCATGAAAGAGGGAGGTTAAAACTGAACAACCCAAGAAAGCACCAAAATCTTGACAGCTTTCCTTTTCCCGAAGTTGTTTGCTCTCTTATATTAAATCTTCCTGCGTATCTTAGTAATACATGGAGTCATGGTGGAGAGAGGAGTCACCAAGTGTCTTGATCAAGAGAATCAAGTTATCTCTGGTTCTCACCTTGAGGTTTAATGCTATATGTACATAAATGTATATGTATATGTATATGCATATGTATATGTATATGTATATGTATAATGTATATGTACCATCTCATCAGGTAAGAGATCTACTCCTCTTCCCCCTCTGAAAAAGAAATTATTATGTGCTTGAATCATGTTATTATGTTTAAAAAATATATTCTCCACCTGAAAGCTTGTGCAGTGCTTCCTACTGCAGCATTTCTGAAGAAACTTATAAATCCCCCAGTATTCCTGTGCCATCACTGAGAAAAATTGGTTGCCTTCCACTGTCTGGGGTGTATAAGCATCTGATAGGTGATCTACAAACATCCACACAACAAAAGGAGACAGGGAGAGGCATCTTGGTAGTCTTACTGCATCCTCTCTAGCACTGATGGGATGCCCAAGGAATCTGGGCAAAGGGTGGATCTCAGCAGAGCCTGGCTGGGCAGGGGATACCCTGAAGCCTTACAGCACATGCTTCCATGTGCCAGCAGAGCTGAGATTCTGCAAATCTCTGTCCACACAAGCACAGGTTCCCCTGTGGGCATCCTGGGCACAGCCTGGGGAGCTATTTCAACTCTGGAGGAGGTCTTAATTCCTTGTTTTCTGTTTTAGTTGGAGATTTACATTTTATTTCACCTCATTATTCTCTGGACTGGCTCTTCTGTATGATGTAAGCATGTGAACAGGGTCATGCTGTGAAGTGACATCTTTCAAGGGCTCTTTGTTCATTGCAAATGAGGCTGATGGTCCCAGGCCACTTTAAAGAGCCCATCCAAAGACGATGTGTGGTCATGACTGTGGGTGCAAAGCCAAAGAAGGACAAATTCAGGGATATGGAGCAGGATCATCCCCAATGCTGATTCAGAAGTTCCCTTTTCCCTGGGTGGAGCTGGCTAGGTGTCAGTGATGTCACTCTGCTGTTCTTGCCCTAGATCCTGGTGTGAGTGCTCCCCACAGATACCCACACACAGCTCCTGCACCTCAGACAAGAGCAGAGCCTGTCCTGACTGTGGCTCCTGCCCACTGCTCCAAAGACTCTCCCTATAACATCTTGTACATCCACTAATGATAAATGCATTTTGCCAACCAGTTTCTCCAAAGCTCAGAGCCAGACTGGATCTAGCATGGGTACACTGAGTCCTTGCAATACCTCTTCCCATGGTCTTCACGTGTCATTAAAAGGCACTGGGTTCTTACTGTTGCCTTCTCTATGCACAGAAGCCTTGGTTTTGGGACCACACCAAGTGCTGGTTGAAATTTCCACAACAGGTGAGCAGCAAATACATGGAATCACAAGATAATTCATATTGGAAGAGAGATAAGAAAGATTCTTGTCCAACCTCCTGCCTGCAGAACTTAGCTGTGAGATCAGATCAGGTTACCTAAGGCTTTTCACAGTTTAGTTTTTCCAGTTTACTTTTCAAAACCTTCAAGTATGGAGACAGCACCACCTTATGACAAAAAGCTTTATACTCATACCTCATTATATCCACCTGTCTTATTTCAACACCCCTCTGGTCTCTCATCCTCACATTATGCATTATGCAAACAGTTTGACTCCTGCTTGATGAGCTCCTCACTGTGCTCCCACATGACAGCCCATGGAGAGCTCTGCTCAGAGCAGGAACCTCTTCTCACTTTCTCTGTCACCCAGGTCTGTTTGGAAGTGGCTGTCTGTGCCACAAAAGGTGGTCAGGACATCTGACACCTCAAAGCAGGGATAAAGATGAGGTGTCTGAGCCTCTGAAGAGGGGAGACCCCAGCTGCTCCCAGTCCAGTTGCAGACAGACCAGGGCTAGTCCTGGCTTTGGACTTGTCAATACATCAGCAAACAGTTCAGTCAGTGGGAACAGGAAAATTTAGGCATGACTAGCACCTGCTGTCCCAAACATCTGTTGAATGAAGGGGAAGACTCTTCCCCTCTCCTGAGCCCAGGGCTAGGCAGGGCTGTCACACTGCCTGTCACTTGTCTTACAGCCTCTACCACCCATATTGGGCTGGTTCTACCTCCTGGAGCTCTCCTTCTACTGCTCACTGGTGGCCACCCTGCCCTTGGATGTGAAGAAGAAGGTGATTGACCACAGCACAACTACAACCAGATGGTTCAGCCAGCCCCCTATGCCCCTGCCCCACTGTCACCTCCCTGGGGGTGCAAAGGAGAAGGCACAAGTGCTGCTGTGAAGCCCCTTGTGCACGTGAACCCCTTCAGCTCTCAGAGCACCCTGCACTGGGCCCTGCTCGTGTGTGCCATGGCCCTCCTGTCTGCCAGGCTGGGGAGGTCAAGGGACAGCACTGGGTGACCATCACAGCCTTTCCCAGCTCTCAGGGGCTGCCTGCACCACAGGGCTGTGCCCCCCTCATGGGAGGGACCTGGCCTGCCCTGATGAGGGTCCTGTCAATGTATGTGCGACTTTTGCAGCACAGTCAGCTGAAGAAGCACAGGCAATTGAAGAGCTCCTCCATTATAGCCCATGGGTAGGACCTGCCCCAGGCCAAGGGCAATCTGCTGTCATTACAAAAGGCCTTCAATACACAGAGGAGGCATCTGGAAGAAAATATGGGGTATTAAGGGAGCAATTTTGGAAGGGCAGATCAATTCACGAACACTTACAAAAATCCATCTTACAGTATGTTTGCACCTACATATGTCTCATGGGTATTTATCTGGGTTTCCATAAACTGGGCATAAAGGACAAAATCCTCTTCTTGAGATTGTGCAGGACCTCAGAGAGCTGTAGTGTGGTGGGGAGCACTGATGATTTGTGGAGATATTTGACACATCCTAGTGAGGCAGCAGTGTGCAGGATCAGATGCTGCCAGGGCAAGGTAAGACTGACAATCTCTCTTCTCATGACAGGACTTTAAGGAACAGATTGTCCACCACATCACCACCATCACTTTGACCTTTGTCTCCTACTGTGACAATATGATATGGTTTGGGATTGTTATGTATCCCATCATAAAAAAAACCCGAACAATATTAAAAGTAGTAACAATTTTAATTGAATAGTTAAAATAAAAAATATAAAATTGGATACAATATAATTTGATTAAAATAAGGGATAATTTGGTTCCGATAATAGCGCATAAGCAAAAGATAACCGCGCTCTATGGAGGGCAGGATTCTGGGAGCCTTGCCACCTCATGTACAAGCTTGCCAAGTGAAAATCACCCCTTATATGCCATGTGTCAATACCATCTCCTCCCATTTTCGGTTCGTCATATCTCTATCTCTGCCTTCATTACCACCTTTACTGCGCATGCGCCACCACTCGGTTTGGTGGTCGCACAAGTCTTTGGGGGTCGTCACTGATGAAGGCTCTGTAGACTTCTTCTTTGTCCTTTAATTCACCTTTGGGTTACACATGCGCACCAAGTCAGTACAACGTAAGCCAAGATTAACGTATCATTGCATCTACATATCAAGGCAATAAATCCCTTATAAGTAGCATTTTCTGGGACCCAACCAGGTTTTGCTTCCTTTCTACTGATTTTCCGCAACTGTATCTTCAGCTTCTTTCCTGTGGCCCTTGAGAACATCTGCTGGGAGGGGGGGATGGAGTCCCTCCTCTCCCTCTCTTCTTTGGCATTACAACTTCTAACTGTTTTATTATTCCTAAATATTAATTACTATATCAATATTGATTACTGTTTCAATTTTTATCAGCACGAATCATACCTATTAATCGCAGAACCAAGGGGCCATTGTGCCACTGAGGAACCAAGGAGACCCTTGGGAGAGCGTGGGGACAATGGCATCAAGGGGCCATTGCTCCATTGCAAGGACTCTGGGAACTGAGGGAACAATTGTGACATTGTGGTGCCCCATGGAATAAAGGATCCCTTGTGACACTGCAGCATCCTTTGTCACCAGGGCTCCATTGTGACGCTGCAGCACCAAGGAATTCATTGTGGCACTCTGAGGCCTCATGGAACCATAGAGACCACTGCGACACTGCAGGGCCTTGTGGAACTATGCAGAACCATGCAACTGGTGTCATGACGGGGTCGTTGTGACACTGCAGGGCCCCATGGAACCAAGGGACCAGTGCTGCTCCTCAGGGACTCCTGGAATGAAGGAAACATGTTTGACACCATGGTGGCCCTTG
>JAWWMS010000134.1:295043-306751 GCA_035048045.1 Chlorospingus semifuscus | reverse complement strand
ATGACCAGACAGAATCCTGTGTTTGAATGGAATTTATGCATCATGTATGAGGTGTATGAATGTGCAACAGGTTATTGGTTTTAAGGGTTAATCCTCTGTTAACGTGGGTCCTTTTTTGGGCTTGTGCTGCCCAGAAAAGGCACCTGGACTGTCCCTAACTCTTTGTTTGTATTGTCTCATATTGTCCTAATCCAAACTGTCCAAATTATTACTACTCTAATTGTATTACTATTTTTATAACCATTTTATTACTATTAAACTTTTAAAATTTTAAAAACAAGCGATTGGCATTTTTCACATCCCTCAGTCGCTCAAGCAACCTCCATTCACAATCTCTCCCTTACAGGCAACATTTCTCCCTCCAAGAAGCCTCATAACTGCATTTCTGTGTTTTTGACAAGAAAAAGGGGAGGCTTGGAGCTCTCCCTGTGTAAATCAGCTCATTAATGCTGTGTACAGAGAGCTTTGGTGCTGTGCAGCAGGCAGGGAACAAAGAGAGATGGAGCTGAAATATTCCTCAATGTGGAATTCTGAGCTCTGGGGCTGGCTGGGATATCAAGGAGGATGACAGGGATGTGGTTGGTAGGTGTAGGAGTGACCCTACAGCAAGAGGTGACCTTGACCCAGAAGATTTCTTCTTCTTTGTTTTTTCGTTGCACCTCTGTGCGGCATTGTGTTTTTACAAGGGCGAGTTCCGGGCTCCAAAGAAAGGAATTGTTAAACGTTTATCACAACTTGCCTGGGGGGATGTGAAATACAAGAGGAGATCTCCCCCTCTCTGCCTCCCACTGCACCCTACCCTGAATTGGGCAGGAAAAATCGTTTGAGTGATCTCAGCAGGATCAGAACAAGCATTTACTGCTCTTTAAGGACCCATAAACCACTTCAGTGCTTTGCTGCTTTCTGTCTGACTATCTTCTACATTAGCCATTTAAATTAAAACATTTATAATTAATTGAACAAATCATTTCCTCTTCCCCCCTCTCCCTGCCCCTTTGGGGACTGGAGCATGTAGGATTTCAGTAAATTTTGGTCTCCTAAGGCATTTCCTTGAGAGGGTTGGTTCTCCTGTGGGGTGGGAGGCAAGGGCAGGCACAGAGTGCTTTTAACTGGAAAATCAATTGATAGGAAAGACAAATTAACTCACTTTTTTTTTTTTTTTTTTTTTTTTCCAAAAGGGAAATGAAAAGGGCAGTGGGAGCCTGGCTGACAGCTGCCAAGGGATTCCAGGATGGAGAGGAGCAGGAGCAGGGCTCTGGCAGGGTGGGACAATGCCCTGGTGCTGGCTGGGAGTGCAGAGCAGTGTCCAGGCAAGCTGGGGGTGAGCAGAGGGACCAGAACGTCGCAGACATCTTTTTATGAAAATCCTTTTCTAGGGATTTTTTCTTTCTGAGAAGCTGAGAGGCTTCAGGAACAAAATGTAAACAATGGTTATCTGCTGCTGTGGAATGCAACAGGTCCATCTGTAATTGATCTCATGTGCTTGTTTGTAATTAATGGCCAACCACAGTGGAGCTAGCTCAGACAGAGAGTCTGAGGCAGCTGCCTTTGTTACCATTCTTGTCTTTTCTATTCTTATCTTAGCTAGCCTTCTGAAATGAAACTTTTCCTTCTGTTCTTTTTAGTATAGTTTTAATGTAATGTATATCATAAAATAATAAATCAAACCTTCTGAACATGGAGTCAACATTCTCTTCTCTTCCCTCACCTGAAAACCCCTGTGAACACCGTCACACACCTACACTACTCTCTATAATCTCTTTCACACTTTTGTGGATTCTAGTATATCTTGAAGTCTAGGAAACTTTCTCCATAAATGAGGGTCAAAGTCAGTGCTCCCCTGAGGGTCAGGGCACCCCAGAGCAGACAGAAAAATATTCCCGGTGCCCTGGGTTTCCACATATATATTTAGGGTAAAATTAAAGTCTTTATTCTAGAAACATGTCTATAAGCCAGCAATCTAGGTTCCTTTCCTCCTGTGAACTTCCCCAGGACACTTCTTTCCCAGTGTGAGGGCAAGAAAGCAGTTCACTCAGAGGAGCTCAAGAAATGTCACATGTATTTCCTCTGGTGTGTTCAGGCTGCTGATTCTTCATTGGTCTCATATAGTTGCAGCAGTCTTCTTGAAGCAAATGGCAGAGCAGCAGTGATAAATTAAGATCCAACCATACAACAGTGCAGCTGTCAATGTGAGGTGGTCTGATGACTGTCTTCCACTTCTCTGCTCACAACCAGACTATATCTTTTCCCAGTGTCACTCCCCTGAGCCCTGTCACCCTTCCACTGATGACCATTATGGACTTCCACTCTAGTGCAGCAATAATACTGTCTTTGGTGTTTCTGCATTTACACCATGATGAGCACGGTTTTTAAAAACTGGATCCCACTCTGTAACCTAAGCAAAATTGTATTGGCAGAACAGTAATTAAAGTTATCACATTTCCACTGGACAATTACTGTAATTCTTGCAAACTGGGCTTGTTGGTTAAAGCATGCAACACAGACCATCTGATCAGAAAACTACAATAACAAAAACAGCAAGCAAATCACATTGCTTTATCAATACAGTATCATCAACACAGAAAAAGGAAAAAGAGGATTCTGATTGACCATCATTTAAAATGAGACAATAGAGAAACCTTACACACTGCTAATTCAGACTTTGCAGCAAAACTCATCTAACAACAGTCTGCATTTTTTTCCCAGGATAAGGTCAGTTTACCAAAAGAAACAAAGTGCCAAACATGACTAATACATTACTCAACTACTTGTATATGCACATTTATTTTTCTTACCTGGCTTCACTATTCAGAAAGGTGCCATGATAAAAAGGGTCATTTAAGAGACTTCACAGAAGCTCTGTACTGTGAAGGATTGAATTTTCACTTGAATGCTTACATTTTCACATCTTTTTCATTACAGAAATACTCCTATTTTCAGTGCCAGGCTGCATTTTGGGGTTTTCTTGTGTTGCTGACCAGGAATCTATAAAATGTTAGAGCACATTTGCCCCATGGGAGGACCACAGCTAACTCAGAAGTACATCACTGTGATGATTGTGGTTACACAACCAGCCCTGTCCAGCAACCTCTTCCAACTCTGCACAGATGGGAATAGTACAGAATGACTAAATTAAGTCAATTTCCCAAATCATTAGTTCCAGACATATTTGCAGGGCTGGCTTTCATAAACTTTACATCTTCCATGCACTGGCAGAATGCTGACCCTCATCTGTTTTTTCCCTTTTCTCAGCAAATTTAAGTATTAAAAAGGTAATAATTAAAAGATATCTGCATGCAGATTACAGGAATAATTGTGGGCTTGCGTTTGTGCACAATTAGCAACATGGTGAGGTGAAGTCACTCCATAATCCTGAGAGCAATAGTGGATTTGTCTTTAAAACAAACTGTAGGTCTGCTGGTAGACAAAAGTAGCACTGGGAGATAAAAGAAACAATGGGAAGGATTCCACTGATTGATGAATGGAAAAATATATTTGCCTTTACAAATTAACTTTCGGTTCGCTGATAAATGAAATTAGACATTGAAAGATGAAAGAAACAATGGGGAAGAAAAACCCCTAAATTATGTAAGAATTAAAAATTTTAAAAGGTTATACATTAGAGGGAAATCTTTGGTATCAAGTGTATCAGGAAGTCTGTACCTCTCCAGTACCTCAGCCAATGGGAAAAGAGAGGAGGGAAATGCGGCTGGGAAATTAGGATAAAAAAGAAGGCTGTGTCCTCCAAAAATTTGAGACACCCCAGGGGAATGCCCCATGGCCTCTCCCTTTATTCAAATAAAGTAAAAGGACTCCTCTGTCCTCTTTTTGGACAAAAACCTCTGATGTTTGTGGATTAATTTTTACAATAGTCCTATTGGAATATCTCTGAAAATATGGATGCTGAATAGACACAGTAGGCGTTTCAAAAAAAAGCATGTGGAGAACTGTAGAAAAACCTGGGGTTTTTTTCAGATTTGGCAACTTCTCCAAAGCACTGTAAGTTTTGGGAAATTCACAAAAGTGAGCTGAGTTTCACCCAAAGAGATTGAACTATTCTGGTTTGATATGGAACAAGTCAGCATCACCGATTAAACTTGTTGGTTTATTATAGCTTGTTGTTCAGTTTTTCCTAGTTACCTACTGAAACACTGAAGTGTTGTGCACAGTGAAACAGGCCAAAGATTTACTCAGTCCTCTTTAATGGCTTGAGAGTTTACTTCCTCGTCAAAGAAATTTCTTCCACTAATCTCTTATGCCTATTTTTCTCATTGTCCTGGTTTAGAGCAAATTTGGGAGAGAATCCCCAAAGGGGCTCCAGTAGGAAAGCAAATTCAATCGGCCCCTCCCCGCAACCAGTCTGGGAGAAAATACCTCCTTGGAGAAAAGTAGAAAAAAACTGTTTATTAAACAATAAAACCTAAAGAATATTAACCAATAAAACCCCTTGCCACTCCAAAAGAGATGACAAACTGAGAAAAACCCATCCCCGCGTTGCAGCTCAGCTCAGTCTCTGATCAGTCCCTCCAGCGCTGGAAATGTCGCAGGCCAGGCCCAGCCCGGCGGGCCACATGTGCAGCTGCCGGTGCTCCCCTAGGTGTTCAGTCCAGAGCAGGTTTCAAGAGGTCCATAGAAAAGGGAGAAAACCACAGTCCAGGGAACTTCTTTGCCTCAGCTAGCTAAACTAACTAAAGACAAAAAAGAGCTCTGTCCCGCTGTCTGTCCATCCGCAGACAACACAGTCCAGGAGCAGGGATGTGGAGGAGTGAGAGCAGTGTCTGGAAAAAAAACCTGTGCACTTCTTCTCTCCCCCCTTCACTCTCCGGAACAAGTCTTAAAGGTGCAAAACTTATTATTCAGCATAACAGAACGAGACGATTGGGCATAAAAGCATCATATAGTCAACCCAGGACTATACTTTAAAACAGAAATATAAAGAAGGTGACAAGCAGGGTCAAGAAGAGAAGTAATTCCTAATAGACAGCAAAATAAAATCACTGTACTTCTAGCAAAAAGGGAAATTAATACACCATTGCTTTTCTAAGATATGAATGGGTTATTACTTTTTCTTTTATTTGTTCAGGCATCCTTATACTTTTTTCTTCTAACAACATTTTTCTAAACGAAATTCTTTCTCCTGTGCTGCTGTTTGCTTTATGATAAGTTTTAGAATAACTACAGAGGGATGTCATAAATGAGAAAAAAATTGTAACAATATTCCATTCTAACATATTGCCTATGAGGAAAAAGTAAACTTTAAATAAAATTACATAAATGTAATCCCTTAGAAATGTCCCATAACAGGAAGTAGTACTGCTAAGCAGCAAAATATCTGGTGTTATAAGTTCAGGTGCACACTGTTGATCCATCACAAATTTAAAAAGAGACTTTACTGACCTTTTTACTGCAATGTCTAATCCTGAGGCTTGAAAATTGAGGTGTCTTCCTGGTCGGTATGTTTTCTAATGGACTGCTGTCCTTTGAATTTGTTGTAGAATGTTTCCTGCAGCTTGTTTGTTGCAGCTTATTTGTTGCAGTACAATAATTTTGATCAGCCATAGCCTGTTCCAGGATAGCTGAGAGGTAGAATCTGAGCTAATGTGAAGGGGAAGAAGGACACCGGATCAATGGTGTTTTGCAAACTGAGATTCACCTATACTGCAAAGCATGGCTGGCAGCAGATTTTTGAGGGGCCAGACCATCAGTAGTGAGATCATTTCCTCTTCAGAGCCCATCTATTCTTTGTTATGTCCTGGCATCTGCCAACCGCTGTCTCTGATCCTCTTTTCTAAGTATTCTCTCCCTGCATTCAAATGCTATCTTGAAGAGGGTGCTCAGAATTGCATTAGAGGCTCAGGATCAGAGAGTACCTGTGAATTTACACAGTGACTTTTAAAGCTTTTTCAGGGTCTTTTGCTGATGTCCACAAAGTTACCAGCTATGTCAGTGGTGATGTAAATCAAATTGAACACCCAACACTGGGTGAAACACAAACCTGTTCACATGGGCTTCCTTCTTACCTTAAGAATTTTTTTAATAAACTCAAGTAAACTGTCTGTTTATCCCTTACCTCCCTTGTTTACCCTTTACTCTTTGTGTCCTCATTTGGAGCCTGGTCTGTAAAGAGAGACAAGATAGAGCTGGGCTACAGGGTGCAGAACATGCCTGCGGAACACCATAGCAGCAGAGAAGCTTGTCTTTATGACCTTGGGGGGAGGACGTGCCACACGGCAGATGCCCTTTGGATAGGAGCTTGCCAGAACCTGCCAGACACCTGAACAGCATGTGGTCACCCCTATAAGGACATTAAGAAAGCGTGTTACTGACATGGCAATGTGTGATAGGGTTGCTTAGGGAATAATACCATATAAGGAAACGTTATAAATGATCAGTCGAGAAGCCATATTATCCAAAATGAGAAAATATTTTCTTTATCTTTTTCCAGGACCAAAATACGGTCCTCAAAACCACCACAGCCAAAGAGACAGCATCAAGCCCGGGGTCAGCGCTGGGTGAACCTAGATCCAACCTCTATCGCATCAGATCCCTCTCCGTTCACGAAAGCTGCTTTTTGTGGGGCTGTTTTATACAGTTTATTATGTCTGAGGCAGAGGCATCGCAGTTTCTTTTGTAACTCTGCATATTCAAGACCGTTTCTTTCATTGTGCAGAGCGGGACAATTGCTGTTTCCTGGTCGATAGCCAGTGTTAATCGCGTCCAGGGAAGTCGCGTATTCAGATGTATCTTTCTGGTGACTCTTGCTATCTTGATTTATGTTATCAACAGGGCGATAATCAACTCTTGCTATCTTGATTGATGTTATCAACAGGGCGATGATCATTCTTAGGTGTCTTCCGATCATTCGGGATAGCAGTGATCATCGAGCTGGGCACGTCTATTCATAAGCTAACTGAGGATTTTTCTCCTGCCAATTCTGAGATTCTTCAGTCTCAGAATTGAAGTAGACATATGTCTTTGGGCTGCTTGTAGTCAGAGACTCATTTGGATTTCACAATTTTATAAAATACAATCTCTCTATAGCATGAATTATTTCATAACATATATTACAGGAAAGAAATGAAATTTTATACACTTCAAGAAATGTAAAAAACCAGCTCATTTTTCTCAATAAATGTCTCAGTATCCCTGCTGGTCTGAGTCCATGCATAGGTCATTACAGTGGTCTGCACTTGACATCTGTTACTTTTGAACAGGATTTTAAGCCATATCTCATTTCAGCTGTTGTTTCTTACTTCCTCAATACTTTTTTGTCCTTACATATTTATAGAGTCTAGCTCTACATTTTCATGGTTTTATTACTTTCTTACCTGTCTAGTTGTCCTCCTGTAGATGTTACCAAGAAGATCCTACCAAGCTGAATGTTGAATTTAATGCTATTTAGCATCTTCATAAATGATCTCTGAAAGCTGTTTGAATTCTGTCATGAGACAGTTTTTCAGTAATCAAAACTGCATCTATCTTGCTACCAAAAGTTTTTGCCAAGCATTGCAAATTAGTCCAACCAGGGCAAAAATATTTGTGATTGCATGTGTGCAGTGATGAGCTATACATTAAATGCTAAGACACTGGAAAAACACTCTGGATTCAATGCAGAGACCAAAAAAAAAGTATCCAGAGGTACTAGGAAAATAATAACTGAAGAAACACAGAAATATTATCATGTCATGGCTTAAATTTCTCCTGCTTCTATGGCTTGAATATTCTGCAAAGTTTTGGTTCTTCCTTTCAGGGGAAAAAAAAAAAAAGAAAAATATGTAATAGAAGCTAACAAAGATGTGAGGAAAGAGCAATAAGTATGATCACGTAGGAAAAAGAATTTGTATGAAAAGAACTTAAACAGTCTAGGCTTCTTGGCTTGGAAAAGTATGAAAGGGAAGAAAAAATTAACACAAGGCTGCAAACTCTGCTTACTTGGAACATAAAAAATAGATTAAGATAACTGAACTGTGAAATTTACTTCCATGGAGGCAAAGTTAAGCCAATGTTCTAGGGACTAATTGTTGAAAAGGATCAAAATGAAGAAAATATTGAAAAACTATCACAGAGGGTAAGTTCACTGATGGCCGTGAAAGGTAACAATCTAGACACAACCTCTAAATGAGAATATTCCTATATTGCTGTTTGTGGGGACAACATAGCAGAGAGAAGTTTATGCACACATAGATGACCCTATCTCTTATGCTTTTAAGAGTAATTTTAGAATTGCTGATAGTACATGTCATTATTTGTGTTAATAATCTTCACAATGTGTTTGATATGTGCTGGCTTGTGCTTTCCCCATACAACCACAATGCAACTATCCAGTCTTCTCTGTCATGCAATTCTATCTTGTATTCTGTGTATTCACAGGGTGGTTTTTTTCCTGCCATTCTTCTCTTCCTCCCTGTACATGTCCTGCTTCTGCTCCATTGAATCAGTGCTAGTCTAAGGCATAAACAAGTCAATTAGCCCAACATGTTTACTAAGTCAACCTCTGTGCTGCGTCTCACCTTTAAGATAATTTTGGGGCAGGGTAAAGAATCAGACATAGAAAAGTCTGTCTGTGACAGTTTATGACTTCTGTTTGATTTTTTGGTAGGTCTCCCAACATACACATTTCAGACTAGAAACTTTGAAAGCGGATTCTTCCTGCCTTTTCTATTGGTACCATGAATTTTTGTTTCCCAACTGATCTTGTAGCAGAATTTCAATGAAACCATATTGGTTCCCTGCTCCCAGTGAAACTGGTTTTGGACAGAGCTACCACCCAGTCCAGAATGAACTAGTTTCAAGACTCAGGAGCAGAAATAACAAAATTAGTTATCTAGCAGGATTAGTATTCCTACTTTTCATGTCTTTGCTGAAAAACTGCACAATTATCTGAAAGGAAAAAACATGGAGACAAAAAAAACCAGAGATGCTCCATGTGAAAAACACCAAATTCCATGTTTCAAAGGACGCTACTTACAAGATACACATACTTAGAAAGTGTAGCACACAAATATCAGGAGTCAGACAAAACTCAGAACTCAAACTTAGTATGTGGTAGACTTTAATCTTTGGTGGACTTGATATGATTTTTATTTAGCTCAGCATTTACGACTCATTTTTGTGCTTGACAGACAGAATTGTGGATTTTAGGACTAAATTTTGTACAATACAATCAAAAGGAAAAATATACTAACTTTGCACCCAAACACACCCAAATCGTTTCAAGCTATATCATGGGCATAATATGGAGATAATAAATTTCCTCTGAATGCTCAGAGGAATTTAGTAGGCATTTAGCAATTTAGTAATTTAAATTCCTCTGAATGCTCAGAGGAATTTAGTAATTTAAGAGGCATTTAGTCTGATCTTGGTTGCACTACTTCTTATCAAGTCTAACCATTTCGAAGCCAGCTACACTGAACAGGCATAGAACTGAAAAAATTTTAGAAACTCAGATCTTCATTATCCTTAAAGGCCAGAGGAATTTGTTCTCTTCTGAGCGGATGCCACCCTTCTGTGTAGCACAGAAATTATTTTTAGCCTAAGAAGTATGGCAATCTTCCATAATAATTAATTCCCTTAGACAGTCCACTTGAGGATCAGATGAAAATTGGCACAGATTGATTTGAGTGAGTGATGTCACATGAGGATATGAAGACAGTTGTTCCATTAACTACTTCCTGTGTTAAAATTGTGGACATTATGGGGCAGCACAATTTGTGTAATATTTTTTGATGTTTACACTTAGCAAGTCAGATTTTGATAATTATACATCTGGAAAATTATTTTACTAGGTGCAATTCTAAATACACAAGTTTAGTTTTTCAGGATACTATACATTTTTTTCTTATTCCTTGGAGAAGTGCTATAGAAAAATAGATTGCTGACTGTCCTAATGTTTGCAGAAGAGACACTACTTTCAGTGGGAAAACACTGTATTCAAAACACTCATGACAGGACATAGGAAAAAAAATCTTGATTTGAAACTTACTCAGGTATCAATCTCATGTTGTCATTCATGAGAGTGAGGCTAAAATGATTGAAGATATGCAGATTGATATTACATCTAGTTCTTTGCAACACAAACATTTTCATTGCCATAAAAAGGGAGAAAAAGGGTTCTTTGGAGGTTCCAGTGGGCTCTTTACGTTTCTTAAACTTTGGTGAGTTCATCCCTGTCAAAACCCATTTCTCTTCCTTACGATGCAAGTTCATTTCTTTGTATGGAGATTGGAATCCTCAAGTCTTGAGCCTTATTTAAAAAATTCTGTAATTTTTCTCAGATTCAAACCTCATGGAGAGAGAATGATAATCATCATCAGAATAAACATATTGATTTAAAATTATCAGTATTTTACGATCACATTTTCAAATAAATGCATTTGACTCTATTTTTGTTCTATTCCTTGAGCAGCCTTTGAACAAATTTCTAGCTATTCTCAGAAGCACCTAGAAAGTAGGTTTTTTAGGAAAGAGTATTGACAAAAAAATAGCCTCCTTCTTTTCCCCCAATAATCAATTAGAATTAAATTTACAACAAGAAACCAATTCACAATAAGATGTTCATTCAATCTAAGAAAGGGATGCTGTTCATATGAAACAGCACAACTTCTCCAAATGCAAAATGGCAAAACAAACAGCGTGCAAGTAAGGGATAATTCACAGGAATTACTGGTTTAGTAATTTCAAATAGCAAATATATCTGAAGATTATGATCCAGTTTTTGGCATCTTGAAGAAGCAAAAATGGAGTAGAGCATTTGAAAAAATGTATGAAATATGTATGTATTACAAACTATTTATTCATCCACTCTGCTAATATGATACATATAAAAACAAGTAAACACTGTCAACATCACATCACTGTTTGTTGTAAAAACAATTGTGAGCAGAATAAGAAATGTATGGTTATCACAATAATAATTAAATTATTACAATTTTGTAGTTTGTTCAAAGGAGGTGCATGTGGCCACAATACCCAGCAACTGAATCTGAATTGCTTAGGTAGTTGGCAATACACAAGTGCCAGAATTTTTTCTCTGCTTGCCTTTTCTAGGGTAAGGAAACAATGGAATTGTTTCATGAGGTTTTTTGCTAGATTAACATTATATCCCTGCATATGTAGTCACCAAGGATGGAGTCAGGTCTACCCATAGACTGCATCACTTCATCTGGGCATGCAGCCAGTCTGCAGCCCCCATCACCTGGAGAATGTCAATCAGAAGAGTAGAAAAGAGATGCTTAGGCAGCCAGGCAACAGTTGTGGTGTTCTAAAATATAATGATATCTTGACTCTTGACAAAGCTGTTTCATTCTTTCTGCTGATAGTCTTTGAGAAAGTTTCCTCATCCAGTTTAGAACTCCTGGTAAACAGTGATCTTAAAATTAATTTATGGAATCTACTAATGCTTTATTTCAACACTAACTTCATAGGCTTTATGAAATAATCAGCAATATTTTTAGATAAGAGAGTAAATTCTTGGCCTATCATGATTTCCTCTATGAAAGAAAAACCCATGCTTTGAGACAAGATTTATAGAAAGAAAAAATGGCACAAAATCTTTCTGAAACCAAATTTAGCAGATGGTACTAGTCCCTAGTTGTTGGGGAGGATAGAACAAGAAAGCCTTATCAATATGACTGCCTGGCAAAAGATTTTGAGAATATAGAAACTATAAGCGAGATTGAAATGAAAGCAAGTTTTGAGATCCCTTAGTT
>JAWWMS010000134.1:248660-286765 GCA_035048045.1 Chlorospingus semifuscus | reverse complement strand
ACACTTTCCACTGGGGCCCTGAGCAGCAACAAGCCTTTGCACAGATCAAGCAGGAGATTGCTCATGCAGTAGCCCTTGGCCCGGTCAGGACAGGACCAGAGGTGAAGAACGTGCTCTACTCTGCAGCTGGGAACAATGGCTTGTCCTGGAGCCTTTGGCAGAAGGTGCCTGGGGATACTTGAGGCCAATCACTAAAATTTTGGAGTCCAAGCTACAGAGGCTCTGAAGCCAACTACACTCCTACAGAGAAGGAAATCTTGTCTGCCTATGAAGGAGTCCAGGCTGCCTCAGGGGTTGATTAGCACGGAAGCACAACTCCACTTGGTACCCCGACTAGCAGTGCTGGGGTGGATGTTAAAAGGAAAGGTTCCCACCACGCACCACACCACTGACGCTACATAGAGTAAATGGATTGGCCTCATCACACAGCGCGCCTGTATTGGAAACCTGAATCGCCCTGGGATTTTGGAAATAATTGCAAACTGGCGGGAAGGTAAAAGCTTTGGTCTGGCTAATGGAGAAGAACAAGAGCAAGTGACATGTGCTGTAGAAGCTCCACCATACAATCATCTACCAGCAGATGAAACACGCTACGCTCTTTCCACTGACAGTTTCTGTCACATAGAAGTAGAAATCAGCCGTATGGAGCCCCACACGACAGGTTGCACAAGCTGCCAAAGGAAAAGGTGGATCAGGTCAACTTGCTGAACTCAAAGCTGTTCACCTGGCTCTGGACATTGCTGAGAGAAATGGCCAAAGCTCTATCTTTACATTGATTTGTAGATAGTAGCCAATGCTCTTTGGGGCTGGCTGGAAAGGTAGAAAAAGGCCAACTAGCAGCATAGGGGAAAACCAATCTGGGCTGCTGATGAATGGAAAGACATTGCCACTCGGTTAGAGAAGCTGCCTGTGAAAGTCCGCCATGTAGATGCCCATGTCCCCAAGAGTCGAGCTGATGAAGAACACTGAAACAATGAACAGGTAGATCAGGCAGCAAAAAAAGAGGTGTCCAAGATAGACTTAGATTGGCAACATAAGTAAGAATTGTTCCTAGCTCAATGGGTCCATGATGCCTCAGGTCATCAGGGTAGAGATGCCACCTGTAAGTGAGGACAAGACCGAGGGGTGGATCTAACCATGGACAGTATTTCCCAGGTCATCCATGACTGTGAGACGTGTGCTACCATCAAACAGGCAATGCAAGTGAAGTCCCTGTGTTATGGTGGGAGGTGATCCAAGTACAAGTATGAGGAGGCCTGGCAGATTGACTACATCACACTGCCTGAGACACGCCAAGGAGAGCGCTACATGCTGACCACATGGAAGCCACCACTGGGTGGTTGGAGACCTACCCTGTGTCTCATGCCACTGCCCGGAACACTATCCTAGGCCTTGAAAAGCAAATCCTGTGGAGACATGGAACCCCTGAGAGAGCTGAGTGAGAGAACGGGACCCATTTCAAGAATGGCCTTATCAACGCCTAGGCCAGAGACCATGGTATTGAATGGATGTATCATATCCCCTATCATGCACCAGCTGCCAAGAAAGTTGAATGATGCAATACACTACTTAAGACTACCCTGAAAGCACTTGAGGGAGAGACTTTTAGAAATCAGGAAATGAACTTAGCAAAGGCCACCTGGATGGTCAACACCAGAAGGTCCATAAATCGAGCTGGTCCTGCCCAGTCTGAACCCCTGCACACAATAGATAGAGATAAAGTCCGTGTTGTACACATGAAAGGTATTTTAGGAAAGACTGTTTAGATTACTCCCACCTCAAGCAAAGACAAACCCATCCGTAGAATTGTTTATGCTCAAGGACCAGGTTACACTTGGTGGGTAATGCAGAAAGATAGAGAAAGCTGTTGTGTACCACAAGGAAACCTAGTCTTAAGTGAGAACTGTGTGTAAAGTTTCATTGTGATGCAGACAGAAGTAGAATAAGGCGTGGATAATGTTCCAGATTGCAAGGCAAGACATATTCTATTACCGTCTGTATGGCAGCTGCCTTTTTGTCAAGTGAGCAGTTTTCCTTATCTCTCTCTCTGAGTGATCACAGTCACTCCTCCCTCAGGAAGGGGCATCTGCTGATAACAGGCTATTGAATGTCACTGCATGACTGACAAGAACTATAACATCCCATTGTGGGATGTTTCGCCCAGAGGGAGGAGCCAAGCATTGCTACCCAGATATAATCCAAAGGTTCTGAAACATCAGCACAGCTTCTCCACTGGATTTCCCAGAGAAACAGCAGCTGCCTCTTCTTCCACTGGATCTTTGGAGGAAGAATCCACCCGTTTCTACAGGACCCCTGCTCCAACAAAACCACACCCAACACTTCAGGAGGACTGCAGTCACATTTCCAATTGGACTGCTACCAGCACCCTGACCAACAGAGTGTCAGGTTGAGTTCTGACTCTGTCAGTGTTGTTCTAGTGAACTGCATTGCTTATTTTATCCTTTTATTTTTTTCTTCCCTATTAAAGAACTGTTATTTCCTGGTCCCATATTTTTTGCCTGAGAGCCCCTTAATTTAAAATTTGTAGCAATTTGGAGGGGTAGGGAGAGTTTACATTCTCCATTTCCAGAGAGACTCCAGCCTTCCTTAGCAGACACCTGTCTTCCCAAACCAAGACGCATTCAGACCAATCCTTTTTCCTTGTTCTCCTTCAAATGGTGAATCCTACATGTTGGGGTTCAGGAACAGCACTCTACAATTTAGTGCCCCTTCCCTCAAAGTAGACTGTCCCAAAATAGCTTCTCCCTCTCACCCCCCCACCCCCTCCCCCTGTCCTGAACTTCCCCCCCTCCACACTCCCCTTTTCTCCCCTCTTTGCTGTCCAGGGAGACAGGCAAAAGGCATAGAGTATGGGCTGAGATAAGAACTATTTACGAGAGTAGGGGATACTACCAGTCTCAAGCACCAGAAAACAAAGCAAACTCTAGAGAAATGCAAGGATTTGACTACTACTTTCCATACAAAGAAAAATCAGGATCTCTAGACATTGTCAGTGTTACCTGGTAAATAAAAAGCTACGGACAAAAGATACAGCATTAAAAAGGATATTATTTTGAGGCAAAGATCTTTTACTAGTGTTTTTTCTGCGGTTTGCAAGAATAATTTTGTACTTAAAACTTCCTTGTGTACTGTGGCTCTAGGAAAGGTGAAGTGGTTGCACATGTCTGTGACTTAGCAGTGCAATCAAGAAAAGCAAAATTTCTCTTACTGAAGAAAACAACCCCAAAATGTAATTTAACAATGTTACCCAAAATAAAGTGTATTCTGTCTGGCACAAATGCTGTAATTTAAACATTAGCATGTAAGTGCACCTGTCTTTCACAAAGTTTCGACTAATCAAAGACAAGAAATTTACAAAAATTTACAAAAGTTTTACTTCTCATGAAGTAAAATGTGTATTTTTCTGTGATTATAAATGTTTTGTGTGGAAGGGGCTAACAGCAGTCCTGTTAGCTAAAGGAGCGAGATGAAGCTGAGAAGCAAGAAGCTGATAAGGAGCTCTCTCCAAGCTAAGGAGATGGAGAGAAGAGAGGAATTGAAGAAAGATAAAGAGAGAGCTTTGCAGCTGGACAAAGTATTTTTGGAAAGTTAGCTGAAGTTACTGATGCTTTTCACCAATGGTGTTATGTTGATTTATTGTGGCCAGTAGTTGGGGTAGAAGAAGTATAAACAATTAGGAAGTGTATAAAAGGTCAGCCATTTTTGATAATAAAGAGTTGCCATCTGAGACTGCTTGTAGTCTCTGCTTTGTGTCATGACCACCTCGACAATGACAGTTTTGTAAACTGATATGACTTTGTCATATCTCAACTAGTAAAGTATAATACCACAGTGCTGTACATACGGCACACTACACCTGCGAATCCAGTACAAATGGCACCAGTGAGACTGACCACTGGTGCCTTATCCACCTCCTGGCATTGAGAAGTTATAGACTAACAGGGTATCAGAATTATATTTTATAATATAATTCCACTGACAACATTGTGTCTGGATTTTCTCCAAAGACATTTGAAAGGAGAACATTTTAACGTAAATCTCCAAAACACTACCAGTGCCTCTTCAGAAGGAAGAATGTGGAACCTACAAAAGGTTATTGCAGACTTTAAAAATCAGGGTTTCCCCCTGTCCAAGGCAACCTGAGAGATAAGAGAGAGGATGGCCTCTCTGGAGCTGTCAGCTTCCTTTTGAAGTTCCCAGCCCATCTGCTGCTCAATGGAGATGTGGTGGGAACCCATACTCTTCTTGTGGTGCTCTGAGGAAAGCTCCTCAGTCAGACAATGAGAAATACAGGAATGTGAGGAAGAGAGAATGGATGAATGGAGAGGAAGTGTTTTTGCTTACATCATATCTGAGTATCATGTGGGAAACTTGTATGTATATGAAAATTCAGAATTTTAGAAGCATGGAATATGTTTTAGCGGGTAGAGGAGAAACAGTAATATATATAGCTTATTTAGCAATTTTATAGAAGTAGAAAAACAACTTGTAACAGAACACGCAGGAATGTAACTTGTTAGGTAGAAACAACTTTTGACAGAACACATAAGAATTTGCTAGGTAAAGGCCATAAAGATAAGAAAACTCAGTAAAGCAAGATTCAAGTATGGTGGGAACCCGATAAAGCAGAACATTTTGCTTAAGGAGCCAGCAAGAATCAGGTTCCTGGTTTTGGCCGGGACAAACTGACCTGGGAGACAGTCAAACCTCCACTGCGCCTGCCCAGAGATGAGGTCAAGCAGTGAACACCTGAGGAAGACCTCTTACTTCATCAAGACAATCTCTGCCCATGACCCCGAAGGGGCATGGCACCGCAAAAGACTGATTATAGTGCGAAGCACAAGGAGGCAGAGAGTGGGTGGGGAATGGGCGGGCAGGGAGGTGTGGGCTTGTGCGATCAATGTGTATTTAAATGCGAAACCTGTCTCACCAGGTACGCCTGTATGGTGAAAACATCTCCCATGTGTCCCAGCTGGCATAAAACATACCTTCTTTACAATTTTAATTGTAAAGTCCTTATTCACCAACTCAAGTATATATCTGGAAATGCAGGTCAAATCATATTATGGTCAAATCATATATCTTCTTAAATCAGCATACCTCAACCCTCTAGAAAAGTGAACACAAGCTTTAGTCTGTGGAACATGGGAGATTTTATGTCTTCATGTCTAGTAGACAGCATTCTTTGTTGAAATGAATTTTTAAAAGTATTTATAATAAAAAGAAGGCACATTATATTTTTATTGCTGTGATAGTCAGGAGTGTGCAGGGTATATTAATAAGATATGGTAGCTCCTAATAATAGAAGCCCTGGTCTCAGTCTTTTGTGACCAGCTGATATGTTCCTATGAAAACCAAGGATGTCATCCTGCTGTGAAAATTAACAAGATTAATTGTGTTCCCATATTTAGTAAGGTAAACATAATAATGTAAACAGTGCAAAATCAGGAGGCAATTTCGCATGTGAGTATCCATTATAAGATGCAGAATCTAATGTTTGAAATAAAATCCTCTGTACTATTTTTTTTGCCTTTATTATCAGTAATATTAGAAGATAACATGAAGATGCTTTCCAACTGTGACTATTCACAAAGCCACCATTCAGATTATTATTTGTGCATAAGAAATCCATCTACACCTGATAGAAATCAAGACATCGGAAAGTGAGAAGTTTCTTATTTTATATAAACCTATATATGCATTAATAACCTTACTATAGTCACACCATGCTTTACTATCATCAGCAGCAGCAACTTTTGACTGACTTTTGTCCTACTGTGGATTTGAGCCCATTCTTAATAAACCTTTTTTACTGAAAACTGTTCACATTCAAATAATGCTACAGGGAGAGTCATACTAAATGCTCTTTATGGTCTCAGGGCACCATCCGAGGTACCTCTGACATCATAGAACAGGGTGTCAAAAGCAAATTCTTTCATAGTTTGAATGAAGTGCCTGCATTGGCTATGTCAATATCAAAGGCTTTATGTCTTCCAATTAATGAACTCATACAATCCTTGCCAACATGATAGGTCCCATGCTGACGACTGTCTTAGGTTACAATGCAAGATGTAACCAAAAGAATGTATTTTTTCACCATGTCCGTAAGGTGTTAAAAACAGGTGGGGCAGTGTTCCTTATCTCCTTCATGACTCATCCCTGATAACTCTCTCCAGGGGCTATCTTCTGCTAATGGGCCATCAATTCTTACTGCGTGACTCATAAAATTACATCATCCTGTCATGAAATGTTCCATCCAGGAAGAACAACCAAGCATTCCTACCTGGAGATAATCTGAGGTTTGTAACACTACAAGCTGCCTTACCTACTGGATTCCCAGAGGACAAGAGCTACATAACCACCATGGGACCTTTAGAGGAAGACAAGACCCTTCTACAGGATCACCACTTTGACAGAACCACATCTATCACTTCAGCAGGACTGCAGCCACATTTAATCAGGCTGCTAACACCACGCTGACTAACAGGGTATCAGAGTGTATCCTTACTCGGTCACTTTAAGACATTTTTTTCTGCCTTTATTTTAATTTTCCTATTAAATTGTAGTTACAACTTGGAATTTCCCACTGGTTTGTGCTCAAACTAGTACAAGGATATAAAAAGCCAAATGCATTGATCATACCTTTCCAATCTTTACATTGCCTGTTCCAAGTTTGAAATTGTACTGTTGTTTACAATGACAACAAAAATTATTCTCCTTTACATAAAGCAGTGTAGATTGTCGTCATATAAGTAGAAATTTATCAACACTCAATGCTGTTCAGATTTGATCTAAATAACCACTTTGGCCTGGCAGCATTTTTCCTTCCAGTTTGTTATATTATCTGGATTGCAGCAGACAGCCTGAAGGAACTAGGGACATCAAATCAAGAGGCAGAAATCAATATGAAAAAACCACAAAATGAGATCAGTCTATGGTATGTTATTATTTCATTACATTTCCCAAGTATCATCCGATCACCAGTGCTATTTGTCACTTTCATCAGAGTTGTTATAAGTGTCTTTATTGTTTGCTGAATTAAATTTAGACAGACACTAGCAGCCCCATCTCATGTCATTCAGGTCTTTCAAATTATGGTGGAGAGGTATTAACTGAAGTAGTTTTCTCTGTTCAGTTTTATTATTTCTAAAGTGAATTGCAGCTGCTGAGAATGTTATTATCATCTACATGCATGGGGCTTAGGCATTGCTTCATTGTAAACAGATCACACTTTTCACAGCTGTGAACCAGAGTTATTACAAGAGTTATTTCATACTCCATTATGAAAATCCATTCTGACTAAGCTGCAGAGCTGGAACCCAAGGGAAGCCAAACACAGCCTAAGGAAGACTTCTACCCACAGAGATAACACATGGCATGTCACTATTTCATGAAACTGGAAAAGAGCACCCTACTGCTTATTTTCCTGAAATATAGTTAGGGTTATAGCAACACTTCTCACAGCTGGGCACAGGAAACTAAGAAATTTAACTACCCTCAAGTCCTAAATATTATCATCTATTATTATTATCACTATTTTGTTTCAATTTTTTTATTTGGTCTGTTTACGAAATTATTTCCCTTATGTGTCATGAGAAGGTCGGAAAAGGTCAGTATTTTCACAACAGTGGAGTTTAAAAGCTGGTCACCATTTCACACCATTTTCACGTGCCTATTTACAAGTCAAACTCAATGAGATAATATTCTTATGCTCAAATATGTGATACAAATACCTGCTAATGTTGGAAATGAAAGATCACTTTCATGTTGGCATGAAAGATAATTTTCAGTGTACTATCAACAGTATCAAAACTTACATGAAAAATTCCAGAAATTATTTTACTGAACACTTTTTTGCAGTACTATTTTTTGGAAGTCATTCAGTAGTTCCCTTGCCTTCACTTTCTGATCAGAGAAAAACAGTGTTTTCAACAAAACTGTCCAGAGACTCCAGGAGTCAAGGAAGTACATGTGGATACAGAGATCTGACCTGGGATTGCATTTACCACTGTTCTTCTGTACATTTGTTACTCACAGATGTAAATATTGCCTGCTCTGGAGAAATGCTGAATATGGTGCTGAATCTATTACCTAAAATGTTATCATGAAATTCCCAGCTAAAAATAAACATTTTAATACACACTGAAGAAAAATCTTGTAATCACTTTTAAATTGCAAGACTATAGCCTCCTGTCAAAAGTTATCAATTATGTGTTAATACAGTGCCTGTTGTGCAGGTGTTTGGGATTGGCTTGCTTAATTTCAAATAATTTCTTAACAGAATGTAAAATAATAATATAATACTATAAAGCTACTTGCTATAATACAGGCACTTGTGACGAGAACATCAGCTTTTTAAAATATTCAAAACTGCTAGATCATATGCACTTTAAAGAAGAAAAGGAAACTACCTGTAACTCTCATTTACAGCTTGTTTGATGAACAAAATTTGCAAATTAGCAGTTTTTGATATGATTATAGAGAAAACCTAGTTTGGGATGGAGAAGTAAAAATACTACAGAAAGTGTATCTGCCACAGTTGAGATGGACACACAACACGACACTCAAGGTTCATTCGAGAGCAACCAGCTTCTATTGAGTGCAGTTCCCCTTGTATAGTTTTCGAAAGCCCACACTGTTGGTCCTGATTGGCTGAATTTAGTTGCCACCCAACTTACTAGCCAACAGCTGTCTGCATCCCTAATGGCCTAAACTGGTTCCCTAAGGGCCTAGACTGGTTGAGTTACATAATGAGAGTTATATAATTAGGGTTATCTATAACTGTGAGGCTTCCAGGCCAGCTGTTAGCCCCCAGAGTTCCCCCTTCGTGTTATTAAATACAAAGGCAGTGTCTTGTCATCCTCTGCAGGGCCCTTGTAGAAAGGATGACAAATGTGGTACAATGTACCGAATAATGATGATAACACAAATAATATGCCTGGTTCGAATGAGGCTCTTTACCCAATTCGACAAGTCTAGCCTTACTAGCCATTGGTTTATCCCATACCTTCAAGAGTTTACAATCATGTCTGGGAGCCATCAAGCACAGCTTTGCAGGGTGGTGTGCTGCAGGCTATTTACATCTATGGCCTAATTACACAAACTTAAGAAAGTTACAAACTAGTCAACTCAAACACTGTCAGAGATAACTTCCAGAAAACTGTCAGAGATAACATTCAAAAAACTATCAGGGGTAAAAAGTCACTGTCTTGTTTCCACCATAAAATACGTGTCCTTCTAGTCAGTCCTGTCTTTAAAATGTCCGATTCTTGAAGTTAAAGGAAGTTATAGGCAAATTGTTATTTCAAGGGTATATTTCCTTCTGCTTATTCTTGTCCTTAAATTGTTTGACTCTTCCCGTTTAAGTAAAGCAATGGGCAAACTGTCCCACAATTGCTGACAACATCCTGCATCTGACAACTGTTGGTTTGTTAGGTCATGATTGAGAATTTTAAGAACATCCAAGGCTTTAGTGAGTGTATATACCATCCCCGCACTCCCCATTCTTTGTTTTTTAAACATGCATTTTAAAGTGCCGTGGGGATGCTTGACAGTGTCTTCCTTTTAGCTACTACTGTAATTAAATTTTCTTGTTTTCTTTCCAGCAGATCATACAAGGAAGAACTAGTGTTTGTATGAAAAATGGAACTATTCCATTTTTTATACAAACAATTCTATAACTGTTGGTTTAGTAAAGTCAGGTTTCATTCAAACATGCCTTGTGTTCAGCTGTCTCTAACATTCATTTGTGGTACATAAATCAAGTTGGACTGAATTAAGTTCAGGTAAAAGACCAGATCTATAGTGGTAAGGTGCAGTATTTCTCTGTTTAATTCTTGGATGCCGTGTTTTTTCCCAATAAAATTTGTAGCTCTCACAAAAAGAAGGAAGTTATATGTATAAAAAACACTATATATATAAATAAAAAACACTAGGGCAGTGTGAATGTGATGTGGCAGGGGGAAGCAGGCACGAGACAAACACCACTCACCCTGGTGTTCATGTGGCAACAGAAAGTATTTATTTCCCAAACCCTTACTTATATAGGGCATTTGAAAAACCCAGTCTGGAGATTTACATTGGCTATAACTCTATGCCCCTTCAGGTTCTGACCAGTGGGATGCCTGCAGCCTTGGGAGATGTGTAACTAACTGGGCAAGGCCTCTGTCAGTCACAGTAACATCTTACCCTTCTTGTCTTTATGAAATTTGTGAATTGATCTCTTTTCACCCATCTGCAAGGGCCCTTTGCAAACAGGGTAAAAGAAGACAGCATGGGTCTAATTTTCACTGAAGCTGCAGTATTTATGTCCAGGATCTGTTAGGGGAGAACTCAGGCCACGGGCATAATGCTTATTGGTTACAAATTACAACTTATCTCTAGAAGCAGAAAGCTATTTAACCCTTAGTCCATTTAATCCTTAGGAAAAACCCAACTATTAAAAAAACCCTCTAACCCATTTATCCCTTGGAGAAAAACCCAACTCCCAGAAAACAACCTGTAAACAGAGAAACAGTTTGTAAACATAAGAAATAATTTGTAAATAAATCAAGTCCCTATATAAACTGTCCATGAGGTGGGTGATCATTTGTGATCAATTGTTCTGTTGAGGAGATATCAGGATGCTGTCTGTGGTTTCCAGTGTCCATTGAAATGTATTTTAGGTAACTGAATATTATAGGGTTATTGTGCTGTTATATGATTTATTGTAAAACATGAGAACATGATGATACTTAAGATTCAAAGGGAGAGTGTACCTTCACCCCAACCTTTTCCCTCTTTTTTCTTTGTATAATAAATAAAAATAGTAACATAGGGGGCTGTTTAAAAGTCTCTTTCTCGCTATGAGAACTTGGAGGGCTTCTTTCGAATGAAGCCTCCTTGTTTATCTCACAGGAAAGGGGTTCACTTTTGCAAAGTTTGCACAGAAACGTCTAGGTTGACTAATATATTTTTCTTTACCAGCCAGGTTCATGGCTTGATCAGGGCCATGAACTTGGTTGGGAGAGGTTTTCTGTATTTATATTTTAAAAATGAGATTTTATTAACATCTAGTGCAAGAAAATTTTTTAACTTGAATAACAGTGCAAGCAATATACGTTTTTCCTTTTGTTAGAAGTTAGAAAATTTGTTACTGACTTTAAGAGGTGACTTTTAAAATTATGAAGGGTGGCAAATTTTCAGTTAAAAAAAAAACCTTGCAACTGAAATTTGCTTATGATACATTGATGTTCTATGTGTACCTCAGTGGATATTCTTTGAATCTTACCAATGTAACTAGAAGCAGTGCAAGAGTAATTACTAGGAGTATTAAGAAAAGATATGTTAATATACATAAAGAAACTGTATGTATGTATGTCAATATACATAAAGAAACTAGGGTTTCTTTAAGACACAGTAGTCCCCGCCGAAGACAGAAATGTAAGAAACAGTTGTACATTCTTGTTACTCTGGTGTGATAGCCCTTCAATATTTTTACTCTTGCCGTATGTTATTAGTTTATTAGAGTCTTTGGAATATATGAATCTTTGTATATTACATGGTAGGGTGGTCGTGAAGCTTTGTTTAGGTTTGAGCAGTAGGGACTTGGTCTTTGCTTGTTTTCTCACTGTCCACATGCAGGGAGCTACTGACTAGACCGGGTGAGAAGATTACTTGATTTCAGCTGCTGTGAGACAATTATGCCATGTATGCCATGTATCCGGCCCCATCTCTTCGGGTAGACTTGATTGTTTCTGCTCTTATGGCACCACACCCCCACATATTTCTTTTCATACTTGCTTTTTGCTGGGTGGGCTTCTCCCAGGGGCTTTTCCCATCCACTGCTTTTGGTTTTGGTGTCTGCAGGAGCTCCTGGTGGTGATGTTCCCAGACTCACCCTTGGGGACAGAGTCGGAGGTGGGGCCACCCTCACTGAAGGCATGGGTGTGTTCCATGAAGGTTGAGGGTGTGGGGCTCCATCCCCTGATGCAGGTGGGGTCAGGGGAGTAGGCACATCCTCCAATGTATGTGTGGCCAAGTTCCACAGAGGTGTGGCTTTGGAGTCAGCCCACTCAGCCTCCAGAGTCGTTGTAGTAGTCTGTGGTGTTTCCATGGTGATGGGATGTGCAGGTCGCCCTGGTGTGAATGGTAGGGGTCTCAGCAGCTGCATGGCATGGTGTAATGGACGTGGGATTTCCCTTTATCCCAGGAGGGGTCACAGCAGCCACCACATGGTCTGGTCCCCCAGCACAGGGTGGCATGGTGTGCTGGCCTGGATCTGTGATATCGTAGCCTGAGGCAGCTGAATAATGACTCAGCTCAGCACTGCAGTCTGGAGTAGCACATCTTGGAGCTGCCAGAGCTGTGGCAGCCACCATCTCTCCATGTGGCTTGATTGCACAGTTCATCCCCCTGCCTCCTGAGCAATCCTGGCAGGTGCGGCATGGGCAGCCCTCGGAATGCCTCTGTTTGCTGGGATTTCCCCGCTCCCTGGGGCTGCACCACTCCCTACAATTGCTCGTCAGTGATCAGCTGCCATCCCACAGTAGCAGGGCATGTTCTCGTTCTCACAGTGGACAGGGCCAGCTGGCTCCAGTGCAAGGGAGCATAAAGAAACAGCTGCACTGCTGCCCTTGCCCCTTTGCCTTTCATAATCCAATTGTTTTAACAAGTCCTGAACAAGTGTCCATGGTTTTATAATATCAATGGTTGCGTCATCACCAAATGAGGCTGCAGCAAATACATTCCGTCCAACCCTCTCCCAAAACAGTAAATCTAAAACAGTCCCTTCAGGCACATCCAGCTCATGGCTTTCACACCATGTGAGCAAAGCTTGTAGAGCTCGTTCATCATAATGAATCCACCTTTTTTTTAAAAATATCCATATCTCTAAGATAAAGTTTTCTGATGCTGAAATCCAGGCTCCCGTGGTCTCCTAGGAGATTTCAGTCCACAAAAACAGGGTTAGAAACCTTGCAGCACTTTCCTGTGTCTGCCGAGGGGATGTTTTGCCACAGTTTTCCACTGCCTGCAGTAGATTCACTGCAATTCCGCTGTCTACCCAGTGAAGTCCCACTTATACACCATGCTGGCTTGCACACCGTATTGTATTTGGCTTCCAATACCGATGTCTAGCTCTACACCATTTATGTAACACTTCTACACCAATCCAAGCTCTATGCTGTTTTGTATTCTGGCTCCAACACCGATGTCCAGCTCTGATGCTGCCATAATCCCGGCTTTACACCATACCGGCTTTAACACCATCTGTCTCCTTTGCTCTGTGTGCAGAGTGTGGCTGAGTCCTAATGATTTTGCTGGTCACCCCGTGTGAATGTAACGTGGCAGGGGGAAAGCGGGCAGGAGACAAAGACCACTGCCCTGATATTCATGTGGCAACAGACAGTATTTCTTTCCCAAGCCCTTCCTTATAAAGGGCATTTGAAAAATCCAGTCAGAATACTTTCATTGGCTATAACTCTATGCCCCTTCAGTTCTGGCCAGTGAGATGCTTGCAGTCTTGGGAGACATATGACTGGGCAAGGTCCCTGTCAGTCATGGTAACAGAGCAGATGCTAAAATGAATTTAAACTCAGTGACAATTTTGTTACTTTTGCAATCATCTTTTACAGATGCATTTAATAGATGGTCTTTCACTGCACATCTGATACATGCAGACCATTAATATAAGTTCAAATTGACAGAATTATTATAATTTAATGGTTTTCAGTGAAGCTCCTGTAACTGAGTTTGAGGAACTGCCCACTGTAAATTTTGCCAATCAATTTATCTGACATTTGTGTCTTACTGGTCTGAACTTGCTAAGGCTGAGAGACTCACTGCTGATTGCATGGATTATGGATGGACAGTCTACCAAAGAGAAGAAATAGTTAATGTTGTCTGTTGCAATAAAGGAGAAAATAGTTCACATATCGAACCCCACCGAAGTTCTAGTTTCTTGACAATTAGGGCAATTAATTTAAAAATTCAGTTCAGCTTGAGTGTTACAGGTAAGGAGATTCTCCTGACAGGTAAGTTTCAAGGCACATGTTTCATACATGTTTAGCTGCATAGTCTGGTCCAGGTGAGTTACTGATAGCAGCTTACAATAGATAGTTTGGGGTGCTAAGAATAATACATGTGACTTTCGGGTAAAATTTTGTTAGTCAGCCTCACTGATAAAAACTTCGGTGGATTATGGTATCTTTGGATAATCCTCTAAGAAGCCTTAAATTTACACCCAAGATGAATGCTGGCTGTCAGACTGGAATACAATATTTTTTTTAATAGAGTCATTTAAAAGGTTTCAATGCTCATGCAGGCCTTGACCTAGTGAGCACTAGTCAATCATAATGCATATTTGTATATAGTGCCACTTAGATGCGTTCAGGTTATCAATACCCACTTCTGTTATCAGCTTTAATAACTATAATATCAAAAGAATTCAACCTATTTAATTTAGAAGGGTGTTTAGGACAACATGCACCTATCCCATTAAAAGCAGCAAAACAATACATTCAACAAAATTATAAGCACCATTGAACAAAAATACCTACAACTGCCTAATTGCTTACCATCACCCAGGGTCTGCCATAGCTGGTAAACTCCATTTCTAGCAAGGACTTGGAAAGCCTTTTCCAGACAAGACCTCCAAGCCTACCTCGAAAAATGGGTCCAGCTCAAGACCAAATGTACAAGTCAAGATGATTTGATTTTGTTTTTAGGACAGAACCACCTGGGTGTGATGGCATACTTCCTCTGCCAGCCAGGGCCATGGCTTGGCCAGAGCCAAGACCTTGGCTGGAAGGTTTTCTGAAAAATACCTTAAAAACACATCTCTATTAATATCTACATTAATAGTTTCTTAACATAAGTAACTTAGGACTAATCAAAGGAATGCACTCTAGTGACATCAAATAATGTGTTATGGCTGGATCCCTGTATGTGGCAGGCATTGAATTTAAAGCTTGCTAAAACTACACAATTAAGAGATAAGGTGATGTTCAGATCTCTATTTCAATTTTGTCAGATGTTACTAAATTTTGCAAATGCATCAGCGGTATACTTCACAACATCCCTCTCTAGAATATGTAGCTGACATGATCTTACACGAATTCCAAAAAGGTACCCTTAGAAGCATTTAGCTTATTTTGAAGTGGGTAAATACTAAAACTAGTTACCAGGGTTAAACACCAGAATCTTCAGAAGTCATTCCTGTGCATAGTTAAATGCTGCCGGATAATTTCACATTTCATAAAGCAGATTTTCATTAAAGTTGTGTAGGTCATAATCAAATCTAGGTAGATTTTGTTAATTAAAATTTTACAGCAATATCAAAAAAGACTTGGCAAACATCAATAATATTCAACAAGTCACAGACATGGTCCTTAAATTCTGTAATGCCAGGCATTTCAAAATTTAGCTGAGCAAGCTGTTGGCTGTTGTTGCCTGTTTCTACTGCTGGAAACCTCCTGGCAATAAACTTTTGTGGTAATCACTTGCCTTACCATGTCCGATTATTGATTCTTTGGAAGACCTCACCAAAGGGGCCTTCCTCAATGTGTTCCAACTTGGTAAATAATTCCAGGTCTGCCCTGCATGTCGGGCTGTAAATGGGCATGCCAAGTAGTAGCTGGACTACCCAATAAGCTGCAGGCAGAGGTGTGCCAGGCATGTTAACAGCAATACAGGATGCAGAGCACAAGAATGGCTCCTGCAGCCACAGCGGGAGTGGGCTTGGGTGCTGTACTTGGATAAAGGTCACTCCCCCCTCACTCCAATTCTTGTGGCTCAATCTGTGTATGATTCAATTGCATTTTTATTTGTGCCATCCAACAAGCTTTCCCATTGATCCCAGGTTTTAGAGTTTGGCATGTTGCATTAGCTTAAGTCAAATTCATTGTTGCCCATGTTTTGTTTTCAAGCAGATCCCTAAATTGTTCAGCCTCAAACCATGGCACCCCAGAGAGGTCCTAAAAAGATCCCCTGGGATGGCCATGGATAAAGAAAAGGATTGCTGTCCTGTCTGGTTGGCAAATGTGACCCATATGTTTTCCCTAGGGTTAATTTTTACTGCAGGATGTTCATTTGTTACTGTTACCCATAGCCCAATGAATAGCAAACTTAGCTTCTCATTGATTGACCACATTGTTTCCAGCATGTTGATTTCCCCTGATAATGAATTGGAATCCACATCTACTTGCCACACTTCTCGGTTAGGGGTACTGCATCTTTAGCCAACCTTCCTATTGCTCCTTGCCAAACCAATGTTCTTATCCTTGTGCTTCTTTGGTTCTCCTGCCCTGTTGTAATTAATAACTCAATAACATGTTATGTTGCCTCCGATTTCTTCATAATACATTTTCTACATGAGGTATAAATTAAAAATTGACTAGGTTTATACCATTTCTTTTTACACACTTCACAGTGATATAAAATCCAGCAGGTACAGTCACAACCATCCTTCCAGCTAAATCCTCTCCTTTAACTTTAACCACTCTGACTGGTCTCTGCCTCTGGTGTTGTGCTTTTATCTGTTATCCACGGTTTCACCCATTTTGCTGGGATCTGCCTAGTGCCAGAATCTGTAACGACACATGCATATCCCCTGCTGGAGTTTATCAGTCGCACAAGACCTTTCCATTCCCCTGTAATTGCATCTTTTACTTGTACTAAAATGGGGTCTGTAAAATCTTATAAACCATCTCCTAGACCACTACCATGAATCACTGCCAGCAGCATGTCTCGCCCTGCTGCTAAAGTTCATTACGGATACTGCTTTGTTTAATCTATCACTTGGGGATAACACAATTTCCCCCATTTTTTGTTTGTGAAGCAAACACTTCAATGTTTCACATACTTATTCTACAATGGCTTGTCCTGAATGTGAATGTGAAGTGTTTATAAAATGATGGACACCCCAAAGTTGTAAAAATTGTAATGTTGCTTTTGCCACATAGCCAGGTTCATTATCTGTTTTAATTTCCTGAGGGACTCCTAATCCTGCAAACGAAGTGTCTAAATGTCTCTATACATGCCTCAATAGATTGTGCTATAGCCCAAATGGCTAATGGAAAGGTGTCAATAACTACACGTACATATTTAAGTCACCCAAATTCAGCTATGTGTATAACATCTATTTGCCAAACTTCTAATGGTCCCAGTCCACAGGGATTCATCCCAGGGTGCAATCCTCCTTTAAACTGTTGACAATCGGGACTGGCTTGCACTAATCCCTGAGCTTCACTAGCAGTGAGACCAAACTGACACTGCAGTACTCCATCAGCCTGATGGAATAACTCATGTGATCGTTGGGCTTTCTGAAATCTATCTGTGGGCAGCGCTGCCCAGTCAGGTACCACAAGGGAATCTGCTCAATCATTTCTTGCAGCCTCTCCTTCCTTCAAGCCAGAGTTACTTCTGATGTGAGTAATAAAGTAAGCATGCTGCCTGTGGTTCAGTAAAGACCACAGTTGTTGCAAATGTTTCCACAATGCCTGATTGCTTACTTCCATTAATATTGCTACCTAATTCACATTCCTGATTGCATTGTGATCTATATCACTGAATAATTTTCATAGGAACTATTTTCAGTGCTTGCTGTGCTGCAGGTGTTACTGTTCCCTCTGCATCTGCTCCACTGCCCCCTTTTAGCAACTGTAGTAATGGCCCCATATCCTCATTGGTTATTCCACATGAATATTGGTGCATCTAGTCCAAGTTATATCACCCACTAATTTCTGTGCAATATCCAGTGTTCTGATCTCGCTCCTGATTGTTAATTTCTGTGGCCTTGTCTCAGTTTCTATGATAATCCAACCTAAATATCTCCAGGGGCTCTCCCGCTGAGCTTTTTCTGGAGCAATCTGCAAATCCATGTTGGCCAATTCAATTTCCAGTTTGGTCAACCAGGTATCTATGTCAAGCTGTTCCCCTGATATGAGGATATAATCTATATAGTGATAAATTTTGAAGGCTGGTTTTTATGGCAGATTGGGTCCAATGGCCATGCTACTTTCATTTGACACATTGTGGGGGAATTTTTCATCCCTTGGGGTAAGACTACCCAATGATACAGTTTCATGGGTTCCCCTTTGTTGACCGAAAGCACTGAAAAGGCAAGCTTAGGGCAGTTATCTGGGTGTAATGGGATTGTAAAGAAACAATCTTTTAAATAAGTAATCAAAAGATCCCAATTTTCTGATATTATGCTGGGAGATGGGAGACCTGGTTGTAATGCACCCATGTCCTCCATGACCTGGTTAGCTTTGTGCAGGTCATGCAACAGTTGCCATTTTCCACTTTTCTTTGGAATAGTAAACACAGGAGTATTCCAAGGGCTAAGGAGCAATATGACCCTTTGTCCAATTGCACCTGTACCAGTTCTTGTAAATGGGCAATCTTTTCATTAGTCAGCCACCATTGGTTAATCTATATTGACCAATGATAAAGGAGTATCTGTTAACCATGTTAACTTTTGGATTGGTCACCCTGCAATGAGCACTCCTAAAAATCCTCTCCCTCTGAGGTAAACCGAAACCCCATTTGACTCAACACATCCCTTCCTAATAAGTAAACTGTGGTTCTCACTACATATGGTTGTGTTGATGCTTTTAACTCATCAGGTAGTGAAAAGCTAATTGGCAATTTGCTAATAGGAGTAATTTGAACTCCTTCCACCTCTAGTACTGGTGTCTGTAGGATCTGTGAAGGCTAATGTTGAGGCTATTTTTCCCTAGGGACAGTGGTGACATCCACTCCAGTATCCAGCAACATTTTAAGCTGTAAAGTGGTCCCATCTGGTCCCATTATTATAACTTCTTTGACTGGTTTGGATTTGTCAATTTTTATTGTAAAGTACATTTCAGGTTCTCCAGTTGAGCCAAGTCCTCTATCTCTTCTAATAATTTCATTGCTATTAGGGACTATATCTTTAAATGGTATCAATTTTCCAATTTTTGTCCTTGCTGGGATGGAAATTGGAGGGCTGTCCATACTTTTATTCCTATGTTGCCACTGTAATCTGCATCAATTACACCAGGTAAAACAAACAAATCTTTACATGTTGTTGATGATCTGCGTAACAGCAAGGCACTTAATCCTCTCCCCAAAGGTGCATTCATGTTAGTAGGGATAAATTGTATCTGGTTATCAGTAAGACTGATGGTTTGTCTATGTTGCCGTGTCCACTCCAGCACTCCCTGCTGTGGCAGCAGAGATGCCATCCAGGCAGCCGGGCAGCCCTCATTTTGTGTCATTGCACTCAGCCTGGATGCGCTCATCTGCCCATTTCCCAAAGGGGTTGCATCTTTTTAAAATTTTGAGTGGCATTCCTGTGCATGATGACCAAATTTATCACAACACTTTCAAGTTCCACTAAACTCCTCACTACGTGATTGTGATGGTTTTGTTTGCTGTCTTCCCCCCGCTTTTCTTTGCATTGCCTTTCCACAATTAAAACATTTTAAAGTTCAGTCACTTTTTCCTTGTTGAATCAATGGCTTAACATCCGCAGTAAAAGCAGTAGCCATGTACTCCGCCTTTTCCTCAGCTGTGTCAATTCTGGGACAGGCTTCACTCATGTCCACGGTCACAGTTCTTAGCAGAGTCTGCAACAATTGCTTACAAGTTGGATTAGCACTTTCTACAGCCAAGGACATTAGCAAGCCTTCTCTTACAGAGTCAGTAAGTGGAGCCTTTTCTAAAGCATTTTTTAGCCTATCTAGAAATTGCATGTACGATTCTTTAAGATCTTGCTTAATTTTCCCATAAGAGGGAATCGGTTTCCCATTTTCTGGTAATGTTTTTAAAGCTTCCCTTGCTAGACCTTGTGACTGCTGTAAAATTTCTAAATTTGCAGTTGTGCTTGTACTTGTGCACCAGCAAAAGGTCCCTGACCTAGTAACATATCTACGGAAGTTCCCCTTAAAGGATCCCCATTAATTCCTTTCCAGATTGTTAACTGCAGCAACTTGACATAAATCAGTCCACTTTGTCTGCCATATCAACTCTTGCATTGGTGGTAATATCAGTCTAGCTATCTGCCTGCTGTCAAAAGCAGCCAAGAGTGTTCCAGTAAAAATATTGTCAATAAAGGTTTGTATATGGGGGGGGGGGGGGTTAACCCATACTGCAAAACCAACTGTCTAGCTTCCTTAATAATTTTCCAGTCTAGTGCAAACCATGTATTTGGATGTCTCTCTCCATTCCCATCACTTCCCCACAATTGTACCGGATATGCCATCAGAATAATTTCACCCTCAGTCATTGCATCCTTTATCAGTCCTTTCCACCATAATCTGGGATCATTGTTGTCTCTGGCTCCATCCATCCTTGTATTATCAGTCTCTGTCAATCAGTCCATGGCTGCCATTTTGTCCCACATGGATTTCTCATGCAGTTTTTGCTGTTGTTCCAACTCCCATAATTTCTCAAATAACTCTAATGCCCATAAAGTTTGGTCACCCCTCACCTGCCAAATATACTGGCTGATGGGTGATGGTGGAGTTGATGGAGGGCATGGTAGATACAGATGTCAGGTTCAGGAGGCAGGTGATGGTGGAGAGGTTGTAGCTCCCTGTCTCTCAGGCTCAATTTCCATCGGCTCATTTTGTGCTGGCTTCAGTGCCTCTCAAGGGTTAACAACACCTGATTCCTGTGCTGGAGATAAATTCTGTAATGTCTGTGACTCTTCTCCCTCCACTGCCTCCAGCTGATGGAGGAGCAAAGGAAGGAACGCCAGGGTCATTGTGAAATGCTTTTACTGCATACACAGACACAGAGTCCAGCCCTAGAGCAGCAAATGCTGCAGTGGCAGCGTTTTGTTCTGCCATCATTTCTTGGATTACCGTAATTGCCAGTTTCCAAGCTGTTGCTAATTCTTTTGCCTCTTTTGATCCATTACTTATTTTATCCCACAGAAACTGTCCAATTTGTTCCCATGTCTCTACTTTAAATGCATCATTTCCTTCTGCAGACACTCCATGTTCCCTGCTCCATAATAACAGTTTTCTGAGGATACCCTCATCATATTTAATTCCTCTCTTAGAAAGGATATGGAGGAGAAGCTTCACTATTGCACATCCATCTTTAGTCAGTATTTGTCCCATCTTCTCCTCCTGGCTGCTCACCTCACTGGGCACCTGTTGCAACATACATTAGTCAGTCCCAGGCCATCCTCTGACCTGCAGGTCTCAGTCTTGCTGAGCCATCTTCCAGCCAGGTTTTCCTTCTGGGTTCTGCTGCCTTCCCTCCAATTTGGATCACATAACTGAGCACCAACTGAGAAGAGAAGACAAAGGACTCCTGCACAATTCAATGGGAATCAAGCAAAAGCTGTTTCTTGTGCTTCTAAACATTGTTTATATTTACTTCTTATCTTGGTCTACACAGTCAGACATTGTGTAATTGGTAGCTCTGTTTTGTCCACACATCTCTTGATTGGTAGCTCTGCTTTATCCACAAGGCAAGCACACATATTTTGCTTTATCTAATTGGTAGATGCTGCAAGCATCATTTTACTTGGGTTGACAACCATATGTTTGTCAGGAAGTTTTCTACTTCCTCTTCCTGCAACATCAGCTTTTTTATCCACAAAGATATCCTCGTTCTTTAGTTCCAGAAGGTTAGGCTGGTTCATTTAGTGCATGTCCATTTTCCTGTAAATATGATCCTACACCAGGATCAGCAGGATTTGCAGGACAGCAAAACAAATGTTTGCATAACAAAATCTGGCAGCCTCACAAGTGTTTCATGCTTGTGAGCACCAAAGCCTTTCTTTTCAGGTCTACCCAGTGGACAGTCATTGGAGTGGACCTGCTGGAGGACCCATGAGACTTGATGATAGATCACACGGGACTGGACAGTGAATACTATGTTATTGGGGTCACTGCACACACATCCGTGGAGATTGTTTCCCATCAAGGGAAACATACTTAACTTCATTCTCCTGGCACGCTGCCCTCAGACACCCTTCTTCTAGCCAGGGGGCAAATCATGGCCCAGGCCATTCCCATTCCAGTGGAAATCCCAGTAGATGACAAAGCACCTGGTGTTTACTAAGCAGAAATGGTTGGTGAGGACAAACCCGTTATGGGATGTAACCTAACCCGTGGAGCAGACCATCTCCATGTGAAAGGGTTGCTTGACACGGGGGCAGATGTGACAGTCATACCTGAAAGGCTCTGGATGTCACATTGGGACTTGCAAGCCATGGCTGGCAAAATCCATTGGCAGAAATCTCAAAAATTATTGTACAAATTGAGGGGCCGGACAAATCGGCCAGTGTCCGTCCCTTTGTCACTGACTACAAAGCTCTCCTGTGGAGGTGAGACACCGTGTCCCAGTAGGTGGTCAAATTAGTTATCCCTAAGACACCTCAGGATTTTTAGAGGTGGCCACTGTGGAGTGCCTTACCCACAAGTTGACTTGCCTGGATGATACCCCAGCCTGGGTAAGTCAGTATCATCTTTGCTGGCCACTCAGCAAAGAAAAGCTTAAGGCACTTGAGGTGCTCAAAGAAGAGCTGTTGGCCAAAGGCCACATAGAAGAGACAACCAGCCCTTGGAATTCCCCAGTTTTTGTAATAAAAAAGCCACGGCAGGATAAGTGGTGGCTCCTCCATGATCTCTGGGAAATAAACAAAGTAATTGAGGACATGGGGTCACTCCAACCAGGGATGCTCTCCACAACGATGCGTCCTCAAAACTGGCAATTGGCTGTCCTGGACATCAAGGACTGTTTCTTCCAAATTCCCCTACACCCAGAAGATGCAGCATGGTTTGCCTTCTCAGTTCCTACCATCAGTCGAGAAGCCCCAGTGAAGCGCTACCACTGGAAAGTATTGCCTCAAGGCAGTCCTTTCATCTGCCAGTGGTACATGGCTTCATTGATGTCCCTGGTGCATGCCCGAAAAAGGGAACATCATCCTCCACTGCATGGATGATGGGCTTGTATGCGTCCCCGATGACGCTATACTCCAACACACACTTGACCTAGTGGTTATCTGCTGGATTCCAACTGTAGGAAGAAAAAGTTCAGAGGATGCCACCTTGAAAGTACCTGGGCTTGGAGATCACTGTGCAGACTCTTTTTCCGCAGAAATTGGAAATCAAGAGTGATCCCAAAACCCTAGCAGGTCTCCATTCCCTGTGTGGGTCTTTGAACAGGGTCAGGCCCTGGCTAGGCCTCAGCCACGATGACCTAGATCCCCTCCTCAATTTATTGAAGGGGAGTGAGAGCTAGTTTCTCCCAGGGAACTGACCCCAGAGGCAAAAACCACAATCCAAAAAGCACAGAAGGCTTTGGCCGAGAGGCAGGCTCATTGTTATCAGCCTGAGCAACCTTTCAAATTCATTGTCCTGTGAAAGCTACCACACTTACATGGCTTGATATTCCAATGGATCAAAGGGCAGAGGATCCACTCTTAATCATAGAGTGGGTTCTCTGCCCCCAGCGATCCAAAACCATCACACAGCCACAAGACCTGATAGCTCAGCTGATCCAGAAGGCCAGGGTGAGACTGTGTGAGCTGGCTGGTTGTGACTTTAGGCATATTCACCTCCCAGTCAAACTTTCTAAGGAGGGAAAGAACTCTCCCAAGAGGTTGACCAAAGAGATATTCAAGCACCTGCTCCAGAGCAATGCCAACCTCCAGCTATCTCTGGACAGCTACAGTGGACAAATATCAGTCCACGCTCCATCACACAAATTGTTTAATGAGGAATTCTACCTCATTTTTCCTCAGAAAAGGAGTCATAGGCTGCTCAAAGCTCTCACAGTGTTCACTGATGCGTCTGGGGCATCCCACAAGTTGGAGAAATCCACAGACTCGGCATTGGGAAGCTTATGTGGAGTTTGTGGAGGGGTCACCCCAGGTTGCTGAACTGGCCACAGTCGTGAGAGCCTTTGAGAAGTTCTTGGAGCCAATTAATTTGGTCACCGATTCAGTCTACATGGCAGGAGTAGTGTCCAGGGCGGAGCAGGCAGTTCTCAAAGACATCGAGAATGAGCATCTCTTCAGGTTGCTCTCAATTTATTATTATAATTTATTTAGTTTCACATCAAGAGCATCTGTTCTATACAATGCATGTGAGGTCACATACTGATTTGCCAGGTGAAATTGCAGAAGGTAATCACAAAGCAGATTCCCTTGCCATCCCAGCAGAAATGGCACACCTTCCGGACGTCTTTCAACAAGCAAAGCTAAGTCACCAGCAATACCATCAGAATGTGCTGGGTCTAATAATCAGTTCCAACTAACAAAGAGTCAGGCTTGAGCCATTGTGGCTACCTGTCCCAGTTGCCAGCTCTAGGCCATGCCATCACTGGGTATTGGGGTTAACCCCTGGATTGGAAGCTGTGAAATGTGGCAAACAGACATTACACACATTCCCAGACTGCTATAATTAAGGCAATTCTGTTGTTTTTTGTTGTTCTTTTTCTAATTACGTTAGCATTCGGAATTCTACATCGCATAATTTTAAAAGCTATTAACAGTTTAATCCCCACTACCTCAGAAGTCAACCACGCAGAGTTTGTGAACCAAAGGCAACCTAACAGGCCTGCCAATCATAAGTGGTGGATTGATTCATATTCTGGATCAGAATAGGTCAGATGCTTTTCTTTTAACTTTGTTTTAACAAAAAAGGGGGAGGTGTTGTATTGCACTAAGTAGTTTCTCTAGTTATTATTTTGCACTGGATGATTGGAATTTTGCACTGAGTAGTTACTATTTTGCACTGAAGTGGTTTATGTTGTATCACATGGTTTGTTCTGTGTTTCCCGCCAAAGTCCTGTGGTGGTGGTCTAGCCCTGGGTTTGCCCCTCCATCAGTTGTATCCCATTGGCTGTGGTCCCTCTCCTCTGCCCCCCTTCCCCGGGTGTAAAATCTCCTGCCATTAGCCGTTCTTACTCTTTCTTTTCCCCGATATCTCCTTCCCTGGAGTGGTTCCACAATAAACTGTGGGACTTTTAGTCCCAAGTAGAAAGAGCACCTCTAGTCTCTAGCTTTTGTCCTTGTCAGTGAACCTGGGATCCAGAGCTAGCCAAACTGGACCCCCACAAGGCTTTCAACCCGACAAGAATGCATATTTTAAAAATCTGATAACATCCTTTGTATCATATGGCGTTTGTGAGGGTCTCCAGGACGAGGTGAGAGATGAGAATCTGACTCCAAGTTCTCAGAAGGCTGATTTATTATTTTGTATTATTATATTATTATAATATATTAAAGAATAGTGTACTAAAACTATACTAAAGAATAGAGAAAAGATACATCAGAAAGTTTAACAAGAATGAATAATAAAAACTCGTGACTGACTCAGAGAATCCGACACAGCTGATGGTGATTGGTCATTAAGTAAAAACAATTCACGTGTTTGGATAAACAATCTCCAGACCACATTCCAGAGCAGCAAAACATGGAGAAGCTGAGGCTTCTCATCTTCCCAGAAGAAGAAATCCTAGCGAAGGGATTTTTCAGAAAATGTCATGGTGACAGTATCACTTCACAAATAATCTGAAGCCAAAGTCCTTTTCATTATTAGAAAATTAGGTCAGTTTAGGACATGAACTCGAGGAATTATGATTACCAAGAGGAGTTTTGTAATTTACATGGGCATAGACTGTTAGTTGTTATTGTAGCAGGTCTTGGGTAAACCCTACAGGGAGAACCATACTAAATTCAGTTCAAATGAGAAAGACCCAAATTTACTGCCTGTGAAGCACTTGGAGCTATGTGGAAAATTCGTGACTGAACTGACACACAGACAGGACCTAAGATGAATTGTAGGACTGTAATGAGCTACCAAGTGCTGGTTGACCAATCCTCACTAATCAGGTGTGTCCTCTTTGCCCATTCCAATTATGAGGTAATTAACCCACAGTGCAAGAGATTCAGCTGTATTCAATGTGCGTTTTAACACCCCTCTTAATGAACAAATCTCTTCCTCAGAGAGCAACACAAAGAGATTTTTATACAAGGTGAGCAAGTTACGTTTTTTCCATCTTCCACTTTATCAATTTTACTGTAAAATTCTTTCTATCTTACTGCCACAACTGGCACATAAACTGTCCATGTAAGTAGGAATGGTCAGTATGCTTAAGAGGATAAAGTTGGCTGAAGAATGGTACTCAGAAAACAGCTATCAAGGTAGTCCTGTCAAACCAGGAAGATAAAAACAGTGAGACTTTGGAAATTGCTGCCTGGGGTCTGATAGCATGTAGTTTTTAATTTTCGTTATGGACTTGGTTGACGGAATATAAGGTATGTCGAAAGCATCTTCAGGCAATTTCTGCCTGAGAGGTGCTGCCAGTTAATTGGAGACAGGATTAGATTTCAAAATTACTTTAACAAGGAGGAAATATGACTAGAAAGAATAAAAGTATCTTCAATATAGGCAAATGCCAGGTGTTACCCTCAGAAGGGAATAAACAGTCATGACGGACTGAGGGAAAGAACTGACCAGTTGAAGGAGCCAGTAATGTATAGGCATAAAGTTTGGCTTCCCATGTCTTAAAAATTCCCCTCCAGGTAAATTGTAAGGTATCAAAAAGGCAGCCCCTGTAGTCAAATTCTAATTACCCTAAGTACATGTTGATGAGAACTACCTCTACATCCTAAATCTGAACCATCTCTATAGTCAAAATATACAGCAGTTAGCTACTCTGATAAAAAAAATATTTTAAACGATATTTGCTTGGCATTGTACTAATGATGCATCTACTCTGTACAGAGGAAGTAGGAAAACTTTTAAATGCTTTTTTTTTTTTTGAGGGATAGGAAATAATTCAGGTGAAATAGGCAGTGGGGCAGGTCTTTCCTTATTTTCTTTTTAAAGAAAATATTAGTAGTATCAGATCCTTTTTTGCTTGTTTGTTTCAGTTCAAAGCAACTCTTGGAATATCAATAAAGCATCAGTCTTAAGTACCTTAATGAAATATGAATGCAGATGGATCAGAGGTCTTACTTCAGATTCATGTTCTTGCAGAAAGGAAACAAGACATCCGAAGATGTTGGCTAATCATTTCACAGAAAGAATAATTCTAAAAATATTACTTTATTGCAAAATATACCTTCCAAACCAAAGTTTATTAGTAAAACTACAGAATTACTGACCTCAGCTGTTACTGCTGATGATGTAGAGGAACAATCTCTCAATTAATTTAACAAAAATCTATACTCTTTATAATTTCTATGATAATTACACATTTTAAATGCAGAAAAATACCTGGCAAAAAAGCCTGACCTTTTTTTAAATGTCACTGAAGTAATCAGACTTATAAGCCTGAATATGTCAAACTAAAGCTGTTAATTAATTTTAAAGTGGAGGTCTAGCCATATTCTAACCAACTCAGGGTGTTTTCCAAAGTGATATTGGCTTTTTTTACACTTCTTTCAGTATGACAACCCCAAACCCTACTAAACCCACCCTTTTTATTGGTACATTTTGACTGTTTATTAAATGGCTGATCATGTTATAAATAAGCAGTTGCTGAAAGAGAAGCAGTGACAAGCACAAAAGGGCTGTGTGCTGAAGAGCACCTCTTCCTTCAAATATTCCTTCGAATGTTGCTGAGGAGTCCAGCCCAATCTCTCCAGACTAAGCATGGGGTTACAGTGGAAGAAAAAGGGTGCTCACTGATTCACATTAAGGAGGATTGCTTTCCAAAGGATTTGTTTTCTGTAGCCCCTAAAATTTTCCCTGCTGCTTATCAATCTCCCTTTCCTTCCCTCTATTTGTTATACTTAACGATGTATGACATTATTGCATGTGTGCTGATGGATCAGCCAACATGTGCATACTGTTTGACTAGCTGACTTGCCTCAGAAAGAAAGGACAAAGATCTGAATTATAAGTGCCTTTGCCTCACAGGGGAGCACTAATTTGGGCTTGCATTTTCCATCCTGGCCCTCCTTGGCTGGCTGCTGGCAGCAAAACGAGGCTGGCCAAGTCCTTCACATTTCCCACTTCAGTTTTGTCATTGATGAATCGAGCTCACTTTCTGTAACTAGCTGCTAATTTTTTCCAGTATTCACAATAAATTAGCATCTCTGAACAGTCTGGCTGGCTGTCAAAACTGACCAAAAGTTTAAGAATTATGCAGTGAAAACTAACAGACTTATACAACCACATATGTATTATTTTCCTAAGAGTCAGGCGATAATATGTGTACAACTGCACTTATATACAAAATCAATGCCCAAAATACAGATAAGTGATACAGATGAGTTTTGGTGACTTCATACATTACCATCTGTCAAACAAGCCAAGAAATCAGCTAGTAGCACACAGTCGCCCTGTCCCTACTGTGAAAATAAAGCTTACTAGCTAAAACTTCAACATAATTCTACAAACTTTTACCTTTGCAGATTTGGGTCTGAGTTCTCCATCATCCTCATTCAATCATTTACAATTCCATTCTGTTTTGACATGAAGATTTTTTCTCAACCTGGAGCAATTTAAGAAGAGGCAAAATATCTTTTGTAAACCTGCTATGTGATTTTACACATGAATTGATGTTTGCTATGTTGCATGGTGATCCTAGCCCATCTTTCAGAGATAATGTTCTTTAGCTAAAGGAAAGGGAAAATTCCAAAGATGATCTTGATACACAAACAAAACGCAGTACACATTTAAATTTTCTTAAAGGACTGCTTTGAAAGGCTTATAATTTTCTCTATTTCAACAGTTAATTTATTTAACTACAAGTCTTCTAGTAAAGTGTTGCATATTTTGGAACATTTACCAACATTAACTCCTCTGTACTGTTAACTGTACATTAACTCTTTTAGCATGGGAACACGCAATGATAGGATCTCAAACAGATAAATACCAGAAGCTAACAAAAATACAATAATGAGCACTGAAAAACAATTATAACACATACAGTGAAATGTAGCCTAGCTCTTGGGCTGGTGATTTTATTTCCATAATGTTAATCAGAAACTCTGAAGCCTAGAAAACATCTAATAGTCCTTTAACGCCCATTATGCAAAGTTTGAGATGGAATATGTTTGTGCTTATTACAATTAAACAATTCTTCACTACTTTATAGTCTGCCAAATCCCTTCCAATGTAGTATAAAATGATGACGGAGTTTTCCTCCATTGTGCACATAATGACTATACGAGGTGCTCAGAAGAGACAGCAAATGACTCAGTGACTCATTAGGCAGATGATCCTAGAGTTTTTCCAAGTTGTATTACCCATCTGCTTGAGAAGGCAGGATCATGGCAATGCTCATGATGACAGATTCTGCAGTGCATTTTTAAACAGGATCAGACTCAGATTGTTTATAATTCAGAGTTCTGGTACTAGACCGGACATGACCTGCAGGAACACAGGAAGTGACAAACCTCCATGTTTTAATATCACTTCAGACCCTCTGCTAATCTCTGCCTGGAGACTCAGAACAATCAGATTTATCTGCTGATATTTCCAATGACCCAGAGCAACTGTAAAAGTTCATTTCAGACTCTTTATTTCTTATGAACTCTAGCTGCATTCTTTTTTTAACTGTAAAATCTGCAATTACTTCTGTGGAATGAGTCTCCTTTTCCCCAGAGCAGGCCAGCGAACAGGGGCACTACATGAAAGCCAACAGACAATAATAATAACGATAACGATAACGATAACGATAACGATAACGATAACGATAACGATAATAATAATAATAATAATAATAATAATAATAATAATAATAATAGTAGTAGTAGTAGTAGTAGTAGTAGTAGTAGTGTTGTGAAGTGGCTGCAACTTTCTGTTGCACCCCTGCCACAGTAAGTTGGTCTTCACAGGAGGGCATAAAGACTACACATTCACACACACCTTTGTGTCCATGTGCCATGAGCTGCGCAGAAACTGAATGTAAATAATAGCATCCTATGTGTAAAAAAACCAGCAAGCCTGTGAATTCTGCAGATTACTTGAAGTTTCTCCACCACAGCTTCAGGGAAAATAGGGAAAATATGCAAGTTTAGGAGGAAATTATCCTTTGTAGATTAAGAAATTTTACTATCAAGAGGAATTCCCTCATCTTCATCTCTTTATGGGAAATCATATTCAGATCAAGAAAATGTTTATGCAGTGAACACAGCCAGCAGACAGAGAGCTGACTTTGGCTCAGACTACAGCCAAAAAGTAGTCATAAAAATGGGTCAAGGTGGGCTGCAACTGATGTAGCTGAAACATGAGAATTGTGAATCAATATTCTCCTGGACATCACCATGGCCCAAACCATTTTATGATTCTATTATCATGCTTGACTCCCTTTTTAAACTTAAATCAGCATACCTGAACCAGCAGGTTCAGGTTATGTTTTCAGCTTTGTTTTGCTGCATTACATCATTCCCAAATTAATACCAATAAGGTCAGGTTCCACCAAGGAAAGTGCTTCTCACCTCTTTGCATTAGCACAATGACAGATAAAATATATGGAGGTGGCTGGGGCAAACCCCTCCTATCTACTGCAAGAGGATATAAATTTTGTACTGTAATGTAGTTCCAAGGCCATCACAAGCTCAATACTGCAGTGACGAAAAACCAGACCTAAAATGCCCACTTCAAAAGGTGTTGTAGAGCATAGGCAGTGTTCATGCACAGTCATCCCTGTGACTACAGGTACAATGAAACCCTTACATTTATTTTCCCACATAGTTATTGACATGATAGATGGAAATCTGATGCACAGGTGTCACTGGACAGAGTGCAGTCTTCTATTGGATCTCTATTTCTTGAATGACACAAACAGATTTCTGTTTTGGATTCAAGTGCTGAGCTTAAAATATTAGTTGAAGGAGAGTAATATTGCAAGTCTGTATTATTATTAACAAGCCTATATTACTATTAACAGTTCTGGGGATTTGAGAATCCATCCACAATTACTTCCTAAAGCAGCAGGAAAAAGTGTCACGAACCAACCAACCAAGAAATCCTGGGTCTTATTTTAAGGTTCTGAAAGGATTCACAAAATATATTTTATTCACAGGGACACATCAAAGGAAATTCCAACTTCTTCACTAAAGTCTCTTTGATGACGAACCAAAATGTTATAAAATTAAAATCTTCTGGAAAGAAGAGGCAGATAAAAAGGTGAAAGCTAAGAAATTTGAGATAACTGCAAGTTAATTGAATTAATTTGGAAATTTTAACTGAATGGTGGATGGATAAACCTGTAAGGATAGCTTCTCTTGGATGCAAACATAACTCTTCACTTAGGTTTTGGTTAGCAAGACAATGGGGAAAATCTAGGATGCCACATATTTCCTGATGAATGTGAGCATGACTCAGCAGAAAATGTTTGTGCCTCTTCAATAAACAGTACTGAAACCAAGGGCAGATAATTGGCAACAGTAAAAAACATACAGTTCTGTTAAAGTCAGGTTTACCATGTGAATTCACAGCAGCTAAATATCTGTCTACCAGCATTCTGAAAAACCGCTAGAAAAGTTTGTCATACCACAATATATAAAGGTGGGTGGCTCTCCAGTAGGAAAGAAAATAACCTTTTCTTCTAGCACAGGAGAACAGAGAACAGGGTCTGTTAGAGAATCTTTCCTCTCTGCCCATCCAGGAGCTACTCTGTACTTCTCATTTGCACCACCACAGACTGTCACTGCTGCGACCCAGAGTGGATCCAGTGACCTGATGGGTCCCCTCTTGACTCCCCACACATCCTATTCACACAGTTAGACAAAGTTTCTTAAGTGATTCAGCCTCAGGTTTCCCACAGCAGAGTCTCAGATGTCCACATTCTTAAAGCAATTCATTCACAGCACAGTAACAGGGAAAGAGCTGGAGTAGGTGTCTCAAAGGAGGGTCCCCCAAACAAGGAACCTCTGGGCTTTTATACTCTCACAGTCCATAATGGACTGTGTGTGGTAGTCTGGAGACTTTCTGGTGAGTCACCCTCTCCTCACTGCATGGTTCATGCCAGAAGTCCTATCCCTTTGCTGTGCAAATGTGCAGTGCCAGGTCGCAGCCTCTTGCCTCAGGTTTCCAACATTTCACCTATCCAGAGTTCAACTTGTAGCTGCTATCTGCACTAAATCTATTCTTCAACAAGTCAGTGTTGGAAATTATTGCCATGCCATCCCTCCATGGCATCCATGCAGATCAAGAAAATCTCTTTAATCAGGCAAATGCCTACAGTGAGAGTTTGGACTGCCTAAGGATTTCATCAGGGCTTCGGAATTGTCTTGGAGTGGTTTTCTATTCCCATGATTATCTGCTTTATGCCCAGAAATTATTGCTGTAGCCTTAAAGTGGATCCAGGATAGGGGTAAGCCTTTGGGGTTCTTTTGTGGGCTTTTTCAAAGCCTCACTCCCCAGCCATCCCTCATGCCATGTAGACTGGGCAGGCTGCAGCAGCAATCCATCAGTGGCCTTGTTTTTCTCTTGAACTACTCAGTTTGGTTTTCGTCCAAGATTAGAGAGGACAATCGACAGGAAAAGAATTCACTGGGGACTGGCAGGGAGCCAAGGCACCACTCTGTCCCAGCCCCAGAACTCAGGAAAACCAAACCAACAAGACAAGAGACACCAAATCCACCAGCTTCATCTGCTGTGAAGAGGAGACCAGCACCAGAGATTCAACAGGTTCCCATCTATTTTTCCCGAGCTGCTGCATGAACCCTTTGTTTTTTCCTTCCCAGACACAAAAGCCAGGGCCCTTTTTTTTTCCCTCCCCCACTACACTGCAGCTGTCATGGGTTGTTTGTTTGTTTGTTTGTTTGTTTGTTTGTTTGTTTGTTTGTTTGTTTCTTTCTTTCTTTCTTTCTTTCTTTCTTTCTTTCTTTCTTTCTTTTTCTTTCTTTTCTCTTTGCCTGGCATTTTGGGTGGTTTTTTTGTACCAGTGAGGGTGGTGGGGGTGTTGGTCAGACAATTCAGTATCTAGCACTTAATAATTTTTCTTCTTTGTTCCATGTGGACACTCTGTTTGTCAATAAATGGTTATGGTTTTTTCACTTTCATTCACTAATATTTTTTGTATTATTGGCAGAAAGAGATTGTTGGAACCCTTTCTTTAGAGGAAACACTCATTTTCAGAATGTTTTTCTCCTAAACTTGTCTCTAAACCAAGACAAGAACTCAGATGACTAAAATTGGATTTGATAGCAATAATTTTCAAAATATTAATGTTTTTCTCCACTTCCAGTACAGACAAGAATCTGATTAACTTCATCATCATTATCATCATCATCATCAAAAAAATAATCAAAATGAAGATTATAATAATAAGTTCTTCCCAAGCTGAAAGAGAAAAAAATATTAAGTTGGTTGTAGTAGCTACTTCTCTATAACTAAATTGTGTTTTACCCTCTTAGTATTTACATCAAAAATTAAAAGTACAAAGAAAAAGAAGTCAGAGAGATAGATTAAAAAACATTCGTGTCCAAATGCCTTGATTTGCTCAGACATGTCAGAATCTTAAGATTTGCATAATGATGCTGACCTAAGTGGCAAAGCAATTTTTCCATACAAGAAGAAAGAAGCTAGTGCTTTCTGGATTGGTCATGTCTTTTTCTTGCTCATAGCAAGTAATGTAGATCTCTTCATGTGAACAGGATGACCAATGGTTGAGTCTTCTTCAACTGATTTGAAGCCAAGCATCTTTTATGTAATCACTGCGCCACTGCTAGTAGTTGAACAAGTTCTACCTTGTTTATCCATTTTTCTTTGTGAAGCAGACTAGGAATAAAACAATATTTCTGTTTTAAAACCCTCCTTATACTGACATCAATTCAAATTCAACTTTGGAAGGCATTTCACACAATGTAATGTAGTACTGGAGCACCTGAGCTCCCAATTCAAAATGATAATTGTATTGGTTTGGCAACTCCAGGTTTTTGGCAGCAGAGGGGCCACAAAGATGGCTCCTGTGAGAAGCTTCTGGTAGCTTTCAGTAGAGCCAATGGCTGATGGCTCTGAAGATGGACATGCTGCTGGCCAGAACTGGGCCAATGAGAAAGGTTCATAATGCCTTTGTGATGACATATTTAAGAAGAAAATTAAAACAAAGTCAGGGGATTTTTGCTTCTAATCAGAAAAGATGAGGAGGTGAGAGCATGTGAGGGAAAACAACATGGAGGCACCAAGGTCAGTGGAGAAGGAGGAGGGAGGAGGTGCTCCAGGCACCATAGCCAAGATTCCTCTGCAGGCTGTAGTGATGACCATAGTGAAGCAGCTTTGCCCCTGCAGCCCATGGGTCCGCAGGGAATGCAGAGATCCACCTGCAGCCCATGGGGGAGGTGCCCATGCCAGAGCAGGTGGATACCTGGCGGAGGCTGTGATCCAGTGGAAGACCCAGAGGAGAGAAGGGGCCCCGGTCTCCAGGCTGAAGCAGCCTGTCCTTGAAGGACTGCACCCCATGGAAAGAGACAGACCCATGTCACAGCAGTTTGGGGAGGACTGTCTGCCTGTGGGGGGAGTTCATGCTGCAGCAGCTGCCGTATGGCTGTTTTTTGTGAGAGTGGACCCACACTGGAGAAGTTCACATGGGAGGAACCCCATGGCCTCACAGGGGAAGGATTCCTCTCCCAAAGCAGCAGAAGAAAATCTTGGTGATGAACTGACCAAAACACCAATGCCCTATCTCCCTGCACTGTCTGTGGGAAGGGGAGAGGGGCTGGGGGGTAATGGTGTTTTAAGGGCTTATTTTACTTCTCATTAACCTCCTCTGATTCTGTTAGTAATAAATTCACTTTACAACTTAAGCTGAGCCTGCTTTGCCCTTGAAATACTTCTCACAGTCCTTATCTCTGTCATGAAGCCTTCATTAATTTTTTTTTCCCTTTTTCCCTCCTCTACCCAGCTGTAGCAGGGGAGGGTAAGCAAGCAATTCTTGTGGGTGCCTGACATTGGACCAGTGTCAAACCATGACAATAATGTAGAACTGTGTCAAAAACATGATATCAGATCAGAATTGATGGCATTTTGGCTTTCTGGAATCTAATTCAGACAACCATTTAACTTGATTTAAGATGCAGGAAAGGCATGCATGTGTGTATGCACTATAAAACAGTTACCGTCACTTCTACTGATACTAAAATTTTAGTAATTATAGGAAGTCAACCTACAAGTAAACCAGGAGAAAAACTTAGAATCTAAGAACAAAACATGTCAGTCATGGGGAATTGCCATGAAGGAAATGGTTGTATAGCAGCACTGAACCACCGGCAAAATTAACCAATTCACAAAACACATCTCTGATACATTCAGGATTAGCAACTGACTTCTCATTTAACTTTCATTCCATGCTAGTAATGTTTTTACTAAATTGTACTAAGTGGGATTGGGAACAGTGTCATCCTGAAAGACGTTTCTGGGTGTGAGGTTTTACAATAACAAGAGTTTGCCCAGCCTCTGGAAGCTTTGATGCATCTTATTCTTCTACAAGGAAAATGTTTCTGTTCTGTTCCACTGTCCTGCACCCCAGTATAGGACATCACAGCTTTTCAGCATTCAGGTCTGCTCCAGATCCAACAGCCTCCTGCCCTTGCATTCAAGTTAATGGTGAGGCCAAATATACCAGCAATAGAAACAACTGTACAGATACTGAAATGCCACCTACTGAACAGTCTTCTCAGAAAGGAGAGGACCACAAGAATCAAAATCCTTGCAATTACAGAAAAAGTTTCAGATATTCAGTTTTTTGTTTCATTATTGATTGTATCTTGGCAGGACGGAGATGCAAAAGGTAGATGTGATGAGAATGATTTTATGACCCGCTTCTGGTAAGACTGAGCTCCTTTGTAAGATGCTAAGTACTAGCAAAATAAAAGTGGTTTTACAGGAAAGTGTCTTACTAAGGTTGTTTACCTCTACTGTATCACATATGTATTTTATTACAAAATAATGTTTAAATTAAATAATTTTTCTCAGCAATTACTGTGAAATTAATACAACTGCTTTCCACATCAGGGGCATGACCTAATGAAAAAGTGATATGTGTGAGATTTTTGTGCCCCCAGAGTTCACAAATTCCTATTTATAAAAATTTCTTGATGAGCATTTTCATTCAATGACTTTGGTGTACAAGCAGTTTAACTTTTGTCCCTGCCTCTCAGTAGTTTGTTTCAGCTTAGTTCACCGTAATGAATTACCATGACCATTCTGGATTAGCTGATTTGATCACCCTTAGAACCACAATTTGTTAAGTGATTTGCAGTTCAGCCACTTGCAGTTCATTGTGTCAACAGGATCCAGCTTGACCCATAATCCTACACAGCCAAAATGTCTTTGGGGACTGGAGTTGTGTTTGTGTGCAGATATGCTGGTTTCCAACTGTGGAAAGCACAGCAACAGCCTCAGCTATTTCTCCTGGCTCCAGCAGAGCCCTTCTGGCTTGCATCCATTGAGAAACAGGCTTGAGAGCCATTCAGTGCATTGATGAGCGCTGAGAAATTATTATTCAAGCAGTGTCTTTCAAGAATTCTTCTTAATGGAAACAAACTACCGTCTCCCAGAACATCTTCATTAGAATTCCACTGTATTAAATGTACGGTATTCGTGGGAAGATCAGAGACAAATAAACCAAAACAGGTCTTCTTTTTTTTTTTTTTTCCTGTTTAGAATTATTCAATGCACAGGAACTTTCTCCCCTTGCTCCCCAGGTGGGAAAAAAATTTTAAAAACCACCACCAAAAAGAACACCAAACCAAAAAACGAACAACACTCACAACAAAAAAACCCACCCAAACCATAATCAGCAACAACAGAAAAGCACCCAAAACCAAAACAAACCTCAAAACCTAAATTCCCCCTACAAGTACCAAAAGCTAACTTAACTTTCTGTCTTTCCAACAAGTTCAGTCACAAAAAAAATCTTATCAAAATCTGATGTAGTGCAAGATTTACTAAAAAGAGAGTCTGAGTTTGTTAATAGAAAATTATGTGGATGTTTGGTTAGTAACAAACCATGCAATCTGGCAGCTTCATTGACTTGGGGTTTTCATGTCTCTGGAAGAAGACCTTCTCTTCTGCAGTGATTAGAGGTATGAAAGGTGCTTTATGCTGTAGCAGCTGGTTAAATAGTTTTTATGGACATTTGTGTGCTTTTATGAAAGAAATGATGGTATCACAGAATCAAAACAAAACTCTGCACTAGAATTTTGCAGAGGAATATATAGGAGTGCTTCCTTTTAAGTATTTCCAAGTGTTTATTAGCAATATTTTGGAATCAGTTTTCAAAACAGTAAATAAATAGTAAAGTGCAGGAGTATATACCGAAATCATAGTTGTTTAAGTCATCACTTCGCTTGCACTCTGGGGAGCTCAGAAGTTGTGTTTATTTATTCATCTAATCCCTTATTTGTCTTTGTTAGAACAGGAGTAAGAAAAAAAAAGTCTTGCAAAAGCAACCTATCAGAAATGAGCTGTCAAGGACTTGAAATACTAAATGCTTGACATCTTCTGTTGATGATTAAAATAAAAATGTTTCAGCATTGTGTTTTGGTTGCTTAGATGTAATGTGCAATCAGCAGATAAAACTAAAATTTACAGAGTTATTTATATAAGTAGCAGATGGTTATGTGACAGATATTAAAAATATTAATCAAGCCTAACTGGGAGAGCTTGTACATGACGTAATCATCTACAGCTACAATTAAGCATGTTGTGAAGCTGTTTGCTATACCTTAGACACTCTTCTATAATACCAAAAGAAAGCAGAAAAAAAATTCAAGTAATTTACAGATACAAAAATTCCTAAAACAAACCTTTCTAATGCATCTGACTAAAAAAATAATGATGTTTATGGATGAATAGTCAGGCTGGCACACTGACCTTCATTTTATTTCAGGAAAAACACTACTTTCATCAACATGCCTGAAAACCTTGAAAAATTATTGTTCACAAATAGCAATAGCTTTCCCTGGTCTTGTTAATAAATTGTAGTTGTTTGAGAGGAGAAGAAGAATAGGAAAAAGCCCTATTTTCTTTCTGCTTGAGAATATAGACTAAGATATTGCTAAAATAAATGTTACATGGCTTTGCAAGGGTTCCTCAGGGTGAGAGAGATAGACGAGAATCTTGCTTCATGATCAGAAGGCTGGATTTATTAATTTATGATATATAATACATTATGACTATACTAATAGGAAT
>JAWWMS010000134.1:179111-239510 GCA_035048045.1 Chlorospingus semifuscus | reverse complement strand
TTTCTGGGAGGTGGCAAGTGTTGACCCAGTTATGGGAACCTGGTATTCAGATGTATGGTCCTGATGATTCTGGTTATTGTCATTGAAGATACTTATCAAGTGTTCATTGCTCTTGGGTGTTCCCAGATGGTTGCGGGAAAGGCCCATCCGCACCAGCAACGTCCTTTCACTTGCTAATTAGGCTTTCTTTCCTTGTTGCCATCTGGAGTTTTGCAATTTCTATGTAGCAATCTGTCTCTGGACTATCCATGGTCTTAAGGCTTTCAGATTTTTCTTATATGTACAGTTTTATTTACAACTTTATTTTATATATATTTTATATAAGCACGTACTATCTCACACCACATATCACAGTTGCAAGAATAATAACTGCAGCAATGGCATCATGAGTCACAGCCAAAGGGCATTGTGATAGAAGAAACTGGAGAAGCTGAAAAAAAAGGAGAAAAACCCCACCGAAGATATGGCAAACTTTATTTCTGCACAGGACCACCAGGTACTAAAGGTATGGAAACTTGTTACTGAGGAAGGGGACATAGACTATGATAAAAAACCTTATTAGCATTAATAATGTAGGCTAAGAACCACAGATTAGACACAACTAAAGAAGCCACTTCTGACTTTAATACCTGAACACGAACTGGTCATTTCATAATCCAAGCATCCTCAAAGAGCAAGAAAAATGTGATAAGAGTTATAAAGCCATGGAGACTTATCTTGGATTTAATAAGACTGTTAAATACTGAAGGTTATGGCAAGGAATGGACACCAGACGAGTTATTGGGGTGGGGGACACCTTTCCAAACCCACAGAACATGTGGACGGATTAAATGGCAGCCATGTGTAGCCATGCTGTTCCATATGGCCGAGCTGCCTGTAATTCCCCCGCCCCTGTGCCAGCACTGCTCCCAAGAGAGCTGTCTCCCCCCGCTCCCCGCATGGGAGGACATGGCCATGCAGCGACACAGGGAGAGGTGGGGTCCTAGCAACACTGGAGCATATGCTACTCCGTGCTTGCCCTTTGGGGCTCCTGCAGTGACTTGAGCCACGTCTCCATTCCACAGCAGCCTGTGTTCACGACTCACCCCCATGTTGCTCACACAAGGGTTACAAATTTGCATAAAAGTTTATGATGTCCTAGAACTCATAGTACAATATTTATTATCATTAGTTGCATTTGCTAAAACAAAAATTGATAAGCCTCTGATAACTAATGTTATCACAGTTACTAAGAAAACATTATGTTTCTGTTTCAAATTATGGGTTACTGTGTATTAAACATATCCTAGAATGTATGTTACTAAGTTTTCTCTTAGTACTCCTGGTATTTCTGCACGCATTGCTTCTAGATTGACCTGGAAAATTCAAAGAATGTACTTGTCTAACATTCTAGGTCCACTAAAGCATACATAGAATATTAATTTACTAATACCACAAGCAAATTTCAGCTGCAAAGTCTTTTAATTGAGACTTTACCACCTGTCATAATTTTAAAAACCTAAAAGTCACCTGGAAAGTCAATAACAAATTTCTAACTTCGAACAAAGTGAAAAGAAGTATATTACTTACACTATTACCATAGTAACTAGAAAATTTAAATACCTATATTTCTTTAATTATTTGTAAGTTGTTTACGTTAAAAGATTTTGACACTAGCTTTTAATACAAGCTTGTTTTTAAAATAATAAATACAGAAAAGCTCTCCCAACCAAGTTCAAGGCCCTGATCAAGCCATGAACCTGACTAGTGAAGAAAAACATAATAATATACAACCTTTACAAAAGCAAAACCCTTTTTCCTTTGAAATAAATGAGAAAGCCTTGTCCAGAAGATGTTCTTTCAAGTCCTCATAGTGAAAAAGGGATGCCTCAGCCACCCCCTAAATAATAGTACCTTATTAATACTGTTCAAAGTCCATGTTTTGTTCCTAATTTTAGTTATTAATACAAAAAAAAAAGGGGGGGAGAAGGTTGGGGTGAATGTACACACCCTCTCTAGGTCTTAGGTAATATCATACTCTAATGTTTTTCAATCAATCATATAACAGTACAGTAGTCCTATGATAAACACATTCTATGGACTCTGGGACATGTTGGACACCTACTAAACGTATCCATCCTGCACTGCATCCTGCTTGGAACCACAGCATCAGCCTATGTGTGTTCAATAGATATCATAGAGCCGTGTAACCAGAACAATTAACAACTACCTCATAGAAATGTGAGACAATTGTAATAAAAGTTCATATAAAGACTGTTTGTTTACAAATTGCTTTATCTCTTCTGCTTGTATTTCTCACAGTTCTAAAATTGAATGTTTCAAAGTTTTAATTTCAGTTTAGAGTTAAGATATAATTTATAGCTTTGTTTACAATTTCTTTTTCATGTTTACAAATTGTTTTTCTGTTTACAATTTTTTTTCTAGTAGTTAGAATTTTATTTAATAGTTAAGAGTAAAGTGGTTTGTTGTTTTAAAAGATAAGCTTATATTTGTAACCTAAACATTAAGCTGTAACATGCTAACCTCAGTTCTTGCCTAACAGACTCTGAACTTAAATGCTGAAGCTTCATTAATATATAATTCATACAAATTAAAACCATGCTGTTTTCTGTCACGCTGTTTTCAAGGGACCCTTGCAAATAGATGACAGAGAGGAAGTTACAATTTTAGTAAAGACAAAAGGGTGAGATGTTGCAGAACAAGCTGACTTGTACTGAACATCAATCTGGTTATAAATAAGAAACCCAGCCCAGTTCCATAAACCAGCCTCTGGGCTGACTGACAGAGTTTTCAACTAATAATAACTCTCCTAAAATGCAAGCATTTGAATGGTTCAAAATCTGGGAGGGGTAGGGATTAGCGCAATGACTGTTTAGAGCTGGGAGCTTTGAATTGCCTATAAAAGCAAGCCCCAAACAATAAAACAGGTTGTTTGGCTGATGAAACAACGGAGGTCTGTCGTGTGTTCTATCTCAGATGCATGACCATCATACGTCACTTACTGAGGCATTTTAGTTCATAATTGTGTTTCTTGTATGTTTCTGAAAATAATCTCTCAAGTAGCAACATTAGCATACTCATCATGGTTCAAAAGGGCAGCTGTCCATCTTCAAATATAACACCCTTCCTCATGATGAATGTCCTCACTGAAAAGTACTATGACCTGTCAAATTAGAAAGAGAAGTTCTATTCTTTCAGAAAGGTCTCCTTGGTATCCAGTCTGTAGCTTTGGAAGACTGCAATAGTTGACTACAAAGCGGAGACATTTAAATTAGTGACATTTAGTACAGAAATTTAAGAACTATTATGCAATTGTCCTCTTTCAGTTTATGGTAAGTACAGTTCCAATGAATACCCTTCAGAGGCAGTTATCTCAGAGGATGGTTATTAGTACAAAGGCAGACTCAATGGGACTGTATGGAGTTTAACAGCTCCAATACAATTACCTCTGTACTCACTAGTGAGTGATTTAATCTAGAAGTATCTGGACAGGTATTCTATGCACAATTTCACATCCTCATTTTCAAAATGTTTGTAGTAGTACTAGTGTTGGAGATTTTATTTGGACCACTCCAAGTTATGTTGTCAGAACAGAATAACTATGGAGTCTCCAATGCTGCTCTTTCACGTGCCCAGATGGGGTGGCAAAGCAAGACACTATAAAAATATAAATGCTAGACAATGGGACAGTACTTGGCACCTGTCACTTAAAACTTCTGATGACCTAGCCAGCTCAAGGACTGCCATCTTGTTGTGGTAACAGGAAAAAGGGTGCCACTAGGAGTGTAATCAAACAATGTATTCTACTTCCATCTACATCATGAATTGTCATTTGCAACAGCTGCCCAGTACACACTGCACCCCTCAGACTATGACCTGGGTGTTTGATGAGGAGATCAAACCTTGAGATAAGGAAGAAAAAAGAGCCAGCCCTGAGAGGCAGGGTAATGACTCAGCCCTGATAGCTCACTCCAGGGAGGCAGAGTCACCCATTTTGAGGGGGTCATCCCTGTTAATGGACCATCAAAAACTCAGGGCTACAATGACTGTCAAGGACTCAAAAAATATCTTATGACTCATAGGATTACATAATTATGTTGTGAAACTCCCTGCTCTGGGAGAGGTACCACCTGAATCTGACCACGTGTAATCTTGACATTTGAGGACTTGGGACGCCACCACCACTGAATATCCATAGGTGGACCCAAACTTCCACAGGAGGACCAGATCTTTCCACAAGACGACTGCTTTCAACCATAACCATCACTCCAATGGGACTGCAACCACTTCTTCAGTGGACTGTAACCACCACATGGTGAAAGTCTATATATTCTTTGTTGGTTTAAGCCAGTGTTTCTGTTGCATTTATTGTAAATGCATTTATTGCAATCATTCTTATAAATTGCAATTCCAACCAGAAATCTTTCTCAAGCTGATTACGTGGGAGTTAATTTCTCCTTCTGGTTTACCAGCATATACCTCTGAGATCTTCTAAACACATGTAATCCAAATTAGGGCACAAACCTTGCACTATAACTTGACCTAAAATTTTGGTCAGTAGAACTGAGAGAAAGCAGCTGAAGGATGGACTGGGGCTCCTATTCCAACCCTTTTATATGACTTGGGAGAGTTAGATCCAGATAGTGTAGCTTAGTTAAAATTGGAGGAGGTAGGTAGATCAAACCATATGTGCAGAGGCGTTACAGCAATGTCTGCTGCACAGTCATTGACTGAATGAATACTAAATCAATGAAAAAGTATTTCTAAACACTAAGACAAAAATTTAAAAATCACGAGAGTGGTGAGAGATGATCTCTTTATGAAAATCTCTCTCAAATGCATGCTAAGCAGTAATGTGAAAATAGAATTATACCACCAATTACTGTGCAAATTGTGCTTCCGCTGGCATGTAGGTGCAGCTGACTTACATATAATATAGTTGGAAATGAAGCAATGTGATACACAAGACTTCAGAAACATCAGACAATCCTGCGATAAATTCTACTGGCACTAACAAATAAATACTGCCACTTATAGATCAAAGGCAGCACTGCAACTCTAAAACTAAAAATATTTGGTTTTCTTTTCAATGGGATTAGAACTGGAAACTCCAAGGTAACAAGGCAATAATGTCTCATATAAACTAAAGGAACATATTTTTCAATTTATCATGGGAAGATGGAAATATTTTCAATTAGACTGACAGGATTTTTTGGAAGAAGAAATTGTGACAGGATAAAAGTCTTCAGGAACTAGATACTCTGAGCAAACAATATATATATCATCTCATAGTGTTATGTAAACAGCATTACAATAATAACAGCTCCATCTTGCACTGAAACACTGTGATGAATCACAAGGTTTTATACAGAAATGTCCTGTTTGAAATATGCTGATATTTTTATACAGAGCACTGGCTATTCCAAATCATGCTTTAGGAAAGTATCCATGAATGCTGTAACATTGATGCTATGTCAAGGAAAAAAACACATTAAATTTACCTCTTAAAATAAAAGAATAAATCCATGGTAGATGCATGTTATAAATTATCAAATCGTGAGCCAAAATTATCAAAAATTTAGCAAAGATTTATTAATTTGTCTGCAAGACCGAAGTTCGGTCTTCAAAACCACCACAGCCAAAGAGACATTGTCATGCCCGGGATCAGCGCTGGGTGAACCTGGACCTGACCCCTAGCGTGTCAGAGTCTCCCCCGTTCATGCTCGCTGCCTTGCGCGGCAAGGTTTTATACAGTTTATTCTGCCTGAGGCAAAGATGACCAAATTTCCTTTGTGTCTCTTCACATGCGCCTCTGTTGCTTTCCATGTGCAGAGGTGGACAAAGGCCAAGTCCAGGTGTGCCATCAGTGTCAATTGGCTTTGGAGGAACTGTGTACTCAGATGTATCAGGTTGGCACCACTGACTATCTTGATAGATGCAATCAGCAAGGCGATAATCGCTCTTGGGTGGCTCCCGACAACTCGGGAAACCGACGTCCTGGAAGCTTCTATTCTTACGTTAAGGCGTCGATGGTTATCTTAACTTGTGTCCAGAAACTGGTTGAATCTAAATAAGACAGCTGCTCCCGGCCAGGGTGGTCAAAAGACAATATTTTACACCATGCATTAATAGCATGAATTATCCCTACCACATATTACAATGCATAAGTTACTCTATGATTCCTAAGCTAATTTCAAAAATCATAAATGGCTTGAGTTGGAAGCAACCTTAAAATCATCTGTTTCCAAAACCCATTCCACTAGACCAAGTTGCTCAGAGCAACAAAGTGTTCCCAGAGACATAAGCAAAACAGATTAAATGGGAGTGTGGTCCTGGATTCTATGGACACAGAAATTTGAGATGCAATGTGTTATTTTGGCACTGGATACTAGGTGATATTTGTTGGTTTATAATTGATAGCAAAGAAGTTTTAGTATTAGCCTATAGAAGTGAGGCTACAGAGATCACTACTGCTGCTTCTAACAGTAGTCAAGAAGGATTGAGAACTGTGAATACAAAATAAATTTTAAAGGTACTTTAAGATATTGCCAGTGTTTAATCTTCCTAAATTTCCCAAGTAAATGATGAGCTGCCTCAGCTGCTAAATATTCACAATCTCATATCAACAGGGACAAAAGCAGTAAGGATGGAGCAAGAAAAGTGCTTGTGGTCCTTTGAGAAGGTAGGACAAACTGGCAAGCATAACAACATCCTTCTGACTGCCACTACTATTGCTACTGGTGGTGAAAGAGCTAGTGTTTAGGCAATGGTGTAAGGTACTGTCCAGGGGTGACTTTATGCTGAATTTCATTCATCTGTTTAGCCCAGATATAAGTTTTGCACCTTTAAGACTGGTTCTGAGAGTGAAGGCGGGGGAGAGAAGAAGTGTGCAGTTTGTTTTCAGACACTGCACTCATTCCTCCACGTTCCTGCTTGTGGACTGTGTTGTCTGTGGATGGACAGACAGCGGAACAGAGCTCTCCTTTGCTTTTAGCTAGCTTTTAGCTAGCTGAGGCAGAGAAGTTCCCTGGACTGTGGTTTTTCTTTTTCTTGGAACTGTTTAAACCTGCTCTGGACTGAAAACCCAGAAGAGCACCGATGTTGGCAATGGAGAGAGATGGGGAAGACTGACTCGGTGATCAGAATCTGATTTTATTGTGGGATACAAACACTCATATACTATTTCAGAGAGACTAGTAATGTGTGCTACAATGATTAGGTTAAAATCACATACACAGACATGCATAGCATAACATCTCTTGCTTGCAGATCTTAATGGGATTTCCTTTTTCTGGTAAACCTGTTTGATTTAATCCTCTTGCAATTTAGGTCTAATTTTCAAAGTTCCATTTGCTTTTGCCAAGGCATCCTCTTATCAAATCTCTTATGTTAACCAGGTCCAAAGTCCATTATCTGTCTTGTTTCTCCCAACATTCCAACACACCAGGAACTGCCACTGGGAGTTTTCACTCCAGGCCGGGCCTGGGCCATGGCATTTCCAGCGCAAGAGGGGCTGATAAGAGACTAAGTGAGCTGAGCTACAGCCCATGAAGGGGACTTTCTGAGTTTGTCATGTCTTCAAAGCAGCCAGAGGTTTTATTATTTAATATTGTTAATATTGTAAATTTTTGGGCTGGTGAATGCTTTGCCTGCTAAATAAACATTTTTTTCCACTTTTCTCCATGGAAATCTTTTCCTGAACCAGTTGGGGGAGGGGGCACTTGAATTTTCTTTGTAGAGGAAACCCCTTTGGAGGTTTTCTTCCAAATTTGCCCTAAACCAAGACAGCTAGGAGTCAATCAAAAAATAAGGGAACACAGTCATTTTCAGCTGGAGGATTCTAACAGCATTTTAAGAACATGTGCTTTTTCCTCAAGAATAAATTGAAAATAATTTTGAAGACTAAATTTTATTCCTTCTGGATTATCTGCAATACCACCTGCTTTGACAATGAGTCTCCCCGGTTGCATGTTTTCGGGATAAATTTGAATACAAAGATGACATGTACCATGGTTCTGTATTAAAGAATATTACTCCCTACAGTATCTCCTGAATTTTACTAATTTTTCATAATGCACATAACTGTACATGGAGGAAGGATGACGAGTAGCACTTCTGTCCTGTCTTCCAACACAGAAGGAGTAACCCCATGTTTTCATTTCATATAAACCCATTTTGGGTATAAAGATCAGTAGCTTCAATAAAAGCAGCCTCTAACACCATAAACACAATTTAGACAGTCTTACCATTGAAGAGGAAAATAATTTCTTCCCTTTTATTGCTTTACAGATTTTGAAGGGTGTTTTGTTCATTTGCATTCAAGCAGAACCATAATAGAAATGTGACTCTATTTAAGAGTCACGGTATCAATACTCTGGACTCCAGCCATTCCAAATGACAGCATCAGCATGGACTAGTGGGGGTGAAAGGACAGTGCAAGTTCAATTTTGAAGCAAAACAAGAAAACCAAAAAAAATTAGCAAAAATTTATATGAAAGGGAAGTTGGTTGAAATCTGCTACGCTTTGGTGTCGAATGCATTTCAGATGCTGCAGGCTATCCTAACCCAGGAGGTGGAAATTGGTGGTAGGTGCTAGGAAAGCTAGCTTCATTCTTCGTGTCTCTATATGGGACAGCAGGGTTTCTGAGATCTCAGAAACCCTGAGATTTCAAGAGGGGGCACAGATAAAATCTGATCATTGAGAGCAAATCTGTAAGGAAATCTGTGTAGTTTGGGAAGTCTGGGAATAATTACTGCAGTCCATGGTGTTGTAGAAATGCTCCTGGAAAAAGCTTCAGGCACAGCTAAACTGAGCTCATTGTATCTAAAAAATGTTTTTAGCATACCTAATTACCAGAACATTTATATCAGCAATTATAAAAAACACAGAATAATCATATGACAACAGAAATTACACCTTTTTTGATTTGAATTAGGTTTGTATCAGTTTTACAGAACTTAGATTCCACTAAATTGTGCTTTATTCATAGTATCAGTAAAACAAATTCTATAATAATTACACTGCAAAACACAGTTTTTAAAAATCCTTCATGTGATAGACACCTACATGCTAGACACTGACTAGATTTTTCACTTTTTTTCTTGTGAAAATAGAATAAAAAGTGTGGAAAACATTGGAATTTAATTCAATGAGAAAACATGTAGAGAAATTTTTTGAATATGTGTGAATAGGCTACAACACATTTGTTAATATAACTGTCACATAACCTGTTTCTACAGATTTTCAATAATGCACAACAGATGATATCTCCTCAGGTATACAAAAGCTGAAATTTCTGTGGCAAAACCATTTTGGAAAGTCAATTCCCTGTTTGAAAAAAATCTTATTTTACTGTTCTGTGAACTCACTAAACGCTTGGCAGCAAGGGCAGAAGATAGGCCAGAGAAAGGCCAGAGATTCATCCAACCATGGAGTCACATTTACATTGCAAAATCCAGATTTTCCAAAACAATAGAAGAACTTCAAAATACATGAAATTCCAGTGAAGGACAATCCCACTTGTATCCCAGTAACCTGTACCCTGCATCACAGATACCTTTCCACAGGGAAAAAATATCACTAAGTTTTGCTACATGATATAACTTCTTGTCTTAGGTTGCAAATGCAGGATGTTGTCAGGGTGTGTATTCTATTGCCATCTGTTAGAGGTGGGGCAGTTATTTGGGCTATCTGTTGAAACCAGGTGGGGCAGTTTTCTTTATCTCTTCCACGGCCCATCCTCCCTCAGGGGAGATATCTTCTGTTAATAGGTCATTAAGTCTCACTGCAGGACTTATAAAATTACATCATCCCATTGAGAGATGCTCTGCCCAGGGGGAGGAGCCAAGCATTCGTACCTGGGTATACTCTGAAATTTAGAACACCACAGTCAGTCCTTTCTGCCTGAATTCCCAGAGGAGTATCTTTATTTTCCATTGCATTCCCAGAGGAAGGCCCATCTATACCACCACTGAATCTTCAAAAGAAAACTATACCCTTCTATAGGATCACTGCTTCAACAGAACCACATCTGTCACTCCAGGAGGACTGCAGCCAACATTTAATCAGATTGATACCAACACCCTGACCAACAGGGTGTCAGGTTGCATTCTGACTCTGTCAATGTTTTTTGGGGTTTTTTTGTACTGTTGCATTTGTATTTTAACTTTCCTAGTAAAGAACTGTTAGTCCTATTCCCATATCTTTACCTGAAAGCCACTTAATTTCAAAATTATAAGAATTCCGAGGGAGGGGTTTACATTTTCCATTTCAAGGGAAGCTCTTACCTTCCTTAGCAGACAGGTCTTTTCAAACCAAGACACTTATGCATCACTGAATGGTGGAGGGTGGTGTCACAGAGGGACAGATTGTGACACACCAGAGCCTGCCTTTTCAACAATACTGACTTTCCTGGTGTTCTCTTCTGCTGGCCCACCTCAGAAATTATGTCTGTGAGGGCAAAGCCTCTTGTGCTTTCCCCAGCCTCCAGCAGATAGGAATTCTATGAGCTTCTCATTCCTCAGATTCTCAAATTCAAGAGAATAAGAGCTTCTCTAAAGGTCCAGACCAAATAACACATAAAGAGTTACTCCTATTACTTGGTAAAAAAGTACAGTTTTGAAAATATAGTCAATGAGTTTTTATAATCCTTACTCATTTTTTTGATACAAAAGCACCACACAGCACCTTATGTATTGGACACCCCTAGTCTGAGACTAAGAGGGATAATCAACAAACACACACAAATGAACTCTCATTCATCAGCAAACAAGACACATAGCTGCAAAAATGAGAATGCAAATGACTTTCCTCCCTCTGAGCCTCATGCAGCCATTGTGTACCCTGGTCTGTATTAAACAAAGGATGCTCAGCAAGACAAGCAATGTGATTTTCCCCAGCTACCTCAGCAAACTGCAGAAATGGTGCAAGGTATTTCCATGGCTTTCCATTGCTTGCTTGAGGAATGCCTGATCAGTCTTTCCCTTTCCTCTCTAAGCATCCACCCCAGTGTTTTCTCACGAGCTCTTCCATCATTGTGGCTGCAGCAGGATTTCCTGGGGTAGGCGGCTCTGCCAACATGGTCCTAGGGCTCCAGAAGCCTTTGGCTGATACTTGGGTGTAAGGGTAAAGGAAAATGTTTACAGAAGAAGAGGAAGGAAAAAGCAACCTGAGGGTGCATTAAGGAAGTAGCCATTTATTTTTTTTTCTTGAGTAAAGGCTTGCTGTGGCCTTTCTAGAGCTGATCATGGCGCTGCCTCTTGCTGGAATGGGAGGCATCTGGGGACCCAGGGGTCCTTCTCTTTCGGCGGCACTGGGATGTCGCAGGTGAGGGGTCACTGCCCTGGCTGGGAGCAGAGGAACCTGCAGCCACTCTTGTCTCCCCCAGCTCTTCCTGGAGCTGCTCCTGCTCTACAGGGATGGACACAGATGGGGAATGGCTGGGACGTCCATGACGAGCAGTCTCCAATGTGCTGCCTTCCCCCTCCATGTTGAAATTTGCAATGCCACTGGGTGGGGCCTGGCTGAGGGCAGGAGCACCCTCCTGTGAGGCAGGGGGATCAGAGCTGGCAGCAGGGATCTCATCCTCCTCCCTGACAGTGTGAGAGCGCCGCAGCCTCTGAACCTCCTCACTGCACTGGGTCTCAATGATATTGAGGATGCCATGGACCAATGATGCAGTGTATTGCTGGAGACGGGGCTGCAATCTCTGGACCAAGACTTGTCTGTCTGGACCATAGACACAGAGCGCGAGCACGATGCCGCTCTCTGCACTCTTCACCTGATACCACTCGCCCCCATATATCATCTCCAGCCCCTGGCGCAGCCATGGCCTCACAGGGTCCAGGAGGTTCCGTCGTCTTCGGAAAAGTTCTGCCCAAAGCTCAGGCAGGATGCCACCCACAGCCTCTGCTCCTGCAGCCTGCTGCTGAGCAGGGGCTGTTATTCCTTGTGGAGAGGAAGCAAGGGAATCTGCAGGGCCAAGGGATCTGTTTTCAGCCAGGCGTCTAGGAGTTTCTGCTGCCTGGCTGCTCATCTCTGGCAACTCTCTGGGAGGTGTGATAACACAGTGTAGGTAGTCATCTCCACCATGGTCAGAAAACTTCACTGTCAAGATGGATCTTCTGCAGAGTGGGCAGGCAGGGTTTCTTTCTGCCCAACGCAGGATGCAGCCAAGGCAGAATCGGTGGCCACAGGGCATCGCGTAAGCGACATCATCTGGTGCATCGCAGCAGATGGGGCAGCTCCACTCCTTCCCTGTGGCCATATGTGCTTGTTCCCACAGGTTGACCCAGGCTCTGACAGCACCTGAATTTACAGAGCAATGGATGTGAGGTCACAGTCATAATCTACCACCAGGATTATGATTATTCCTAGGATTATTATTAGGATTACTATCACCTCTACCACCCAATAATGTTACAATGTGATGTCTGCTCCTGTGACTCTTGGAAATACACTGCTAGTTGGATGCTGCCCTCTGCAGGAGTCTCTGCTGCACCCTGGAAAGGAGGGCATCACCAAACAATGAGACCTGAGTTAATGGATCCATGGCTATGGAAAAACAGCAAGGTTAAAGTTTGATATATCACAGATCATCAGAAATTCAACATGGGGGGTTCAGGAAACCAGGAAAAGTTTCAGTTGGCGCTAAGAGGAATGGCTGAATTTCACAATCCATGAAGGAGTGTTTCCCAAGAGATGGCCAAAATGCACAGATAACCCAGATAGGAGAACTAGACACATGTTGGGGAGGGGAGCCTTGCAAGAGAAAAGCATCAGTGCAGCTATATATGCAATATCATGTAAGTTTGACATTGACTAAAATAATGCTGTCTCAAATCCCAAGTCTGAGACCAGATCAATCCATGTTGGAAGCAATGGGGAAAAGGGTCATCGGGGTGGAGTTGTTTATGTCAGTAGAGGCACGACTGGAGAAAGTGAAGTGCAAGGGCATATGAGGAGGGGAAGAAAAGACAGAGCCTTTGGTGATTGGCATGAAATACCTATGGTGTGCAGAAGACATGGGTGAGAAGAAGAGAAGCAGAAAGCGGAGCTGCAGTAGCCCCAGATATGTGCAGAAGGGCAATGGAACATTGGGACAGACATCCCTTGTGCATCACTGAACTGTGGAGGCTGGCATCACAGAGTGGCAGACTGTGACCCTCCAAAGCCTGGCATTCCAACAATATTGACCTGCCTGGTTTTCTCTGCTGCTCATGGCTCCTCTCCAAGTATCGCCCCTGTGCTTTCTCAGAAGTGCTTCATGATCTGGAGCATTATGGCACTCCATCCTTGCCTTTTTTCTTGTGACAGATTGGAGAGAGCAGAGAATGAAGAGCTGCTACATCTCACTGGTGTCACACATTGCTGAAGGGTCATGGTCTTACTCATGGTCAGCAGCTGGAAATGGAAAAAATTCAAGAAATGTCCAGACCCTCAGTAATGACATCCTCCTCATTCCCCAAACCTCAGACTCACCCTCAGGTGAAGTGGAAGCCAGCCTCAGGGAAGCGTTTCCTTGCACAGCTCACCTGCACTGTTACGAGCATTCAGTGGTACCTGGCTACCTGAACTAGGGAAAAACGTTGATGGGGAAACAGAGACAATGGCTCCTGGATGGGCACTGGTAGCTGATGGCAACTTTCAATGCATCACCCAGCATCAGGACTATCATGGATCAGACATCCAGACCCAATATGTACACTCGGCAGGAGTCCACAAGGCCTCTTGCAAGTCTGGGAACACTCACCTTCATTGTTGTTGGAGATTACAAATTAGGAGTTTTTCCATAATACACTTCTGATATGACACAAGACAGTTTCAAATTGCACTGGAATTAAAGGAAACTTGTTCTCTAATCTGAAGTATTTGATGTTTAGGTTGTTCAGAGATCTTTTTTCAGAAGCAAAGGTTTGGTGGCTTTTCACTCATCATGTGTGAATTCAGACCCAAAAAAACTTTTTCTTTTTTTTTTTTTTGTATTATGAAGTAAAAAATATTTGTACTAGTGATTTATATACATCCAGACTTTATTGTATAAAATATTAAAAGGACTGCAGCTCTCCAAATGCTAAGCATAGATCTAACCCCGGAGAAGTTGTAGATGCACTTTTGATTAACTATTCTTCCAAATTTTTACCAGTTCTGGACATAGTAGAAGGACATGATGGGGAACTGTCCTGCTATTTTTATTTTTTTTTACATTTATTAAGACTGCAGGTCTTAATAAGGGAAATTGAAGTATTCTTAGCTTTTTTCTATAATGACACTAGCCGCTGCTATTACTCAAGTATATAAAGCTTTTGGTAAACATTGCATTTTGGAGTACTCGTAACTCTTCTCCAAGTTTTTGTTGATCAATTAGTCTCCTATCTTATGGTTATATAAATGTATATTTAGTTACATACCACTGGAAACACAGAAAGGTCCTTAAATAATTACGGTATTCAACTAGTTCAAATTAATATTGCTCTGACACTAGGATATACCTTTAGCACTTGAGACCAACTGAATGTTTTGTCTTGTTTAAAAAGCTGAGCTGCTGTGCTGTGGCTACCCACTGTGTGCATTGCCGTGTAACCTGAGATGGCTGTAGCTGCATTCTGATTACCTAAGCAGCTATATATATGCCAATAGCAACTTATAGAACTTAGCCACTGTCTTCATTTAAACATGCAGTAGTATTCACTTCGTATTAATCTCTAAAGCACAGGTCTAATTGAAAAGCCCACGTGTACATGTTAGTACACGTGGCAGGAGACCTGTGAATTTATTGAAGACGGTTAGGAGTAAGAATAGCTGCTTGCTAATACCATGTCCAGGCCTTTACTTCAGACATGTTTTATTGCAACCATTGGCCACTGTTTCCACTCAGAAACTGAAAATCACACATGGATATTTCCTCACTGAAATGAATCTCAGTGCACAGAGCCATGTGAGATAATCTAAGAAAAACAGGGAATTTATTTAGCTTGAACAATCTGTTTGAATGCACAGCAATTAGCAAAACTTGAGGTAGATTTTGAAAATAAGGATTTATTTGTCTTCCTCAGGAAAAAAAAGGCTGGATATGGATAATTAGTATGCTTACATATTGCTGTGTTTGTATCAGAGTAAGGCACATTGACAATATTCTATAGAATTTGTACATTCTATATGTCTTTATGTCCTTGTTAGCTTGTGTTTATATATGATGGAATTGCCTTATATAAGGCTCAACATTTGAAAAGTGTATATCTTTCCTTAACATACTACTGCCAAAATTGTATGGGGTGGGAGAGGTAGGATATATTGAGGAGATGATACAGTAATGGCTGCATATTTTTCCAATATTTATTCCAGGGTCTTTTGTGGTACTCATTTCCATAGTAACATAATAGTTCATGCCCTCATTCTTCATTTTTCTGAAGGTAAACAAGCAGGAATTGAGATTCATAGCTGAAAAAACTAAAATATTTCAGAATGGGACTTCTGTGTCAAAGATGGCACTAAATTTAGATCTCTGTAGTCCTAAACCATTGTTTTAATCCAAATTCAGCTAGACCTTTACTGCAGGTGATAAAATAATAATAATAATGGTTTTAATTTTTTACTGTTTTCCAAATCATCTCCACCTGACTGATGCACCTACACCAGGCAAAATGAAGAGAAAACATCTGTCATTTGAAATACTTAGAGAGAATTTTTCGTAAAAGTTTTCTCAGTCTCAGATCAGGAATTCTGCCTCAGTAGAATTCCATGAGGATGTAGAATATGAACTGGATAAACCTAGAAAATAAGTGTCTATCTCTGGATTACATGGAATGTCCTTTTCTAGAATACCACATTTAGAGGGAATCTGAATGTTATAAGACAATGCCCTGAAGTCATGGAAGAATATGTGCAGTGTCAGTTAGTTCAGACCACATATCTTTTCTCACTATTACATTTTTTCTTTGAATTAATCCCTGCGGGGAACACTCAGTGTCATGTTGCGCCAATACGTGTGAGAGGTTTCAGCATCGCTACCATTTCTCAAAGATGACACCTGTTTCTGAGGAAACTGTATTCTAGAACAAAGCACAAGTGTAAAACATTCAGTGTGTTGCAGCATGACTTGAGTTTCTGTAGCACAGAAGCTCTTTTAGTAGAGAAGCCAACACAGAGTCACTGCCTGTGGAGGGATAGAATGTAATAGTGCAGAAGGTAGTCTCACACCTGAGGAGTTGCAGCTGTGCTAATCACCAAAGATTAGGAACAGGCCTGCCCTTAAAAGGCCACAGCTGTGTCCAATAAGACGAGTGCTACAAAAGAGTGGGTTAGCTGGTTGAGGACAGAGTTGAAGTTTGCTGGTTGTGCTGTGAAGAGAGTTGGAATTTGTTGGCTGTGCTGTGGAGAGAGATGGAGTTTGTTGGTTGTGCTGTGAAGAAGAAGGAGTCAGTGCTGTGAGGACATGCCCATGAGAAATCACTGAGAAGGTATGGGAGCTTCACAATATGATGACAACAACTGCCAGGGGCTGGCAGCTGGACAGCAATTGCCTCTTCAGCCACTGCACTTGCTGTCCGCAGGTGCTGCAAGCTCCTCCTCTCCTGGCCGGGCCGGACCACTCCTTGTGGTTTGGTAGGCTCCGGAGCCGGTCCTCTCTGCCTCTGCTATCACCAACATTTTTGTAGCAGACCTGATTCTTCCTCAGGGGCTTCCCTAGAGCTGCCGAATCCCCTCGGGCTCCCTTGCCCTGGAGCTGCCCTGCTGCAAGAGAAGCCCCTGAGATCTGAGATCTGCCCCTCCGCTGTGGGTCAGGCTGGTCGTGAGCTGCTCCGTTCAACGAACCAGGAGGAACTTAGTTAAAAAAACTTTTTGTCGTTGTTGTTTTTTGGGGGTTTTGGGTTTTTTTGGGGTGGGGTTTTTTTGGTTTTGTTTTGTTTTTGTTTTGGTTTTTTTTAGCATCTAATTTCTGCCAGGTGACGGTTGTCTGGGCCGCCCATGTCCCTCAGAGGGCTGCTCTCATGGTGTGCTTAAGCTGAGAGACCATGCATCCAGGTGCTCAAGGAGGAGATAGTTCTAACTAATTTGCTTACTTTGTATTGGAAGTATGCTTATGTATTGGGTTCGTGGTTCGTGGCCTAGTTTGAGTAGTGGCAATGGGGGAGGGAGGGAGAGTGTGGCGTGCTGCTAAAGGGATGGCTCTCACTTTTAAAATACATTTCAGGGACACTGGGTTCCAAAGAAATCTTTGTAAACATGCCACTTTGCAAACTGCACTTCGTGAATATGAATACAATTGCATGAGTGACTCAGAAGTCCATGTTCTTTACTCCAGGGAGTTCTCAGGTTCTTAACCCATCCAGAAATCCAGTGATGACTTTTTAGCAACAGTATCTATAATTACATTATATTCTTACAAGATGACACACTGGGAGTGAAGGTGTGGGAAAAATGCAGTTGTGAAGAAATTAAAAACAAATGTCAAGAATACCAAGATAACGACAGTATGGGAGAAACAGAGAAGAAAAAATAAGAAACATGAGACAGAAGCAATAGAACTTTCTCTATGGATGACTGAAGACACATCAGTGAAAAATGGCAAAAATAACCACTCTTCTCCACAAAAACCAGCTTTGGCTCTTAGGCTTTAGGCAAATCTTGTGCTGACTCCAACAGATGTCTTGCATGGTCTCAAAAGGAATATTAAATTCTGATTGCCCCATAGGAATTCAGCCCTCCCTGCTGAATGAATTGAATGCTCCAAATTTAAGAACAAACAAACATCTCTACTTCATCATATTTCAGTTTTGCTAGTATGATTTGTGATTTGAGACTGTACACTTAATGTATTTCTGAAGTTGTAAATTATTAAATGCAAAAATTTTTAGTATTTAAAAATCCAAAGGTCATGACTTCCAAACTGTTGTTTCTCATCCTTTTTTGCTTATTTAAAGTCTGTGTGTCTGCTGAGGATTTTAAAGTTTATGTCCCTGAACTGCATATTCAATATAAGGAGTTATAGCTATATACGCATACTTTGTAATGCTTTGAATGACAAGGACACTTTAAGAATATAGAATAACGCATCTTCAATGAAATAATCTCACTGATATCAGTGAGATCAAATAAAAGTAAAATACTACTTAGCAAAGCAAGAAAGGTAATCTGATTTTAACTAGCCTCTGTGCTAGGATAATTGATAGCCAAACACCGCAAAATCAAGAAGTCCCTGTGATATAAGTATATTCAAAAAGTGGGAACTAAAATATAGTAATTAAAACTATGTTTTAAATTTAGTTCTACTGATAAATTCTCAGCAGCATGAATTATAGCAAATATTAAAATCATATGAGAATAAACCAATGTGTTTTCACCTCTAAAGCTTTTAATTCTCTCCAGTAGCATCAGCAAGGTTAACCCTTTCTTTGAATGTTTTAGACTACTGAGCATCTGCAGTTAGGCTTAATAATAATGATAGTAAAAGGTAATAAAAAGCAGGAAATTGATTATGTTAATTTAGTTGTATTAATTATAACTCAGCTGAAGGGCTGTACTCTTCTGTTCACAATCCCCTTCCCCACATATTATTCTAAAAAGACACTACCAGCATCAAAGTTGAATGGTTTTATGAATGTTTATTTTCAACAGTAAACTATACAGACTAAGCCTCTGTGCTTCAGGTATCTTCCCCTTCTTAGATAATGTGTGTCCTGCCTCTTGGTTCTTTTTGGTTGTCTCTATAGCCTCCAAGAGATTCTAATTCCGTATGTGCCCCAAACAGAAAAATAAAGAACACTCACAGCAGCCATGGCTGTCATAAAAAACATCAGGAGGAATACCTCTGTGGTATTTGTTGATACAAGCAGGAAAATGTGTTCCACATTTCGGTGGTAGGTACTTATTTACACCTTCGGGCAATTTTTCTGAGAAACTGCTGAACACACTAAAATACCTAGGCTACTGGAGAGCTTTTATTAGCTCATAAGTTGTTTTGCTTGGTTACCTTGCTACTTGCATAATTCTGAACAAATATCTCTGCATATAACATGTTTAAAACCAGCATAAAAGACAGACATCAAACATTTAAATTTTACTGAGTTGAGCAACTGATTAATAACTCATACAGCTCCACTTTCCAAAAAACTTTTCAGTTCTTGTAATTATCTTTCTGAATGTAGTAAAACATTTTATACTCACTCTGCACTTAATTAGTGCATTCTATGCCATTCTTTGTAAACCTTATTACTTGCACAAAAATCACATTGCAGTATTTCTTCTTTTTATTAACCTCTTTGGCTACAAGATAATATATCGAAATTGCAGTGTGGGTAAAAATGTTGTGAAAAGCATTATTGTGAAAAGAAACAATAGAGAACTAGAAACAGTAAATTCTTGGTTCTGTTCACAGCTTGGTCACAGAGCAAACACATGAAGGTTTTTCTGCGTATTTTATGATTACGTTTCCAGATATTTTACCTAAATCTGCCTTTGTCCACTTTCAGACTGAATTTTAGAATCACTAATAATTCATCATATCATTTAAAGTTAAGGAAGAACTACAATCAGTGAAGTCTGTAGTTGTTTGGTATCCTTAAACCCAAACACCTTTGAAGTACAGATTCTGAAAAGTGAAAGGTATAAAAGAAATGGAATCATAAAAAAATGAAAAAAAAAATCTGCTTTATTCTCTGCACTGCTCTTTTTAGAAATTTTCATTCCTATTCTTACATTTTACTCTTAGAGTGATGTTGTCAAATAACATATTTACAATAATACTCAGTAAACCGATTGTTATAATAATGTGCACTATTTAGGAGTCTCTAATTTGGGATGGAACTGTCACAATCAGATGCACTACAACACCCTTTTGGTATTTTTGTACATATGGCTCTTGGAACTCAGATTTGGCCAGATTTGAAACTGTATATATGTTGGATGTGCTGACTACTGTAATTTAAGGCAAAGTATTGATGGATTCAGACTATATAGGTAATTATTTCTTGTGTAGTTTAGGGAAAGGACCTTTGTCATGTCTGCTCGCAAGGAACCACTTTGTCACTAAAAACCATGAAAGAAACTCTCTAATCAGTTTGTTATGTTAGAGAGCTGATATTTCTTCAATATGTTGGGTGCATGGTGATAGCTTCACCTAATATGCACATCCACTTTCAAAATTTCTCACTATTTATATCCTGTAGCAAATAAAGAAATTAATGTTCATTTGCTGTAAGTTCCATATTTCTCTTCATTAATTAGTATTCTACCTCCTGTTTGTTTTCCCACTTCTCATGCTAATTAGCCCAGTTCTTCAGTCTTTTTATTATCTTTTTCCCAAACAGCACATCCAGTACAACTGCTGAACTGACTTGGTTATTTTCTTCCTTATCTTAAGTTTCTGCAAAATGTCCTTGCAGTTCATGAATTTTGCATTACTTGTGTCCACTTTCAAAAATAGATGAGTCTGCAAGACTTTGTTAACATCCTTCTAGATCTGAGATCATTGAATAATATCAGTGTTGATTACACTTGTTTCAGTGAAACTTAAAGTTTCAGTTTTCCCAAACCATGTTCCCACAATACTGGCTTATCACAACCTTGCTAAATGCTGGCTCTAATGGCATATGACAAAGTGTAAAATTACATTGCCTCAAAATAATTTAAACAATTAATTAGAAAAGATAATTAAAATAATTAATTTTAAAAATTATGAGTAAAGTTATGTAATTTCCCACACTAGTTGGCACAAGGCTTATTAGTCACAGCTGTAGAGAGTTAAAACAAAGCCACATTTATCCCCAGTGTTTGTAGTAAGCACTGCATGATACGAAACAAAGCATTAATCCTAGATAGGGATCAAACGCTGTTGTGCGAAGGTTAAAAGAATTTTCCCCCACTGCTGCATAAACTCCTTTTAAAAGAACACAACTTGTTGGGTAACACTTTTAACTACAAGGCCTGTGACTGTCCACAAAAGTATGTTCTACATCCTTTCCGCATATACTTCAAACACAAATATTAGATACTACACAGTAATATCTAAAATTTCTGGCTGAAGCACGGAGGTTATGAAATGCTGCTTCCTTAAAAGCATAATTGGATTTTATATCTAGTGGTTATCTGGGGAAAGCAGGAGACTACTGAAGGAACTTAAGGGAGCAGAACCACAGAATATTCTGACTTGGCAGAGACCCACCACAATCATAAAGTTCAGTTCCTGGGCCTGCACAGGACACTCCAAAAATCACACCATGTGCCTGAGAGCATTGTCCAAACACTTCTCGAATCCATCAGACCGGGTGATGTGACCACTTCCTTGGGGAGTTCGTTTCAGTGCTCGATAATCCTGTGGATCAAAAACTTTTTCCTGATATCCAACCTAAACCTCCAATGACTTAACTTCATGGTATTTCCTCGAGTCCTGTAACTGGTCACCACAGAGAAGAGATCAGTATCTAACCCTCCTCTTCCCTACAAGGAAGTTGTAGGCTGCAATGATGAAGTCTCCCCTCAGTCTCTTCCAGGCTGAACATTCCAAGTGACCTACTCCTTATATGGCTTCTGCTCCAGGCCCTCATCGTCCTCATGGCCTTCCTCTGCATGCTCTACAGTACCTTAACGTCTTACATTGCGGTGCCCAAAACTGTCCCCAGCATTCGACGTAAGGCTGCACAAGTGCAATGCAAATCTGCAAGTATATATGAATAAAACCGAAAGAGAAACACAAGAGTGCTGCTATTCTGCAAAAGTTTACAACATACGATTTTGCCACAGCTCTTCCTTAAAACGGAAAAGTTTGGAAAAGGAAACGGAAATATCCCTCTCCCAGGAGGGAGTGTCCTGGGCCCGCTCCGCCGCGCTAAGGCGGCTCCCGGCGTGCCGCGCGCGAATGCGGCCATGTTGCTGGGCAATGTTCCACAGCAGCACGCAGCGCCGGCACTGGACCTTCCATGGCGAGGAGGAACTGGCGCGGCGGCGCGCTGAGGGGAACCGCCGGGCCCGGGCCAGGGCGGCGGCCAGCGGGAAGGTGCGCGGGGACGCAGGAGTTGCGGGCGCGGGGCGGCAGGGTGAGACTGCGGCGGACTCAGGTGCGGCTTTGCTTCTCCCAAGGTGCCGCAGGGAGACCCAGTGCTGCTGGAGCCGCACGAGGAGCTGGCGCTATGCAAGTACTACGAGAAGAGGCTGCTGGATTTCTGCGCCGCATTCAAGCCCGCGATGCCGCGGTCCGTTGTGGTAAGCGAGGCGAGGAGGAACCGCCGCCTCGGCCCTCCTTATTCCATCGCCTGCTGCCTCCTTGGCGTGTTCTTGAGGGCGCGGATATCTTTAAATCTCTTTATCTCTTTTCTCTCTTCTAGCACTACAGTATGTGGCCGCTTTTTGGGTTGTTTTGTTGTGTTTTTTTATTTCGTTTTCTGACACGTGTAGCCACTTCAGAATCTGATGTTTTCCAACGTGACCTTTTGCTTGTGGCTCTTAAACTTGCTTGGGTGACTGAATTGTTTTGTTTCCCCTTAGCGAAGAGTAGAAACAAAATAGTCGTAGATGGTTGCTGGTAATATTTGATGATACAATGAAACAATCTCCCAGTCGCTAAAGGAGACGATCCGAAATTTGGGTTCGAATTCAGATGTTTCTCCAGCATTAGTGCTTCTCTGACCACAAAATAAGCTGGATTGTGTACTGGCAAAATATTATCCTACAAAGGAAAAGCAGAATTACCTTGAACTTATGTGTCTTGAAGGCAAAAGAGTGTCTTTCATAAGGGAGAAGTGGGGATGTAGAGCTGAAGAATGGAGTGAAATTGTGTCTCTCTCTCTCTCTCACTAAGACATTAAGGTGTATGATTTACCTTGTCCCCTGTTAGTCCTCCCTTTTCCACGCAGGTGTGCTGAAGAGTACCATGCTTGAAGGTGCCTTTGAAAGATGGCAGTCACTGCCATGGCATGTTCTGTGAAGCCAGACTGATGTTTGAGAAGTAGTTCCTGCAGAGTCTCATTTTGGAAAGCATCAGCTTTCATGCTGATAAACATGCTGCAAAATATACTGATGTAAAAAATCAAATGGTTTGAATTGCTTGCAGCTTTCTGGATGATCTTTTTCAGCCTTTAAATTTCATTATAACACCCAGTTCTTTTCATAAAGATACTGTTGGCTTTTTAAGCATGTCTAAAAACAAAGAAAATTTGTTTGTATTACAGTTGTAATGTAAGGTTTTTGCAGGCAAAAATAAAGAGTTTGAAAAACTTAATGACATTTAATGGCTGTATGTGTCATAGTGGCTCAGTGTGCCTGTAGTATATATCCAAACTTTCGTGGTTTGTGGGTGCTTTTTTTATTTTTATGTATTTATATTTATTTTTGCTTAATCCATTTTTATTTTTTTCCCTCCCCATTTTTTTCAATTTAGGGAACAGCTTGCATGTATTTCAAACGTTTTTACCTCAATAATTCAGTGATGGAGCATCATCCTCGGATAATAATGTGAGTTATCAACACTTCTTGAGTTACTCTATCAAATGGAATATTAGGTATGATCTTGATATTTGTAAAGTCATGAAAAAAAAACAAGAAAGAAAATCTGAGAGCTTAAGTAGGAGTAAAGACAAAATATGGTCAGTTTCACTGTATTTTTGCTGCATTCAGAACATATGGATGAATGGATGCTACATATGTCAATTGTTTGCTTTTTTGGTTTTTTCCCTCCTCAAGGCTAACATGCACATTTTTGGCCTGCAAAGTAGATGAATTTAATGTATCCAGTGCACAGTTTGTTGGTAACCTTCGAGAAAGTCCTCTTGGACAGGAAAAAGCTCTTGAACAAATACTGGAATATGAACTGCTACTTATTCAGCAACTGAACTTCCATCTCATCATCCACAATCCATACAGGCCATTTGAGGGATTTCTAATTGATATTAAGGTAATACTCTCTGATATGCTTATGCTCTGTGTAGTAAAGTAATACAAGTCTGTCGTGCATTATCTTGAAAAACTTTATTTCCTTTTGTGCCTGTGATTTAAAAGATCTAATTTCTATAGTGATAGATACCTGAAAGATAGTTGTTTTACTTGTGGTCTTTAAGTTATTTAGGATGTTTTTGAGATACAGATATGGGCTGCTATTTTTCCGCTGTATGAAATACTGTTGAATTGTGTGTTCTGAGCTTATGAAAAGGAATGACAAACAGCTGCCTTTTTTTCTAAATCATTACTTTTTAGACTCGCTATCCAGTGCTGGAAAATCCTGAAGTTTTAAGGAAAACAGCTGATGACTTCCTTAACCGAGTGGCTCTGACAGATGCATATCTGCTCTTTACTCCCTCACAGATCGCTCTCACTGCGATATTATCTAGTGGCTCAAGAGCAGGAATTAATATGGAAAGGTAGTATTTTTTTTCTTATATGCATGATTTAAACAATCTGTTTGCTTCTTGTGTAAAATTGTTTTGCTCTAGACATTCTTAACTACTAGTATTGTGTATTTACTGATTGCTAGCAATTATCTGTTCTTTATGTTTTAGAATGGCAGTGGTACTGTTCATTTTCAGAAATAGGTGATGAAAGCAGTCAGTTGCTGTCTGGTTTTTATATTCCTTTGGAAGAAGTTAAAAAAAACTGATGATTTTGCCTTAATTAGAATAGCATAGGATTTTCAGACTCAGTTTGAGGGTTACACAGGGAAGAAAGTGGAAATGTGGTAGACACTGAGAGTCAACTGAAATTACACTGAACTGATAGCTAATGGGCATGCTGTAACATGCTGTGTTTGGCTGCTGCAACTGTTCAGTTTCCATGGATATGCACCAGGGGTAATGTGTTGCTTTAAATCAATCTTTTCTTTCCCTTTTGTGTCCTTGCCACTGGTGTTTGCAGAGGTACTATCAAACACTTTGATACTTTTGCTGAAATGTGTAGTTTGTTTGGTTTAGTTTTCTTATGGACAAAACATGCTTTTCTTCAGATGAGCTGAAGTGGTTGCTGTAATGAGATGTACCTGGCATGTTTTAATATCATGCCACTACATGTGAGAATTTTGCATCTGGAGTGTAACACCTGTTCTAAATCCAAAATGTTCTTTTAAAATAAAATCTTCCATCTGTTCTAAATATATCTCAAATCTCTCCGGTTCTAAAATAAGGAGTGTTGGGAGTATTCCTTACAGGATTCACTGTCTTCTGAGAATTGTGTAAAAACATTCAGGTGCTTACTTTAACTTGAAACTTGATCTCATTCTTAAATCTATGTTCTGTACTGCTCATGCCAAAATTCAGAAAACTGTGCTTGCAAAAAGGACGAAAATAATCTGTAGATAATGTGTGATTCAAGGTGTCTGAACTTTGTTGGCACATTCAGGAAGAATTCAAGTCTTTGTTATCTGTTTGCACCATACAGTTGTTATAACCTTGTCATTTACTGTTTGATGTGAGTTTTTGCTGCCAGACGTGAGAGAAGCTGATGGTCTGTGGTCAGGTGCAGCTCTAGAGGTGGTACAGAACATGTGGGAATTGGAATACCTGTTGCTCTTATGGGGGAAGGGATAGAACTCCTGGGTTGTTGTGGGTGTTGGTGAGGACGATTGCTCATGTCCGTTTTATCCAGGCAGTCTGCATTAGTGTTCTTACTAAAGAGAAGTTTGATCTCATTGGAAAGAGGAAGGGACCCATAGGCTCATGCAAGACAGCATTTAGTAACAGCTTTCAGCTGCCAAAAGAAGCAGGCCTGTCTTGCATGCTCTGCTGTTGCTCAGTCTGAAAACCACTGTAGTAGTTCTTGTCCTGTGGGCATTTTGTACAATAGCATGATGTTGTCATAAAGTCATAAACTTAATTTGACTTAGCTCTCTGAGGCTTAGAAATACTTAATTTGGCAGTATTATTTCTTCATGACTGGTGGAATATTTTTGTTACCTTCTTAGTGACAGATTAGCTTTTTTATACCTTTATAGCACTTCAGTAAACAAAGCGTTCTTACTTATCTAATTATAAAGCTCTGGGAGATGTTAATTAAAAATAATACACTTTTTACTAACTTACAAATGATTGCCAAAAATTATTATGACACTTTAAAAATTTATTCTTCAATGTCTCTTTGCAGCTATTTATCAGAAAGTCTTATGCTGAAAGAGGACAGATCAACCTTATCCAGATTACTAGATGAAATGAAATGTAAGTAAACACTGGAAAATTATATTAAAGAATATATCAAAATTAGGGAAAACCATCTTTTTCCAAATTACAAAAGCTTTAGATAGAAGGGTCTGCTTCAAATGGTTCTCTTCAGCTTAAGGCATGCATAGGTAAACTGCAGACAGTAGAATGAACTACCCAGCATGTGGATGGAAGAGGAAAAACAACAAAATGACAAAATGAACAAATAAATTAAACAAATTAATATGAACAAATTAAATAAATTAACAGGCAGAGGACCTGCCTGATGCTTTCAAACATAAGCGCTAGAGTCAGTTAAGTGCTAGCAACTGATTCAGAAGTGAGAAATTTATTTTGAGAACTAGATAATGGTATCTGTAGGACAGAACTAAATTGCTTTTTAAGTCACCGTATCTTAAACATTACAGTTTCAGGCAAAGCCTGCATGTAATAACTACTGCTACCAGATAAAGGACTAATGTGATGTGCCAGTATTTATACTTGCACATCTGTTTTGCAGCTATAAGATGTTTCAGAAGATGCTTAGTTTCACTAGTGTGAGAAATATCTTTGTGTGTGTGTATATTTTACAAATATTAAGAATGCTACCATGGTAAAAGGAAGTGTAGTACACTGATTATTACCTTTTTGTATTTAAATGAAAAGGCTGTTATATGAAATTCCCAGTAAGTAATGTTACTGAATGCATTAAGCTAATGCATGCACTTCAAATGGGAGTGGTGGCAGTGAAACTAGGCTGGCTGACATGAGCAGTGAATGCACCATACAAGTAACCAGGGTCTACAAATTCAATTTACCTTTAATTGATAAAATTTAAGATGTCCTTTACTGTCTGGTCTTCTAACAAATCAGGTCTTCAAACTTCCATTGCTGAGATGGAAGGGAATGCTGGGATCACTTACTCTTCATTTCAGTTTTTATGGATGGTAGCTTTAGCCCAAAGGTATTCCATAAATACAAGATGGTTGGAAGGAAATTTTTCAAACATTTGTAAATTACTTCTACAGAGTACTGGTGGTAGAGAAAAAAAAACTTGTAAATTTAATTTGCATTATTAGAAAGACTGGAACTGGTATTTTTTTAGGACAGCAGGTACAGTGTTGATTGCAAAAAATACCTGTATCTTTTGAAGCTTGTTAGCAGAGTAATGTGAACTCTGCCTTAAGGAAATCCAGAGTCAGTGATGCTGGATACCTGTTTCAGTGTAGTTACAATGAGGAAAGGAAGGATGACCTGTTGGCTCAAGCCTGACTATGACATAAGCAATACTCAGCCACACTGGAGACTGGATAGGGTTGTGTGATCCACAAGTGTGGTGGGTTGACCCCAGCTTGATGCCAGGTGACCACCAAAGTTGCCAAGTGACCACCAAAGGCCCTATCACTGACCTCCCTAGCTGGGCAGGGGAGAGAAAAAAAATAGTGAGTTCATGATAAGACCAGAGAGAGAGGTCACTTACAGTTACTATCATGGGCAAAACAGACACAACTGGGGGAAATTAATTAATCACCAATCAAATCAGAGTAGGGTAATGAGAAGTGAAAACCAAATCTTAAAAAGACCTTTCCCCTACCCCTCCATTCTTCTTGGATTCAATTTCACTCATGAATTCTCTCCCTCCAGTGCAGGGGGACTAGTCAGCATATCATGTTTCTGTTGCTCCTTCCTCCTCACATTCTTTCCCCATTGCAGTGTGGAGTCCCTCCCACAGAGACAGTTATCTACAAATTTTTACAACATGAGTCCTTCCCACATGCTACAGTTCTTCATTAACTGCTCTAATGTGGGTCCATTACATGGGATGCAGCCCTTCAGAAATAGTCTTGCCAGTCATGCCAGTCTCCCATGGGGTCACAAGTCTTGTCAGCAAACATTCTGTAGTGTAGGTTTCTCTTCCCTACAGGTTTGGTACATAGCATGGTATTCCCAAGGGGTCACAGCCTCCTTCAGGCACATCTACCTGCTCCAAAGTCGCCTCCTCTATAGGCTGCAGGTACAGCTGCATACTCCACACTCCTGCTGACCTCCATGCAGGGACACAGCTGCTTCACCATGGTCTGCGCTAGGAGAATCTGCTTCTGTGCCTGGAGCACTTCCTTCCTCATGTTTCTCCCTGACCCTGGTAGATGTAAAGTGCAGATGTTCTCATATATTCTCATTCCTCTTTCCAGCAGCCATTAGTGTTGCATCAGTTTTTGGATTTTGCCCTTTAAATGTGTTATCACAGATGTACATCCACTGTCACTGAATAGGCTTGGCCTTGGCCAGTGCTGGATACATCCTGGAACCATCTGGCATTGCCTCTGTTGTGCATGGGGGGAGCCTCTAGCAGCGTCTCACAGAAGCCACTCCTATAGGCCCCCCACTACCAACATCTTGCCATGCAGACCCAACACAACAAGGCAGAGCAGAAATTATCTTAATGCTTACAGCTGTGTTGTTGCCATTTTAGGCATGAAAAATCTCATTAAAAAATATGAACTGCCGAGGCCTGAAGAGGTTGCTGCTCTAAAACAGAAGTTAGAGAAGTGTCACAGCTTGGACCTCTCATTTAATACAAACCTGTAAGTATATCTTGGATGTGTTAAACTTTGGCCTTTTTTATTGGCATATGAACATTAATATTTTCTTACCTGTGTGAGTGATGGAAAATGAAAACCCTTAAATGTGCACACAGTGTTTGCGTGCTTGCTGTATCTACTGGAAGCTGAGGTCAAAGACTCGAAGTAGTGCTTTCACTAATACATGAACAGGTTCTTATGTGCAGATCTGCATGGCAAGCTGATTATTTTGTAAAACAAAACTGGAATACTGGGTGGCTTCTAAGGTGTGACCACTTGATGTTGTATGTGATGAGAACTAAGGGCTTTAAAATCAGGTGATTAAAACAAGAATGCTGTAGAGGCTTAATGTTTTCTTAAGAATTATGTGGATGGCAAAGGACTGCACCCTGAACTTCCAGCAAAATGCATGCTGAGGCGTTGGTATTTTTTTTTATGAAAGAGGTATGTCCATATTGTAATCCTGGGGTCAAATAATGACAGTCTTAACTTCTAAAAATACCTAAGCATTTCACTTTTCTTCTGGGTTAGGAAGAAGAGGAAAGGTTATGAAGATGATGAATATGTCACAAAGAAAAGTAAAATGGATGAGGTTAGTAAACCTATTATACAAGTTTTTCCTGTTTTTATTTCACCCTTAATGCCAAGACAAAAGTGACACAGCTGCTGAGATAAATTTAGGCATCTGTATTATAATTTTATTTGTTGTGCAGACTGAACCTTTTTCAACTTTTTTTTTCACTTTAAATGAGCCAGATTTCATACCTGACTGCAATCGAAGTGTTCTTGAACACCCCTGTCTTTTGTGGAAAGGGGAGTGAACGTGCAGACCATGCTTCCTGCTGTTTATTGTGCTTTGGAAGTTTTTATTTACTTTATTTGGTTTCTTGATCAAAGCAGTGTAGAGGGTTGGACTAAATTTATGTCAAGGCAATTTGTTAACAAGGCTGCATGAATTACAGATCAGTTGCTAGTACTTTGCGTTATAAGACCAAGTATAACTAAGGTGGAGATAAACTGACAAGAGTGACTCAACAAATACAAACAGCGTTGTCCTTCACATCTGAGATGAACACCTTCCAGACCTTTTGTTTGGACAATGGGTAGGAGAGAGTCCATGCTGGCAGTGGAGCAGAACCCTTTTTAACTGGACTCATTTTGATACTAAAGATGCTGGATACTGATAGTCTAAGACACACTAAGTATGGCATTTAGAAAAACATGCTAACATCTTAAGAGGGTCACCTACCAAATTGTGAAGATGAAAGACAAGATTTGTGTCTTGCTATTAGAGATTATCATAGTAGGTTGATGCTATAGTGTAAAATTAGACTCTAAAACATTATTAAGACAAGATTATAATAAAATTGGCATTGAAGGTATATGCTAACAAGATGTGGGACCTTGAACTTATTTTATAATTTCATTCCAAATGCCAGTCTTGAAAAGTATACTAAAACTGGCAGCTCCATAAAACAGGCACTTGGAAAACTGTTAACTTTACGACAGAACGACTTAGAACTAACAGCTCCATATGAGCTTTGGAGGTTTCACTTGTTCCCTGCCCCAGTTTAATTTGTATTAGTTACTCTGCTATGGTCTGAGGCAATTTTGATTTTGGATCTTCTTTTTAATTTATATCTGTAATTATTTCATAAAGGAGTAACCTGATAGGATATTTACATAGCGTACAGCACTTCATGATCAACTTTTTTACAGTTCCAAAGGTCCTGAAACTCACGGTTTTTCATTAGTGATGTATCTGAACTGGGTTTCTACTTGTGTATATTTTGCTGAGTAATAACCACGTGAAAGAGCAGATCTCCGCTGGCCAGGACATTAAGGAGAAAGTGTGCTTAACTTTTTTAAAGCTTACAGTGTGTGCAGACTGCTTGTATCTTAACAATGGCTTCATTAATCCTGTAGTTAGCCGATATTAGACTGTAATCTACAAAGCCATAAAAAGCACAGGACATCAGTAGAAGGTGCAGTATGAGCTATTTTGGAAATCTCTACATAGTTATCCAACATAAAGCTCATGCTTCTTTATCTCAGGTGCTGAAAAGAGTGTCTAACATGACTCTGTGTCCATGACTGTAAGCATAGGTATGGATAGCTAGCTTTAAGGTTAAAGGCCTGAATTGCCCCAAGTTAAAATATTTTTTTAGCTTCTGTTCATGGAATTTCTCAGTAAGTTCTTAAATCCAGCCCATAAGCACCACACCACCACACACAAATGTCGCTCAAGGTGCTGTGTTTTTTCCTTCTATTAGGAAGAGTGGACTGATGATGATCTTGTGGATTCAGCATTACTTTGAAGGAAGATGGACTCCTACCACCCTCTGGTGTCAGGTGTGACTGCCTGCCACAGGTTCCTTGTTATGTGTCATAAGGTCGTTGTGCTGTTAGTTCTTACCTTGGCAGTAAAGCCTTTTACTTTCCTAAAAGAAAAAGTTGTGGTTCAATTAAACCCTCATCCATTACAGGTCCAACACTAGCAAGATTTGCTTCAAGAAATCTGGCCCTTGTTTTTGGTTCAGAAACAGTTTGATGTGGCTGCAGTGTAGTGTTATGAGCACCAGCTGATTTATTTCCTTTTCATATACCCAGTTAGAGTTCTACAATACAAACACATACATGCAGCTTTGGGTGTTTCCCAGTTTGATTGTCTTTGCTGCATTTTGTGTGTAACAGGTGAATTAGGTAGGCAGCTCTGTCTTCCACTTTGTATTTTTACCATGTTATATTGCCTGTACCAAAGCAATCAAATCTACAAAAGAATCCCTGTTACACACTGTTAAAGTTTTAAGTAGGACACACTGAAAGGTAAATTACTTACTTGTCAGAGATGCAGTTTAACATAGACTTGACATGGTTATGGAACAATCTAAGAAAAAGACTTCTCTATTAACTACTTCTCAAGTAACATGTTGCAAACACATGTATTTTCACTATGGAAGAGCATCACATGTGTCTGCCCAGTGCCACACGTATGATATTTGGGAGCCTTCACCTTCAAGAAGCTGTTCCAGCTGGAGACCAGGGCAACACAGCAAGAGCCACTTTAGTATTCCAGCAAAGGTGCAAAAGCAAAGTCTGTGATTTTATGTGACAGTGATTTGGCAGTTCTGATAGACAGGAAAAACACTCTAGGTGTTGAAAAGATTTGCAACAGTGTTTGTATGTTAAAATTATTTATGTGGTTATCTCATTAGTCTTGTCAGTGAATCCTTTTATTCCCTATTATATCACTGCCTAGAACTTAACACACAGTGATGATGAAATACCTTTTAAATCAACAGCACATTTTACTTCTTAATTTTTTTAACAGTTTATGGCACTGCAGTGGGCAGGAACACTGGACAAGGTTGCTCCAAGCCTCGTCCAGTGTCACCTTCAACACTTATGTGGACTGGGGCATCCCTGGCTTCTCTGGCACTCTGCCAGTGCCTCAGCCCACTCACAGGGAAGAATTTCTTTTTATTAAATCTCAACCTATGCATGGAGTTTTAACATATATTTTCTCACCCAAAAATGTACAAATTAAGGCATTAGGACAAGGTAATGCTGTCTGAGGACTCATGCTCAAAAAGTGACACATTGTAAACACTGCAAAGTATACCACCAGTGCCAACACTAAAAAATTTCCACAGCAGCCATGAAGCCAGTTTTCATAGAGTTAGAAATATGCAGCTTGATTTATTTTAAAAACTTACTTTTCACTTATAAAAATATTTATGCTAGACTTACAGTACAAAAAAGACGAAACGATACCTATTTTATAAAATGGTTTAATGAATGCATGCATGTCTGATATAATGATCAATAAATTTACTGAATTCAAATTATTTACTGTTGTAAACGTTTTACAAAAGCATTGTGATTTATCTGGATATACAGTTCTTGATGGAAGAACTATTCAGATTGAATCAGTGGCACATCAAAAAAATAAAGCTGACAAGACCCATTCTGCATATTCTCTTTCAACATCATTCCAGCAAGAGAAACAGCATGGTATAAAACATGTACAGCAAAGGCTGTTCCTACCATAACATCAAATTCTGGAAACTGTAAATACAACTTAAAAGTGGTTGAAACAGTCAAAAGTCATAATTATTGTAACCAGTCAGAAATTACAGTAAGAAATGTCATCAAGTTAGTTATAGGTGGTTGTCAGAACAACGTCTTCTCACGTCAGTTGATAATTCTTTTCCAATCAGACAGCAAAAACTTTGGCAATCAGAGGTGCTGAAAATTTCAAAGTCCTAGATGCAGTCACAGCATTTTCTCTGTGGAAGGTTAACTGTACACCAAGGCTCAGAGGTTGTGAAATTTCATTGTTTCCAAGTGGAAAAAAAAAAGTGCAAATGTCCTGCACAGATAGCTTAAAAAAAAGCTGCTGGTACAATCATTCACCAACAGGATCTTTGTTTTCTTTTTGCATAGTTCACACATCACTGGGAATGTGACAGGGTGTGCTATTTTTGGCAAGAGCAAGAAGGAAGTGATACTGGTGAGAGTTGCCATGTTGGGCGTGCTGGATCCATGCAGAATTCAGGTAGAGAGCTGCTACCTGATGCTGTTAGACACCGAATACTGATTTTGTTTTTGTTGTAGCAGTTCAGTAATGGCCAAAAGCTTCTTAAGAACATGCTGTAAAAAAGAGTGAGTCAGTAAAACTACATGTTAGCTACCAAAGATAGAAAAGGCCTGCCTGAGCAGCATTTTCAGCATCAGCCTATCAGACCTGCGACTTGAAGTTTAAATATATTACTAAAAAGAGAAAATGTCTGATTCCCTAGCCAATAAGGGTAGTCTTTAAACGATGTTATGGACTTTGCCTGTCCTCCCATGGATGTTCTTGCTTCTTTGTGGTTAACAGGAAGGCAGAGGAAGTGTACAGCTAATACACTATTAAAATCTGCCGGCAGTTTTCCAAGCATACAAGTGTACTGGCAAACTAGTAAGCAGAAATGAGGTATTAATAGAAAGCTAAAGAAAGTGAATTTGGTTCTCAACTGAAAAAAACAATCCAGATCTGAAAACTAAGACCGAGAGAGTCTGTCAGGAGACAGTAATTTTGTGGATTTAAGGCTTCCTCCAGAAACTTAAATAAAACACCCAAAGCTAGTTGGTTTTGTTGCATGGAGGAACAAAACTATGGATTAAGTATTTCGTTCACAGCTAATAACCCCATGGTGAAATACAACATCATACTGCTAACAGAAATACCACGAAAGAATCCATCAGTATTGTGGAGTAATTCAGGACTCAGCACCCACGACCTACGATTTCTGTTAACTCACCTGCATCACCCCTCGTTCATTGCTGAGTGTCCGGAGCTCATCTGAGTGTGCAACACAGATCTCATGCAGAGCTGCCAGGTCACGGGAGAGGTCAGTTCGAGAGTGCTCTGCAGTGTCTGGAAGCTCAGGAACATTCTTCAACAAAGTAGAAGACAGCAGATTTAGGGTGCCACGTCCAACTTTGGTCTTTACAGCTAAACCTCCAGTCCACCTTTCTATTATTATCTGTTTATTTTCTTCTCTTCACAGGCATGTGTTTTGTGAGGATACTGCAGTTTGTAGTGCTAGGAGGATTCTTACTACAAGATCTGGTGTTGCTCTACCTTTGAGCTCACCAGAAACCTACAGCATTTTGAGACTCAAACCCTCTAAATGAAGGGAAAATCCGTCCATTAGGGGCTTTTTTAAATCTAAATGAGAGAAAAGCAACAAAATTCAGCAAAATCTCCTGTTACCTATCAAGTAATTCATTAAACTGATGACAAACCAATAATGCTGCAATTAAAACAGCAGAATAATCCAACAGGTATTTTCAAACCAACAGTTATCAGAGACCTCATGTAAAATCTGTCATTTAAAGAAAACTGATGTATCATAATATGCAGAAGTTGTGATTTAATCAGAAAAGGATGACATCTGGAACCTACCCACATGCCACCCTTTTTTTTTAAGTGTTCTGAGAGATCTTCTAGGACACTTCTTAAAAGGATTAATTCAGGATGCTTAGCATATTTTTTTTCATCTCACTTTTTAAAATGAATTATTGCATTTAAAATACTTGCATATAAAACATGACCTAACTCCTGTTACAGCAGTCACACCCACAAAATAGTCACGTTTCATAAGAACAGAGTGACAGCATTTCACTTTCAAACTACAATATGTAGAATGCACGGAGTGAAGCTTTTGCCAGTGCTAACTGAAATTCAACCTATTTTTTAAAGAAAAATTATTTTCAGTCTCTGATTAAAACCATGTTATATATAAAAATTTCTGGTTTAAAAACATGTTTGTGAAAGGTTTGCATTTTTGCCCAATATTTCTAATCTCATGGCTATACAATCTATTTCAGCTTCTCACATTTACAGAGGCACTAAATTAATAAAATCTTACACAGATAATTGATGGTTTTAATTCCATATGACAGACCAGCAATTTTTAAATAAGTATTAAAAAATATATTCAGATAAAAGCATTCAAAACTATGTGGCAGCTGATGCATTACTGAGCTAGTTAATAAGAGGTGTAAAAAATTTTAATTTACAATTCTGCTACGTAACTTCAGCAAATATTTTTTTAACCACTTACCCCAAGCTCATCCAAGAACATGATCATGCGATGTTTGTTGCTCTTGATGAATGGATTTACCCCTTCCATATATGGCTCCTAATAATTTTTAAAAGTATTCATTAACAAGTCATTGCCAAGATAATTGTCACATCTGAGATGAACACAGTGCAGTCAGGCAAATGACACTGCAAAACGAATATGTAAATAAAAATAATAATATCTTTTTTTCAAGTGTATTTCTAACGTCTAGTGTGCTGGCAGTCAAAAGACTACAGAATTTGGTTTTCTTGTATTCAAAAGATAGACAACCTGTGACTCAGAATTCTTCTTACACATGCATACAGACAGAAATTTGTATCAAGGTGAGTGTCTCTAAATACCTGCTTGCAGTGAACAGATGCTCTGTGTTCAGAGGTATCATCAGAACAAGTGCTTTCTTTCATGTTTTGTCATTAACTCTTACATTCCAAGTTCTGTGTGTCAGAGAAACAGCCTTCTCACACCAGCCTGAAGTCATGTTAATTATGCTTAAGTCAACAGATGTACTTTTAGCAATGTTTCAGCCTGGAAATTGAGACCAGTCACTGCTGGCATTCTCTTAGTGTTTTAATAAAAACTTCATTGAAAGCTTGGGCTTATTAGTGCAAAAAATATACTTGACTTACAGTTTTCATTATGTCTAGCAGTATCATAGTATAAACAGGACAGCTTTGAAGTGCTCTACCACAGAAAACACCCATCTAACAAGTGCTAAATGCACAGTCAAAGTAAAGAAGAGGAAGTCACAGGTTCTGCATGAGAAAATAGCAACAAATTTTTTGCATGCGTTGAACAGGAACATATGAAAGGTGTACTGGAAGCACAGTTCTCTGTATGTAAAATTATATTCACCTTAGCTCCAAATTCAACCAGATTTGCTAAATTCTGCACAGACTTGGCGACCAGCGTCAGTGTTCTTGCAGCAGTGGGGGAAGGAGAATCTGGCAGGAATGCACAGTAGAGAGTCACTGGCCAGTCAATTTAAAATTAACAGCAGTAACATGAAAATAAATTTTTTTCCCATTCATATTTTTATTGATTTTTTAAATATAAAACAACTGCATGTGAAAGATATCACTTGGTAAAGTAAAATATATTGCTTTTGTAATGTCCAAAAGCCATGTTAATCTGATAATCTTATTTTCTGTAACAGTAGCACAGACCAAGAAAGCAAAATAAATGTTACTAAGAGTAGGTGAAATGACAACCATTTGCTCAAAACTTGAGTTTTGCTGAAACTTGTTAAAATATTTACCTTTGAAATTTAAAAAAAAAAAAGTTTACATTTTTCTTATCTGCTTAAATTCACATCCCACATAAGTGGGCACTGACATGTTACTGACAGCAGGAAAACAAAGTCAATGTTACATGCAATCATAGTCTGAGCCTGTATTTCTATGAAACTCCAGTCTGTAATGACTGTGAATTTTTCCAACAAGTGATGCTACCAAGAAAATTACTTTTCTCTTCAGTTAAGGTAAATGGCCTGGTTGAAAACATTCCACTGACAGGGTTTTAGGATTATATGGTCTGTAAGTTTCCCTTAACAGTAGTTGAGAATACTAGCTGGAGGTAACTCAGCAGGATTGTAATGGACAAGCTCAAAAGGCATTACTAAAAAATTTTAAGTAGTTGTTTACACCTGCAGTCACAGGGCAACCCAAGTTAGGAGGGTACCTAACTTGCAAACCACACAAAGATAAGAGAATGTCAAAGAAATTATCACTTGTTCCAGGCCATAGTTCTCAAATGCTTTCTCCAAAGCATATACAGAAATGATTACTCTGTAAGAGAAAGGAACTTTGTTTGACACAATCCTTCTCATTTAGTAGTTTAAAGACTGATGATAAGAAAACAAGCCACATTGTCTTTAAAACTGTCTTTAAAGAACGAAAAAAGCTCTTCTGAACCAGATTTTTTTATTTTCTCCTATATTTCCTATTTTTCAGCCTTTCTGAAGGCCATCCCTTTCTCATCTTTAAGATTCTATATCTAAGATCTACCATATTTAATGGCTGGAAGCCATCTAAGCAGGACATTCAAATTATTCAAGAAAAATTTTCTAGGTGCACAAATGTATTCCAAGCTCTGCAGACACACAAACCAACTTTATAAATCTTGTACATTTCAGAAATACCACTGCATTCAGCTATTAACTCTGGCATTGCACTGTATTGAAAGTGATGTCTGAAGTTCCCATAGTTACATTTTTCACAGTGCTAAAATACATTAAACATTGCTAGACTTGACTCAAAATTTTATTATTAAATATCACAGTAGATGTTTTTTTGGACTTTAAATTATACTGCGGGTATCTGCAATCAAGCCTTTGAGAGTGAAAAGCCTATATACCCTAAGAAGAAGTTAGCCAAATGATGTGGATAACTCGACTTGAAACACAGCATTTAAAAAAACTTCCTATTTTGCTACATTACATACTACAGTGATTTCATGTCTCCTGCTGCATACAGTATAGATTTGATCTGAAGCACATAGTCACCTGAGATGATATTAAACATCCTTGGATTCAGGATAGCAGGACAAATCAGTCGAAGAAAAACAAAGCCACTGAAATGAAATAAAATTGTATTTTGTTCAAAACCATTAGAAAATACAAGTAAAATTGTGTAGTCTTTCAGGAATAAAGATAACGTGGGATCTTGCTGAGACAAACACCAAGAAACTAGCCTGTGCTATGTAAAAATATAAATTAAGATCATCATGCTATGATTCTACGAACTGCAATGAAATCTCAAAGAGAGGCACACTTATTTCCCAGTAAAGGCAAATGAACTGTTTAATCATGTAGGAGGAAATTAATTGCCAAGTAATTATGAAGCCAATCCCTGACCATGCTTGTCTCAAAAAGGACCCACCCTTGGTCTCTGACCTCCCAAAAACATCTCCACTGTCTGCTACTGCATCCATCTCACACCCAGCCACTTCCCCAGGCCGCTGTAAGCTGGAGAACAGGAGTGGATGAGCAAAAAGATCTCTCTTGGCAGAACACACCTTTAGGTCAGCTTCAGCTGATCCATTATTAGAAAAATGAGGGATCTGCTGCTTGCCACCATGAAAGAATTGCTGCCATTTTAAAAGCTGGAAAAAGAGTGCTCTGTTCTAACTGCAGAACTAGGAATTCATTCAGCAGGAACCCAGAATAGGCTTCAGCAGCATGAGAAAAATCTATTTTCCTGTTAATACCAGAAGTAAAAATCATCACCACTCACGTTAACCTCAACTCCAGCTAATTGTTGTATAATGAAGTGACATACAGGCCAATTAAATCAATCTAAAATATCTGTAATTTTATCCTTGGACACCACCAGCAGGCTGGATTTCACCACAGCAATACCAGAACCTGACTTGTAATGAAAGGAGGAAGGGAACTTTGCCTGTTGTAAAGTACACAGTCCACGTTTCTTTAAAGAGACAAATATAGTAACATTGATGCACCTTCTGTAAGTCCAAGATACCTAGTATGTTCTGTTATACATGTATCTTATCTCTAAGAAATACCAGTTATGGGCTGGTAAGAAAACAGTTCTTGGCAAGAGGTTAAGCTAAAATAATTTTTGTGGTGAGAATTCAAAGCTACAAGTCAGTAATTAATTTTGAAGTCTTGGCACATACACCAGTCACTCTTTTAAAAGTGCCCAAAACTGAAGGCCAACAAGGTACACATCTAGCAGAGACCCTGCTGATAGGGAAGATCTGATTGATATTCCTTACCTTTGTCAACCTGCCTAAATTAGGAATGAGCAAATATCTATAATGGAGTTTTATACCAGAGAGAAATGGTAGCACATTATGACTGATACAATAGAGAAGAGATACCCAGATAGCAAAAACTGTCCATCTGGCTCTGAATATTGAATCATTCTTAAACCAAAAATAGCACAATGGAAGGTAATAAACATCACTGAAGGTGGTGAAACTGCACTCCAAAGAAAAATCTCTAGTATCCACTTGTGAAAATGGAACACCACAAAAGCAAGTGACAAAATATTTTAGCATCCAGTGGAGACTACTGGGAAAACAAAGTGAGCTGTGTGTTCACTAAGGAAAGCCACATGGTCCTCTCTGGAGCTGGGGAGGAACAGCCAGAGACTGGACCTGGGGAGGATCAGCCAGAGAAAGGGAATTCACTACTGACCTTTACAGCCCTCCAAGCAGCTTAGCCCTTCAGAGTAAAAGAAGCTCTCAAGTAGGAGCAGTCTCTATTTGAAGGCAATGCCACTTCACAGAATGAAACACATAAGGCTTCTGGTGTCAGAACGATAAATACAAGCCGAAGAGAAATACTCTGAAAGATCCCTCCATGGGAGATTAACCTCTGCTAACCATACAACTGCCTGACACCAGGAAAAGAAAAGCTGAGGCTCCGATACCCTTAAAATCCCTGCCACATTTAGAAAAAAAAGTGTCAAGACCACAGCTTTGTCAAAGGTTTTTGTTTGACCTGCCCTGGCAATGAACAGAGTTAGAGTTAGTTTTGTATTGTGCTGGTTTAATAATGTAGACTGGAGTTTTGGTGGCTGGAGTGAGTTCAGAAGAGCCAGGTTCTGTAACCTCCAGCAGCATTTTCAGAGGAGCTCCAGAATATTTCAACATGATTGGGCCTCTAGTACTGTAAATTCAAACTTAAAACCATTAAGTAAAGCTCTACTGACCTCTATATAATTTTATTTTGGCAAGGCTCTAAGAACAAGACCAAGAATCCAGCAAGCTCAGTCTTTAACTGGGACATTGTGCTTCATTATCATAAATATCTGATATTAAGCACTGCAGTAACCTGTGTAAGTTCATACAGTTTTGTCACTGAAAGAAACATAGATAAGCATACTGAAGTACGTCTCCAACGAGGCTTCAAAGAAGTATTTCCACAATAAGGTTGACAAGTAACTTACCTAACAACCCTGGTTCTCATGGTAGTATTAGCTGGCCATTTGTTTTGAACAGACTTCTGTAGGCACCCATAAATATACCTCAATGTCCTGCAGAAACAGTAGCCAATTACTCCTTCCATTAAACTTACAGAATCAAAAAAGCAGGTCGGAAAGGACCTAGACCAACCTCCTACTTGATGCAGAACTATTATCAACTTTATATTAATAACTTAGACAAATCTTTAAATTATAAATTAACTATCAGTTAAAGTTAACAAATTTATAAGAATTGTATTTTAAAAGTTGTTTTCAAAAGGAAAAACTATTCTGTGATCATTCAGATGTGCATTAAATGTTTTGTAACTGTTTACTTAAGTAGTATTCCCTTTTTGAAAAAAGACCGCTTTGATGGTTGATTTTTCTTTTTGTTTCTCTCTTAACAAAACAAAAGCTTTTCTTTCCATACATGACATACAGTGAAAAAAGAAAGTTAAGCACCACAGCAATAGTTCTCTTCCATGGAAAAAAAAAATAAAAGGACATTTGTGGTTTATTTCAGAAAATGCTGATCCCTGCATCATATAGTTAAAAGGACTGCAATTTTCAATGCTAACCTTGCCAGCACTAACACAAAAGAAAATTCCATGCTACTCCAATGACTCAAAATTGAGGGTTTCATATACTTTAAAAGCTAATGACACTATGAAAGGGAACTCTGTATTATCCACTTTATATTAGATGATTTAAATCTGAGGTGTGAAAAGAAGTTAGTTTATCAATTAAAAGAAGCAATGGAGAAATAGCCTCTGCATTTCCCTAGCAGACAAAAAGACGCATAGAATGGTATCTTCAATATGCTGTTAATAATTCCATCTCTTTCTCAGAGGAGGAAGACTAACAAATAAACATCACTGTCTGCTAACTACCACCGTCTTCTACCTTTTTGTAAAAATATTATATTAATTATTTTATTACTATTTTGTCCCTGATCTCAAGTCTTGTAGCTTCTCCTTTAAAAGAAAACCAAATGTGCCAGCCAGAGGCTTTTGTAAAACACTATTAATTGCCAGAAGCATTACTTTCCCCCATCAATTTTTCTCTGTTTCTATACAGCAACATTAGGATAAATCAGTAAGAACATAATTTTAATGTACAGTGTTATTCATGGAAACACAAGTTTTCAAATATAAATCTCAACAGAAAAGTGCAAACTTACGGGGGCAGTATCTCTGCAGCCATGAATATCTTCTCCACCAATTCTGAAAGTATACTGAGCAGATGTGCCAAATTAGTGTTTACATCTTCATTTTTTTCTAACTTCGAGGGATTTAACTAAAACAGAAAAAGAATATGTTTATTCTTGTATCTAGAACTACATATATATATATATATAGTTTCTGAATATTACACACTGACTACTGTTTCAAAGCAAATGAAATATTCTGCAGTCGTACAAGTCTCTTACAGAAATCAATAATGTTTCAGCAAGTTGTCAGGGAACACGAAGCAACAGTTTAAAGTTGTAATATATATATGTGGCTTTTATCAGCTTGGATATTCACCATTTTTTCATCTGAGTGACTTTTTGTCTCTCTCAATCCAAATTTCTGATGACTCCCATCTTTTCCACAATGAAGTTAAAGTGAAACTCAGGAGTTAGGAGGGTCATTTTTAAAAGAGTTTCAGGATCAGTAACAAACATTTAATATGGAATTTTACAATTAAAACAAAAGTTCAGATCTTGATTTCTACAATATCTTGAGTACAACAAGAGTTACCTAGATTAGGACATTCAGTAACAGCTGCAGAATCCCTGCTAAATAATTAAAAGAAATTTTGATTATAAAACTTAGTAAGTTTTACTATGAATAATGTTTGAAGCCAAAATCCAGGAAAAACATAAAAACATCTCTTAATTAATTCCGTTTCTGTATTTCAGATGTAAAAATGTCTAGTTCTAAAAAAATTATTAAATGTCTCTCCAACTAATATTTAATGTAAACACAATAGTTAATAACCAGTGGATTATTGTGTCAACAAACCAAAATGTTTAAAAACACAGTTTAAGGTATCACCTCACAGGACTGCTTGCTCTCCATGATCTTTAATATGGAGTCTTTCAGCGCATGATGAACAAAACTTGTTGCTGTGGCTTTCATATACTGTTCCATAAGTGTGCTTGCTAAAGTGGTGGCACGGAACAAGGTAGTAGCTTCATCTGAAAAAAGAAATTGGAAAGAAAAACTGAAAAAAGGAGACACAAAAAAGAGAGGAAGAACATGATTACTCTTTGACATAAGCTGCAACTAAAGGAGGAGAAAAAAAAGATAGCACCCAAACCCTTTCCTCCCCACCTGTCCAGAATTCCAGTAAACTTTTGTGGGATTTAGTGCAGTACCTTCCATGCTTATCTCCCTGTCATTTAGTGTTCGTAACAACAAGGACTCAAGCTTTTCATGAAGAAAAATCTTCAGTAAAATGCCAGCCAACAGTGTTCTATCCTGTCCACAAACATGTGATAAGGCATAAACTACATGAAGTTCTTTCTGGAGTATAAGCTGAAAGAAAAACAAATTTAAAATATTCAGAAACTTCTCCTTACATCTAACAGTTTTGGAAAAATATTATATATCTATATATATATACATAGCTGTCACCGAAAAATATTATTTGATTTACAGCAACCGGTGTTACTGAGATCCCTCTCAACTACTGAAAAGTATTAGTTTTGACAGATAAACCAGATAAATGGATGGTTAAACTTAAGTTCATACCTCTTTAAACTCATTGTATTCTTCTTCTGGCATGATCTTCTCCATGGAATATCGCGCTCGAACACGCAAAGATCCTGGCTCAATACCCTTTAATGGTACATAGGAACTGAGTTGAAACCACTCATCTGTTGCATGTCCTTTTTGTAATCGGCTTAATTGGCAACGCATGAACACTTAAAGGAAAAAAAAAGCATTGTTCAGATAGGTCATCTCCACCAAAATAAATGCTACTATTAAATAAAAAATGGTTTTATTTTTAACATATAGTCTTATTTCAGGAAAAAAATACCAGCAAGAGTAAACAAAAAGTTTTTTATCAATATATGAATGGATTCATTCTCTCTTCAATGGCTTAACAGTGTCCTGTAAACTGAAGAAAAAATATATGGCAATCTGTAAAGAATGTATACGTATGAATTCAAAAATTCCACGTGAATATTGACATGGCTTTCCTTGTAACACCCAAGTAGGATGCAAATCCAGGTAGCAGAAATTAAAATACAGGTTAAATCTTTAGAGTTCACTACTCCCTTTCCAGCCTTGCACTGACACCATGATCAGGATGTGCTCCTGTTTATGATTAAGAGTGCTCCTATAGTATTCCCAAACACTGACATATGTATTACTTTTATAATAACTCTAGTCTAAGTAACAGTTTATGCATATTAGGTTAAAAAAAGTGTTCCCAAGCACTTCCTGACTAGATAATGAAAGTCAGCTCAAAAATAGCCAAATCATTAACTGGTGATGATGCTACACTAAAATTGCCAACCAATGACCTGTACTGCAGCTGAAGTCTGGTGCAGCAGCTGGTGAGCCAGCTACAGCAGCTGGGGGGGAACACAAGCCCATCAAGAGCAGGAACGTGCTCCCTAGTGGAGGGGTGTTCCCCACAAAGAAAAGGCCAGGCACTTTCAGAGGCAACAATGTGCCTCTGAAACACACACCATGCTCCAAGAGGAGTCCGCAATTAGTTTTACATTTAGCCTACCAGTCTGCCCCTCTCAGTCAAACACCTTCTCTTTCCATGAGAAAGGTATTTGCTTTTACTTTCCACACATGAAAAAACAAAAAAGTCCATAAAACCAAGAGCTTATTTTTTTTACATTTCTGCAAAGCCAGTACACACTGCCCACAGTTCCAGCAGATTGTCCCAGTGTTGCAATACATAGCAGGATAATATTAAATACTGGAACGGAAGTAGATTATAATGCCTCATTCAGGACAATCCTGCTGCCTATTTCATATTCTTTGGAGCTGATGAACTAATAAAAGTTCATGCATTTATATCAGTCAGCATGAAAAACAACCCATCACCACCTGCTACTTATCACCAGTGCAGATGGAATGTCATTAGACTACATAATAAATTTACTTTCTTATCATACTTCTCCCTGGCATCAAAACTCAGTATCCACAATTAAGCAATGTGCTCTTCTTATTTGCTTGCACACATAAAGCACATGTACCACAGTGAGACAAATGGTGAATGAACTACTAGAATAAGCTGATGATTTAGTTTTTCCCTGTGGTTATTGTAGCACTTCATAGCTATAATATAAATAATATGACTTGACTTTGATTTAAAAAAAATCATACCAAATATCTGTACAAGGACTGCAGAATAGTTATCAAAATGTATATTAAATTACTTTGAAGTAGGAAGACTTTTTTCCTGTTTATAATGTTACATTGAATTGGTAGGCTCCTTTCAGTAAGAGATTTCTACTCAACATGAATTAATTTGAAATTAACCACCGCAGTGCAAAACCAAACCAGAATCTCCAGTTCAACACCTTATGGTATTGTCCTTTGAAACCTACTAATTCAACTGTCAATAGTAACAGACAAAAGTCTACTAATAAATTATAGGACTTTGGATTTTTCAAGCCGTATTATATATTTATTTGAGTAAGTCCTCAAGTAATTTACAGTTAGAGAAACAGAAAAAAAAAAGTTAATATAATTGATGCAATTGATGCTGAACTGTTTAACATAATTTCTGACTATGTGGAATGCTTAAAAAACTCCAAAGTAACTACGGAACATTCATAATAGACAAACTTCAATGTAATGACCTGAAAACTCAGAAAATATTTTAAAATACTGAAAAAGATAGCCTTCATTCATGTGTTACTTTGGTATTTAGGTTTTTTGTGTTACAATGAAAGAACAAAGCAGTGAATCCAACAATTACATTTTGGACCTTTAATCTGCATTACATGGAAGGAAAAGCAAGCAGAAAAGGTGAGTTAACCCAGTTAATAACTGGCAAGATGAATAGCATCAGCTGTACAGGACTGCCACTTCATAGCATTCCACAGGTAACATCTGTGGCTGAAAAGGAAAGGAAAGATGGTTGGTTAACGAAAGGAGCCAGTTATCTTGCTTTTGAAGAGTTACAGGTTTATTCTGGCAGTGCAACACAATGTATGTCAGAGAAAATGTGGTTTAACTCATTTTACCCCAATGAACTTCATATACTTCATAGGGCTCAGGATGTAAGCAGAGGTGTATGTTCATTCAAGTTGACTTAGTGTAATCTTTATATCAAAATGAAAGAGTTATGCTGGATTATGCTTATGCTGTAAGAGTGTAGATAACTGCAGTAAAGAAATCCTGCCCCTGACCTAGAACAGGAAGCCTTCCATCACCTGAATGCACAAAACTAACAGCATCTCCTTAATCTGGACAGAAAGGAGGAAACTACAAAAATACTTTCAAAGAAACTACTGAAGTATCCCTCTCAAGAACTACCCTTTTAAGTTTCTTTTCCTAACCAAGGCTTAGACAGGTAATCAGTTCTCCAGTTCAAATGAATTCAAGACCAAGTTCACAACTGTATTTATAGCTCCTTAGTCCATCAGAGAGAATGTACCTTTATTCCTCCTGCTATGCAGAAACTTTTCTAGTGAGAGAAGGAGAAAGATCTGAAACTGAATCAGGTTCTGCAAGACCATGCAAAATGAGTTGTAAATACCTACTTTGGCTAAGGTTTCCCTACAGATCTTAATAAACCCCAGAAAATCAATAATCAGTAAATTAGCACTGGTGTAAGTTACAGACCAGTAACACAATATATGCAAAGTGAAAACAATTACACTAGATTATATATACTCTGACTGCCTTGAACAGACAGCTTGGAACATAATGGAAAAAAATCCTGGAACAAATTTGAAGAGGACAGGGAGAGCCATCCTGCCCTGCAAGGAGCAAAGAGGGGGCACAGGGCTGAAGCTGCCCCAGAACAAGTATATTGGGAAACAAGATACAGTGAAGGGGGTGGGGGGGGGTGGGGGGGAACTACAAAAAAAGAAAAAGAAACCTAGAATTATTGTGCGGGAAGAGACCCGATCTAAAAAAAAATTCTACCTAACAGCTTCAAATTCACACTCTTCAAACTCTTCTTTTTTTACTGGAACAGAAAGCCACATTAAAGAAGCACCTAACTGGCTAATACGAGGAGAAGAAAATACAGATCCTTTTCCATTCAAAGTGATACTAAGATAACTTCAGATTTAAGCCAAAGTGTGGTAATAAGGGAAGAAAACAGATGAGATAAAATGGAAAGAAAAAATGGAAAGGTTTCTTCAGAGGCTGCCAAGATTATTTTTTGATAAAGAATTGCATCTTTCCCTGTCTCACAGGAAGCAATCAAAACCCTGAAAAGAAATTCCATGCAGTCAGATTCCACGGATCTTAACATTTTATGGAGCAGACTAATAAAGAAAATTTCTCTTTGCTCTTGCTTTTTGATAAGAACATTCATTATCTAGCAGTAGTTACCATATACCATAGTATACCTTAGCAAAGCTATGTCAGCCATACAGGACTAGAGTATAGTGCATTTTATGACTAAAATCAGTGAAAGTTCTCATTATAAAAACATTAATGGAAAGCCAGTACCAGACATCAAAAACATACACAAGCAGTATGGTGAACATAAAAACCTACTTAATTCTCTTGTGACAACCCTTCACAAAAGCAATGATAACCACACAAAGTATCCATTGTTGTAATGTATAAGCATCTTTTACTGAAAAATACTTACATATATCTGGATCTTTACTTTTCTTTGTTTTGTTACTAAGACTTATCTCAAATCTATTAATATCAGATGAAAGATCACTAGGAGAAAAGAGAGAGAGCCTCAATTAATACTATACATGGCTGGCATTTAAGCTTTTCCTAATTTCATTTCAGTCCCCAGTTATCATTATCAGTGACTTAAATAAGCAAAGATAGGTATCTACAGAAAATTCTGCCCATGCAAAATTTGTCTGAAAGGTTGCTGTTGTATAAGCACATATACAGTATTTTTTAAAATACTGTAAAATTATAAACAAGTGTTAAGAATCTTAAATCCAACACAAACTGAAAGTGAAATTCACTAATTCAAGAAAATTAAAACTTACTCAAAGACAAATTCTTCAGACCACACAGGGTTCTGTCCTTCCCTGATGTGTGTTTTTGCTACTTGGACACTGTTCAGGTAGATGTTACAATATGGATTTGTAAAATGCTTTACTGGGAGTGTATGAGCTTCTTCTACATGCAAAATGAGACTGCTGACCTGAAAAAAAAAACTATTTATTTTTTTGTTGCTAAAATACAAAGCACATTAATGAATTATTTTAATCCTCTATGCAGAGGCTAATGTGAATACTGAATACCAAACTCCTTATTAGAACAGTAGAGACCAAATGTATTGGAACATTTTAAGAAGCACAAGGAACAAAGTAAGAGTAACTCAAATAACTAGTGAAAACAAATATCCAGACCCATGTTTTTAAGGCATCTTGGAGTTACTGAAATGGAAGACTGGCACTTTGAGTAAGAACCATGAACAATTCCAAATACCGTGGTTTACTGTTTGGTGCTTTCCCAACAGAAATTCTCTTGTGAAACACATTATATTGTATTCTTCTATGCAAATAAACACTGTCTTTGCTTTTTGAAGAAAATAATTCCCTTTTTGTTCAGCTTTTGCACCCTGAAGCTCCCAACTGCACCTGTCACTTTATCTGTAAATTCACCTAATTTAGTTCACTTATTTAGAAGTATCCAAATTTCTTTAATGTTCACAACCAAACAGTTGTGGTTTATTACTTTTTATTCACCATTTTATTCCATTCTCTACTGCCTGTAACAAGTAACTACATTCAATGTTCCTCAGATTAAATCATACCAGAAATTCTTAAAAGTATTTCCCTGTTATTCTCCAATCATTACAGACATAGCTATTTAAGACTGATTGCCCTCTCTCTCTGAAGAAATTCTGGCATGTATTTTCAAGAGACCAACAGAAATTAAGACACAAGCTTGGCTCAGCATGTATTTGTTACATAAAATGAGTATCATTAGTTAAATAACATGTATTTACATGTAACTAAAATGTAAATAATGGGTATTTTATGTATGTGTAATACAAATTTTTTGTTGACATGTTGTATGAATTTTTTCAATTTCCCATGTGAGACATATTCGAAAAGCTGCTGACTTCTTTAGACTTTTATTTAGGATTTGCTACTGTTGAAAGGAAAAATCCTGAGACTTATTAATATCATTTTGCACAGAGGAGGCAAAATACTCCTCCACATGCACCTCCAACCCCACAATATCAGCTTCACCTGACGCAGACGTTTATTTGATGTTCCTGGACTGGATTTTCTTAAACTGCAAAACACCTGCAGAGCTTTCATCCAGTCCTAAGAGAGAAGGATGCAGAAGAATGTAATGAAAACCAAGTCAGATACAGCTTCTTGCAGTGGAACACACATATCTGTAAAAAGTATCTGAATTTTCCCTTTAGCTTGGCATAACCTAAGTTTTCTGTAATTCCACAGTACGAAAGTCTGAATATTAAAGCAAATTTATTATCATTACTAAGCAAAACCTCAAAAAGAATTTGCAAATCTGAACCATTTTCTCTTTCAGTATTATCAAGCATTACAAATGGATATACAGTGTGACCTTTGCCAATTTTCCAGTGTAGTGATACTACAAGAAATTGCAAATTGTATATAAAATTAAGAAAACGTTGTTTGCTTCTGAGAAAATTGCATTTAACAAGCCAAATAGGTCTGATTATTCTCTCCAGTAGTCCCATATGGCAGTCATAACACTTTGTACTTCAAACAAAGACCGAACAATTAACAGAGAAATATAGAGAAATATATATATATTCAACATTCTCCAGTTTGTCTTCGGAAGGTGGAAGACGTATTATAGCCTCATTCACTAGTTACTGTCTTCCCAACCATTAAATCCTGTACATTTCTTGCAAAGCACAAAATTTAGGTTTTGACCAACAGTCTTCTCTTCAGTCAGTATCTCAAAGATATGCTATCTACTCTCAAAGTACAATTTAACAATGTCATTAAAACCCCCACAACACTGCTTCACTCATTCTTCACAGCATCTTCCACATCTTAAAAATACAGAAATACGTACTGCATCTATTCTCAGTTTTGTGAGTTAGGCTTCAGTTTTCAAATCCTTCCAAGGAAAAGCTTTCAGCTACACCCCACCAAGTTTCTATTTTTCTATGAAATAATAGAAAGTAAAGAAAGCTGAGTTTTCTCAGCTTTGTTATCTCTTTGTAAACTTTTCTGGGCCAAAGCCATGTTATAAAGAAATCTGAAACAACTGTGTTCTGTATAAACACAGTGAACAGCTTGTTAAGCAGTTTCAAAACCAAATTAAACCAAATGTTCAGGAAACAAAACAGGACATTCTATCTTCTACACATTCTTAATTTTTTTACTTTTTAGAAAACAAAAGATTTTACAGATATGACAAAAATTAAGGAGCATGGAATTTAATTTATATCTTCTCAATTATGATACAGCATACTGCCTCTCAAAGTCAATACACTGACAGTTGTATGATGAATTCCACTACATAATTCTTATGTCATCTCTCCACATTTAACAATTTGCATTAACAATTTTTAATAATTGGCATTAATTTAAAAAGAAAATCTGTGCTTTCCTTTATATACAGAACATAAAAAATACTATATAGACTTCATGCTCTGGTGAATATAGTCTGTTATGAGTGCTCTAAAAAGGTTTCATGTTATTCAAATAACATCAAATGCAAACCTTAACTTCTAATGCAATGTATACATCAGAGCTGTGAACTTGCAGAGCTTAAAACTTAAACAAGAACACTCTATCATTTTAGATACAATCTACTGGTAAAATCATTTCTCCAAAGTAAGCTTCTATCCCACAATTCTTAATCAGTGAACATAACTGTTAAGACAGCTAGTAACTAAAGATACCACATAAACCCAGAAAATCTTACTCTGTGCACCATCAGGGCCAAAGACTATGCATGACTACCAGTTTACATACACAGCAAATGACTGGAAAAGACAGTTCTATGCACTTTGGTCACACATACATGCATTAGCATTTTATTTATTTCACTCTGAAGTAAAACTCTAACTTACTGTGCTGTGTTTTACAGCATGGAAAAGACCTGGAGAGTAAATTTTTTCTTCTGAATTGAACTATGTCAAAAACCATGTATGTTCTCCAGAAACAGGTAACAGAAAGTAATGGAAGTTCTGCACATGGGACCTGACTGGAATTTGTCAAAACTAAAACCCTGAGGAACAGGTAATACAGGTGCTGGATTTTCAGCACCAACCTTCCCCCTCAGAGATCTGCTACCAGTTCATTTTAACACCTGCTCTGTAACCACTAAATATTTGCTTCCTGCTTCGGAAGGGAACATCACTGAACAACACCAGATTTAAAGTTACTTTTTTTAAACTTGGCAAATAAAAGCTCTCACCTGTGCTTGTTCTGGAGTTTCGCCTGCAAAGTAAAAGATGTAATGCTCTTCACTAAAGTGCTGAACTACAATCTGAAAACAGTTTGGCCTTAAAAATAAAAAAAAAACAACAAAAATTAAGTTTAATTAATCTTCACATATTAACAGACACCTTAACTTAACCTGTGCCAAAACAAAGTTTACACTGAAGTAACAGATTTCTCCTGTTTGTCTGTAAGGTGCACTGAATAACTGCATCAATGTTTGTTCATCTACACGTTACCGTCACAAATGGAAAGAGAAAGACTTCCAACAAGATTTATCAGATCTTCAAAAACTGCATTTTGGTTTTGAACGTATTGTGTCATTTTAAGAAAACTACAGTACATGCAACCTGCTTCAGAACACTGACACATTTTTAGAATGGTGTGTACTGAACAAGCACGTATGCTGGCTTACAGTTACGGCAAAAAAACAGCCATCTCAAAACACTTGTGAACTCTCTATTCCTAGAGAGTTTAAAAGCAGTGGAAGTTCAGCATTTTTTCACAACCAGTTAATCATACATAAAGGATTTTTCTTTCAAGAAACAGTATCAACCTAAGGAATCCCCTATATGAATGTGTCCCACAGTTCTTATGACCAGTAAGATGTGTACTAGATCATACACAAAACACTTGAGTGTGTAAGTAACTCTGAGTATAGTAATTGTGCAAAAACAATCTTTGAGGATGTTTACTTATATGAACTAGTATAATAAACAAAGTACTTGTTTTTAAACAGAAAAGAACCCACAGACTTCTAACCAAGTTAGCTTTCAAATACCTACCAAAATAATGTAGAACTTACAGAATTTACAAAAATTCTTTATCTTATTAACTCTTGGTGCAATAGGATTAAAAAAACCCCAATATCCTACCTGCCAAATAAACTGTCATGTACTCCATAGACAGAACACACACTAAGGTCTATTAGTCCTTTGGGTTTTGTGGCTCGTTTTTCACTTTCAAAATAAATAAGCTGGGCATCATTTCCCTCTAATATAAAGTACAAGTTTTTCCATCTCTTTCCTTTACCTGCACAAGAATCAAGCAAATAGTTATAATACTGTCTAAAACAACATGTAAATTTTGTAAATTAAGAAAACAGAAGAGGGCAGTAAAGCTTCTGTCAAATTCCAAAGAGAAGAACAATGCACAGATAATCCCACTTGAATTATAACATCAGTATACGCATTCCGTTTTATACAACATGTGACTAAAACCAGATCCTCTTCACAGATGCAGGTAGAGTTGCAAAAGATTCTTCAAACATCCTCAGTGCTTTCAACAATATTATGAAAGTGCATATGATTTGCCCCAACAATGAGCTCCTCTCAGTGTTATGCCTGTATCTATACAGATTGCGAATAGCGACAATGTGGACCCCCCATTAATTAGATTTTTTTTTAAGAAATGGACTCAACATTAGAAAGTTGCTCCTAAACTCTGACCATTGATTGCATTACAATACCTTAAAACATATAGCAGAAGAACAGAAATGGAAATATTTTATATGCAAACTTAAATCAGAATCAACCTGCAAGCACAACCATATGTAAGAATTTGGCTGGTTCCAACTTGCTGCAGAGAAAGGTTCTTTGAATTACAGTGGATTAGGAGCATTCTGCAACAAATTAATGCTTAAATCAGAGCACCATTTAGAAAAAACTTTCAGCCTTTATTTCACACTTCAATCATCATAAATTCACTGGGGTCTCAATAAACTAGTAGCAAAATTGTTTTCAAAATACAAATGTAACACTCATTTATTATACTATGACTCCTAGGTGGAACAGTAATTTTATTGCATTTAGTCCATATACACTATGTGCATCCTTCTACAAGACAGTACTCTAATTTGCCTCTTTTAGCCTAATTTTTCCAAGCCATTCCCATTTCATTCCTTATTCCATGGCATCTCTCTACATCTCTCAGAATAAACCTTCTCAACAAATGAGATGCTTCCCTTTTTCTGTTCAGAAGGTATAGTTTGGGGTGGTTTGGGGTTTTTTAATGTCTCTTGTATTAGGCTATATGTAAACTCATACCTTCTTTCTTGCTTTTGGTCACTATCCAGATTACCACCTGTAACTTATCCTTCTTGTCATTTGCAGAAATCTTGTTATTGATACCGTTTTTCTGTGTCCATTAATGCTGATTTTTCCAAAAAGTAGAAATATAACACTCGGCAAGGGACCAGCTTCCTCAAAACTTCAAAGACTTGTTCAATGGAAATTCTTCAAGGTAATACTGAAGGTTACACTGAAATAAGTCAAGCTGTCAGCTTTTAATGTGCTTATTGCATGCTATGCTGTGTCAGCGTTAGAACCCTAAAAAGTCACTATATCCTTTGTATGGCAGACTGTGCATATTAAATTTAAGATTGAAAACATACAACCTGACTTGGAATAACAAAATTAAACCAGCTGTTTTCTGCAGTGAATGTACAGATTTACACTATTCTAGCTCTCTCAAACCTCTATCAGCTAGAACTTAGTGACTTCAACATTAAATACAAGCACTTTATGAAAATATATTTCATTTCATGATTTTGAATGCTACCTTTGACAAGGATGCCTAGTTTTTGTGCTGTGCTGATTTTTTCAGAACTGTCAACCTAAATTTTCATACTGCATGTAATTTCATGTATCACATTGTTCTATTCATCTACTACTTAAGGAAAGAGATCCTTCACAGTCCTTACACACTTTCCAGAACCTATTGCCCACTTCAATTTGGCCCTTTCTAGTACCACTAAATTCATTAAACTCAGCTAGAAAGTGCTGATCTCTGCCCTCTAGTGACCAACAATAGGGCACAAGGAAATGGAACAAAGTTGATGCAGGGAAATTTCAGATTAGACCTTAGGAAAAAGTTCTTCACTGAGGAGATGGCTGGTCCTTAGAAAAGGGTATGCAGGAAATGCTCACAGCCTGTCAGGGTTTAAGGAGTGTCCAGATAATGCTCTTAGTCATGTGGTTTAGTTTTCAGTGGACCTGCGCATGATCTTTATGACTCCAGGCCAGTTTAAGATACTGCATGATTCTATGATCCTTATTTGCTTTTTGTCTTCCTTTAAAAGAATAATAGAGGCAAACATAACTCACTTTTTTTCAGAAGATAACCTTTTTTGACAATATTTTTATAAAAAGCATCCTTTGTTTTCCGACGAATTGTATTGTAGATTTCTTTTCCGTCCACTGTATCATTAAGCACTTGTTCTTGGTGCTAGAAAACATGTCAGAAAAACATACTTTAAGCTCAGAAATTGCCAACTATGAAGTTGCAATCAGGCTCATCTTACTGAATGCTACCTAACTCATTACTATTGTTCTCTCATGCATTTAACTAAAGCACTCATTTTTCATACAATACACATGCTAGAAATGTACTGTAACTCTCCATATTTTCCTGAAAGAAACTGAAAGAAAATAGGGGCTTTCAATACAGACAATCTTCTACAAAGTAAGTCTTTTCCATGTAAAAACAAAAAACATGATGTTTCACTGTGTTAAAATTTATGCTAGTCTTTGAAGATTTATCTAGCTTGTAACTGTCTTCTACCAAAGCTCAGAGGCCTGAGATATCATGGATAAACTCTGAAGCAACAAAAATGGTGCAGATCATAATTAAAACCGACTCAAAGTGGCACAGTCCACCATTAATCTCTTTAGAACTCACATGTTGTAACTGAGCAGAATTCAGGACAAGAGAAGAAAAAAAGATAAATTCACACAATAAAGGGTAGTATCTAGAAATGCAAGTAGTAAATATGACCGAGCCAGGTCTGACTTTACTAAGTAAGCTGATGAACAAAAGTTCTTTAGCCATAAAAAAAACCAAGAAAAGCAAGACTATAAAGTAGTAAGGACATCACTGAGATGAAAAGAGACATATGAACTGGTTCTTACATAATATTCCACATTTCTTCCTGTGCATATATCTGTAAGAATTATGATTTTGATCAAAACAACAACAGCAAGATGAAAAATAATTTGGTAATACTAATAGGAATTACAGAACCTACAAAGGAAGCTATATCCATATGTTATGAGATGATAACATAACATAACATGATTATCTATCAAGATAATGTCTTTAACATAAGTGCACAAGGAGTAGTGCACAAAAGAAGACATCTAGTGGCAAATACTTTTAAGTAAACAGCATATCAGACACAGGAATTCCACCAGATTGACTTTAAAATGATGCAAAACTTCTGAATTCTTTTTTCCCGCTCAAAAACACAGAGCATGGTGTTACATGGAAGGGAGGTGAAGGCGAACATTAACTGCACCACTGAGCACTAAATTTTCAAATAAAGTCACAAGTGCATCTGGCTAGGTTAAAAGAATCTGAAGTACTCTCACATGGAAAATGAGTCAATAAAGAGTTTATTAATATAGAAACTGTAAGTTTCACGTATGTGAAAAGCTAAAATGACGACTTATTGCCATTATTAAGAGGAAAAATGAAAAAAGTTAGTAATTAAATTTTCCAAGGAGCAGTCTCAGAATTCTTACTTGCTTTCTGACCCAAGCACATTACTGAGTACAAGTCAACAGCAGGAAAGAATGGGGAAGCACCAACGACACAACACAATTAACAGTATAGGAAAGATTGCAATAACAAGCAATGTATCTCTTAGTGAAACACAGCAGTTACACCTGTTGATACCTGCAGAAAATGAGATGTGAACAGCTGAGTCATTCATTGGAGGACTGGGCTGTGAACAGCTGGCTATGCTAACATACTGGTCCCACATGGATGGACTTAACTTCTGCCATGGCAGCGCGTAAGGTGCTGTGTTTTGGTTTTGTGACTGTAATGGTATTGGTAACGTACCAGGGTTCTGACTTTTGTTGATCAGTACCTGTATACCCTCAAGACTTTCTCCATTTCCCTCTCTGCGCCCTTCCTCAGTAAGATGGCTTGCTGGACAATACGCTGGGAACAGAGATAGCCAGGACAGACGACGCCAATTTATTAGAGAGACACTCCCTGTCATGTAACATCGTGATTAGCAATAAGCATGGGGGCACACAGAGGTCTCAGAGAGCATCTGGGCATTAGTCAGCTTGTGAGAGGTGCTGAGTGTTGCCTTTCCTTTGCTTATAAAACAGTATTTATCTTAACCCAGGAGTTTTTTTGCTTTTGCCCCATTCCACAAGAATAGAGAATGAGCAAACAAAGGTGCAGGTCCTTAGCAGCTCACTAGAGTCAAACCACCACAGAAAATTACATGTATATTCGTTAAGTGCTTTCCAGAGGGAAAGGGAATTATGCATAACATGGTACTACTCCAAATTGTTCTGGCACATGTTCAAGAAAGCTGAGTTCACACCAAAACTGGTAGCAGCAAGACAACTATGAAAACATTACAAAGAGACAGGATCAGCTTCTGTGTGCCTAGCTTGGTGAACAGAAGAAATGCTCTCATATAAATAAAAAAGATGTCACAAAGGGGTATGAATTGACTGCAACTCTCTTTAGGGAGGATAGGAAGAGCAAATTTCTGATTTCCACTGAAACAGGAAAGCTTGGGAACAGAAAAAGAAAAGAATAGGTATGTAAATTTTACAACTAGTTAAAAGCTCATGAAAAGGTAATGATGTAGTATGCTTATTACTGGTGATCTCTTAGAATCAATTTCTGCTATGGGACAAGTGTGCTGCAGAACAAGTGCCGCAGTCCCAGCCCCGCAATCACTCCTGAAGCTTTTTGGTGTGTATAGGTTTCCTGTGACAGGGAAAAAACCCCAGACACTGAAGAGAGGGCAGACTGGCTTCCCTTAATATGGGATTAAATCAAAGCATGAGCCCAGGAACTAGGGGCGCAGAGTAGAGGTCAAACACCTCGTAACATAAACAGAACTTACCATACTTTCTGTTTACTATAACCCAGTCTTCAGTAAGTGTATGTATTTGAGGATAAAATAAAAGAAACAGATGAGCTGAAAACATTGAAGCTGTTGATGACTGACTACTGGAGATTATGCTGTTTAACTACCACTGGTATCTCTGCTGGTATCTGTTCATAAATTGATTTGATAGTGATTCAGTGTGTGACTTCAACATCAAAGGCTCAGAGATTAAATCCTACCTGCATTGGAACAGGATCTTTTAAGTAATATCCTTCAACAATCTGTTCTTTTCTGTAGTGCTCAATGATGTCAGCAATACTGTTCCAATAAGAAAAAGAATATTGAAATGTTAAACACATTAATTTTTCCACCGTTTGAGAATCTGCTTTTCCATAAAACCACAAAAAATGTTCCCTCAAAGTTTTAATAAAATTAAGTGTTAATCATCATAATCTTATTTGAAAGGAATGAGGGTTTACTAATATACTGAAGTCAAGAAAGTTCATAAAACTGTATTCAGAATGTATTAACCTAAACTCTGCAAAATATTTTAATGACTTGCTTAAAATGTCAAATTAGGACACTGCACTTTCCACAGTCAGGTAATACATGTGCATTACCTGCTTTCCAACCAAGCTGAAAAATTGCTATTTCATTGGCAATAATTTTCCAAGTCCTAGAGCAATTAGATAAGTGGAATGGGACATATTCTGAGTGAAGTGCAATCCCCTTCTAGAAGAACAGGAATAGAAAACAGAAAAGGTTGGTAGTAGGGCTTGTACAGATTACAACTGGACATCACTGAGCTATTCTTTCAAATACTCATGTCAGTAGCACTCCTCTACAGGGATGCACTCATTCTAGTCATCAGATTGAGACTGCAATCACATTTGGAAGGCTCAGGAGAGACGTAGTGACAGATACAAGCTGAAATTCAAGGAATTTAAGTTGCTCTAATTTATTTTCACACTACTGAAATTCACATTGTAATAAAGAACAGCAACAGGGACATCAACAGAAATTAATCATTTACATGCAAATATCCATCTAGAAAAAGAGCTAAGTAATTAAATAGACAAAAATATACTCAGTGTGACTTCTCAGTTCATGCATACTCAGCTGTGTGTGCGAAGATACAAATAAGGCATGTGTGCAATGCAGGAACAATAGCTAATACTGTAAAAAAACTCAAAAACTTCTAAATAAAGCTATATCAAGATATAGCTTTTGGTTGGCTTTTCTATTTTATTCTGAAGCTATGAACTAGGCAAACTTGATAAAATTACCTTCCCACAAGCACTTTTATTTTTCAGATATGTAAAATGAGGTTAATGTTTCTTTCAGTTTTAATGAAATCAACTAGTTAATTTCAATTTTTACTGAGATGCTGTCTGTATATGCTGTTTTCTACATAAGAATTGCAACTGTGTCACACTACAAAACACAATGACTCAGTCATTACATTTTACAAGTTGAATAGCTACTAGCAACATTTGCTAATCGATCAAACAGCATTACATGAATTTTCTGACTCATCAAATTAGGAATACCTTGACCTTCAATGCAGCATCTACTTCCTTGATTAAAAATGCCATTAGGAGTTCCTCAATGTAAGGAGCAGGTGCCTGCAAAATTTCTGCAATTTTGTAATATGGGCCAAAGAATAAAGTCAGTTGTATTTAAAAACTCTTTCTGGAGTTAGAGTAACATTTAGACTAGGAATTCCAAGCCTTGATGAAGCATCTAAGGGCTGTGTTCTTCATTATATGTTTGAAGTTCCAGCAAATTTACCAACCTTACACACACAGAAATTTGAACTGAATATCACCTTAAGAGTATAGTTGTAATTCTCCCAAACATACAACAAAAACAAAGATTTTCTTTGACACTAAGGATGACCTCTAGAAAACTACATACCAAAATACTAAAAGAAATTCTTAAAGCACTTTGTCATAATTTATTGCTGCTTAACTTTAAAATCTTGTTCTCTGTTCGGCTGTATAGAATCTCTTTTAGACAAATATAATCTACACACCAAGTGAATCCAGCACTGCATTATAAAGTAATCTGAAGCAATAACAAGGTAGTATCTTTCTGAAAGTGTACTATTTATTGTTACAAACCCATTTGAGACTAATAAGAGTTCCACTAACTAGATGATTAATTTGACATCACCAAGGATGGGGGGCTCGTGGCCTATCATCCTCATCCTAAGCCATGCAACTACAAATTGGCATTTACTTCCATGAAAGGCTGACCCTGCAGCTAGCCTAGTTTTCAGTAAGGATGGCTGGAGGCCAGACTGATTAATGAAGAAGGTATTCTAGCAGCCTGGGTGTGAAATGGGCATAGGTTCCTAAGAATCCAATTATTTGCCTCACAGCATCATGTGAGTGAAGTCATACGAAAAAGTCCACTGAACTTAGTGAGGAGACCTTGATATTTTCTCAGACACAGCTGCTAAACCTCTACCCAATCAGAAGTGACAGAAATTCTCTATTGTGGTAAGAATGCCCTTGTTCTAGGTGAGCAGGTCAGGAAAAATGCTGATTTTTTTAAGGCAGGCAATGACCTCTTTTTAAGGAGGAAGGTGAGTTCTCACTACTGAAAATTCTTCCAGATACAACAACTCTAAAAAAATACTATGAAAGACCGAGGTGTACTGATAGTTTCTCCCATAAAAGGGGAAAGACCTCATTATTTCTCTGTTTTGTACAAATTACTATTTTTTTGCATCAATGGCAAAAGAAATGCATCATAAGTTTGTTCACTCTAAATGAACTGATCAATATTTCTGCTCCAAGTACCAAGCACCTACTTCAGTGTAATTTAGTAATTTTTTCAACAACGAAGGCATTTATCCCCTTTCTTGTAAATACCCATTTCTATTATTTGAAAACTCTATTGATTGTCTCAGATAAAATTAGCATTTTTATTTTCCCCTTTTCAAATAGACAAGAACGCATGTAGAAGCTTCCACGCTGCTTCAAATAGAGTAATCTCTTAATTAAAGATACACAATTTATGGATCCACATGATCCATTCAAACTACAATTTACAGACTGAAGCCACTGTTTGGCAGAACAAGCACAAATACTTCAAGAGAAACAAGTTACACTTAGGTTATTTAAGCCGTAAGAATCTGCTCAGTTAGTACTAACTACTATGGAAATTAGAGAAAATATTTAGTATAAAGGAAACTACAGTCTTAAAATCATAGTAGTAAATAATCACCAGGAGCAAATTATGCAAGCACAAAATAGCACAATTCCTTCTGCCACAAGAACTCACCTATTATAGTATCGGCCTCCCATCATAAATTGATTGTTTGATGTTGGACATATTTTAAAACGCTGAATATTTTCACTGGTCCGGAAATAAAGTGAATAATCACCAGGAGTATTATCTGAAGGCCTCACAAGAAAACTGCACACCTGACCAACTGAAAAGACATCATAACACTGTTATTTTTCTTAGTGATATATGTAAACCCTTATAAAATTCCATTTCTACATAAATTAGAAAGAACTGCACACCTGAAGAGATACAAACCCTGTAAAGGTAAATTACAGCAGTGATCCCAAACTAGAAGAACTAGTACTAAACCAGCAGAATTAATGAAAAACGGTTCCACTGTAGGCTGCAACTTAGCCATATCTTCGCCATCTCTTTAAAACATCATACAAAAAAAAAGCTTCATAACATTTTCAAATCTCTG
>JAWWMS010000134.1:162476-179011 GCA_035048045.1 Chlorospingus semifuscus | reverse complement strand
TCCTCCCCTGGGCGGAGCATCTCCCCATGGGATGCTGGGATTGGATCAGCCCTGCAGGGACACTCAGTGGCCATGGAGAGCAGAGATCTCCTGGAGGGAGGAGTGACTGTGGGAGAGATAAAGAAAACTGCCCCAGGAACAGCAGAGAGCTGCCCCACCTCTGACAGGTGGGAAATAGAACACACTCAGCCCCAGCCGCATCTGGCAGCCTAAGACAGCTGTGCAGCCCTGAGCATCCTTGTCTGGAAATTCCCCTGGCATGCTGCTCATCATGCATGGGAGCACCATGCTGAGGAGGGAAACCCAGACATTGTGGCTTGACTTAGACATCAAAGCTGTGTTGTAATAACAACATCTCTAAGAGCTTGATGAGTAATTAAACTCATTTCAAAGTTACAGGTAAGCAGTTCTTCACATTTTAACACATCCTATAAGACTTTGGCTGCAAAATAGTGGGGTTGAGTACATGGAATTTTAAAATCATAGAAAGGCTTGGTTTGGAAGGGACCTTAAGGATCGTCTAGTTCCAAAAAAAGCCCAAAAACCAACAAAATACTTCAGAACTTGGTGGTATGTGGTGTTCTAGATGCCTTTTGATGTTTGATTCCTAGCATCACTGTGTATGAAACTACTTGTTCAGTAGTTTCCTAAATAACAAATGGGTAAACAATTTTTTACACTGAAGTGTAACAAAAATATGTCAGAGAAAAATAAGTATGTTAAAGAGCCAGAGAATTCCAGGGGGGTTAAGGATATACTCTTTAGAAATACAGCTCTAAACAAACTGATAGGGAAATGGTTGCATGCTGAGTCTGGCTGATTCTGGAAACAGGAAGAAATTACACTCCACTGTTCTTCCAAATTAGTCCCCTTGATAGAGGCTGCATAAGTACAAAATAGAAACTGAGCCAAATGGGGCAAATTATCTTAATTTTTGTTAATTCGTTTATGTGCTGTCACAATACACTGATTAAAAAAAAAGTCTCGAACTGTTTAAAATGGTGCAATAATAGAGCCAATATTTTAGAAGAAAAGAAGGGTAAGACTCCTAAAGATTATTTATTTTTTTGGAAGCAATACATTTAGATTTACATAAATCTAGGGCGTGTTACCAGTTTGTGGTGGAATATGCTGAGCCTTTGCTTTACAAGGCTGAAATGTATTTGTGTCTCAGGAAAGCTGCAAGTGGTACGTGTTCCAAATGGAAAGGTGTGTTTTAAATGGACTGCCTGGAGATTTGGAAATTGGATTCTTCCTTCTAGCATAACCAGGCAAATCTGCAAAGCAATTGCCAGGTGGCAGGGCTGCTCAATCTGGGTTCCTCTGGTGGCTCACATCATGGGGCTCTGTGCTAGAGAGCACTGAACAAATGGAAAGGAGCTTTGTTTTTCCACAGCTAGTTCCTACATTTGCATCCCAATCTCAAGTGTTTCATCTCAGGTACATTTCTTACTCAGCCACTGAAAATGGTGTGTGCAGAACTGCTTTGAGCAGAGCATTAAGCAGACTATCTTAAGATTTTTACTGGTTTTCTTTTTTTAACCAAGTGTTTGTTTTAATGTTGCAGCTTCCTAGAGTTGGGAAGGGAACAGTTCTGTGTGTGGAGCAGCACTGAGCCCTTCATGTGTGGTTACAGCCTCTGAGTTATCACAGATCACTGACACAATTAAGATGCCAAACTTGAAGCATCAGTGCATCTCAGTAATTTATCAAAAAACAAGAGGAGGCAGGCTAAATGCCCTTGCTTTTTTTGTTGTTTTTTTGAGAAATGTTGGTAGTTTGAGAGCTACTCAAGTTGTCCAGGATCTGAAATCATTGCTCCTGACAAATCAATTATCCTGGCAATACAGTTGGCTACCTGTATGTGTGCTCCCATTTAAAGGGAAATATTCTGGGTTTTGTGAGGTTACTCCTCACAGTGAATTTATGATGGCAGTGATCTCTGTGAATGAATGACAAAGTCATGAGCAACTTCTGCAGGTTACTCTGATGGTGTATCAGCAGAACCTCCAAGGCAAAACTGCTGTTGTCAATCTGTGTCACAGACATCTTTTATGAAAAATCCTTTCCTTAGGATTTTTCCTCCGGAGAAGCTGAGAGACCTCAGGAACAAAATGTAAACAATGATTATCTGCTGTTGTGAAATGCAACAGGTGCATCTGTGATTGGTCTCATGTTGATCGTTTCTAATTAATGGCCAATCACAGTCAGCTGGCTCAGACAGAGAGTCCAAGCCACAAACCTTTGTTATCATTCTTTATTATTCTACTCTTAGCTAGCCTTCTGAGGAAATCCTTTCTTCTATTCTTTTAGTACAGTTTTAATATAATATATATAATAAAATAATAAATCAAGTCTTCTGAAACATGGAGTCAGATCCTCATCTCTTCCCTCTTCCTCGGACCCCTGTGAACACTGTCACAGACTATTACTCCAAATTCTGCCATTTTACCATTTTATTACTCTTGGGTGCTTACTTTAGCAACCTTACTGAAGATTACCGTCTAATCCAACGGGACTTCTAGCAGAGCTGCTTTCCAGCTGGGTGGTCCCAGTATACACTGATGCCTGGGCTTGTTGTTCCCAGCTTCAGGAGTTTGCATTTCTTGAACTAGACAATCTTTATGTCAACCCATTTCTCCATCCCTCTGGATGACAGCACAAACCTCTGGCATACCACCCACTCCTCCAAATATCTGCCTAATATCTGCCATTGTAATATCAGCAGAAAACTGAGGGTGCACTTTCCATCACCAACCAATTTGCAAATATTTAATCTCATGTCACGTGATTTGATGGTAGGAAAGCACTGAATTAATGAGTTACTGCCTGTTCTTATAAGAGGTCAGGCATAAAAATAGAGTCATATAAGAATAATAACAAATGGTTGGTTTGACAAGATGTTTGTATGTAAAATTGTTGATATACAAACTTCACAAAGAGTAAAATATTTTACAAATGTCTGATGTACAAAATTGTATAATAATGTTACCGTGCTATGGTCTTCCTTCACAGTCCGATGATAGAGAGTGAAAGCCTGACTTTTCTTCTCCAAGTCTATGTGCAAAAGAGAACTCAGCAAGTCCTCCATCTAATTTGAAACTGTAAGCTTAAACATTTGAAACCCATCCGGCTGGAGATTCAACCGGACAAGGTAAATGCTGTCCCATTGCTGTATCCATTGATCCTGGTTTTCTCTTAAGCAAATGGTTAGGGGGAAGAATTATCTCTCATCAGAAGAGTTTGGCACTTCTTTAAGTGCCAAAGAACTTTAAAGCCAGAACTTTCTGACTTTGAGAGCCAGTGCCAAACAAACAAGGGAAGATATAATGTCTCTGTTGCAGGAGAACTAAGATTAGATTAAATTTAAAGGGTTTTTCTCCCGCTCCTGTAATGGCAGTATTGAGAAGTGTGTTAAGTACTTTGTGCTTATATTTAGGCAACCATAGGTGATTCATTAGATCCCTGAGTACAAGTACAGTGAAGTATCATGCAACAGTTGATATCTTCTCCCCCAATACAGAATTGACCAGTTCCTTTTTAAAAGTAATTCAGAATATCTGAGTCATTAAGGGTCTGTCTCAGAGTGCTATTTCCACCATGTTGCTGTTTTGGTGGTTTGCCTAACATATGAGTTATCTACACTAGCTTTCTTCAGTTTTATATTCATGGCCTTATCATCTCTAGAGGAAAAAAAGTAGCTAATATTTTGAAACAGAATACCATAAAATCACAGAATAGTTAGGGTTGGAAGGGATGGGATCTCTGCAGATCCAACCCCTCTGCCATGCCAAGGCAATGGTGGGTTTTGAATATCTCCAGAGACTCTACATCTTCATTGGGCAGCCTGTCCCAGTGCTCTGCCACCCACATGGTAAAGAAGTTCTTCCTTATGTTGAGATGAGATTTCTTGGGTTTTATTTTATGGCCATTATTCCTCATCCTGTTGCTGGGCATCACTGAAAAGGGTCTTGCACCTTCCTCTTGGCACATGACCCCAGGATGTTTATGTGCATTAACAAGATTCCCTCTCAGTTTTCTCTTCTTTAGAATAAACAGGCTCAGGTCCTACAATCTCTCCCCATGAGACATGCTTCAGACCCCTCACCAACTTTGTGTTGCCCCATCTGGACCCTCTCTAGTAATTCCTTGTCTTTCTTGTCTCTCTGGAGATCAGAAGTGAACATAATATTCAGGATGTGACCAAACTCAATATAACATATTATGAATTATTCTCTTCCCCTGTTTCTCCACTCTCCAGTATTGTTATCTGGCTTTCTCACCAATGATTTGTGAGGAGGAGGCTGTTCTCTACAACAAGAGTAAAGGTAATCTTAAATAATCCAAGAAACCTGAGCAAATCAGCTAGCATAATTTCATGTTAAATAGATTTAATTAGCACTACCAGTTAAACTTCTTTACTACTGACAACATAATCATCACCACTATCATCATCATCTCATCGTCATTATTAAAAACTACAGAATAGATTATCAATAATAATAATAATAATAATAATAATAATAATAATAATAATAATAATAATAATAATAATAACAACAGAAACAAAATATTACATGTGCCTTAGTAGTACCAAACTGCTTTAGTTTCCTCCAGTAACCTTTCTTTTCCTTCTCCTATCATGTATTCAGTGTCTTCGCTGTCTTTTTTATATCGAAGGCCCAAAACAATTAAACAAACAAGTAGTGCAGCCTTTGAATTCTCTCTATTACTTCCTGCCCTACCTTCCATTTAGATATATAAATACTTCTTCTAGGAAAGTGTTTTGTACTTTCTTACCTAACTCAGCTGCTTAATATCCGATCCTTATCTCATGTTTTACTTAAACATTTGCCCATCTACCAGTTAACAGGTGTTAAAGTTATTTGAGTTTGTATATTATATTGTATATTTGTATAATTATATTGCCATATTTTCTGTGCAAGATAACATTGCAAGAGAGTATTTTTGAATGCATAACTCCCCAATAGTTATAGTATTACCTTAAATTTTTTAGCCTTAAGTTATAAGAAGTGTAAGTATAGACTCTCTGCCATAAGGCACATATCCCATGACCATGCACTCATTTTAAGACAGATTCAGGACAGGTAAACTGTAGCTAAACCTAGAAATTTGAATCAAGATCTGGAAATGTAAGAGACTTTGAAGGCAGCAGAAGGTGGTACAGTGCATCAAAGAGTGAAAGAGTAATTCCACTGTGAAACAAACATGTTTGATCTCCATAAGTAAATGATTCTCCATAGTATTGTATGTCTTAACACAATCAGCTAAACTTAGGCACAGTACCTCTGCTGAAAATCTGTGGAAGCAATTTCCAGAGGCTTCCTCAAAACAAATTCCAGGAACAATCTCAAAGAGTTAAATACAGCAGCTCATTTGTTTGTGAAGCACAATGGGACTCATTGCACTCTGTTTACTTCATTTATGTTTTTACTCGCAATCCTCAAATGTAGAAACAGTACAGCAAAAGAACAAAGAGCTGATACAGATGCTGTACAATGAAAACATATTTCAAACTCTATTAATGGCATTCAGAGAGAAGAAAAAACCCAGCTTAGGTAGCATTTGATTATATTGATTAAAAATAATCTTAGTGATAACTTCCTGAAATTAATAGAATGCTTTTCTCTTTTTTTCTTATTTTTCGGGTTTTTTTCCATTTCTTTTCTTTTTGTTTTCTTTTTTGCCCCTTTTTTCTTTTTTTTTTGGGGAGGGGGAGGCTGAAGGAATATTTTATATGTTTTATATTTTATATAAATATAAAATTATTTTTTCTATTTTACTAAATACCAAATCTCTGTGTGTGGTACACTGTAAAGTCTGGGATTTTTTTATAAATGTAAGTTATGCCACTCATATTTAGGCTTTCCTATCAAATTGCTTTAATAATGGGACCAAATATAACATACAAACTAAAAAATTTATTTAATTGTTCCCCTTCTTGCCACTGTCAGGTCAAGATCTGTAAGACTAACATGTACCTGGTCCTATTTATATATTTATTTTTAGTTATCTATTATCTGAGATTTTTTTGTTACAGTTAATGAGTTAGAGCTTGAAGACTGAATAATTTGTTCTCAGTTTATTTAGGGTTTCTGAAACAGAAAAGATAAGGAAGAACAAAGAAATAATTTCTTCCTGCCACTTGTGCTGAAATGAAGTTAGTTTACCCTTTCTCCTTGTATGAAATATTCTTGAAGGACTGCTTTTTTTTTGTATTTTGTTATTCCAGGACTCTGTGTGGCACCCGTCCCCACTTTTTCTCTCATATACTTCAGTGATGGTATTTTTTTCTTTGTTCCAGATCAAAGAAAGTTTTGCTGCTTTTATTCAAATCCTAGAGAGCTGGACAGCTGCCAGAGATTCCATCAGATACCTTAAGCTCTAATTACTCTCAGCTCATATGGATTTTCAGTTCACCTATGTCATAGGAAACAAGTATTTTACTAACAAGCCTTTAAGCTTTTATAAATACATGACAGCAGTAATCATTAGCATGTCCTGGCTACTGTTTTTGTGTTTTGAGTGCATAGTTAAAAACATTCAAGCCCTTAGATATATCCAGAGGCTGTGTAAAAAAAGTACAATAACTGGTGGTTTGATTTCTCCATTTTACAGACATAGTATTTTGCATCAGTGGTGTATTGAATTATACTGGAACTGTTCAAGACCAGTTGGATGAGGTTTGGAGCATCTGGAAGATGTCCATGCCCTGTCATAAATAGCTACAACTAAATAAAATGAGTCCCACTCCGTGTGTGTGTGTATTCATACAAGTATATGTCCATCTTTCATCATGTATCTTTGAGCACCACCATATCTAACAGACCTTGAAGGGAAGTCCTTTTGTTTGAATCTTGGAAACTGTGTTAGCATCTTTCAGTAGTGCAGTTCTTTATCTGATTCATGTCAGAGCTCCTATTTCAGTGTTTTGTACTCATGAAATCATGGACTGATTTGGGTTGGAAGGGTCCTTACAGATCATCCAGCTCACCCACCTGCCACGGGATAACTTCCACTAGACGATGTTGCTCTAAGCCCTGTCCAGCCTGGTCTTCAACACTTCAAAGGATGGGGCAGACACAGCTTTTCTTGGCAACCTGTGCCAGGGTCTTAACACCCTCACAGGGAAGAACTTTGTCCTAATATTTGATGCAAACCTACACCCTGTCAGTTTAATACAAACTTCAAGCTAGCATCCCATTCAGCTTCTGATTTCCCATACAGCAGCCATTTCAGACAGTTGTAACTGAAGGATGATTGCTGTCTTCACCTGCCTTCCAGGACATTTCTGGGAGACCACATATGCTGGCAGTCTCCTTTTATTTATGCCTTTTTGGGTTTTGCAAAAAGATGCATTAATTTCTTTTTATTGCTTTTTCCTATTCATAAGGGCATTAGCACTCAGAGAGATTGCCTGTGAACAACAGAGCTTGTTGTGATCCACACATCTATCACTTATGAATTAAGAAGAAGAAGAAATAATAAGAAAATCAGGTGGTATTAGAGCAATGCAATAATATATTATTCGATTATTTCGGTGAAAAAATATCTGAAGATTGAAGCACTATGTGCATGATGTCACCTCTCTTCACGATGAGAATGAACCAACTGCTCTAGACCATTCATGATTTCTTTCAAAACTGAAATCATGCTCTTTTAGTCTCCAGCTAGTGGAAAGGTGTCAGATGCAGTAGTGCTATGTGACTTTCACTTTTAAGCCACTATTTAATTAATTACTTTGCAATTACTCTTGCCTATTTGTATTTGTTCAAAGCAACTGATTTCATTTATAGTAAAAAAATCTATGCCCTTCATATACTTAATTTTTATGCAACAGAGTTCTCGTGGTTCATGTTTCTCTGGTGGCTTTCATTCAGCTGTTTCTATTTACATATCTTAAATCATCAATATTCAAATGCACAGTGTATGTTAGAAGACTTAAAAGTATATCATTAGTTTAAAACTTGCAAGATAACCTGCAGAACTACTTGCATCAGAGTGGCCAGAGTAAGATTCCCATAAACTAGTTGTGAGCAGTGTCCAGGTTTTGTTCATCCCATGTGCTACACCCGAATATGCAACCTTCACATATACATGACTTTTGCACCCTTATGTTCTCTGAAGGAAAGATCATAGATTGTAATCACACATGTATTAAACACGTAAGTATACAGATGATATTGTAATTAAATGACAGAAAAGATAAGACTGTTATCCTGTCCATTGCAGTTGGGGAAATTCTTTATAAAATCAATAGAGGTTCATAAGGACCTCCAGTGTATCATGAGATAGATGTTAAAGAGGGGGTGAATCATCCTTTGGAGATTATTTAGTGACAATACGGGGCACCACTGTAATGTAAACTAAGTCAACTTCTAGATTGCTCTAATATGAACTTCATTTGTTTTCATTCAGAAGCACTAAACCACTTATTGCCAAGATGTGTTGATGATAGGAAAAGAGAAAAAGCAACATTTTTTTAAAAAAAGTATTAATTAGGATTTTATAACCCCAACAAAATGCAGAAAAAGGAAATATGTACATTGACTTCAGCAGGCTTTGAATCTTGTCTTCAGATTTTATCAAGGGAGTTCACCATATGCATAGATGTATTGACACTGTCAAGTACTAGCACTCACTATACAAGATTTGTGAATGCTTCTTCTCATCAGATCATCTGTCTCTGAGACCTTATGTTTTAGGCTTTGTGAGATTGGTAGAACAGAGGAATGTCATATTCCAGCAAAAGAGGAAATGTTCCTCTGGATGAAGCTGAATAAAATCATGTCTGTTAGTCACTGAGGAGCTGTCTGTGTACAGTACAGCAATAAATGTAAAGCAAGTAATCCTTCCTTTGCTTGTTTTGTAAAGACATAGAAATACTTATATTTGAAAAAGAACCAAAGCCAAGAAGCAGACGTTAACATCCGTTAGGTATGCAGCCTGGTTTCTTAAGATCTGTTTCATCTTCTTCTAAAATGAAAGTGTTTTTCTTTGCTCCAAGCCTGACATGCAGCCTTGCATACCTTTTAGTAATGCTGTTAGATTCAGCCTCTCATACTCAGTGTCTTTCACAATGTAGAATTATGGTAGGAATTAAATTTTATTTATTTCATACTTATCCTGGAAGTAAGTACACATCTAGTGGAAGGTTCCCCTTACCATGACATATGGTTTGGAACAAAATCATCTTAAAGGTCTCTTCAACCCAACCTATTCTATGAAATCTGACCTTGTTTCCTTGCACATTTGTAGCATATATGCATAACTCATTTACCCCTTTGCTTCTTCAGCCTGGCTGACTCTTCAGAGCCATAACTATCTGCTAGTCCTGTAGCCCTTGTGGATTTTTTTTTCTGTAGAAGAATCAATAATATTTCTAGACTAGCTCTAATATAACATAGTAAAAAAAAACCTGAACGAACAACCAAAAGACTTCTTTCTTCTCTGTGATGCTATTCTTATTGTAAATTTGGTTTATCAATACTTTTCCACTCAACCAAACTCTGAATTATATAAGATATTTATTTGGATAAGGACTTTGGGACAGTTGTGGTTTTGGATTTTTTTGGTTTTTGTTTTTTTTTAGGACGGCAAGTAAACCCCATTTGGCTTACTATAGCAGTGCTTCTGGGACTGGCTGCAAGATGTTTCGGCTGTCATTGCTCCTTACAATTCTGAGTTTTGGGTTCTGCTTTCAAAACAAGGTATGAAGCCTTAAGTTGGAATGTAGCAGACATTCATGTGACTATATATTCACATTGATATTGATCTACAATACTGTTTATTTTACAAGACTGGCAGGAAGCAACACCTTGGCATTTAAATACCCTGCCTGCATGCAGCTCTGACAAAACAAGTTACAGATTCATTCGACCTTTTTTTCCCCACCCCCCTTTCATATGCAAGTATCTCTGGAATCATCTTCTGTAATCAAGTAGGGAAAAAATTCTACAAGCTCATCGGATGGTGCTTGACCTTTTGGGCATTTTCTTCACTCTGAAGTGTTATTTTGCAGTTATTGAGATTAGGTTCTCTTTCCTTAGGCACCCCTTGCTTTCCTAATATTTCAGTAATCATTTCTTCTCAGGCTTTGGCTTCCACTATTTATTTATTAACCTCAAAAAAATCTGCCTCTTGTAGTGATTTTGCTGATTCATCATTTGTCCTCTATGGATCCCTCTGAAGGTACTCCTGTAGCTATCAAAGTCACCAACTAAAAGTGAATTCTTGTGGTTAACTTGATCTTATTCTTCTAAAGGGCATTACTTTCCACATCTTAACATTTTTTAGTATAAGAGCTCTGCCTGTCTTTATCTTCCTCCCTTTATATTTATTTATTTAGTGTAGTCTGGATCATATTTAGCAAAACAAAGTAGTGAAATAATTGGTAGACTCAAATGTCTACCCTCTGCCTTTCTACAAAATGTTTATTTGAAGGGGATCAGTAGGGCTAACTGATTAGGATCAGTCATGTTTTCAGACATGGAACCATCTCAGAAAGCATTCTCTCTTGCCTGAGCTAAAGCATTTTTAATGCTGTCATGATGTCATATGGCGGGGAGGTATCACTTTGGTCACATTGGGTCAGCTGTGCTGGCTGTGTCCCATCCCAGCTTGTTTGTTGTGGTGCAGAGGGGTAAACAGAGAAAACATGAGTGCACTGTGAGCACTGTTGACACTGATCTGCTATCAAAGCTTCTCTAGCCTGAAATCCAAAGCACATGACTTTATGGGTTGCTGTGGAGATAATGATCTCCATCCCAGCCAGATCCAGTCCAACCAGTAATAATGAAAAATCACTTACTATAGGAGAGAAGAGGAAACTTTATGTAGAGCCCTACAATTTCTTTTTTAGTGATGTGCCATTTAATTGTTTTTAAATAATGAAAAATATTCCATCCACTTTGTGTGGGGCAGCTGAAAGTAGTATCTTTTTGTGGAAGATTTCAGCAAATCTTTATTTCTTCTGAAAAAAAGTAATTTTCTTAATAGTGAGGAGGAATAAATTGCAAAGCAAGTTCATTACGTTTGCAAGAGGACGCTTGTAAAATTAGTTATCTTACTCCAAGGTGAGATAAAAGCCATGTATTATTTTAAAGAAAAAACACACACAAAATCCCTCAAAACTCTAAATAAAAATGCATACCAAGAAGTATATAAATAGCACAGAAGGAAAATGCTTAGGATAAGGTGTAATTTATTTGGTGTAAACTTAAATCATAGCTTTATATTGTAATCCAATTTAAATTTTGTGCAAGGTTCACAGGTGCTGATATCAGAGTTGAAGGATATTACAAAAACATCTTGATTGCTAACCTAGGGACAATTGATAACTTAAAATTTTAAACTTTCATGAAAATTCATCTGATTCAGCTTTATGAGACTTTATATATGCTAAAGTTTTTTTTATACTTTAAGTATTTTTCCAACTAGCAGTATTATGGCTTCTCAATGAAAGATAAGTGTCTTTCAGTGCTGAATGTCAGAAATTTGAAGAACAGAGTCGAAGGCAATGGAAAATTGGGAAAAATCTAATTCTAAGACCTGAAAGCCACTTCAAACCCCCAATGTAAAGTGTACATTTTATAAACTAGCACTGTCACAAAAAATTACAAAATTATCTGTTGTCTAAAATGGGAAAAATCCAAATGAATACAAATGTTGATGTTGAACTTATTTTCAAGTCAGGAAAAGGAAATACTGTGGAAATAAGCTGAATAAATTATCACAGAATATTTCTATTCAAACAGCAGATGCTTTTAATTACTATTCATTCAACCAGTAAATTTGCAATGCTCAACCTAGAGTTTTCCTTGTTTGAAGGACCTAGATATTTAAAATTTGTAGTATTTTTCATCTTTTTTTAATTCTATCTGGAATCCAGTCAGAACCTCAGAAAAAAAAAAAAAAAAGAAAGATTTTTCTATCCTTTTTTATTGTTCCATTCATTACTGACCCTGAGAAGGAAGTCATTGTGGTCTTTAAGTGAAGAAAAGTTATAACTGCTTTTTATTTACCTGAGAGCTGATAAATCTATAATCTATGAAAGATTATTACAACATTTTATATGTATGTTTGTTATCCCAATACAGCAGTTTGCTGTACACAGCAGTTTGCTTTATTAGTAAATTGCAAATGAAGTGGAATTTTCAAGTTAGATACATTCACATGTACACATATATATTCACAACCTCAGTTCCTGATCCTACAAGTTGCAATAATTGAGAAATATTTTTTGGTTTATTGTGTTTCATATGCAGAGAGGAAAATCTCATTTTTCCCAATTTACAAAGCTGCTTTTAAGAGCGAGAAAGAATTAAAGTCTGGATTCAGTATAGACAACTCTGAGTCCTTTTGGAAACATTTGAATTCCCTCACAAGACACAAAAAAAGTTTAAAAAAAATAAGAGGAGTTCTTTCTGTTTAGGTCTTTATGTAAGAAGGGGAAATAATGTGGTTTCTGATGATATGTTGGATATTACAGTTGAACTGTGCAGTAGGACTTGCTTTGAGAGTTATGTGAACATAGCAATGCTAGTGTAAGTATTAAATCCACCCACATGATAAGAGCTGAGTTACCAAAATGAACCTCAAAGAATACATGAACATCTGCTTAGTTTTGTGGGAAATGGATTTATGGAGTTTGATAGAAGGCTTATATAGTATGTATTTGTACAAAAACTTGGAGATAAGAAATCTAATTTAGAAATGTTATGGAATAAGATATTATTGAAAGAGAAATGGAACTAGAAACAAGTTTTAAAGAATGGTTTTATAAATAAGACTAAATACTTTAGAAAAATAAAACTATGAAAGATACATTGTAGTAAGACTTATGAGGGATAATTTTAACTTACTAGCTTTAAGACATTTACAGTATAATGTAGTAAAAGCTGATAAGTTAAGAAACACTTGTATTGTAATAAGAAAATAGTTAGCTTCTAATTGTAATAGCGTGAATTATAACACTTGTATTGTCTCACTCATCATAGGAGATTGAAAATATAGTAAGTTTTTAAAACACCTCTCAGTTACCCCATCTCTAAGTCAAAAAAGGGCATAATCCAACAAATGTCATAAAAATCAGGACATGAATATTTTATCTTCTGCACACAGTTCTGAAATGCATTCCTGTGTTTTCCCTTGTCCTGTTCTGAAACCTCAACCAGCTGATAGGTAGGATGTGCTTTCACTGTTAAAAGTTACTGCTCAAAAAATTTGTGCTGAGTATTTGCAGCCTCTGGACGTCCATACACTGAACAGAATCCCTAGAGCCATGGGGTAACAACTCTAGAGCCATAAAAGGTAGCAGTTTACATATATTTAATTTTCAAAGATATGAATCTCAGTTGACAGAACATCTGTGGTGTTCTATCAACCCCCTAAATGCCCAGGCTTGTAATCAAAGGATGATATCAGTGTCACTAATGGGACTGTCCTGCCTTCAGACACCTTGCCTTTGCTGTGCTGCTTGGTGCATATGAGCTAAGCCATGATGTGTCAAAGGGTTGGAGAAGGAGGTAAGACTGAAGAGTCTCCATCACAAGAGGTTTTTCAGGTGTAGACAGGGTGCTAGATAATCTCATCCTTTTCCATGAAAGGTTAGACCAGGTGATCTCTTGAGGTCCCCTCCAGACGGATCTGTTCTGTAATCCTCATTAACATGCTGAGTGGAGCAGTGTTAAAGCCAGCCTATAGCCATCTTCTTTATTCCCAGTGACATTCCTTACTATCTGTGACCTTATTAAAGGTGGAAATAATTACAGAGAAGACTCTTATATCTCCTTGATAGAAAAAGTCAGTGTTGTCCTCTTTTTAATTCTATTAAATAACACATAATCTCTTGTGTGGTTATGCAATATTTTTGACTCCATTGGTTTTGTCTCAGAACATATTGGTGGAGGTTGCCTTGGGAATTTCTGTGTTCACAGTGGTCATATTTAGAAGAATACAAACCTGATACGCCTGGCTTGGTGCATTCTATCACTAACTGTAATGTACCTGCCACACACATGCTATTCAATGAGAAGGACAGCAGGTGACAATTATAATTTGTAGTCTTTTATTTGAGAAGGCGGTCTGGGACTTGCATAACGAGTTAGCACAACTGCCCTGGTTCCAAAATTATTGCAGTTTTGTGGTTTTAGTTCACAGCTAACCATTTTGTAAAAAGAATATCATTTCTTAGGATGCTTGGGGTGGAACCTTGATATACTTTTAATTGTTTATTTATAGACTGTAGTTGTTGGAAATGTGCCTGGAATAACAATTTCTTTATTTTTTCTCCCCAAAGAACATGTATTTAAATGTTCAAATGAGCATCCATGAAGGCAATAGAATGTCATAGAATGATGAATTATACAATTTAAATTAGAAATAGCTTGTAAGTTTGAATGGACAGCAATTTTATGTCGTTGTTGTTATTAAATTGAAGGGTTACACACATTACCAATCAAAATTTTATATCACTCCTTCAAGTAATATACTTATTTCAGAAAAAAAGGTGGTCTTCAAATTCCTGAATGGGAAATTGTTTCCAAGGCTTTGAAGATGTCTTCTCAAAGAGTATGCTGATAATTACACTGACTAATGGTCTCAGGCTCTATCTAAACCACCCAGAAGCAAAAGCTCTCTGTTTCACATGTACTGATATTTGAATTCCCTTTCCTTTAAATATTCTCTATAGAAATAACGGTAGCAGACTGCCCTTTTTTTACTAGGATTTAACTCCCTGTTTGGGTTTTGATTTGTCATTTCACAGGTGTTCTGACTTTACATTAGCACACAGATTCCTACAGCTCTCAAAGGCCAGGTTTTAGTTCTCCAAGGAGCGTTTATTCCACCCATTTTTTAATGGTCCTTTCATAGGACTTGAGTGTATCCTTTTTAGGGTAACCAGATAATTTTCATTTTGTTTGTGTGTCTGGACTGAAAACTCTACAACCATCATAGGCTGCCTTCAAAATAAACATTATTGCTATGGTTTTTGTCTGAAAAGGAATGCCATTTGTGGTCCTCAATTATGTTTCTAGCATGAAAAGGAAATTCATTGATATGAAAGGAACAGTAAAGATACTGAAGACATTTATGCTTAGTATTCTAAGTTCTGGTGTTTTGTTTGGATGTGATGAAAATACAAAGGGCTTTTTGGAGAAGTAATGACTGGAACAATGTCTCTTGCAAATAACACAAAGATTTATGGGTTTTATTTCTATGTGGGTGATCTATTTAAATCTTTATGCTGAAATTTGTACAAGTCCTAATTGAACATAATAAAATAATAAAATAAATCAAAATTATACTGCAGAAAAATAAACAATCCACAATTATATAAAATTATGGGTATTTTACATATGCATAACAAACATCTGCAAGTCATTCTCCAGTGCACAGTCAATAAATCCCCAGCAAGAGTAACCTCTAGATGCATACAGCTCTTGTTTTCATCTTCTCTGCTTAAATGGGTTCCTGCATGGCAGCCAAAGCAACTGGTTAACCACACCCATGGAAGACTTTCTATTTAGGTTTGAGAATGCTTTTATACAGGCTTGTTGTGTTTGCTTCAATAGCTACTGTCAATATTTTGCTCTGCTAATACTTTACCTTCTTTTCAACTGGAAAAAATTCTTTTAAGTGTCAATAGTTAGCAGTCTTACCAGAACCAAAAATTGTGCATTAGGTTTGATAGAATTTTCATTCACCAGGAAGTAATATAGGCAATTATTTGATATTTTTCAAGCTACTGGTCTGATATTGCTACACAAAATGCAGTAAAAGTCCGCCGTGTTTCCTGTTGAAGTTTATTTCTAGGGGAAAGGTTCTGTGTTTCTGCACTGTGGAAGTGTGCATTGCATTGTGTCACGACCTTTCCTAGTGTATAGTCTCCAAGGGCTTTCACTACTGATTTTTTGTATTTATTTGACAAAAGTAACCTACTGTCAGACTCTGGCTGCTGTCAGCCTAATAAATTGGAAAAATTATACTGTCATGTACCAGCAAGGTATACTTACTTGTCTTTTTAGCTCAGAAGAGCTGTGGCTTGACAATAAAGCTGTATTTATTTTTTTTTTTCATTACTGGTCTTTCAATGCTCTCTGCAGTTTGTTGGTTCAGGCTGATGGAAAATATTCACATATTTGGATTAAATTTACTGAACATCTTTGTTCACAGTGCACATTTCTATTGTTCAAAATTGCTCCAAACCTCAGGCCACAGAAACATTTAATACTAGTCATAAGATGAATGAGCAGTTCTGAGACTGAAGGACACTGATGTTGGAGAATTTTGTTCAGAAGTAGCTTATAGAAAAGGGCCATGATCACATACAGCTGGTTAAGAAGTAAAAAGCAGTAAGCAGTAAGTTCTCAGCCTTCTGATTACCAGAAAAACAAAAACAAAAACACTGCGTCCTTGATCAAATGATGAGAAAATCATGGTGAAAAACATGGAGTCCTTGAATGTAGTCAGCAGCAGAGTGAAAAACAAGTATTAGTCTCAACAAGAAAGCC
>JAWWMS010000134.1:145908-157106 GCA_035048045.1 Chlorospingus semifuscus | reverse complement strand
CCCCCCCCCTCCCCCCCCCCCCCGCCCTCCCCCGGGCTTCCTCATGGTTGACCTTTTGAACTTTTCTTCTTTGTGCATGCACTATGGTCCCTTAGTGCTTATCTGAGTAAGTCTGTCGATTTTGATCAGCTTGGAGACCAAAGAAGCCCCTTTATCTGGGTTTCTTGCATTCCTTTGTCTCCTGATACTGTTTTTTATTGCAAGTTTCAAGAAATTTGCATTTTCCTATGCACTTTGTACCATGGCAGAGGTTTCTTTACTAAAAGGTTAAAATTCAACACACAATTCTGCAAGCTGAAATTTAAATGCTTAATTCATATTGCTAACTTAAGCAAACGCCCCATGTCCCTAAACCTCCATTTCACTTTCCCCAAGCCGCAGGTCCAACCATCTTCCTACAAAGCCCAGCAGCAAGAGAGCAGCTGTCCCCAGCCCCATATCGTTTTACCTGCTCCCGTTGTCGCAGTATCTTTGCCCCATTCCCACTTGTCCCCCCACCCCTGACAGAAACTCCCATAAACCAAAGGAGGTCCCCCTGACTGCCTCTCTCAAGCACCCAGCCATCAGTGCTTCTCAGCAACTCAATGAGAATAAATTCCACAAGTAATAAGGAAAGAACAGAAAAACACCTAACAAGAGGGAACACACATTACAACTAAGGTCTTGTATAACACAACTCTGAGAAAAAGGGCAACAACCCTGGAAGAAAATCAATCACCATAATAAAAAGGGATGATGAAACCAATACAATGAATGCTAATGGTCAGTGATGTTCTACCAGTTAGAAACACACAAGTCTATAGGACCTGGTGGAATCAGGTAGTGAAGGAGATGGCAGAAGTCCTCTATGAGGACTTTTTCATCATTTACTATCTGGAACTACCCATGGAAGTCCCAGTTGACCGAAGGTTGGTAAATGTGATGCCTATCTACAAGAGGGCTGGAAGCAGAATCTGGGGAACTACAGGCCTGTCAGCCTGACCTCAGTGCAGTGTACGGTTATGGAGCTGATCATCCTGAGCGTGATCACAAGGCGCCTACAGGACTACCAGTTCCAGGCAGCAAGGGTTTAGAAAAGGCAGGTTTTCTATGACAAGGTAACCTGCCTATTGGATAAGGGAAATGTAAATGTGAATGTTTCTACCTGGAGTTTAATCAAGATTTTGACAGTTTCCCACAGCATTCTCCTGGACAGACTGGCTGCTCATGGCAGGTAGCTGCACTCTTCCCTGATTAAAACACTGCCTCTGGATGGTTGATCCCAGAGACTAGTGGTGAATGGAGGCGACATCTAGTTGGTGGCCAGTCACTAGTGGTGTTCCCCAGCACTCAGGAGGTGGGCCAGTCCTGTTTTTAATATCTTTATCAGCAACCTGGATGAGAGGATTGCATGCACCCTCAGTAAATTAGCAGATGCCATCAAGGGTGGGAGTGTTGATCTGCTGGAGGGTTTGAAGGGTCTCTAGAGGGATCTGGATTGATGGGCCGAGGTCAATCATATGAGGTTCAATTAAGATGAAGTGCAGGACCTCCCTTTGGGTCACAACCCAAGTTTTGGATTTGTGACCAAACCAGTGTCACTAGCACAACACTGTTTGAGCTACAGCTGAACAATGAGCACACAGTGTCAAGGCCTTATTTGCTCCCACATCTGACTTTCAGAACTGTTCCTGTACCTTTTAGCCATAATTATTTATTTTTATGGCAACAACAAATCCTTGGCTCAGAGATGACTGCAAAAAGGTAGTCCATTCTGGGGTAGACATTCTGGGGTATTCTCAGACCATATGATCCAACTTGGGCAGGTTTCCAACAATTGCTTGAATCAATGCTTGCTCTGGATGTGTATATGAATCCAGGAACATAATCAAAGGTTAACTGCAAATGGGCTATGCAATCCAGGAGCATAGACAAAGATGGCCATCCTAAAATGGGATCATAGTACAGAAGCAGAGAGGAACACCTTGAGACAATGTAGAGATGAAGTTTTAAAATTCCTGGAGTGAGCAGAATGAAAAATAATGAATTGGAATAAAGTAGGGAAATTTAGTAAGGGTTGACAAAGCACCTGATTTTTAAGTTGTTTAGCTAAATAAATGAGGATGTATGGAACTTCAAAATCAGTCACTAGAATTGAGCTAGAATGATTTACACAGATACCACAGACAAAAAGAGTAAGGAGTAAATTCCCATTGAGTCACAAGGGATCTTCTTGCTCATGGTGGATCCTCTTGCTTTTTAAACTCCATAAGGAACCTTGGTGCAGTTATGTGCAATCAGTCTCAGATTTGGACAATGATTTATGCCTGATGAAATTATGCATACAAAGTTTATTATAGTTTCAAGTAGCTAAATGGATTAGTAATTTTTCATAGTAGTTATCCAACATGCATCCAACATGCTATCAGTCACTTATTGAGGATTTGTCAAGGGTAAAGAATCTTTCTGCCTTGGATAAGGAACAATCTCTCCATCTCAGGTAAAGTGTTTCTAAACTCAAGAGGCATTCCAACTCAAGGGGAGAGTGTAGTGGGCATACAGTCCAGATGCGGTTTGGGGACAACTCAGACTGGGCTTGTCCTGATGGTGATATTTTTAGAATTAAGTAGTTGGCTGCTAATCACTAGTACAGGCAAGGCCGATTTCATTTTAGTACTATTGTCTTGTCCTGTACTTTGGTTATCTTGCATTTTTGGGTTTCAAAATCACTTTTCAAATTAATTTTCAAGGCACCTTCACTCTCTTGAATGTGAGATGGGGTTTTCCAGTTCACAGGTACACCATAAGGACATGATGTTTGTTGCTCTTTAATGAGCCTAAAGTGAAGTGTGGCAAGAAGTGAAGTGCAGCTGTTCCCTCACTTTCTCCATCAGTTCCTCTGCCAAGTGTGATATCATCAAGCACCAGCATGACTAAGTTCTATTTAGTACCTGATCAATGTTTCATCCACCAGTGACCTAAACACCAGCTCGAGCTGCCTTGTATGCACTATGAGGAACTGTGCCACATGTAACATCACAAGTACCCTCACAACTGAGGTTCCTGTACCTGCCCTGTTAGCTACTGAGACACCCATTATGTTCTAAGCATGCTGAAGACCAGAATCCATTTAATATCCTGTCAGCATTCCCACCACCAGTAACATAAAGACCTGAACAAGCGTGGTTCCCCTGCCTGCCCTATCAGGTGCTCAGCCACAACTCATAGCAGCAGGCAATGCTCCAGTTGTGGAAAATATGTCAGGAAGGCTGCCCAGTGGAAAAGGACCTGGTGGTGCTGGTCAACAGCCAGCAGAAAATGAGCCAGCATGTGCCCAGGTGGCCAGAAAGGCCAATGGCCTCCAGGCCTGTATCAGAAATAGTGTGAACATCAACACCAGGGAAGTGATTGTGCCCCTGTAGGGGGCACTTGGTGAGGCTGCAGCTCAAATCCTGGCTTCTTTTGGGCTCCTCACAACAGGAAAGACATTGTCCTTGTATGGATTGTGCTGTCTCTGCCTACCACCTGCTTGGTGCCCCTAAATCCCTGCTGTGGGCACTCCTTCCAACTGCAGCTGAACACTCAAGGAAAGCCTACCTGCATAGTATCATTCCTTCTCTCCACAAACCTGTTGTGTCCCTGCATGAGGGAGCAGCTGCTGGAGGACATACTGTCCTTCCTCCACCGCTCTGAGCTGGAGCTTAGGAAAGAACCGGATCCCAGTCTCCCAGGCACCTTCTGTATCACCCCTTACCTTGTCATGATAAGGCCTTGGCACATTTTGAATCTATTGAGACCCTGACATCTAACAGGGTGCCCTCCAGGTGATCCCACAAGCTCTGGTTCACAGCCACTTAACATAGAACCCTTCTTATGGAGGTGACACTTGGGTTGCAGCAAGGTGACTCAAGCACCTTCCTGAGCCTCGAGAATGCAGAAGCCAGTGCTTCCAGCAGTGCTTACCCTGGGACCTGATGCCACTGAAGAGGCCATTTGCAAGAAGCCTCGCTAGAGACAATCCTCCACCCTGCTAGGATGTGCAAGAAGTCAGGCACCAATCTAATATATTTCATAAATCAAAGAGCGTTCGCACCCTGTTTTTCCAAACTGGTTGGTATGGGAAAGCCGGGAGCCGTCCTGCATCCCAAGCTCGATGCTGGTGTTTGCAGCCACACTGAGGATGCCCAGCCACCCGGTGCTGCTGTGGGACAAGGAATCGGCTGGCTCCGGCTTCACTCAGCGTCTGCCTGGGCTCAACAGGGCCCACCATCTCAGTGACCATCTGGTATAAGGAAATAACTGGAAATTTAAAGTTCCAGTTAAATTTCCATTTTTTAAGGAAAAAACTGGAATTGGTGGCTTACCCAGTTTACATTCTTTCCTCCCCAGTTTTAGCAGCTGAATATCATTTTGGATACTTAAGAGAACAAAAAAAAACGAGGAAAAGAAAAATATATGGACATACAATCTCTTCCTTCTCAGTTACTTATGGTAGAGATCCATTTTTTTCTATGAACATATCAATCACCATACCTGGAGGTGTTTATGAAATGATTGGATGTGGCACTTAGTGCTATGATTTAACTGAGATTGTGTTGTTTGGTCCAAGACTGGACTTTATGATCTTGGTGGTCTTTTCCAACCTTAATGATTCTATGATTCTTTGATTCTAAATGAGGAATTTCCAAACACTAGGAAAAGGTTTTCTCATGGCAAGGAGCATTTTTCAGAAGGAATTATTGTAAGATAATAAAACAATTGAAATCTCTGTGCTTGCAATAACTTCACAGTCTCCTGGCAGTACATCCTAACAGTGCTTGATATGGGGAGGTACTGCATGCATTGGTCTACCCTGGAGCAGCCTGTCAGGGAAGGTAAGTGAAGGAGGAGAGCCATGAGGATAAGACTGTAAAGAAAGGGTACATTGTACCATTTCTACAATTCATAGTATGCAACATTATTTCAGGTTGTTTTCAGATGCAAGCCAACATGGGATATATATAAAAACATGATGGGCAAACAAATACATTAAATAATCATTCAGGAAAAGCTCTTTGGGTTTCACCCCAGTCCTCCTGCACTGGCACATTTGTCTCATTCCTAAGAATTAGGAGGAGTTTTTGGCATGCACAGTTGTAGTGATGTATCAGGTACAGCTCTTAACTGCAGAACTATTGTCCAATTAAGCTCACAAATAAACCTTGTTTTATATGTGTTTCACTATTTTATAAATAGTGAAACTATTTATTCAACTGTGCATTTTTCTTGACCACTACAAGGCCAAATTTCAGTATTTAGTGGGACTAGGGGCAACACCCAATCCCATCATATTATGTGGAGCAGTGCAGGTGAGGGCTACAGAATCCTGCAGCTATGCTGAAAACTGCACATTATATATTAAAGAAAGAATGAGCTAACTTTAAAAAGAAAGTGCAATACAGAAGAAGATTCAAAATAAAACAAAGTCTTGTTCTTGCCCATAGATCACCCCAGAGAAATAATTGCATATTATAAATCATTATTGTGTCTAATATTATAAATAATTGTTATTGCCCATTATAAACATTGGTTATGTCTAATCAGAATGTGTTCTTCCTCATATTTTTTCATTCTGTTAAAAAATGCAGCACCCTGAACCTAATTATTAGTGTTGATATCTTAAAACTGTGAAATGAACAATAAGAGACAAAAGACAGGTTGGACAGGTGTTCTGGGAGGAAGGTAAGAGAGGACAGTGTTAACAGTGTCTAACAAGGTGTTAGAAGTCTGTGGAGCATGACACAGTGATGCAGCCAGCATCTTCTTGCCAGAACACACCAGGACTCTCCTTCAGGCAAGTGAGTGCTTTCCCAGGGTTGTTTTATTATACTTCTTTAAGAATGACTCCTGTGTATTTAGAGAATGGCTCCTCTTGTAGTCTGACTTCTAAAACAACTGGCTTGTTAGAATAGGATTTAAAAATAGTAGAAGTTCAAACTATTTAATTCCTTTTAAATAAAAAAAGGATTAAATGTAATAGACACATCTAAGAATTTTTAATGATATAATTTGCAGATTAAATAATCAATGTAACAGACAGCAAGGCATAAGAATATATTCCAAACTTCATTTCTTAGTATTCAGCACTCTCTCTCTCTTTTTTTTTTTTTTTCCTCCTAGTACATGGCACCATACAATCCTACCTGAGGCAGAGTGGTGAGGTAAAGTTCCTGGCACAGAGCATATCTTCCTTTGAACATGCCTATTTCTTCCAAATGAGTGTTGTGCTGTTGCGAGCATTGCTTCAATTTATACCATTTGTCACAAGGAAATGTTATTTCCAATAAGCAGTGTTTTTCTTCAACTCTGGGACATTTTGACTTCTTACATTTAAGAAAGCATTTTCAACTCCTGTAATCAAAATTAAATCAAAAGGCAGTGTTTAACTGGAAGATTCAGTCTTCTGTGGTACACTGGATGAATGAAATAAGAATTACTGAACTAAGTAAACAAAGGCTGTTTCTACTGAAGTGAAGCAATGATTTCTCATGCAGATAATTACTTGTAAGAAACAGAGTTTAGTGTGACTGTCCTGGTTGCCCCTTTAGCTCTCGCTGCTCAACTCCTGTCTCATGTGTGCTGCCTCAGACATGTGTTCCTCTCTTGGGACTAAAGCTGGCTGATAGTAAGAGATCTACCCAGATTTCTTCTGAAAAAGCCATAGCACCAAAGGTCAGATCATTTTATAGAAAATGAGATGTAGTCAGAGTAGAGCACAGACTCAGACCTGCCAGCCAAAAGCAACCATCCACAACTGACTGGAATACCTCACATACTAAGTACACAAACAGAAATCCCATGTTTTCTACCTGGGATTTGCCTTATGGATCAGTTTCACCAAAGAGAGGGGAAAATATTGTCATTCCTATTTCACAGCTAAAGAGAACTAATGATTTTGTCTAAATAATTGACGGAATAAAACATTTGGACTTGTAGCCTTCCTGAATAAAAGAAAAAACAAACCTTTGTGACTATTTTGGTTTCTGATCAATATTTTAAGCTTGGTTTTAAAACCCGTTTTCATTCTTTCAAATTTTGTATTTTTACCAACAAACTCATTACAGATTGCTCTTCTGTGTTCAATGTGCTTGCAAGCAGCTTTAGTGAGAGTCAAGAAGAGGTGGGAGAACACCTCCAGTGTTAATCAAGCCTTGCTCTCACAAATACCAGCACAGGCCTCAAAGTTAATGAGGCTGCTCAGTGCTTTGTTCAATTTCAAATATTGTTGAGGATGAAGTCTCTATGGCATCCCTAGTCTTACTTGGCTATCTCTCACTCACTCTAATGTGGTGGAAACTGTAATCATATTTCCATTTTTCGGCTTTCCTGCCCATTCTGCTACATCAAAAGTCTGCGAATTGCCAGAGGTATGGATAAGGTATTAAAAATTCTGTTTCAAAATTAAAATGTGTGGTAGGTAGTACAGTAGTACAGTAATTGGAACTCCCCTCACAGTTGTATTTCCTTTGACACCATGTTTTGGCTAACAAAAAGGGCCCATTTTTCCACTTTCTTTTTTTTTTTTTAAATCATGCTCTTGTCTCTTAACAAGGAAAGACATTAACTGATGAATAGGTTTTGTATAAAGATACCAGTTGTGTACTATTTAGTTTACAGTAAAATTAAATTAAACATGAAAAAATTATTTGGGGTTTTTTTTTCTGGCCAGAAAGTTAGATTTTTATTAGAGTTACATTTTGTTTTGAAAATAGGACCTCATTATACATATAAACCTCAAAATTTTCACCTTTGCAGTATTTTTGGTATAAGCTGCAAATTCACTGAAAAGGAAATGAAATTTTCCAATATATGAAGAAGATACTGCATTAAATCTACATATGCAATTATATACAGAAACAAAAAATTATATTTTAAAAAATACCGCATTCTATTAGGTATGCAAACTTTTGTGATTACTAAGTTTGCAACAAGACAACAGTATGTTCAACTGGAACAACAGTTCCAGAGAGTAGTGATTCCTATATTGCCTATGTTGAAAGCAATCACTAATATTTTTTACCTTTAATCATAACAACAGTCAACTGAAAATGTCTTTTCACTATGCCCAACCCTGCTGTTTTCTTGGTTTGGAAGATCATTGACCTTCTAAATACAATACTTTTGGGCAATCACAGCTCTCCTGATAAAGCATTTTGTTGATAAACATCAGAGCAGCTTGATCACTGTACCCAAAAGGATGGACAAGAGAATCAGAAGGACAAAAAGTACAAAAACCTGTGGCTTAAGGTAAGTAATAACTGGGGGAAAAAACCCAAGACAACACCAAACACAAGATGAAGAAGTGATGCACAAAAAACAATTGCACACCACTAAGTAACTGATGCCCAGCCACTTCTCAAGTTTTGACAAAATCTCCATCTGCAAACCATTTTTTAAAAATAGTTTTCCAGGTAGAAAAAAAATCATTTACTGATATTTCATTTAAAATTATGAATATTCTATTACAGAGTATTTTGTTTTCTTATTCTTATCTTACAAACTATTTAAATAGAGATGAATGAAAAACTTATATTCTTCTGCTAAGTGACAAAATTACAATTAAAAATGGCTCACTCCTTCAATTTCTCTGATATTAATCTGTGAAGAGGTAATTATATATTAAAATTAGAGACAATCTCTAATATGATAAAAATTGTATGAGTCATTTAACAGAAACAGGCTGTGTCGGCATCTTATTCTAAAAATATGTAGCTGACTGTGTCTGAATAGCACAGACTGGTCAGTCTGAACTGGGGCATAATCTGCACCTTTCATAATCTGCAAAATAAGTTACTTCATAGAGAGCACTGTAAGTATAGGAACATCATGGGAAAAAGTCTTCCCTAGTAAATGTGTTAATTTTTGTCTGCTGAGGTCCATGGATTCCCTAGAGCATCAGACACCAGCATCTCTGAAAGGACAAAGAAACTACCACCACTTTAATAATAAATCTCCCATCTATTCTAGTTCAGAAAATCTATAGTGGTGCATACAGAATGTGCTTTTACATGCTTGAAAGAGGTTGTAACAGACAAATGCACCAAGTTTTGAAAGTCTTGAAACCAAAAATCACCATTCGCTGTCATAGTGGATGTAGCCAGTTTTCATCTGAGTAAAAATCCTTTAACCATGGTATAGAGGATAACATGGTGAAATGGCTTACTTATCACCTTCTCACTTTTTCAGATTCCATCACGATTTCTTTATGGTAATGAGTTCTGTTCTTAGCTTCTCTTACTTTTCTGACTATCCAAGTTCAAATTCATACAGGAATGCCCATAACCTTTAGAGAAATCTTCATTCATACTAACAACTCATGCAAATTGCAGTTCTATACACTGTTCAACCTGGTCAAACTGAAGCCTTTGGAACTCACATCCATCACAAGAGTGTCATGGTCCAGTTTTTAAAGTTATTAGAAATGCCTCTGCCTGAATTAATGTGCAAATGCAACCATATGCTAACATCAATAGTATAAGTTTTATTTAGTAATGAATATGGGAGAGAACAAGAAAAGGAGAGTAAAAGGAAGAGAGAGAGAAAAATAGAAGAGAGACTGGGGGAACAGAAGGAGAGTGACAGAGACAGATTAAAGAAATATCACCACTCCATGGATCTCACTGGCATCCTGATGATCCTCTCCAGGTGGTCTTCTTGGTGGTGAGGGTCCCCCGGTCCCCCGAAAAGCATAGGAGCTAATGGATTAATATATGCTCAGGCCAGACGGGAATGCCCAGGTACCTCCCGGGGCGGGGGGGGGCGGTGCAGTTTGACACTGCCCTGCAGCAGACTCTGGGTTGGTTACATTACTTTGCCTCCTGAGTCATGAGCAGTGCTGTGGTGCAAGGCCTCAGGAATGACTCTGAGGAGTACTTGCAGGGGAGCGGGGGGGAGGCTTTGATGGATTATTAGATTATTACACACCATCAGCTGCCTCCCATGTTAACGTCCCACTGATGTGGCCTTCCCAGGGTTTGGGCTTCACAGATGGGCCAGTTTCTGTAAGGGAGGATGGGTGTTCAGTGCCTCTGACCAGAGGTTACACCACACACTTGAAACCTCCGCCCCCTCCGTGTTTCAGGGGGAGACTGTGTAAACCTGGCTCTGTTGGCTGTGGTCTCCCCCACCTCAAACCCAGTCAAGGGAGGGTTTCCTGCTGTGCTTGGCTTTCTTGTGGATGCATTCCTTTCCCTCTGCCTTGTTTGCTTCTCCCTAGACCTGAGATGATTGAACAAAAGTGTCCCCTTTGTCTTACCTAGGTGGCTTCCCTCACAGTCCAATGTTGTCTTTAAGGGTGGAAATAAGCTTTCCCTAGGGCCTGCTCCTTTGCAGGTTGAAAAAGCTCTCTTGGCCTTTCTTCAGATGAGAGCTGCTCCATCCTCAGATCTCTTCTGCATTCCTGTCTTATGCTTTGAGAATCCATTTATATGCTTTGAGAATCCATTTAGTTTTACCTGGTTGTAAAAATACTGAAGTAGAATGATGTTGGGCAGGAGGACTGAAATGGTGGTGGAGCGTCTTGGGGTGGTTTTCCATCCCTATGATCATCTGCTGTATGCCCAGAAATGGTTGCGGTAGCTTTAAGATGGGCCCAGGGCAAGGGGGAAGCTTGGGGCTCTTGTGGAGGCCTTTTCAAAGCCTTTTCAAAAGGTGTCCATGGTATGGGTGGACTGGGCTCTCTTTGTTGCTTAGCTAGCTTAGTTTTTTGTTAGCTTAGGCAAAATAATTTTTTTCCCTTTCCCTGGCCTTGGAGACTGTGACAACAATCCTTTGACAGCCTTTGTTTTTTTCCTGAACTGTTCGGTTTGGTCTGAGGTCAAGAAGATTAATGATGGGATAAGCAGGGGACTGGTGGGGACCCAAGCAGCCACTCCATCCTAGCCCCAGACCTCGGAAAAGCTGACCCACTGAAAGAAAAGACCCTAAAACCACAAGCTTCATCTAGTGGCTATGAAGAGGAGACCAACAACAGAGATCCACCAGGTTTCCCATCTGATTTTTTCCTCAACTGGTGTGTGAAACTTTTGGTTATTCTTTCCTTCCTGAGACAAAACCTGTCACCATTTATTTCCCCCTCCTCCTTGTGATGTGCTTGGCCATTATTTTTTTTTCTTTCCCTGGTATTTTGGGGTGGCTTTTTTTTTGGTTTTTTTTTTTTTTTTTTTTTTTTTTTGTTTTTT
>JAWWMS010000134.1:113762-145808 GCA_035048045.1 Chlorospingus semifuscus | reverse complement strand
GTTTTTTTTTTTTTTTTTGTTTTGGTGTTTTTTGTTTTTTTGTTTTTTGGGGGTTTTTTTGTTTGTTTGTTTTTTGTTTGTTTTTTGGTGTTTTTTTTTTGTTTCAGTGTGGGTGTGTGTGTATTTGGGGAAAGGAGGTTGGGACGGGGGGTGGGGGGTGAGGTTCTGACAATTCAGCATCCACCATTTGCTCATTTTTTTCCCTGTACCATTTTGACATTCTGTCAATAAATGGCTGGGGTTTTTTCACTTTCATCCACTAGTATTCATTTTCTCATTGGCAGACAGGGATTGTTGGGGCCTCATTTTTTGTTAGAGGAAACATTAATTCCAGAGGGTTCTTCTCCTAAACTTCTCCTAAACTATACATTAAGTGATATGGGAAACATGTATGTTTATGATTATTCAGAATTTTAGAAGCATAATGTACTGGGTGGAGAGAAGCAGAAATATATAGCTTATTTACCAAGTTTGCAGAAGTACAGAATACAGCTTGTAACAGGAATGTAATTTGTTAGGTAGAAACAATTTGTAAGAGAACATGTAGGAATTTAGTTGCTACATGTTTTACATAGGTAAAAGCGATAAAAATATATTGTCTAAGCTCAGTAAAGCAAGATTTAGATATTGTTAAAATCCATAAAGCAGAACCCAAACCAGCAAGAACCAGGCTCCTGGTTTTGGCCAGAACAAACTGACCTGGGAGTTAGGCAAACATCTGCTGTGCTTGCCCAGAGACAAGGTCAAGTAGGAAATACCTGAGGAAGACTTATTTCATCAGAAGAACCCCTGCGATAACCCTCAGGGGGCATGGGGCCACAGAAGACTAATTATAAAGTGAAGCGCAAGGAGGCAGAGAATGGGCTGGGAATGGGTGGGGCAGGGAGCTGTGGGCTTGGGGGATCAATGTATACTTGAACCTGAAACCTGTCTTGACTAGGTATTCATGTGTAGTGGAAATATCCCTCATGCATCCCAGCTGGAATAAAACATACCTGCTTTACAATATTAATTGTGAAGTCCTTATTCCACAACACAGAAGGACGCCACTGAAACCAGTCCCAGCCAAGCAGTCAGACAATTGGCTGTGGGAAGGAGGGGGTTGTGGGGGACTCACTGTGAACTTCCGAGGGGATGCAGCTTATCTCTCCTGCCTCTCTCTTACAGGTTTCTGCCACCAAGCCCTGATTGTAGAAGTTTCTGACACTAAAGCAGGTGGGATGACACTAAAGCTGAGTGGGATGTTCTCTCTAGCCATTCAGGTGCAGGGTGAGGCTTCCTCCAGCCATCAGAAGTGCAATTAAAAGAAGGCTCTAGAGAGCACAGCTAACAGGAGCGGGCCAACAGGGGCGTGGCACGGTTCTAAGGGCATGGCACAACAATGTGCTTGGCAGTTCACACAGGCAGGGCAAGCAAGCAGAAATGCAGGCATCCTCCTGCTAGTGGCATTTTTATTTTATTTAGCTTGATTTTGGTTGGTGTTTTTAGTTTGGTTGTTTGGTTTGTTTGGTTTTTGTTGTTGTTTTCTTCTTCAGCAATGGTGTCCAAATTATCAAAAGCTATAGCTAGTAAAACAGGACAAACAGAACACTCCAAGAAGGATGCATCTGTCCAGACCCCATCCTCTACAGTATGTTTGAGCCTATGAGCAGTACCAGGGGATGGTGCAAAAGACACGTGCCTGCGGTGTGAACAGGTGAATGATCTCTGTCTGGTGGCTGAGCTTAAGAAGGAAGTAGAAAAACTAAGGAGTATTAGGGACAATGAAAGGGAAATGGACTGGTGGAGTTTCACCCTTCCATCTTCCATCATCCATGAGAGAAGCCCACCACGCAACAGAGGACTCCTGTGCCTCCTACCATCAGGCAGTAGGAGGAGACCTAGTTAATGAAGGGGAGTGGAAATGGGTCCCTCCTCAGGGAGAGGAGAGGTGGTTGGCTGACTATAATATAAGTAAGTTCTTGACACCACAGAAATTGAAACTAACAACAATAAATTCAAGTGCCTATTGGTAAGAATCAGGGGGAAGGCTAATAAGGCTAACATCCTGGTGGGAGTCTGTTGTAGACCACACAGCCAGGAAGAAGAGGTGGATAACTTATTCTAAAAGTAGCTGGAGGATGTTTCAAAATCACCAGCCCTTGTTCATGTAGGTGACTTTAACCTACCAGACATCTGCTGGGAACTCAACACAGCAGAGAAGAGACAGTCTAGGAGGTTCTTAGAGTGTGTGGAGGGCAACTTCTTGTCACAGCTTGTGAGTCTACCAGGGGAGGGACTACATTAGACTTGTTTGCAAACAGAGATGGGCTGATAGGAGATGTGGTGGTTGGAGGCCATCTAGGGCACAGTGATCATGAAATTATAGAGTTTTCAATATTTGGTGAAACAAGGAGGGACACCAATAAAACTGACACACTGGACTTCTGGAAGGCAGACATAGGCCTATTCAAGAGACTTATTTCGAGAGTTTCTTGGGAAGCAGCCCTTAAGAACAAAGGTGTCCCAGAAGGATGGGTGTGCTTCAAAACTGAAATCTTGAAGACACAGGAACAGACTGTCCCTATGTGTCAAAAGATGAGCTGAAGAGGCAAACAACCAGCCTGGATGGGCAAGGAGCTCTTGAAGGAGCTAAGGAAAGAAAAGAGGGTGTATCACCTTTGGAAGGAGAATCAGGTATCTCAGGAAATATTTAGAGGGTTGCTAGGACATGCAGGAAAAAAATTAGAGAGGCAAAAGCACAGTTAGAACTCAAACTGGCAACTTCTGTGAACAACAAAAATAATTATATCTATATAATAATGGAAAAAGGAAGGGTAAAGACAACCTCTATTCTCTATTAGATGTGGGAGGGAATTTAGGAACTAAAGATGAGGAAAAAGCAGAAGTACTGAACACCTTCTTTCCCTCAGTTTTCAACAGAAAGACAGGTTGTCCTCAGGACAACTGTCCTCCTGGGGTGGTAGATGGTGTCAGGGAGCAGAACAGCCTGCCTATTACTGAGCAGAAAGCAATCAGAGACCTGCTGAACCACTTAGATCCTCATAAATCTATGGGACCATGAGATGGGATCCGTCCTAGGATGATGAGGGAGCTGGCAGATGAGCTTGCAAAGCCACTCTCCATCATTTACCATCACCCCTGGCTCACTGGGGAGGTCCCAGATGACTGGAAGATGGCCAATGTGCTGCCCATCCACAAGAAGGGGCAGAAGGAGGATTCAGGAAACTACAGGCCAGTGAACCTGACCTCAGTACCTGGCAAGGTTATGGAACACGTCATCTTGAGTGCCATCATATGGCACCTACAGGATGGCAAGGGTATCCGGCCCAGCCAGCATGGGTTTAGGAGGAGTAGGTCGTGCTTGGCCAACCTGATCTCCTTTTATGACTAGGTGATCCACCTGGTGGATGCAGAAAAGGCTGTGGATGTTGTCTATCTGGACTTCAGCAAAGCTTTTGACACTGCCTCCCACAGCATACTTCTGGAAAAGATGGCAGCCCACAGCTTGGGCAGGTGCACTCTTTGCTGGGTTAAGAACTGGCTGGATGGCCAGGCTCAGAGAGTGGGGGTGAACAGAGCTGCATCTAGTTTGTGGCCAGTCACAGTTGGGGTCCCCCAGGGGTAAGTGCTGGAGCCAGTCCTGTTTAATATCTTCACTGATCTGGATGAGGGTGTTGGCATCCATAAAATTAGAGGGTTTTGAGAAAGTGGTAAAAAAGATAGGCTTCAGACAGCAGATTTGTGAACAGTGCTAATGCAGCAGAAAAAGTTTTCTAAGCCGTAGAGCACACGTGAGAAATAGAACAATAAGCCTCTGTGATTTGCCCTTTTAGGTTGCAACAAGTTTATTTAATATATATCTTTAGAAGGTTAATATGAATGAGTCTCTGTGCTTTGTCTCTCATAAATAAGCCATTGTGTTAAAGAGTAAGTCTCTATTGTGTTAACTACAGTTACGTGTGTTTCATATGATTGGATAGAATTATTGTCAATATGTTGTTGCTCTATGTGTGATTGGCTGAAACTTGGGCTGAGATGGCTTTATGCTATGCTGTAAAGTTACATTTCCTGGGCATTCCATTTGAATCAGCGAGCTGTTCACATCTGTTGTCTCCATTGTCCTAACAATGTACTGAGACTGATGTTTGAAATAAACAGCTCACGGCACTGATTTTGGGTATCCCGTCCCTGTTCGTGGCTGTATATAGTGTGCCAACGGCATGAGGGGACTGAATTTATTGATTCCATCAATAAATTTGCTGGTGACACCAAGCTGGGAGCATGTGTCAATCTGTTGGAGGGTAGGAGGGCTCTGCAAAGCAACCTGGACAGGCTGGATATATAGGCTGAGTCCAATAATATGAAGTTTAACAAGTTCAGCTGCCAAGTCCTACCACTGCAACACCCCTGCAATGCTACAGGCTGGGGACAGAGAGGCTGGACAGTGCCCAGGTAGAAAGGGACCTGGGAGTACTGGTCAACAGCCAAGTGAATATAAGCTAGCAGTGTGCCAGGTGGCCAAAAAGGCCAATGGCATCCTGATCTGTATCAAGACCACGGAAGTAATTCTTCCTCTGTACTCAGCACTGGCGAGGCAGTACCTTGAGTACTGTGTCCAGTTCTGGGCCCCTCGCTTCAGGAAGGATGTTGAGATACTCAAACAGGTCCAGAGAAGGGCAACAAGGCTGGTGAAGGTCTTGGAATACAAGCCCTCTGAAGAATGGCTGAGGATGGTAGGGTTGTTTAGCCTGGAAAAAAGGAGACTCAGGGGTGACCTTATCACTCTCTACAACTACCTGGGAGGTGGTTATAGTCAGGTGGGGATCTTCTCCCAGGAAACAACTGACAGAATGAGAGGGCACAGTCTTAAGCTGTGCCAAGGGAAGTTTAGATTAGACATTAGAAAAAAATTCTTCACTGAAAGAGTGATTGTGCACTAGAATCATCTGCCCAGGGAGGTGGTGGAGTCACAGTCCCTGGATGTGTTTAAAAAAAGATTTTACATGGCACTCAGTGCCATGTTTTAGTTGATGAGGAGATGTTCGGTAGTGTAAATTGCTGATCTCTCCTGGGGCAGTTCGGGTCAGATCCAGCCTTGGCCCCTTGCAGCCTTTACAAAGACAAAAGTAAAAGACATGAGGTGCTCTTCTCCTCTGGGCTAAAAAATTCCACAGCTTTATTGTGGAATTACTCCAGGGGGTCCGCGATGGGGAAGAAAACAGTGTCCCAGGGGAAAAAGAGGGCGAATGCCTGATAGTGGGACACTTTTAAACCCAGGAGAATGGGGAGCAGAGGAAGAGGACCACAGCCAATGGGGTACAAAGGGGCGAGGAGAAAAGTAAACCTGGGACAAACCATTACCACCAAGGCTTCTGGGGGGAAATAGGACAAGACCATTGCAAGTTACCAAACACCTAGTGCAAAAAGAACTACTAAATTAACTATTTAGTGCAATACAACAATGTAGGACTACATGATCTTAAAGGTCTTTTCCAACCTAGTTAATTCTGTGATTCTGTCACTTGTCCCACACCCATTTGCCGCCTGCCATGGTCAAGTCAAGGAGAACTGTTTCAGAATTACTGCCAGGTTGTGTGACAGAGGGAGTTGCAGAATATGCCACTCAGCTCTCTCAGGAAGGAAGGTGCCATCCAGCAGAGGAAAGGCAGGGCAAGGAAAGGTAGTCACTGCAAGCCACAGCCAAGTCCATTGGCGCTCCACTACTTGCCTTCCTGCTCTTGCCCTGGTGCTGAAAACCACCAGTGGTATCTTAGTGGGCTTCAGAACAGCACCTAGGCCTAAATCCTACTGTCATCAACATTTCTTAGAGCCTTGGAGGTTCCTGAGCAATGGCTTTTTTCCTCACTTTTGGCAACTCAAATCAGTCTTGTCTGTAGAAAGAGTGAGTTTTGGAGTTTCCTGAAAGGAACTAATCCCTGGGACAGCATGCAGCATTCCCACAGTGCAGTCAGGGTAAAAATTCCAGCAAACTGAAGACTCCAGGATGAATGGAGTAGTGGGGTTACAGACCATATTTGCCTGTCATAACCAGGTCATGAAGATGGAATGCAAATGGCCCCCTCCTCCTATTTCAGGGTGTTTCTGGGCACCAGAGAAATCCTGCTTGAGCCTGTGAAGCAATGAGTTTGGAAAGGAATGGTTCATTCTGGTTTTTTTTTGAGCAGCATCTGTTTTTAAAATCAGCTGTTCCTCTGTCCAGCCTGGTATCTCTGACCATTGCAACGCAATGGCAAGGACTATTTCAGAATGGCTTTTGCAAGTGTCAACTGTCCTGAGTGGGACTTGCAGTAAAACTCTGTAAAACATCAATACTGTTGGCAGATTGTATTCCTTGTCAACTTGTGTATAAGCTATACATGCTCTTCTGAATTGTCCATTGTTTCTTAGAGATGGCAAGTCCTGTTTCTTGGGGTTTAGGGATGGTTTGGAATTGGGGGTCTCCTTCTTTCATCTGCTCTGTGCTGGCTTTGGAGGAGGGCCCAGTGCCCAGCTTTTGCCAAGCCATATTCTAGATGAGAAAGAAAGGGCAATTGCATTTCCAGCAAAATCCAAGGAAGAGTGGGGTAGCCAAAGTATCCTGTACAGATACAGGCTTTCAGCTGTGACTATAGAGTGTTTCAGTTCCTGCCCAACACAGACAGGGCAGAGACTCTTCTGTGACTGCCCGCCTTCCAGGTGCCCATGGATGAATAGGTACAAGGCTCTGCAAGCAGAGAAGAACAATGTGGGGATGTCTGCTGGCAATATAGTGCAGAGAAGAGCAAACAATCCAGGAGGTTCCTGGAGTGTGTGACAGAGAACTTCTGACACCTGGTAACCAAGTGAGTGAAGGATGGTGATCCTGGGCCTGCTGTTTGTGAGCACAGGACTGGTGAATGACAGGACGGTTGGATGCTGTCTTGGGCTCAGCAGTCATAAAATGGTCATTTTTGATTCTCCAAGAAGTAAGGATGGGGATGAGCAGAACTGCTGCCTGGAGCTGTCCTGCTCAGTCTGGAGAGGGAGCCCTCATCTCTGCTTGGTGCATAGCCTCCAGGAGCCCAGGGCCTGTCACCTGAAACCTAAGCTGGCACTAAGGGTGGCCAGGTGCCTTGGGCTGATAAGACACTACTGCAAATAGGAGGCAACAGTGGCAGGTGGTTGTTTTGAAAGACAGCTCTTTTTACTTCTGTCTGTCTCATTTGTCCAGCTCAGACTCAGTCATATGCATAAGGTATGGGAACTGCTACTTCTCCCACTGAAGTCAACACAGATTTTGGTGGTTGGCTGCCATGAGAGCAGAACTAGTTGTTTACAAAGTGGGTGCCTATAGTGCCCTGAGTCTTGAGGCCAGAGGGGTCCCTCGGTTGCGCGGGTGACAGGGAGCTGCCCCTTGTTATTATCCTTTGTCATGAAAAGGATAATGTGCTGGACAGAAGTGGGTCAATAGAGCAAACAGGTACCATGCAAGTCTCTTCTATCTGGATGCTTTGATATTTTAGGGGCACAAATACAGTGACTTTTGGTCACTTTGTGGATATCCATGTGAAGCGATGCTGCTGAATCTGTCTGTAGCACAGCACCAGAGGAATAGCTTCTCAGTTCCTCCGGTACATTGATCCTTGGTATTGTCCTTTTATGAGGGAGAGAAAAACTGGCTTAAAAGTGATGGGAGGGTGAAAGATGCTTCCAAACTTTCTTCCTTCCTTCCTTCTGTTCATTACAGGTAGATCTCTGCGGCTCATGGATTTGCTCAGGAAAACTCTCAGATATTTTCACAGGGCACAGGTATTTATTAGAGATATCATACCACAGCAAGAGCAGGTTTCTTGTTTGGTGTGTTCAGCAGGTTTCTTGCTTGTCTTTTCCCTTTTTTTTTTTTTCATGAATCATGAATTTTGGATGCCTGAAGCCTGAGTGTCCCCATGACAAGTGTAGAGGCTAGGGAGACATTCATCTCATATGTGTTTGCATAGCTTGACACTTGAATAGCTTTTGTGTTGTCAACACCTCAGGGACACATCCTCTAAGCTCCTGTGTCCTGTGCATGGCAGGGGGTGTCCTTGAAGCAGCCATCAGAACGTGGATTCACCTGTAGGTGTATCTGCCCATTCTCCCCACTTTGGCCATTTTTCCTACAGTCTCAAAAGCCATACCTTCTCAAAAAAAAGTTCCCTGTCTGTAGGAGAGAGGTGGGTAGGACGGTTGGGACAGACGGAGACAAGAGATGTCTGAAGCCAGGTCTTGGAACTTGTGGTTTATTGCAAAGGGTGTGGGTGAAGGGGCCCTGATTGGAGCTGCCAGGTGCAGCTTGCAGTAGGCCCAAAAGAGTAGCTCCAAAGAGAAGCCCAAAAGAGAGAGAGAGAGTGTAAGAGACAGCAAGAGGAAAAAGAGGATGAAAGAAAGGAATAAGAGCGGACAAAAGAGAGCAAAAGAGTGAAGTTCCCATTACGATACAATAAATCTTCTTCTGCACTGAATAGTCTAATTTTCACAAACCAATGTAGTACAAGATACAAATCCTATAGCATCTTCATACAGCCTATAAGAATCATTACATTACCATACTGTGTTACATTTTAAACTGTAAAAACTACTCTTTGGACTCCTTCTGCCAAGCTAGTAGGGTCTGCTCTGACCCTTGGACCTGTCTGCAAGCAGAGGGTATTGTTTAATCAAGAGGGGATTACCTTCAGCCGGCTATACCATTGTTTTCCAGTTGTTCAATAACTAAGGCTTGGTATCTCAAAGCTTGCTTTCATTTCAATCTCACTTATAGTTTCCATATTCTCAAAATCTTTTGCCAGGCAATCATATTTGTAAGGCTTTTCTGTTTCATCTTCCCCAACCCTGTCCAGCATTGGACTCCTGATGCCTTTGCAAAAAGATTCCCTTTGGCTTGTGGGAATCTGCAGCATCAGATCACTCAGCAGATTGCTTTTAAATCTCTGTCCCATTCATGATGGATATGTGCTGGATGGCAACACATTTAAAATTATTTGCTGGACTCTAAAATCCAGCCCAAAGAAGGTGAGTAAACTGAGATCACAACTTCCATTTTTACAGTGGACATTTGCAAGGAGTAAAAGAGGGATTCACTGTTGGTAGAAAGTACAGTTTTGTATGGAATTTTTCTCTGTTATTAAATCTAGATGTCAAAATAAAGTGCTACTGAAAAGAACAAACTGATGCCAGTGCCGCAGGTGAGAGGAGAAAGCAGCAGGTAAATCACATGATTTCAGACCCTGGATAGAGGTAGTCCTGTTTGTGTATCTGGAAGCCAGGGAATTTTCAAGGTAGGTGAGTCCTTGAGACAGTGTGGGGCTGCCAAACAGCACAACAGATTTGTGTAATACAATACAACTCTGAAATTCTTCTCCTTACTAATTGTGTACATAAGATGTACACTTGGGCTATGAATAGCTTTTCTTTCTGCAGTAAAAGAACATCAGAGGCTTTTCAGTGCATCCATTAATCCATTTCTCTTCTGACTTTCATGGTTTAGCAGTGATAGTCCCCAATTTTGTACTACCACTAAAACCATGCACTTCCTCCCCCCTCCAACTGGAGGCATGAGCACCTGGATGTTTCTGCACATTGTGGAAGGGAATTCTCAGAGGACTCAGAGACACCTGCGGGTCATTGCTGTTCGAATGCAGCTCCTCAGACAAGTCCCTGCATCCTGTGTCTCCTGCAGGAGCTGCTGGCTATCCTGCACCAGCAAAGACCCACAACAGAAGCCACCTTCCAGAAAGTTGACAGTGTGTGAGCTACATGCTATGTAGCAATCTGTGGCAGAGTACAACCCCATCTGATGTACACGTCACATCAGCACTCTGAAAGGTGAGGCTATAATTCTAGAGGCCTGTATTTCTAGAATTCTATGTCTACAGGTATTTAGGTATTGATATTTGTAGAGTTATATGCTGGTTTTTTACCTCTTTCCCCACTCTGCTGCCTCTGTCCCCTCTTGTCATGGTGGGGTCTGGGCTGGCAGGCAGGCTGGGCTGAGCAGCAGTTTCAGCCCCAGGTCCCTGCTACCCATACGTGACAGGAGTGGAAGGAACCACCAGAGGCACCAGGCACCGACTCCCTGGGGAGTATCTGGGCTCAAGCCACCAGGGAGCTGCTAAAGGGCCAGGACAGCTAAGGATAACAAGGTTGTCACAGGGGACAGCATGACTGAAGGCATGGTGCTGCTGTGGGTAGTGATGGTGGCACTGAGAGTATGGTATGGCTGTGGGGGCTGAGAGGAAGCAGTGAAACTGAGGGTTCTGGGGGAGCTGATGGTGATGGCAGTGACTGAGGAGAAAGAAATGGCATGGGCTGAGAGAGATGGCGGGGCTCCGGGCACTGGGGACACCGAGGAGGATAGCAGCACTGTGGGGGCGGATGGGCTTGGAGGGTCTGAAGGGACTGGGGGAACTGCATGTGTGCTGGGACTTTGGCGAGGCTAACGGCATGGTGGAGATGACTCAGTATTTCCTTTGTTTCCTAAATCTCTGTCTGCTCTGTTTCCAGAAGGACTGTTCTGGACAGGAGGAAGCAACTGAGGGGAATCATGGGGAAATGTGCCAGCTGGGTTCTGTCTATATCTTGTTCTCTCCATATCTATATTCATCTATGTTTCTGTCTATATATACCTATGTTTCTATATGTCAAGAGTTGTATTTCAAATTATGCACCATTATATACTTAGTTACAGTATACAGAGATTTAGATAGGTACTTTAGTATTTGCGTATTTATGTACAAGCTCACCATGTAAACTGTTATATTTACACAGATGTCAATATATTTACATAAATTGTTATGCTTATATACATATGGAGTTCTATGTAAAGCTGTGTAGAGTTGTACAGTTTAATGTTGAAGTCAGGTAGAAAAATTATGAAGAAAAGCCTCATAAAATCAGGCCTGCTCTGCTAGATCGATGGCTGGCCTGTCATTTCTTCTAAGCGCACCTAGTACTTTGCAAGTTCCCATGCGAAAATAATCTTAGTATGAACAGTTCATTAACAATCTATTCCTGGGGTGAATAGTTCAATAATGATCTATTCCTGGGTGAAAACACAACTAGCACCTGCATTAACATTAAATTTATCCCAGAGAGTTAGTGAAGAAAATACATAAACAATTTAAAAATAGAGAGACTTGATGGACAAGTAAAATACCTTTTACTAACCAGTAGAGTAATAGTCAAGAAAGCTATTACCAATTAAAGTTGTACACAAGGTCTGTAAAAACTGCATAAAAATGTGTTGTGTGAATGAAGAATGGGCTTTTTTCCTGCATTTAAAAAAAAATGGAGTATTGAGGTGGCTGCTGGAACCCGGGCTAGCTCTTAGAACTCCAGCGCCAGGAATGGGAACTGCCTCAGTATGAGGATACACCAGAGGCAGAACCTTTAGAGCCACTGGCTCTAAAGTGCCAGACATAAGCCACGACAGAGACCAGGCAGAGGAGAAAGGAAGAGGCTCCCTGTCTTGAGGTTCCAGAAGGAGCATTTAATCCAGGTGAAAGGAGAAGGAGAAAAAGCCCCAAACTCTATTCCCAAGGGGTTTTGTACAGATACAAGTCACGGGGTGGATACAAACAACTAACCAATAGGGAATCCTCAGGGGAGGAATGAGCGTCTGGGGCCAATTGGGGTAGGGCGGGGTAGAGCGGATGGGTCACATGGGCCAATGGGGGTTCGAGGAGTAGGGGGATTTCAAAGGGGTGTTGCATACAGGGATTGGCCCGAGGTTTAAGTCGCAGAGAGGGTTTGGGAGTCAAGGGCTGGGTTGCCTTGACAGGCAGGGAAAGAGCTGGAACAAGAGGCAGGGAATGGCATGAGGGACAGCTTTGAGGGAGGGTAAAACCCAAGGATAAACCAACTCAGGGAGAATGTGGGGGTACAACAGAACTAACTATTTAACAAGGAATCAATAAAATAAATTCAAACCACTACAGAGTCTCACATGATTCATTCTGATAGTTTGATTATTGCTTTGTGGATATTTAGATAGTTCAATTGATGTTTGTCTCGTTGTATACATACATATGTAGGCATTACTTTATAACCTGCAATACATTTGATTGTGTGAACTGAAAGTGATATTTGTATCTTTATATATGGTCAGTACATTTATACCAATTTGTAGTAAGCTCTTAAATGAAACTGGTAATTGTATATAAGCACCACGGTTGCAAGCATTGTATAATCAATGAAACTTTTAAACTGAATAGGGTATTGAATTGTGGTATTTGAAGCTATTAGCAGATGTTGACCTTAGGATCCAGGAGGATTTCGACAATGGGTCATGATAGGGACTGGAGGAAAATACGCAGGCATGCCTCAGAGATCCCCCAGTTCCAAAAAGGCAGGGAAATAAACTGTAGGGTTTGGATAGGCAGTGGAGCCACACATTCAGGGAAAACTCACTGCAAGGGCGTGCTAAGGAAAGCTACAATTCCAAGTGTAACTTTGAGAAAGGGAAAGAAACCCCCAGTCCAAAAGGACAATTTATTTCTTTCAGGCCACCACTACTTTCTCACACAACAAGCAGATGAACATAAATCAACCCCACATACAGTGTAACAATTCTTCAGGTATATTTACACCTGTTATTACTTTGGAGTCCAAGACATCCTTTGTGTGAGAGATCCACAATGAGATCCACAATGCATTTGTAGATTTGTGTACTCTCTGAGAAATTATTTTTAAAATATGGCCCTTAACACTTTTCAGACAGTTTCAGACAAGGAAGATAGATTTGCTTCAGCCTTAAAACCCCTTACAAGCTATCTATCCTCCTACTCCTAGGGAATTTTTACTGCATTAGCTGGGTGTTTGAACACTTTAAAAATCTTTAGGACTATTATATATAATGAGAAAAATTTCTTGCTATAGGTAAAATCACTCAGTTTTAGTTCTGATTTACATAAACCAGCATGATATAGGAAAACATAATGTGGTTACAGAAATCAATAGCTATGCTTGTAGAATGAATTGGCATTAGTTAAGGGAACATAATTATATATATCACACTGTCAATTATCTTGTTTTCTTTGTACTTTTTGCTCCAGTAAAAAAAGTCCATAGCAGTGTAACAATATTCCTAAGAGAAAAGAAGTAAGCCATATGACCGGTAATGAAGTATTTTCTTAGGTAAGCTATTTATAGATATAAGTGGTAAGAACAGGATCATGAACAACTAATGCTGTAGAACTTTCTATACAATGTAGTTCAGCATAAGAAGATTCTGCCTCTGCTCAGATCTGGCCACAGTTCAGCCAGAACCCAAACAAAGCCTGTGGCCAGGGGTGTTGCTGTGGCATGGATCTTGTAGGATAAACCCCTCTGAGAAAGAAGATAGACAGGAAGTCAACTGCACTAATACAGCTACTTGACTTCTGGAACAGAGGGAGAACAGACAGGGTGAGCCTCTATGAGCCTCCAAAAGAAGCATGTACATGTACCCTTGTTGTGACACTGTCACAGTCAAAGACAGCTTCAAGGAATGCAAGTAGCTGTAACTACATTATAAAAATTAAATTTTTATATGAGCAATATGAAATTAAAAGGAAGAGTGTTGTCTCTTAGTAGAGGTGAACAGCAGGAATATTTCTCTAAGAGCATTGAAGAAAAAAGAAACCATAGATGATAGCTCTCAAAGCCCCAGCTAGATTAATGAATACTATGTGACCTACAGAAGAAGCCAAAGGGCTTCTTTCTAGGTTGTGGCAATTTACCTTAGTTTTAATAGTTATTGAAGCCCAGATTTTTGGGGTTGGGGGATTTTGGTTGGTTGGTTATTTTTCAGACGTGGTTGATAAAATGAACAGTTTATGTCTTGGATATTTATTTTCCAGAAATTTTTTAATAAAGAGAAATTCAAGGGAATCAGTTTGTCTGATTTGTATTTGTGGTTTTCTTATTTTATACATTGTCCATGCTTTTCCTGAAGAACCGTATCACAGAATCACCAGTGCTGACTCCTTGGTGCAACTAAACACCATTTTCGGTTGTCCTTTCATTTGAGATATAGCAGGAGACCCATCCCCACCTGACTACAACCTCCTCTCAGTGAGTTGTAAAGAGCAAGAAAGTCATCCTCCTTTCCTCTAGGCTAAACACCCCCAGCTCCCTCAGCCACTTCTCAAAGGACTTGTGATTCAGACCCTTCCCCACAGTCTGTTTCTCTCCTCTAGATTCCCTCCAGCACCTCAATGTCTTTCTGGATATGAGCAGTGCAAAACTAAACAAAGGATTTGAAGGGTGACCTCACCAGTCCTGAGTACAGGGGGACAGTCCTGCTGGCCACACTACTGCTGACCCAAGCCAGGATGCCATTGGCCTTCTTGGTCTCCTGGGTCCATGCTGGCTGATGTTCAGCTCTGCCAGCCAGAATGCCCAGGCCCTTTTCCCCATGCAGCCTTCCAGCCACTGCCCCAGCCAGTAGCACTCCAGGCATTGTAACCCAATGGCAGGACCCAGCACCTGACCTCACTGAACCTCGACCAATTGGCCTCAGCCAGTCTAGTCTTAGCAGTATGAAATATCTTTGCTAGAAAGGAGAAACAGATTGAAAAAACAAACAGCCTGAAAGCAGTGTTTTTACTTACACCTGAGATGTGCTGTAGTTCCTCCTGTTAGTTTCTTAATGACATTTTCAAAGGGAAATTTACCTTTGGATGCTCAAAAAATATCCGGACATGATGGCATTTATCTTCTCCTCCAGATTATTTTCCTAATTCTCACCTCGGCGATGTCCCCTGCTCCGTCTCGGTGTTCTGTCACCCACCCTTGTCCCTGTGCTGCCATCTGCTCTGTTCCACTGGTACCCTCTGCCCTGTTCCCAGCAGTGCACCCAGCATTTACCCTCTTCGGCCGTGTCCCCTGTCTGCGCCGGAGGTTTTCCCCGTCCAATCCCTGAGGTGTCCCTGCCCTATCCTGCCGGTGCCCCCTTTCTTATCCCAGCGGTGTTCCTGTTCCGGCGGGGCGCCCTCTTTTCTTCCTGGTGGTGTACCCCATCCTATCCCGGGGTGTTTCCTTTCCTATCCCGGCGCTGTTCCCTGCCCTGTCCCGCCGGCCTCTCGCGACCTGTCCCGCCTCACGGGTGCGGCTCGTTGTGCGGGCGCACTCGACCGTTATTGACGCGGCGGCGGCGGCGGGGCCCGCAGCGGGCGGGTCGTTGCCGCCAGGGGGCGTCGGGCGCCGGGGCCAGCCGTGACGGACAGCTCAGGTAGCCAATAGGAGGCGGCGCAGCGGGAGGGGCGCGGCGGACGATGAGCGGGCGCAGGCGCCGGCGCCGCTTCCAGCCCCCCCCCCCCCAATCGGGGATCTATTTGTGCGCGTGGCGTCACGCCCCGCTGCTGTGGCTGCGGTCGCGTCCCTGGAGGAGGGGGCGGAGGGGGGAAGCACCGTGGAAAAAGTCGTCCGCTCGTCCGCGCCTCCGCCGCCTCATGCCGTGGCGCCGTCCTTCCGCTAGCCCGGGAACCTGCATGGTCGGGCATGGGGAGCGCTGTGCCCTCCCGCGCCCCCAGGGCTGAGGCGCCGCTCGCCATTCTGCGGCGGCTGGTCGCCGCACTGGGGCTACTGCTGCTGCTGGGCGGAGGTACCGGGAGTGGGGGGCTGGGAGGGACAGGAGCGCAGCCGTGTGCGCGCAGACTCGAGGAGCTGGTGGGTCCTTTCCCTTCCGGTAGAGCCTTTCATGAAGGAGGGATTAGCGAGCTGGGGCTATGTAGTCCAGAGGAGAGAAGACTGAGAGGGGATCTCGTTAGTGCATATAAATATCTCCATCCGAGAGGATGGTGCCAGATTTCTTCATTGGTACCGAGCGACAGGAAGAGGAACAAGGCTATAAACTGAAATACAAAAAGCTTCACCTCAACATTAGGAAGAACTTCCTTGCATCAAGGGTAGCAGAACACTGGAACAGGCTGGCAGGGAGGTCATGGAGTTTCCCTCTCTCGAGACATTCAAACCCTACCTGGACACGTTCCTGTGTCACCTGTCCAAGCTATCCTGCCTTGGCAGAGGAGTTGGACTAGATGATCCCCAGAGGTCCCTTCCAGCCCTAAAAATTGTGTCATTCTGTGTTTTATTGGACTGTTTGATAACTTAGCAGACTTGCTCAGCTAGCCTGATTTACTTGTGATTAAAATAATATTATGAATACAACTAAAGTGAAATAAAAGTTTTGATGCTTTGAAAGTCTGGCTCTAAACCCAGTATTCTCTCTGTCATTTTGCTTGGCGTGGGTCTTTTTTGTGTATCTGAAAACAGAAGTTGATTCTTGTTAGGGTTTTTTTCCCGTATTCTGCAGAGGTATGTATGGCTTGCACAAAGAAATTTTTACCTTACCTACACGAGTCATGGTCATACTTAGCTGTAGGTGGGGGATTCCTCATTCAACTTTGTGTTGTCTTGGGATTTTGACAGATTTGTGTTAGGTATGCGTCACTGGCAAAACAGTGCTCTTACAAATTCATGGTTTGGGTATGCAGAGTAAGTCACCGCAATACTAACTCAGGAAGGTCAGCTAAGGGGCAGGCAAAGAAATTGATTATATTCTCTTATCACTGGGTGCATTGCCGAAAACAGCTGTTTAAAAGTGAAAAATGTTGTTGTTCAGGCTATTTTCCACTTCTCGTGGCTCAGGAGTTTCTCATACATTTTGTTTTTCCTGTTTTTTTTTAACTTTTCTATGTGTCTTTGTGGCATTCAAAACCTGCTTTATGACAGTGGAAAATTTCAGTTAAATGTTCCCACAGATGAATTTTAGTAGATAGTTTCGCAGGCTTGAACAGCTGTTGCATGAAGTTGTGCACCTATTCTTTATGAAGGTCCATTTTCTCTTTGGATGGCAGGAAATGTGATCTCTCCTAGATTGGGGTCCTCCTGGTTTTAACCTGTGTGAAAAGTGGGGTTCTGTTGCCCTTAGTGTGTCTTGTTCATTTAATTTTTGCCCCTAGTAAGTTCTTTGGTAAAAGTTACCATCAGAAAGCTGTTGTTAACTGCCACGAGAATCTGGAAGGATTTCAGATCATACGTGTGAGAACTGTGGAGGAGAAAACTGTAAAACTTCGGTTTGCTTGCAAGGATGTTAACTGCTTTTTTATGGAAATCAGGTAATCAGATAAAATCTGTCTGGTTTGTTCATGTAAACTGAACTATGTAGCAGTTGTATACATCTGATAATTATTTCAGGCTTTTGTGGGCAGAGTTTCTCTCTCCCCTGTCTTATTACTGAATTATGCTCTGAAAGGTACAGGTACTGCAATGTATAGGTGTGTTAGCTGAAAACTTGCACTTCAGACAACTGGGTTTTTTCACGCTTTAGTCCCCAAAAAATGAGCAGTGAAGCTTTAGCTATGTACCAGGGAAATAAAGCAAACTGCTTGTCCGCTTACCTACCCATTCTCCCCCACCCTGGTCTCTAAAAGAGAACTTGGTTTTTGCTGTATTCAGTCTAGTTTTTGTCTAAACGTTTTCAGACATTTGGCGTCTAACATCTAAGCAATGTCTAAAGAACATTGCTTTGTTGCCTTTACCACATTCTTCAGAGGGGCAGAATTCTATATAAAAATTAGGTGAATTGTGTAAAGCACTTCAAGACTAAATGAAGACTTTCTTATTGACTAAGTGATTAATTTAAACAGAGAACTGCATCATCATCTTGGTATCTAGAAAAAATATTTGGCTTGTACTTGATAGGACTTAGTGCTCTTAATTTTCATCTGGACAATATGAAGTAATGGATTAAGACATCATGAGTCCTGTCATCTGAGATAGTCTCCACTGTTATCTTTCCATCTTTCAACCTTTCTCCTTTCTTTTTTCTAAAATGCAATGATTCCCTCATGGGTGAGCACTTTTAAGTTTCTTTTAAGTAGTTTTCTATGGTACTTGTGGGAGTGGAAAGGGGGATTGCCACCGAGGAGGTTTGCTTTATGTCTTTCTGCTGTCTATTTTGTGCTTAGGTGGCTGTGAGCTGCACACATCTTGTGGAATCCAGAAGTGCACCACTGATTTTGTATCCTTTACCTCACATCTAAACGCAGCTCTTGAGGACTTTGATTTGGAATTCTGCAAGGCCCTGCGGGCATACTCTGTGTGTACCTATCGCAATGCCAAAGTATGCCGTGGAAACCTAGTCTACCATTCTGCAGTGCTTGGGATTGGTGATCTCATGACCCAGAAAAACTGTACCAAAAATGGACCCACATCCTCCACCAACTCTGAAATGACCCATGATCTTTGCAATTACAGTGGCCACACAGAAGCAAGAGAACATCAGGGGGGAGAGAAGACACCTCCTCCTACTTATCTGTTTTGTGGTTTGTTTGGGGATCCTCATCTGAGGACTTTTAAGGATCACTTCCAGACATGCAAAGTGGAAGGCGCTTGGCCCCTCATAGACAATAAATACTTATCAGTGCAAGTGACCAATGTGCCTGTGGTCCCAGGATCCAGCGCTACTGCTACAAACAAGGTACAGATTATTTTTCTGCACTGTGCATGCATGCAGAAGTAAAAGGCCAAGACAGTTAAGTAAGTCATTTAGCTCTTAACAGTGAAGAAGTGTATTAGCTTCAGAATCTTCTATGCAGTAGTATAAAAAACTAAAACTCCTAGCATCTTCTTTAGTGAGCAAACAAAACAGGTTCGTTTCTTCCCTCTGCTCCTGCTTGAGACAAGAACACCTGTGCATATCACCACACAAGCCTGTAATAATACTGATGTAACACTTTAAACACTTGTTGATTATTGAACATCTGTGACTGCCTCTGCACTAACTAGAAGTTTTAAAAAATCATGCAATGCTTTGGATTGGAAGGGAATTTAAAGATGGAAAGAATATATGTGTCTTCTTTTTATTAATTTTCTAAACTTCAGAGCTGAAACAAAACTGGTTACCAAAACACTGATGACTCAGAGCCAAAACAAGAGGACTGAGAAGAGGTAGCAAGCTAAATGTTTGTGACAAGGACTTAGTACCTCAGCTTTACTAAACAAGCAGTGGCCTTAAAATTGTGCCAAGAATATTAAACCCTTGTTGAGACAGGCAAGACTTAGGATTGTATGCCTCTCAGATACTTTGAGGAGTGTTGAGTAGGAATACGTCGGCTAGTATTTAATAACTGATGCTATTTCTTTAACTTAAGAAGAGTCCTTGTTTCTTCCTGCTGGATGTGGGTAGCAAGTGTGTCCATCAATTACTTAATCATGCATTTGAAGATGATATTGTCACATACCTCTTTTGGAGGGAAAGAGCTTTTTTTAAAAATTGTGGTAGCGTAGCTCTTGTATTGTCAAGCTACATCAGGCTATGTGTACACAGCCTCAAGACATTTACACTAGAGAATTTTCACTGTGTTGTTAAACCTGGAAGTAGGTTTTCCTAATTACTGGACTCAGAAGCAGGAGTTGTCTGTCACAGTAGGGTAGAGCATCTTCTGTGGAGTTGGCTGGGCAGTAGTATTAATATAGAAAAATCAGTTTTACTATTAAGTTTGTGCTGGGTTCTGAAGTATTGAAGTAATGGCAATGCTTGGATGAATGAACAGAGATTGGACCAAAGTTCAGAACTACATGTTCTTAACTTATACTAGTTTCAAAACCAGTCTTCATTGTGAATGAGTTCTGAAGGTGTATAAAAAAAGGAATGAGAGTAATATGAGTGTGCTTTGCAAAAGAGACTTTTATCTCCTGCAGTCTCCTCCAGTGGCTTTTTCTAAAGTGGAAGAAAAAGCTACATTTCATAATCTGCAGTAAGCTTTTATGCTCAGTTTTACTAAACTCTCGCTGAATTTACTTCATTTTCTTGTTCCTGATAGTAGTAGAGGAAAAAGCTGAGATTCTTGTGTACAAAGTGTATGGATGGATAGGGTGTGGTTGTAGTAGATAGGTGATCGTAAGTTTAGCCCCATTCTGAAAATTACTGATTATGGTAGCACATTATGCTGGTATTTGTCTTTTCAAACACATAAAGAGGAGAACACCAGGAGTAAATGTATGCACATACTGAGGGAAAGTATGATTTTAAAAAGTGCACCTTCTGTCTTTATATATTCTTGATAAGAGGGGGATTTTTCTTTTTCTTTCATTTGGGTATTTTTTTCTTCTCTTCCACTAGTCCCTGTCATTTGCCCAAGTGCAGCCAAGTGTGCGGAAGCAATCAAATGAAACAAGATCTATTATTTACAATACTAGAAATATTTCTAATGCTGATATATCTGGCATGTTGCATGATGCTGTGCCTCGATCACGGGAGAGGGGGTGACGCTGGCTGCCAGCTAGCTCCAACCCCCTTCCTCGGCACGTGCCTCTAAGTGGCCGCTCCCCACCTTGAGCCACAGGCTAGGGCCGAGGGTAGCAGTTTGGCCACTGGTAGGAACCCCTTCTCGTGACCTGGCCGAGCAGGCAACCGAAGGAATCCTCGTCGAGCGGGAGTGGTCAAGAAGAAAGAGAGGGACTCTCTGGCTGCAGTTTCCAAGTTGCTTTTATTCCTTCCTGGAGAGGAGACCACAGATGATAACAAAGAAGCAAACCAACAGGGAGGCAGCACAGAGGAGCAAGGAGTATGCAGATCCATTAACTTATAAAGGGCGGGGCTGACTGTGGGGAGGAGTCAGCCTAACAACCAATGGTTAGCAACTGGGGAGGGGCATAAGGAGGGACCAAATTATCATATAGCCAATGGAATAGGAGAGGGGAGGAGAGCAGGTGTAACCGACTAATAAGAGGAGGAAAATTACATAACTGACATGGAAGAATCTAGACAAAGGGGCGAGGATTACCAAGATTGACAGGCTGTAGGGGCAGAATTACAGGGATTGACATCAAAGTGTCTGGGAAAAGAGGCAGGAACAAGGGTGATTGATAGAGAGGGTTGGTACAATGTAGGGTGAAACCAACAAGGAAATAATGTAGGGGTACATGGAACAGAACATCGCAAACATGTTGAAGCACAGAACTAAAAACAATAAAGCTGAAAACCACACCACCACAGTTGCCTAGTCCTTGAATTTTTTTCCTTTTTTTTGACAGATAACAGAATTTACCACACCTGTTGTAGGCAAGGAAGGTTGTTTGAATGTACAAGTGACTTAGAAGATGAGCCTTAATATCTCTAATACATGCTCTTGACTCTGTTATTTCTAGTAGAAGCAGAAATACTACTATAATGAAATAGAAAAGGCCTGTTAAGCTACACTACCACTGCTTCATTCACTCCAGTAACATTTTCCTCTGCAAGTATTCCATTTTAACTGTGGTTGGCTATCTGCTGTTGGATGTACTTAAATTATTTTGGCCACCAGATAGCTTAAAGGACTTCTAAAGAGCTACACTTCAGTGACATTTATCTACATGGAGTGATCCCTACCCGAGAGCATCCAATAGGTCATCTACCTTCACCATATGAAAAGTTTTCAGACTATTCCTTTTTGTTAGTTTGACTGTTTTTTCATTGCACGTATTTGAAATAGATGTTTAATGGGAAATAAAAACAAAGGTATATGCTGAGCTTAAATTGTACAGAAGCCCAAGCAAATACTAACCTAATTAGTCCTGTCTAAAGAGGTCTAATGAAAAGAAGTACAACAAGTGTAGAAGATTTAATTTTTCCTGAATGCATTTTTCAGGGAAGCGGTTTAAGAAGCTGTAGAAACAGAATGGTTAATCTTCAGCCTGTTGTCCTTTTGAAAGGTGCAAACTTTCCCTTGCCCTTGTAGGGAGTTAGTACTTTTCACTTTTATCGTAGCTTTCTGCTGTACCAATCTTTGAGGGAGTTGATAATGAAGGCAACTTTTTAAGTGAAGTTTTCTTCTCTCCAAAACCTAAGAGACTATGGGAACCCCAGCAGCCTGAGGACTATCCAGTAAGTTCATAAAGGACAAGAGAATGCCAGGACAACGCTTCAAGTAAGAATGTGAGGAATAAATGGATGTTGTCTCTGCCCTACCCCTCAGCTTGCATCTGGCATGAAAGTATGAAAAGCAGGGCAAATTTCCCTTGAATCCCTTAATTGGACGAGCACATCTTGTGAGAGTTGTGTACTTAGAAAAATGCTCTTCACAACTTGTTTGTAGATCTTTTGCACATTTGTGTTACTCGTAGTAACATATATCTTTCACCGTGAGCAGAGCTATGCTGTGTTCTGTGGTCTAGCTGAAACTTTGAAACTCCAGTTTTTTGAGCTTGCCTGATGTGCTTATGCCCCATGGCATAGGATCCTAGGGCCTTTCAGATGGAAAAGGAAGATCATCAACAGATAACTGGGAAACTGAGTTTAAATTTAAGCTCTTCTTTCTGTTTTTTTTTTTTCTGACAGACTTCCTGCACGTGTTTTGAGTAGGTCACTGGCATTATTCATGTTTGATTTCTGCAGCTGTAGATAAAGAGCTTCCCCCTATCTTGGAGGGAGTTTTGAATTCCCTGAGAATAAATGTCTATTATAGGGAGCAGGTAGGAAGGATATTGTATAGTGCATGAAACAGTACATTGAGGTTTTTTAATTTTTATTTATTGTGTGCTTTATTTGGAGGAGTACAAAGTCTCTGGATATCTCTAAAGTTATTGTCCCTGAATAGAAACTGAGGCAGGGATGCTTAAGCTTGCCAATGGAAAGCTTCCCTTCTTGTTTGGAGGTGTCTTCTTGTTTGCATTAATTGGAAATGGGGGTATTCCTGTCCAGGTGCTTTATAATAGATAGCTTGAGGGTGAGAGAGTGAATTTAATGAAACAGAGAAGGAAAAAAACTACAGAGCTTTTCACTGTAGTGATTTATTTGGTATAAACCTTGGAACCTGGGAATTGGTGCTATCAACAGGGTAGAGGAATTTTGAGGATAAATGTTCTTTTACCCAGAGTCAAAAAACTTTAAATATCTCTTTTGTAGCATGGTTTCATTTTTGCAGGAAATTATTGCAGAGTGAGTACAGTGTAATATAAAAATAATTAAAAGGTAATTGGAAAATAAATGTTCTAAATGTTTTAAGAAGTAGAAGGATCAGGTAACTTGTCACGTCATTATTCTTTTCATCTTTATGGACATTCTGCTTAAGGCAGAGATTAATTTGTCTTGTTAGGTAGAAGTACAGTTCTACTAGGTACTGTACTTGAATGAAACAAGGTACAGTTTCATTGGAGGCTGCAATAGAATCATTTAGGTTGGAGAAGACCTTTAAGATCATTGAGTCCAGTTGGAAACTGTCTATTCCACCACTAAATGTAATCTGTGAGTGCCGTGTCTACATGCCTTTGAAGCATTTTTGGGGATAATGATGCAAGAGGCTGAGAAGCCTGCTCCAGTGCTTGACAACTCTTTCAGTGAAGAAATTTTCTCTAATATTCAATCTAAATCTTCACAGCACAGCTTAAGGCCATTTCTTCTCATCCTGTCACTTGCTGTTTGAAAGGAGAGACTGACTCTTACCTGGCTACAACCTCTTTCCAGAGACTTGTAGAGAGTAGTGAGGTCTCCCTTGAGCTTCCTTTTCTCCAGGCTGAATGCCCCCAGTGCCCTCAGCCTCTATTCATCAGTCTTGTGCTTCAGATCCTTTCCCGCGCTCCTTTTCCCTCCTCTGGACTTGCTCCAGCACCTCAGTGTCTTTCTGGTTATGAGAGGTGCAAAACTCAACACAGGTTTTGAGGTGTCACCTCAGCAGTGCTGAGTAGCAGGTACAGTCCTGCCCTGGTCCATATGGCTGCACTTTGGCACCCAAGGCAGGATGTCCTTGGTCTTCTTGGCCCCCTAGGCCCACTCTGACTCGTTCAGCCAGCTGAACAACCAGCATCCCTACGTCCTTTTCCACTAGGCACTTTTTCACTCACTCCTCCCCAAGCTTGGCAGTGTTATAATAAAGGTTGAAGTTAATGATGTTAGAGGTCTTTTTCTACTCAAACAATTCTAGAATTCTGTGAAATGCATAGTAAAATAACAACATAGTGATACTTCGTCATTGTAATTGAATTGTGGCACTAGGGAGGATATCACTGTTGCCACTAGAAATGTAGGGATGGGACTACCATCAGGCTAAGAACAATTTATTGCTCATCAGTCTCAGAGGCCGTGAGATTTTAGAGGAGCAGGCAGTCGGCTGTAGCACAAAGTAGTCACAAGTTTCTTCGTTACAAGGCAATATATAACTTTCTAAACCAATGGACAGTTGCCACAGGATTTATTTTATTTTTCTAACCTATCACCTTTACTTACTTCTGCCACACTGTGGATTCTTTTTATCCAATGGTCTTCTAATTCACAGGCACACATATGCTTCTATTGTTACTTCTAAACTCTTAGCGTATTCCATACAACCACACCCCTACGTTATAAACCCTTCACCATTTTACCAGTACAGATTCTCACTTACTTAAGGCATATTCTTACCTACAACTGTAGAAATACAAATTTATGATTTTTCTGCTTAGTATCTGTGTATTGTATTTTTTCATCAATCTAAGCCTCTAAGGCTGCAGATCAAACCCTTCCATGTCTGATTCCCACAGGAAGATAAGTACAAGAACTCAAGAGTTGGAAAGTGTTGGTTTTGTTTAAGGCATGTTTAAGGCATTTTTGTTTAAACCTTCTGCAAACACATTAGGGTCTTCTCTAGAAATGGTAGTTTTACAGCTCAGTAACACCATCTTTGAAAGGTCTTGTATGTGCAGTGGAATTCAAGAAAGCTTTTTGAGCAGTGTACTCATCAGTACTGGCATCAGTAGGAGTGGGAGGATGAAGTCCAAAATGAAATGTGTAAATTTTATGTGTGGGATTTCTTTGGTTTAGTAATCTTACTATAGCTGATGTTTGTTTATAGTATCCTCAGATACAATAAACAAACCTCTGGAAGCCTTTACTTTCATCTTTCAGGGTGCCTCACTGCAGAAGACCTCTGTATGTGCCCAAAGAACAAGGCTGATACACTGATAGTTTCAAAGATCTTTCTTCATGTGAAGATTCTGGCATTTGGGTTTTTCCATCCTAAGTTTAGAAAGGGCAGCTAATCTAGTCTGTAAACAGTACTGCATAACCAGCTTTGTGAAGGTGTTCTTGGGAACCAGACAGAATATGAAAAGTACTGTAGGTACATAAATATATATAACACGAGTTTGTTAGAAATAACCACTCTCACTTTTTAACGCTCTCTGATACCTTGGGAATGTAGAGGGAAAGCTCTGCAATGACCTTGTGCTTCATCTCCCTTCACAACAGGTTCTGAAGTATCTATAGTACCAGGGCATGATACTGAGATAGGAATGTGTGATAAGGCAAAGCCCATGCAGCACTCTGGTTTTACTGATCTGGCCTATGGATTAGATGGATGCCACCCAACATACAATAGAATATTAAAAATCAGTGTCTTGAGCTGCAATGTTTAAATACAATTATGTCCTTGGAAAATCTTAATGGTCTCTGTTGAGTCTCTGTTTAGAGAGTCCTTGCACCATGGAGGCCTTTATTCATTTAATAGTATTTCAGCTGTCATTCAGCATCGATTGTTATTGCTAATCTTAAATTACGATGAAGGCTTCTTGTTCCTTCTCTGTGTTCTGAAATTGTGTGCATTTCATTCTTGTAAATGAGGGAGTTCTGGAGAGAGCAATGTGACAGCTGCTTCCTGATACATTTTGCCAGGTGCCTTGCTTAAATATTTAATTAAGCAGCCAGTTCAGTGTCTCATTAAAACAATGCGACTTCTTTTTGGCTCCAGGCTAAGGAGACTTAGAGCTTTACTTCTGTAGGTGTGTAAATTATTCTTTCCTGGCAGTGCAGTGCAAATGTGCTCAAGGAAATAGCAATGCTTCTTTGTCTGAGCAGGCTGAGATTGAAGTCTGTTTCATTCAAACTGTGTTACACAAAATAAAAGGCCTTTTACTGCACTATGGCCTGGATTATATGCAGAAATATTAATCACTTGAGAGACCTCAGGTTTCTCTTCTGTAGGTTGCTGAGCTTACTTTACTAAGAACAAAGCTGTGAGATCATCTTCACAGCAACAGGGGCACTTGTGTGTTTTCTGGATTTTGGGCGTAAGCATTCCAGCTCAACTGTGGTTCACAGTCATCACTTTACCAAATTACTTGACTACAGATGGTCTCAAGGTATGTAGCTGATACATCTTATACTGTATAACTAATTAATCCAAGGAAGAACCATTGGAAAAATCCAGTCAGCACTACTGAGAATATATGAAGTCAAAATGGTAAGTAATGTCCATGTTGTGAGACAAACACTGACAAAGCATCAACCACCTGAGATTAACCAAATATTGAAAATAAATGTAATATTGCTTAGGATACGTCTGCAGACTCCAAAGAAGAAACTGTTGCAATGGAAGGAGAGAGGTGGGAAGACTTGTGTCTTATACAAGTGGTGTAGAGAGGTGACGCTAATGAGGGCAGAGGTATTATTCAAATTGTTTTTAACTGGCTCTGGATTTAACCTCTTGCTTTTACTTTAAAACAGAGAGGCAGAAATAAAAGTTGTACAGAAGTGTGATGGTTAATTGAAATTAAAATGTTAGGTTGCTGTGGAACAGATTTTAAGTTTAACCTTAGTTTAAAAATCCCTTCTGATATGTTTTGAAGTAATGTGAGTCTCATGGCAGACTACTTAAATCATAGACTGTAAATCATTTGATATAATCCATCAATGATGAAAATAATTATTAAAATATCTATTCTTGGTGCAAAATGTCTTTTGAGCTTTTCAAGAAGTCATTCCCCTCTAGTCATTCTTCCTCTAAAGGGAGTAGCATATCTGTTTGTAATACTTGGATGTGAATTCTAATTTTTGTTTTAGGAAAGCTGCTAGACACTCCGAACTTGGTCTGCCATATAGCCTAGTTGTTCCCTTCAAGTAAGAATGGAGGACCTGCTTTTTCTTTTGTTGTGACCCACTCCAATAAATGGAAAGGTTTAAAAGGCTAGTTCTAATCTTAAAAAAAAAAAATTTAATTGCTTTATGCTTATGATTTTGATGTTGAACGTCACTCACTCTTCAAAGGGACATCTTTGGGTGTCTTTCAGTCTTGCATTGTTTCTCTTGTGGGCACATTTTCTAGCACAGTGGACTCTAAAGTCAAATCTCCCAGTTCCTAGGACTAATGTATCCAGGATCCCTAAGCTGTTATTTGACTAGTTGTTCTTGGTCCTGATTATACCTTTCCCTGATTTGCATGGTCTCATTCTGGTTTTGCCATAGTTGCCAGCATTGTGGGAATTACTTGGTCCCTATGCTTCTCTGTCATTGCAGGATGCATTCCAAAGTGTTAAGGAAGTGTGAGGCAGGAGGTAGTTGTAATGCTTAATTAAATGTAAAGTGTTTTCCTTTCCTGACCAGGAGGCTGTTGCCGCATGCTAATAGTCTTACTTCCAGACGAACAAAAACACAAATATAACATATGCCATCCAGTAAAATACTGCTTTAAGCATGTGTACAGGCTGCTTTCCTTAGGCGAGAGTTGTGGACAACTGTCAGGTTTTAAGGTAGTGGGCAGTTCCAGACATATTCAGTTAAAAAATGGAAAAGGGATTGAGGTGATGATTTCTTTCCACTAACTTTGCCCTCTTTTCCCCCTCCCCCACAGATAACTATTATCTTCAAATCATACCAAGACTGTACAGATCAGAAAGTATATCAAGCAATGACTGATGACTTGCCTGCAGCTTTTATTGATGGTACAACAAGTGGAGGAGATGAGAACACCAGGGGCTTGCACATTGTGGAGAAAGTCAGTGGCAAATATATTGAGATGCATGCAAGGTACATCGGAACCACAGTGTATATCCGCCAGCTTGGGCACTACCTGACCCTGGCCATTCGCATGCCCCAGGAGTTGATCATGGCCTTCGAGGAGAGCCAGGATCTGCAGCTGTGTCTGAACGGCTGCCCTTCCAGTGAACGTATTGATCAGAGTGGCTACTTGCCATTGCCTGTGATGGGAAAGCTGCTTCCTTGGGGTACTGCATCTCATCCCCGATCAGGGTACACACTGGAAACAGCCACCACCAAATGCCATGAGAAGATGCTTGTGAAGGACATCTATTTTTACTCATGTGTATTTGATTTACTCACCACTGGCGATGACAACTTCACAGCTGCTGCTCACAGCGCCTTGCAGGATGTGGAGGCACTGCACCCCAGCAAAGAGCACTGGCATATCTTTCCCAGGAGTGGAGATGATGGTGTGGGCAGGGATAGCAAATTCTTTGTCAGTCTTGGACTTCTATGCTTGATCCTTGTTCCATATTTGTACGATTTTTTTAGACTCTTAACAAAATTTTGAAATATATATTGTCATAGTATATTGAGTAAAGAGGAATATATATGTATATACCATGTATATGAAGGAATGTTTTGTCTTGCAGCATCAATCAGATAGGATGTTCACTGTTTTTATGTATGTTTGATTCAGTATTCTATGTATCTATTTGTTTTACAGTTGTTGAAAAGTTTTATAGTGTCCCTGCATTGAGACCTGATAAAAAGCACTTTATTTTTCACACAGTAAATATATGTGTGTACCTCAGTAACTATGTGTTACACAGTGCTCTCTTTTCTCTAAGTACTACTTGGTTTAACACATTTTTTAAACTGTTTTCCCAAGAGACCTTTAGTTAATGCCAAACATGTATCTTTTGAAGTTAGTGAATGGTCTCTGGAGAGAGCTTAAACTTAGAGGGAACACCTTTTTTTTTTTTTTTTCTCTCCACAGGCCCTCCAGTTGTCTGTATTCTAGAAGGCTACAGATTTATGGTTTTTTCATGCTTGGAAACCCCACAATGTATCAGTCTTTGCAAAAAGTTGTAGGTGGGATTCATTAGTATACCAGTAAGTATTTGTGCGTGTGTAATAGAGTGGCTGTGCAGTGTGTAAATATTTTAGATTATTATAATAGAAGAACAGTTGTCGTGTCCCATCCCTGCCCCTGCTGAGGAATGTCAGTAAAGTGGTATAAGTGACCCCTGGTGGGGTGCACAGAAATTGGATACATAGACCACATACTGGGCAGGTAATCTATAAACAAATTCTCAGTTTGTCTCCTAGCCAAACAGGATGGATAGGATACTGGATAGCTATGTGCCAAATACAGTTGTTATGCTTCTTGCAGATGCTTGTTTCCCTCTGTTATACAGGATATGTAAATTTATGACCAGCAGCTGCAAAACAGGCCAGTTTATTGAAAAAGATGAGTTTGTTGAAAGAGATGAGGAAGCTAAGATGAGGAACCATTCCCTCAAGATCAACAACTCCCAGTTGTACAATTCCTTTGTGGTGTTTGCAGAGATACTTACAAGAGTTCTAACCCAGGGATCTGTGTTACTTCTGCATCCCTCCCGAGAGACATTGTAAAAATCCTCTTTTCAAGTTACCGGAGAACTCTCAGACCAGAAGAACCCCAGAACAGAAAATTATTTTCTGTAAAACTGAAGAAGAGATGGGGAAATTTGAATAAATTATACAGAAAAGTCAACAAGATTACAGAACTTAGTGTAACAAGATGATCTGTTAAATATTTATGGAGTATTTCAGCTGCAAGGCTAATCACACAGTGTATAGGTAAAGTGCCAAAACTTAAAAGAAGTTAGGTCAGATACATACAAAGAAATACAGACCTAATAAACCTAATCACAACTGTGAATGTTGCTTCACTAAGCTTGTATTACAACTGGAAGTTAAGGTGTGTGAGAAATAATCTTATCTGGAAGATGAATGAGTCAAACGAGTTGTGGAAATTGCCATAGAAGGCAAAAGGTGCTTTAAATATGTATACGTTTACTGTACACAGAAGGCAACTGTTATATCTGTGGGAGCTTTCTCACAGGTGTCAGTCTAACACCACAAGCTCTGGAGAAGGCTATGTAATGTGATCATCCATTGGTATTGTAATGCAACAACCAGTCAGCCATTACTGATGCTGTTTGCTGGGCATTCTCTTAAGCTACCTTGGATATTATCACTCAAAAGGGTTTTTGAGTATCTTTTAGAACTGTCCTAATCATATGCTAACAGAGCTTCTAACAACAGGTGATTATAGTTCTCTGTAGTTGTGGAGTCTGACGACTTCCTTAGTGAGCATGTTGCAGGACTGGCAGAGACTGTATGCCTAATCCTTTATTTTGTGTGTACAGAAGGCTCCTAAACAAGGGTATTATAAAAAGAAATAGTAGGCTCAATTGCTTGTCAAACCAAAGATTATTTTGTTCTTCCTGGAAAACCTGTCTGGAAGAAAAATGTGCATAGAGCATCTGTTAAGTGGAATACAACCGGAAAGTACAACCTTTTGTTCTTATGGGTCAAGTTACAGACCTTCAGTATTGCATTTCCTTTCAGACTACTGCTGTGCTGCCAGAAAATAGGATACCAATTATTTACATTCTCCTACTTTAGCATTATGACTACTATGCCTTTGTTTTATGAGTTTTGAGGCTGTGCCAGTGTCTGTTTACTTATATATACTCCAAAGTGAAGCAAGCAATTCTGCAAGCTTTGTACTGCCTAATGAGAGTTTCATTACTGGACATGTTTTGAAAAAAAGCCTAGGAGCGTTATGGCTTTCTTCTCTTCTGAGAAGAGACACAGAGCACAGTTTAAAATCTTGCATTCATTTTGTCTTATAGGTACAGCTATTGTCTGAAATTTTCATGCTCTGGTTATTTAATGCCCATCTGTGTCTTGACTGATATAAATTATTTTGTGTCTTTCCCTGTTCCAGTTATACAATATCCAAATGGGACTAGTAGCAATTCCCTTTTTTTAGCAGGTATTCTGTGTTTTTTGCAAGGTAAGTATTCTCTGTACTGTGCTGCTACTTCTCTTCAATTGTATTCAAAACAAACAGGGATAGTGGGGATCAGTGTTGTCCATTAGATTTTATAGTTCTCATTAATTACCTTGTTATGGAGAGCAACATAGCTACAGATTGAGTACAAGTATGCAGGTGAATTTGTGATGCTGATGTAAAACAACTGCATCTGATCTGATTCAGAATTCTTTATGTTTGTAAATGAACTTTGTTGACATTAAAAGCTGCTATTACTAAATTAACTGTGAACAGTAAGATTGATTAAAATCTTTGTGGAGGGGTATATATAAGAACTCATTAACTAGATATAAAAAAAGTATGTCATACGAGGTGTGCCAATACCTTATTTATAGGAATTATTTTACATTTATTTTACAGTTACATTATTACATTATTTTACAATTATTTTAAAGCTTAATGTACATGTCTGTCTACACTGTAACAATAGAAGAATATTTATTGATGTACACAAAATATGTACGTCATTGATTTAGCATGTGCTGATGGCTGGATCTACAGAAGTTCTGTATATCTAATTAGTGTGTGAAGTATCTAAATCCAAAACTGAGACACACAGTAAAGCCTTTTCATCTTGAACCCAGATATTTCTCTGGGTGAAGCAGTCCAGCTGGAGAACGATTGTCCTTCTCGGACGCCCTGGCTAGCTATCCAGCACCGCTAGCAGTAGTGGGGCACTATCCCGATTGCCGTCGGCAAACTGTATACAGACGTGAACAGAACGGGACAATTGGAATCAGTGGCGTGAGCTGTTTATTTCACACATCAGTCTCAGTACATTGTTAGGACAATGGAGACAGAGTATGTTTACAGCTCTCTGATTCAAATGGAATGCCAAGGAAACATCATATTACAGGGTAGCATAAAGCCATTTCAGCCTAGGTTTCAGCCAATCACACATAGAGCAAAACATATTGACAATAATTCTATCCAATCATATGAAACACACGTAATCATAGTTAACACAATAGAGACTTATTTTCTAACACAATGGCTCGTTTATGAGAGACAAAGCACAGAGGCTCATTCATACTAACCTTCTAAAGATATACATTAAATAAACTTGTTTCAACCTATAAGGGCAAATCACAGGGGCTTATTTTTCTATTTCTCATGTCTGCTCTACTGCTTAGAAAACTTTTTCTGCTGTATTAGCAATGTTCACAAATCTGCTGTCTGAGGCCTGTCTTTTTTACCACTTTCTCAAAACCCTCTAATTTTA
>JAWWMS010000134.1:102230-113662 GCA_035048045.1 Chlorospingus semifuscus | reverse complement strand
CTGGCAGCACAAGGGAGGGAAGGGAGAACCAGGGCAGAACCATTACATGATAGGGGGAAACAGAACAGTCCAACTTACACAGACACAACACAACGTCTGGGATCTCTAATTCTTTTCTTAGTCCGGTGAGCCCCCATAAAGAATCTGTGTTTTGCTGCTGAGCAGAGAAAATGAAAGCAGTCTTCAGAGTTGTACCTACACCCCAGCCAGAGTCATATGTTGGTCATTTGCCTGGTTTACTTGCAGGACCTTTTGGGCAGGTTTGACTTGCTCACTCATGTTTGGCAGGTGATGGTGGAGTTGTTTAGAGTATAGCGGTGATGAGCATTCTGCTGGAGTTTGGGAGAGGCAAGTTGAAATTCCTCTTCTGCCTTGGTCTTTCACATCTTATGAGTAATAGCTGGGAGCTATTATTGAATAAACATAATTTTGTGGTATTACAGGGGGATAGCTTTATCCAGACTTAGGTCCAGAGGTCCTAAGTGCCTCAAAAGAGATGGAGGCATACTTCAGCACTTGAGAGGTATTTCACCTAAATTCAGCAAACTGTAAACCTGTAAACTACTTCTGTGGTTGGTGGAGTGAATGGCAACATTTTAGATGGAGCAAATTATCTTCTGGAAATGCCTATTGCTATTGTCCAGGAGAGGAGGAAACAGCTATTTTAAGTAGCTGAAGTCAGGTGAAACTATTCCAGTCCTGATGGGTACATTTTAAATTCCAGCCTAGGTTCACACCCAGGGACAACCTAAGTTCACTAGAGACAAGCCACCTGATCCAGCACTTCCTGCACAGCTCCTTGTCTTCCAGACTTGGATGATGGAGACACCTTGGCCTGCAAAAGTCTCACATCAGACCTAGGTCTTGCCTGTACTCTGAAACTTTCAATGTTTGATTATCTTGAAAGTAGAACTGAAGAAGGCAACAAGGCCACCCCATGCTTGTTGTACTAGCCCATTCTCCAAAAGCACTCTCTGGGTCAGGGGAAGGGTGGAAAAGAGAAACGAAGAAGCTGAAGTCAGAGGGTAAAGAGGAGAGTGGACCATGTGGGTAAGATCTTAGCGGTGTTTAAATCCCAAACTGTTTACATTTTCTAGCGAATTGTATATAACAGTACAGTGTATAACATATCTGCAGAGGAACAAGGGCTGCATTTTCTAATTAGAGAATTTTATCTTTTAGGCTCTTCTTGGATGTGTCCTTGCTGCCATTACCATACAAGTGTTTTACAGAAAGCAAAACAGTTTCAACAGCTGAGGCTGGCAAAACCCTTACATACCCTGAAGCCATATTTTTAATGTATTTGACTAAGAGGTGTTTGTTTGAATCCCCACTCCAAACTGTGTGAAGGAGATGTGTAAACAAAGGTTTCTTGCCTGCTTGGGTGACTGCAATAGTTATTCTACTAGGCTTACCATTTTTATCTGATAAAAGAGCAAGTTGCTGTCCTTTCTCAGGAAAAATGCTTTGCTTGGAAGTGTATGAGATCTGCATTCAAAGAGTATGTTGGATTGAAACTACTCCCACTTTCTATAGGTGGGGTATGTCACAGGAATAACTTTCTCTAACACTGTCTGTAGAGACATCTCAGCAGTGGCAAACGCTTGTGGGCAGGTCAAGTTAAAAAATCACGTACATCACCATCTGTCATGCCATCTCTATAATCCCTTACTTCTGACCTTTGTAGTGACAGTGGTTTGGCATGACCTGCCTTCACCTAGTTCTTCCTTCAGGTGCTGCCAGTCATCACTCACCAACTTGCCTAAAACACCATGAACAAATTCTCTGTAAAAATAAGTAAACTGATACTCAGCCGTAATCGAGAACTGTTACCAGAACAGGCTTTTTTTGGGGGGGGGTGTGGAAATTACAATGCTTTAGCAATTATAAATCCTGTAAAAAGGCCCTAATCATTAAATTGTGCCTTGCACAGTAGTGTTTGGGATTCTTTGGAATGCTACCATTTCAGAGTGATTTTTTTTTTTTAATGTGCATGTAAAAAAGTCAAACTCTCACCTTCTTGCCCAACAAACCTCTCCTGTAGAAAAGCAGGTTAGGTTAACATTCAGGCAATGCAGTCAGATCCACAACACAACACTCACCACAGCTGACTCAGTGAGAGAGGCTCTTTTGAGGGTATGTTCCAGCAGAGGTTTATTACATGGAGGCTGAAAGAAATCCAGGCAAAAGAGGAAGAGCATATGGGCTGGATGGCTTAAGAAGGGGAAGGGATTGGGGGCCGAGCTAAGGGCATGGCAAAGGGGATTGGTCTCCAGGAGAGAGGGAGCAGCCCCCAGGGGCACCCAACCAATGTGGAAACAGGGAAAGGAGAAACCAGGGGAGGTTGTGAAATATAGGGATCAGTGAGACAGAGGTTCATGGGGGAGTGTTGTTTTTCCTAGCAGGAGAAATAAACTCTATGGTACAATGCCCTTGGGAATTGGCTGGGGGGGGAGTTCATGGGATACTACACTTTAGCAATTACAAATCCTGTAAAAAGGCCCTAATTATTAAATTGTGCCTTGCACAGTAGTGTTTGAGATTCTTTGGAATGCTACCATTTCAGAGTGATTTTTTTTTTTTAATGTGCATGTAAAAAAGTCAAAGTCTCACCTTCTTGCAAATGAGCTGAGCTTTATGTATGTTAAAGAGATCAATAAATAGTCCCATTGGGAAACTACAGACAGATACTTCTCTATAATAAGAATAATTGGTAAAAAATAATTTCAGATTTGCCTGTGTCTATGGCAATCACAGTCTTCTGCCCTCTTTCCGCAACTAGTTTAGGCTTCTTGGCTAAAAAATATTAAATCCTGCAGAGATGACCCTCTGTGTTTGAGTCCTTGAGAGCTTTCCACAATCAGACCTATCTGTTCATTGACAGAAATGCTGAGAGTTTCTTCTGTCTCAGCAGACCATCAGATAACTCTTTTAAGTCAGTGGATTACTTTTTGACTTCCTCTGGATGCATTTTTGTATTGTTTTACTCTGATCATAAAATCTGACAATCTTGATGTTGCTGTTTTGTGGACAGAAATAGAAGGCCCTTAAAAGTGGAAACACTTTCTACTTCAGGGTTTAGACTCAGATAAAAATCCAAATTTCACAATAATAAAAATGAAACCAAATAGAGCTCTTTTCATAAATGTGTTAAGATGTTAGTCCTACATTGTCTGCTGGGAGCAAAATGTGTGGGGAAATCTTTAGTTCTGCACAGTTGAGGCGATTTTGCTACAAGTTTCTTCTACACTAGCTCAAACAAAGCAAACAGCTGTCAGCAGCTGGAGTGCATTACATAATCTTCTAAACATTTCCTTCCATTTAGTTCTACCAGGAAGGATCCATTTCACCCAGTCAGAGATGTGCATCAAAAGCAGGGTAAGAGGGAGGAAGAAATAAGGAGGTTCTCTTCAAAAGTGAAAATCTCACCAGCTCTTTCAATATTAAGAAAAGGTCAGTTGTCTGGTAATTATAATGCAAACCTTTAAAATCAATATTCTATGTAATATCTCTGCATAAAAAAATAACAACCAGAACCCTGCAATCTAAAAGCAGTTCATTAGTCTAATGACCAAAAAAACCTTTCCAATTTCAACTTTAACTAGCCAGTAAAAATATCCTCTGAGCAAAGTGCCAGTAGATAAATGACAATATATTGGCCTCTGGTGGAGGCTTTAAATTAAGGACTATTAACTGCAGTGTAATTGTGCACAATAGGATCGTATTACATTACATTACATTACATTACATTGACAGTCATTAATGAAGTTTCCCAAGGTAAAAATTTAAGCAGGATTTTTTACCACTAATTTTGCCTTAGTGGGGTTCTTAAATTTATGTGTGTGTGGACCACTATGTATACAGAGAGTCTCCTTGATTTTTAGATTCCAGATACAGTTTTCTTTTGTGCCAGAGTATTCGGTGGTTCAGAGACTAAGACAATTAGGAATTTCTCTATCTTGCCTTTTCACCTCTGTTGCTTATGCATAGAGTCAGCATTCCTAAAGAGGGAATACAATTCTTCCATTATTAATTTCTTTCACCCTTACACATAACTTCGAATATAGGGATTATTGTGTATCGCCTTTGGTTAAAGCACTGCATCCTAGAATCTCAGACAGACTCTTTCCCCTGCATGTAACTTCCAAAGCTTTTTTTCAAACTCATAGCACTCACTGTAAGCTGCATTTTTCTACAAAGGGACAAAACAATGCTTGTCACTTCCTTACACTGATTGTCTTATGCTACCAAGGAGCAGCAGAGTTGAAGTTACCATTTCATCTCTAGTATCCAGCAGTCTGCACCCATAAATGTAATTTTAACAAGCAAATAAGCATCCTACAAGAAAAATTTCACGTGTGAAGTTAACAGAGCCTTGTGTTCTCACTTTTCTTCTCATATTGATTTTTTACCTAGACAGAAAAAATCCGCAACATAACCTTCTACACACGGGTAAACCCATTTCTGGGATTATGTCAAGAATAGCCTTTCAAAAGCCTGTTATCCCTGCAAAATTAACAAACTCCAGTTTTTGCAGATGAGCTTTAATTTTGAATATCCAAAAATCCTAGGACCTAGTGAGCTGCATCTCAACATTCTCATCCTTTGTATTTGAAAAGCCATGGCTGTCAGGTGAAGTCTATAATGACTATATGTTCCATGCAGGTAGAGATGCACCCAGTTATGATGATCCTGTGTAAAAGGTGTGATAACTTTCACCACAATGCACAAAGTGCTCTTTGCACATCCTTGTTCCTGTGAGCTGGGCCCCCTTCTGCCCTGTTTTACTGGCAGGGTTTCTCCTGTCCACATCAGCCTGAGCCCTTTGCACGTCAGTCCAGATCACAACTTTCTCTCTTGATGCTTGTGAGGAATACTCTCTTGTGGAAAAAGTTTGTGGGAGACACCTGCTTGCTTAAAAAATTTTAAAAAGTTTATTAAACCTTAACAAAAACATAACAAAAGGACTAAATAAGGAAAAATTGCAGCGCTGGGAACAGCCTTCATGGCTGCCTACGACGTGGCAGGTTCATCTTCAAGATGGATGCTCAGTGTTTTATACCCCTAGGGATTGCATCAGCCAACCCTGGCCCCTCCCCAAGGTCTGTCAGTCAACTCTTCTTTGCCGTTTATCAGTGGAGACTGCTTTCTTGTCACTTGATTGGAGGGTCATGCCCCTTAGAAACAAGCTTTTCCATTCCCAGCTGCCCCATGGAAGGGGCACATGTGCCCACCTTCTTTCTACCTGTCCTAGAAAACCCAGGCTGCCTGATGGCAACAATACAGAGGGGGAGAGGAGGAAAGGGAGCTATGGAGAGGACAGAGGACATCTAAACTACAATAACATAACTATGCATCAATAAAGATTCTCTTAATATTCACACAGTATTCATCCCTCAATTGCGAGAGCCAATCATCTCACTATCCATCTGTAACAAGCTGAAAGACAACAAAGTCATCAAAGCATCACTTACTGATAACAAGTCATCTGAGTCAGGTGCACCTCACTGAGGAGGCATACATCTCTCTAAAGTGCACAAACTTTTATACCCTTCCTCAACCGCTGTTATCCCTGTCCCATTATCCCGTTGGCTGGGTATCAGGAACTCACATTCCTCACATTCTTTCTGGATGCCCGCAGTGCTCAAGCTGATACCTCCCTTCCCCCCCCACTTTCTATACATCTAAGTACCAAGCACTGGTTAACTCCCCTTCTCCTACCCCACCCCACTCCACACTGAAGCAGCATAGGCTCATGCTAGCTACATCTTTGCCTAAAAGACTGTTTCTAGTTCAAAACCCTTCTCACTATCTTGCCCAGACTTGACAGACATAAGAAGCTCTTTTGTCATAGTCATATTGGACCAACTAACCATCCTTCATCTTTCAAAATGACCCTGTGGTCGTAAAAGCTGAAGTTTTAATCAAGACCAGCTGCAACAGTGGTTGTTGACCTGCACCATCAATCTACTCCTCCTCAAGTTCCTCCTTTCACTGGCAAGGGAAAGGGCAGGGCACCACTGGGCCCTGGCATCCCTGGTCCTCACTTGCACAGCCTCACACTCATTCATGCTTTGATCCAGGTCTCACCAGGTGTAGGGAATGAGTAAAAAGTAAGGAATGTTTCTCAATTGCCTCTTAGAAAATTAAGGTTTGAAAGTTAAAGTGTTCAACTGCCTCCAACAAAAACTTTAGAAACTGCTGTATTTTAGAAAATGAAGCATCCTGTTTCAAGTCATTAGAAGGGCTTGTACTTGGTACATCAGCAGAGTAAGTAATAAACTTTGAAACATCAGGCAAACTTCTCCTGAACACCAATGAACCAGCCAACCTCAAGGGAGCAAATAAAGTTATGATGGATGTGGCCAACCTGCCCCCATGTCTAAAAACTTATAAAAGTGATGGAGTCTTTGCTGTCTTTGCTGTCCTTCACTGTTCTGGCTGCTCCTACAAAGCTGTTTGTCCTTACCCTCCTCCTCCCTCAACCCTGCCCCATCCCCCCGCTGGTCTGGCTGCCTGGCTCAGCTCCCTTGCTGGATTGCTGGCCAGCTCTCAGAGGAGCTTCACCAGAGAAAGACCCATCATGCCCCATGAAGATATTCCCCATGCATTCTATAAGGCAGTGCTGGACCCCTGGTAATCCCTTTCCTGTGGTATTCGTCATTATTCTTGGAAATTTCCTATTTTTCTGTTTCCTTTCTATCCTTCCTTCATGAAAAAATAAGTGAGTTATCACTTTGAATCCAAACATCTAATCTTATTTGTGTTTTAATATCACTTTCAGATATGTCTAGAACCTAATTCCTTTGCTTAATTGTGGATCAAAGCAAAAGTCACCTCACCTTAAGGTATGGCTGGTTCTCAAGTTGGCCAGGAACTAGAGAAGCCTTATCAGCCTCCCTACAGTGCCTCTGTAAAGCAGCACATCTCTTTTATCCTGACCCAGGCCAGGCAGCATGCTAGGAGGGAACTTCTGCCCCTCCACAGGGAGTTCCAATGTCACCCAGCTTTTCCTGGGGAGACTCAGGGGCTGCCAGATGCGGGGATGTGCCAGCCCATCATATGTTTTTGGGGTACTAAATCCCTTTTGTAGGTACAGACCTGCAAGTACAGACCTTCATTTCCCACACCTCTATGCGTGCATAGACTCTGCCTGTGCCCCCAAGTGCAGCCCCCAAGTGGTTCAGGCTGACACATCCTTGTTGCTGTCAGGAGAAATTATTAGAGAAGGTCAGGCACAGGTTAACAAGCCTCACAAGACCACTCCGGCATGTAATTAAGATCAGTCTATTGCTGGAAATACTCTCCTTTGCTCTTCGTCTGCTTTGCCCTTTTTCATGCCCACTAAGTCTGGCAAGTCTATCATGGTGTTATTCAAACACATGATGAAAGATTCACTTTCTATTATCTACCAACTGGAACTTCAGTTCTAAAGGTCTTTAGACAGTCTAAAGACTGTGTGATGCTTTGTTCTTCTTGTCTCTCTTGTCTCTGTTTATAATGTTGTAAACTCTACCTGAAATATTCATTTCAATCAATAAAGTACATCAGAAATAGCCATGATTATACATTTATATTTGTGCTGTAGTTATTATATTAGAATCTGCTCTTTTGGTGGTCTCACTTCAGAGTCTGGAAAGACCTGAACGTACCAACCATCTAGTTCTCTAAGTTTTAGTTTTGGCATTAACTGCAAGAAGGTTGCTACATTCTGGAGCTCAAAATATGGCTAACATACATATTTTGCACTTGAATTAGGCTTGAGAGAAATACACAGATTGTAGGAAGCATGAAAATTTTACTATTCACAAAGCTGAAAATTAATAAAAAATATGGTTAATTATTACATATTTAACTTTAAAAAATAGTTGAACATTAACAATGCTCTGGGAAAAGAAGTCAACCATATTAAAATATTTCAGGGTGCTGTATTCTTTGGCATTACTGACTATTGCTAGCAAGTTTATAGAAATCAATATGTTTTTACGTAAGCCTGTTCATGCAGACATTTGTAAGTACATTTCTTGTAACCATAAAAGAGCTTCACAAGATTTCACAGTCACATAATCTTAAAGAGGAAACTGTGTGGAAAAATTCAAAATGCCAGAGTTTATGTCCAAGGAGGAGACATAGGAGTCCTGTCCCTTTATTCAAATAAAGGGAGAGGCCATGGGGCGTTTCCTATGGAGTCTTTAAAATTGTTGGGGAAAGCAACTCCTTTATTATCGGAAGTTGTCAGGCACATCACCATCTTCCTTTCCCCATTGGCCGAGGTACTTGGGAGGTAGAGAAACCCTGAATTGCTTACTCTGTGACCCCTTCTAATAGGCACCATCCCTTTTTAAAATTTTGTTGCAAAACACTATTCATAATTCCATTATGTCTCTGTTCTTTTCCTCTAAGTTCAAGAATTTAACACAGCCTTGGTTGAGCATAGGTCCATGTCAATTAGTAAAATTTTTTAGAACTGATAGTTTCTTTCTTCTGTTACTTCCTTATCTGTAAGTTCCTGGCCCTATCTACAAGCCAATTCACATGGTCTGTTTATAAAGACACATTCATTTTACTAATTTCAATCCCTCCTCTTTTAATTTTCTCAATAATTCTCTTTACAAATCTTAATTATAATTTGTGACAGCTATAGCTGGTATATACCTACACAAACAGTTCGGCCTTGACAGTCACTTACTCAACCAGCTAGCTCCTTAGCTTATTGAAGTACAGAAGTCTCCAAGTATGAAAGTGATTGGCTGAATTCAAGCTCAAACATGGGGACTCCAGCCAATTCCTTTGAGCCAGAGATGCACCCACATCATTGGCTAATAAGCTGGGAGTTGAAACCTTTGTCCAATCAACTCAGTATGAGTAGGAAGGTTGAAGCCCCTATAAAAAGGGCTGCCCTTCAATAAACACTGGCTGTTGCTGCATGAACACAAAGTTCATTTGTTGTTTTTCTGTCTCCAAAACTGTGACAATCATTCATTTAATATTTTCTTCCTGGGTCTTCTTTGGTTTTGCAATTATTCACAGTGACATAATTTTCTTTCCTTTAGCCATTTCTGGATCAGTAGGCATGGCTACTGTTATAAGTAAAAGTTGAGTTATGTTAAATTAGGGTATAGTTCAATTATATTGTAATAATTATGTTATATTAATGGCATTATGTTAAGAGTGGGGGCGGTTATTAGAATGTTCTAGGAGAAGGATCCAGGGTTTGGTGGAAGGGTGGTCTGGCAGGGCAAGGTGAGGTCAAAGGGGGATTCGATGGAAGATCTGACCAATCATTCGAAGCCCTGCAGAAATGATTGGTACAGAACGAACGGCATTAAAGACCAATGAGAAGCCTGGAAATGGACCAATCATCATGCAGATCCACAATGGACCAATCTTGGACTCGAAGGGGGCTATAAATGGGGAGACATCAGATGGGTCAGGGTTCTTTTTGGAAACTTGTTTTCTGGGAAGGACCCAGTGCACTTGGGGGTAGCGCACTGTTCTGTTTTTGGCTTGCTGTGTGGGTGTTTGGGCTTATCCTAGGTACTTGGTTCCTTGCAGCTATTTTAATAAACCAGAACCTCTTTGTCCAGAGAATGTTCGGCTTAGTTCATATTCGTAACATCTTTTTGGGAGAACGTCCGGGATAGGCCACACCCCAAAACAGTCCAGGGTAGCCCAGGATCTGGGAGATGCGTCCAGCCAGAGATTGGACTACAACAGACTGCGGAAGGGCTTGCGCCTAGACCCAAGGCTGCAGGGAACACAGCGACCCAAAAGGTGAGAGCCCTCCAAGAGGAAGTGAGACTCATGTTGCCTCAGAGCAACGTGAGTGGGGTTAAAGGTAATAGGGGGTGGAAAGTGCGTGTGAGTGAATGAGACGGGGGCTGTGAGTACAGACCCCCAAAGCGATTGCAGTCCTCCCAGTACCGCCATTCTGGACTCCCACGGTGGGGTCGGCTGGGAAAAGAGGGAAGTGAGTGTTGTCGTGGAGTGCATGTACCCCTATGGACCCCTGGGAGTAGGGGAGATGGGGAGTGCCAACCTATAGCTGCCCTTACCCGCACAGGCTCCCCTTCCTCTGGTGATTGGAGGCTCCTAGGAGTGGTTTGAGCCCTTGGCTTGAGTTGTACCCCTCGAACTAGGATCCCGTTGCGGGGTCATAGAGCGGGACACACTCGGTATCCCGAACTAGGATCCCACTGGGGGGTCATAGAGCAGGACACACTCGGTATCCCGAACTAGGATCCCATTGTGGGGTCATAGAGTGGGACACACTCGGTATCCCGAACTAGGATCCCATTGGGGGGTCATAGGCGTACCCAAGGGGGGTTAGTGGGGCGGGCTTTCCCAGTGAGGAGTAGAGCTCCGACTGCTAGCTCAAACCACCTGGAGGACTGTTCCTCAGGGATAGACTGGGGGAGTCTACTCCCTGAGGAACTAGGACCTTGGGGGTGGGAGAAAATACTCCTATACGGAGACCACTGAACAAAGTGGTCACCGTGTAGGGGAGTGCCCCTTTTCTGAAGCCAGGGAAGGGGAGGGTGCCCAACCCAAGGGGAGTAGGGTCCCCTCAAACTAGGACCCCAGTGGGAAGGGGGTCACAGAGGGGAAGTAGGCTTACCCTGAGCTAGGATCCCAGCTAAAGAGGGTCGTAGGGGTGGCTGAAAATAGACTTCGCAGGGGGGAGGTGGGCCACCGGCTGTGGAAGGGCCCTTTCAGTCACTAGGGTTGAAGGGGAGGTTAGAACCAGCTTACATTACAGAGAATTTTTCTCTTTTTTTGTATGTTAAGAGTCGAGGCCCCTAAGGAGTGAGGTTTGAAGGTGAGGGCAGGCCAAAAGTCCTTTGACCACTCCTTAGGAGTTTTGGAGTTTTCTGTGTGGCCAGCCAAGAAGCGGCCATTTGGGGTTTTCTGTGAGACAGGCCAATGAGCAGCCATTTGGAGTTTTCTGTGAGGCGAGCTGACAAGCGGTCATTTTGAGTTTTCAGTGAGGCAGACCAAGAAGCAGCCATTTTTAGTTTTTGGTGAGGCGAGCTGAGAAGCGGCCATTTTTAGTTTTTTATGCGGTGGGCCAGGAAGCGGCCATTTTGATTTTCATGTGCGGTGGGCCAGGAAGCGGCCATTCTGAGTTTCATGTGTGGTGTGCAGTGGCCATTTTGAGTAAGCGGCTTGCAGCATCTATTTTGTATTTAGTTGAGCAGGTAAGTTGTTTCATTTCTTGAAATAGCCATCATTATTGTTTAGTTTTCCAGCTAAAAGGATAGATAATATATTTCTTTTTGGAATTAATTTTGACATTTCACTATTCTTAGGTTATAACTGTTCATTAGAATTGACATTATTATTCCGAAACCCTTGTTAAACCGCCATAGTTATTTTGTTTCCCACACTAAATATTTAAGTTGCCTTTTTTTTTGTTTTGTTTCCCACTAAAG
>JAWWMS010000134.1:80000-92806 GCA_035048045.1 Chlorospingus semifuscus | reverse complement strand
TTAACTTAGCCCTAGCCAGGGCCTTTACTGATACAAAAGGAGCCATTAACTACGAGGACTTGTGATTATAATAACAAACAGGTGTAACTGTAGCAGCAACAACTGGCTTGACTGGTTTGCAACTTTTTTTTTTTCTCCAAAAAAATTTGGCAGATTTTTTTATTTGTAACAGACACCTGTCTTTCAAACTAAGACATTGCTCAGTCATTGAACACTTTTCACAGTTCCAAGACTGGAAAAGAATTATGAGCTAGTATGCTTATACAAATCAAAGCTTTGAAGTTTGCTGTGCTTCTTAGTCATTAAAAAGAATGTCAAAGTGTGATTTGGTCTATACAATACAGGTAGTCACTTATCAATGCTAGATTAGGGAAACCCAAATCTGGTAGCTAATTTTAAGTGATGAATGAGATTACTTTCCAAATGCTTCAGTTACTGCAGCAAATACTAGTTCTGATGCAAATAAAACACAGTGGATGTCTAAGCGTACTGCACTAATAAAAGCTCTCCGATTATTTTCTCTCATGGGATCAGTGTCACATGATTTTCTTCCATGATATCTCTGTGTTTATTTTCAGAGAAGACAGACTTGTCTGATGAAAAAAATGTGTGAAATAAATAATGTGTAATGTTCAAGTGTGTTATTCAGGCTTCAGTCTTAGTTCTTGAACTAGAATATAGATCTAAAGTTTATATGTCAAAATGTCTCAGAAGTCTTGCAGCTGCAATTTCCAAAGTCTTCAAGAAACACTGAGGGTGAAGTAGTGGGGTGGGAATTTGGGGTATAAAAATAGTTTCACTCAGTATCAGGCTGGGTTTGGACACTTCAAGTTTGAATAGCAGGCATCAGAGGGACTTGCAGCACCCTGGGGCACCATTTCTTTCACAGTCACCTATCTGGCATACAAGAAACTTGCACTCACCTGACTCCCTCACAGGCATCCTAACACAGCTGAGACTGTCAGCCTTCCAGCAAAGCCCTTCTTTTTGTTACTGCGAAAATGGGATCAACTGTGGTAATGCCTCAATCTCAAGAGTAGTTTTTGAATAGGCTTATGAAGATGCTAAAAATAATTTACAAATCAGAATTATTTTGTTATGCAAGGTTCAGAAATAGTTATTTTCTTTTAATCAGGACAATTACACAGAAATTCTTACACTTTTATGCAAATTAACAATCATCACTAAATTTAATCTTTTATGACAATTTTTTCATTTTTAAAAGCTTTAAAAATACAAAAAAAATTACCAATAAATTGGTAGGGCTATGGGTCTGGAAAATACATGCTAGAAATATTGGTTTTGTGTTGGCCATATCCAAATACACCATGGGCGTTTAAGGATAGGTGGGCCAGAAGGTACTCACCATTACTCGGGTGTTCTCCACTTATATCTTAAGTAAATGGAATAGAGAGTTAAATAAAAGCTTAAGAAACAACTAATTCCATTAACCTTCTCTTCATTCTGCTCCTATCAGCATCCCACAAAATTGTGTTCCTTAGCTACTGCTTCTAGATTGTTTCACTGAATAAAAGATTCAGTGTAAAATTTTAAGAACAAAACTGAAATTTCAGCTGCAGCCACACTAGTTTGTTGGAAGAATAATGACAAAGTGCCAGCACACACTTGTCCCAACACAGTTCAGTAAAACAAACCTTGTTTGGTACAAATGGATAACTCATACCAGGTATTATTATTTTAACATTATTTACTACTCTCTAACAGAAACAAGAAATTTTCTACATTGATTTCTGTATAATTCCTAAGTAATGGTGAGGTAATTTCCTACCAAAAAGAGCTGTTGTCACTGAACACAACACTAGGTGCAACACTGCAGATGGAAACAGCTCCTTAAAACTGCTTTGCTACCAGGGTACTTCCCTGGGATCTTATATTGTAAGTGGAGACCTGCAGCTACCCAATTAGGGCTGTGAAACTCACAAGATCTGTCTGTGGATGACAAACTATCTCACAGGGACAAAACAAGCAATCAAGCTTCAAAAGGGCATCAAAGGTACTTATCCTAGAGAGTTTCAAAGGGAGGTCAGGGCACACTCCTTTCATAGGAGCGTTATGGTCATGTTAACGCTGCAGGAACTGCCAATCCTTCAGTGAGAGGTGCCCGAGTCTTTTGCAAGTCCTGTTGATTGTGGTGAAAGACTCTCAGAAACCAGCAACTGTCTGAATGCTGATCAGACACCACGACATATGCAGGGAGGATCAAAATAGGGGAAAACATAGAGGAGCAGAGAACTGCAGCAGCAGATGCAGCTCCTGCCACCTGATGCCAGGCTAGGTACCTTCTCTATTTATCACCAGGAATAAAATTCAGTAAACCTGGGGAAAAGTAACGCAGTATAGAAAAACACAGCAGAAAACTACAAGACCCACATGTCCTTTTACTTTAAATTTAATTTGTCAGATAGAAGTTATCTATGTACAATCAGTGTGCATTGTAACAATTCTGTCAGTAAAGTCATAATTCAAATCTTCTAAAATACTAACTACCTGCATAGCACATTTGACATTATTGCCCATGTTGAAGAGGGAACATATGAATTTACAATTAGTTTTGATTGATTTGGATACTGAACTGTTCAGGTATTTGACACACCTCCTTTAAAACCAATGCACCTGAAAAGCTTTCCAGAGCACAGTTTAGCTAGAAATTCCTTACCATTTCATTACAAACAACCACAACATCAACAGCTTAATACAGAAAAAAGACCCCCCCCCCAAAAAAACTCCAAACAACAAAAAAAAACCCCACCAAAACAAACCCACCCCAACAAAAAACCAAAACCAACAAAAACAAACAAACCAAAACAAACAAAAAACCCCCAAAACCACAAAACAAAACATGTATCTAAAGTATCAAAAAAAGGGAGCACTAAATGCAATAGTTTCCTTTCCCCATTTTTACATTCTGAACAGTGACTCCATCAGAGTTTTTTATTGAAACATGTACGTACACTGATTTTGTTTCATAACTGTGACAAGAAGTCCTGAGTTAGTGAGGAAAGGAACAGTCAAAAAAAGCTTGAGGGGGGAAAAAAGCTCATTTAATAAATTTACAACAATTTACAGCCATTAGTTTGTGTTTTGCTTTTATTTTTTTTTTTTGTTTGTTTTGTAAAAAGGCATTGTAACTGATCACAAACAGGAGAAATCCCGACTATTTTACAGTTATAGGTACAGAATTTAAATATTCAAGCTTGTGATGAAAAGCGGCAAGGTGGTCGCAGTGTACAATGTAAACAAGTAGCTTTGGAAAGTGAACAAAGTCCTTGAGAATTCTTTACTAAGAAAAAAAAATATTCTCCCCATTCCCTCCTGAAATATGAGCACAGGTCAGTGTTTAAAAGTTCATTTACAAACATAACTTAAAACATTATCAGCCTCAAACCACTTTGACATGAAGAGTGTCATACTAAGATCCAGTCTGAAATGGGCAGTGTTGAGGTCCCTGTAAAAGTAAACATCTTCAATTTCTTAAAAAAAGTGCCACAGCATTTGCAGCACAGTGCAGCATAAACTTTAAATACAAAAATATTTTTCTTCTGTTGGGATAATAGACCTTGCATCCTGGAAAGAAGTAACAATACTGCTACTGATAGAATATCCCGTCTGTATCTTTCAAGTCATGTAAGGCAATTACTGTGTTAATTTACTGTATATGGCTAAAAGAAGGTCCAGAAAATATCAGTCTTTGTTATGTTTTCCGACTACTCCATGTATGTTCAGGTGTACTTTTGTGATCTGATGAATGTTCAAACGGAGATCTGTGACCGAGGGGAGATCTTGAACCATAAGGAGATCTCTGATCCAGGGGTGACCTTGGGGCACTACCTGAAGCTCTATGGTCCATTTGCCAGTCTGAGTGGTACCTATAATCTCTGGGAGATTTATGATGGCTGTACTCAGAAGAGGAACGGTGATCTGAATGTATCCTGTGGTCTGAATGGGAACGGTGATCCAAATGAACCCGGCTGTCTTTTAGACTCCCTTCCAGGCTTGACCTGTGGTCTCTGCTCCTGTAGTCATCTAACTTCCTATGTTTACTATCACTGTAGTACCTAAAAAACAAGAACTTATTTGTATTAGTTACTGGTAACACATCAAGAGCCACAATTATGTAAAATTGACAGAACTGCATTAGAGAAAGATCATTGTTGCAATTTTGTGTTACTCAGAAAAGACTGTTTGGCACTTCCTACAAGCATAACTACAAAAACACAGAGGGAATTCTGACCAGCTTTCAAAACTGCTAAAGAAATTCACCTGCTGTCTTGTTTGTAGTGATCCCAGTCTCTGTGATCTTTTCCATTGCTGAAGGCTGAATAAGGCCTTTTCCTGGAGTCATTTTTCTTGTAAGCATCTCCCTGATGCCTGTCCTTATGATGATCATGGTATTGTGACAGATGTCTATCAGAGGAATAGCTGTCCCTGCTACTGTCATCATGGTTTGTATTCTCCTTCAATCTTTCCACATCTGTTTAATAAAGCAGAGGTTAAAAGGAAATACCATAACATTTTTACTTCACCTAATTCAAACAGCACTTCTATCTGTCAGCTGTAAACCAGTATGAAATGGACACAATTTAAAAGAAAGAAGACCTAAATAGCTGAAAATCAAATGCACTAATGCCAGTGAACAGAAGAAAATCTCAGATTTAAGAGGAAATCAAGCTAGAATGTAGATGCATAGGACTTGGAAATGTAGATGCACAGAACTTCTCAACCTCTCCAGTCTATGAAGCTGATTGTCCAAATGGGCAGTGAGTAGAGAGTACCTTCAGTAGAGCAATTTTAGATAGAATGGCAGCAACTTCCTCTCTAAGAAGGCATAGACTTAGTATGAGTAATAGTTTAAAGAAACACCTTGTTAGCAGAAAAATTTCAGTGGTATTCCTAAAATTTGTGATTGTTGATTTTAAGTCCATGACAATATACTTGGAAGTTCAGTAACACAAGATTAAATAAAGCACTACATACAAAAAGGCAGGTGTGGAAACATGTGGGGAAAAAAATGAGTGTTAATGACAACAATAAAAGACAGCCCCTGTAACTAACAACTGTGACAGCCCGTCAGACTATGAGACTATAGTCTTTCATCATAGTGATACTGTGACAGCTACAGTCTCAGAATTTCTGATAAGTTTACAGGTTTTAAGTAGACCTCTTGCCCTCTCCAAAATTTAACACAAAAATTGTTTTTTTTTTAAAGGATGCTCAAATAACCTGGTAAGTACCAGCTTCACTCTGCACTCTGCTGGATTTCAAGAGCAAATTAGTGAAGGTTTTCGAATTAGTCTATTACTGTGGTACTTAACCATGTGGAAAACAGAACCAGAAGACATGTGAAATGAAATAAACATGAAAACTTAAGGTATTTAACACAAGAATATACTTGAAAGTTTCTTACCTGGATTTCTAATTACATGTGTATTCACATGACCGCTAATATTCTGATCGCTGTGTTGCTAAAAAAGACAAGTACACTTTTTACACTGGTAAATGTACTTATTAGTAAATCCCAAAGTTCATTTGAATACATTAGAAAAATACTCTATCAAAAGAGACTATTATACTGCAAACACAAATAGCAACTTGAAGTGTATTTCCATGTTCTTCATAATCCTCTAAATCTAACAGAAGTTATAATAATTAAAATATATATTTGTGTATTTCAAAACTATTTAAAAATATTACCTGAGACTCTTGACGTTTTTTGATTGCATGTTTATACAGTTTGTGCAGCTTTCTGGCATCGAATTCTGTAAACTTAGAGACAAAAATCCACAAATTTCTGAGGAAGAAGAAAAAAAGAGAAGTTGTAAGTCTTCTTTAAATTTCTTTGCCCTTTATTATGTAGCAGAACATGGATTTGACTGAAATTTTTTGAACAGTACTTCAGTAAACTGGAAATGGTACATAAGGTACACAATATTGCCAAATTGCACAAGATTTGTTATGCGGTTGTAAATTAAATATTTGAAAGACTGATCCCTTTAAAAATTTTTCACTTTTTAGTATTTATTGTAAGTACTTCAGAGTGTGAAGTGCAAGGACAATAGTACTAATAAGAATTGTTAAATTTTTGTAAAATTCTTATTTAAAACATAGCTATCAGTTGATATATATATCTTCTAAAAATTTGTTTGAATTGTGAGTATTTACCAGTCTGTAAATTAAAAATTTAAGTACCTAAAGGAAGTAAAAATTCTTTCAAATGTGAAATTTCTTACAGGATAACACACTTGACACAACAAACCTTATTGTATTAAACCATCAGCAAGAGAAATTTTCCACAGACTTTTGAAAGTCTAGTCAAGGCTTTTGGAAAACAAGTAAGAGATGTGAAAGAGGACAGAGGCCATAGGGTAATAAATCTGTGCCAAATCTGTGCTTGAAGGAACTGAAGAAGAGCAAAGACAGTTTTTCGCTGTCAAGATGCCAAAATTCTGAAGAAAGCTTTTTCTTCCATGATCACAGGTGAAGTTTTTTTAACAGATACTTATTTTTTTAGTCAAATTTGCAGGTGGAATGCTTAGAAAAGTCTACAGAATACAGTGCTCAGAAATACTTGAAGTGTGGGGGTTCACAAAGCAGCAGGATTCTCCTTCACTGTGATTATTTAAACATGATAATTTCTGTCCACAAGTTTGACTAAGTATGCAGCCAGTCAATGCTGTGCCTAATGAGACCATTCTAACTTAATATAAACTACAATACTTCTTATCAAGTGTAGCTAAAATAATTTTATTTATCTACACATAACATCATAGCATTATTCTCAATAACAGCTCTATTACAAGTTTCCACTTAAAATAATAAAAAAAAACCTACCAAAACCTAAGACACGGATCTTGCTTTTGTATCTCAGATCACCTTACTATTTTCAAGTAAAGGAAGTAAAATCAGCAGAAGCAAATTACACTAACAGAATTCTTCAAGAAAATGCAAGACTTATGATTTGATATATATATATATAATCAGAGGATGTATTTTCAAGCATAGAGATATTAACTGAACATTCTGACTAAAGTAAGTCAAACTGCATTAAGAATGTATCAATGAAATACAAGACCAGTATTTTTTTCTTAGTTCTTTTTATATTGTCATCTGATATAGATGTAAACTCTTCCCTCGCTTTTCAAGTGCATCTGAGTACATTATAATAAATACTTGTCATCAAGTAATAGTTAATACATAATACACAATTTCATTTTAGAGTACGTTAAAAAAAAAAGAAAGAATCCTACAACTTGGAATCATACATTCAACACAATTTTAGAACTGTATTTTCAACATGAATTATTAAAAAACCAAAATGACCTGAAGTTGAAAAACCAGATCGTTAAAGGTAAGAATGGTTTTCTCTGAACACAGTGGCAGTGACCAGTCCCTAGCATTTGCTGTCAGTGTTAAAGAGAGAGATGTCTCCACCTTCTGGACAAAATACAGGGCTCTGCATCAATGCTTAAAGTCAATCCATTACAAGTCAGAACAATGTATAATCACCTTTTAATAGACTCCTATTTAAAACAGCAGAAAGATACAAGAAAAGGGGAAAAATAAACAGGAGAAATAACTAAAACCTGCTCTTCTCAAAGGAACCAATTGCAGACTTCCCTTTTTCAAGTAAAACCCAAGAAAATAACTTACTTTCTCCACTGTTTAATTTGTTCGGGATTTGTGTACTCCTTTAGACACTCAGTAATATGATCCCCAATTTTGATAAGACACTGTCTAGTATGTTCCAGCTGTTCTCTTTCAGAAAGGCCCTTCTCTGGTCGATCAAGTTGTTTCAATGCTGCCTTGACAGGTCTCATTCTTTCTTTGCACTGTAAAATGGAAAAAAGGAATGTATTGATTCAAAAGAAAAAAATTAATTCTCAAGCATGACTCACCTTTTACTGTGATATATAACCACAGGTGAAGACAGGATTGTTAGAAGTCAAATGAAACACAAGACTGTCTCAGAGGTCTAAAAAATGTTTTATATGTTCCCTTTGGAAGATTATCAATCCAATTGGAAATTCACTTCTCTATGAAAGCATCAGATTGTATAAAATACGTGTATCCAGCTGTAGAAGGTGCTAATGTGTATATCTCAAACATCAGCAGTCAGATAGCTGTGAAGCCACATTTTTTTCTGTTCAAAACCCACTGCTGTGGGCTTATATGGCAGGTCAGGGACTAACATACTGATTTTCATTCAAAGTGTGTAATCTACTAATAAAACCTTCTAAGCTTTTGCAGACCTGCTTACTTTTGAAGTTCCTTTCTCTTGCAAGCTTCCAGGAATCCAGGGTGATGTCTTCCCCTTAAGGGTAGGACACCATTAGGATATGAGAAAGCACTAATTTAATATATAGGATTTGTGAGGAAAAGGACTTACTACAACCGTATTTTGCAATTACAACTCTGAGCATAATCATGTAGGGCAAGACTTACCACCTAAAAAGCTATACAAACTCAATGTCAAAATTAAATATGAGAGTGTTCAATACATTTCAAACAAATACTTTCTGCCACCATTACACTTGGCATTCAACAAAGGATCAAAATTGCTTCTCTGAGCATTTTTCAAACCTCACTCCTTTGCAGATATTAGCAGAAGTTAAGCTACCTAGAAGAAAGCTAGTTTGGGTATAGGACCATAAAGGGTGGAAACAACCTCCAAGATCATTAAATCCAAACTTTGACTGAACACCACCATCCCAACTGGACTATATCAAGTTCCACATCATTGTTCTTTTGAACACTTCCAGGCACACTGATTCTATCTCCTCCTTGAGCAGACTGTTCACTGTTCAACCACTCTTTCACTGAAGAAATCTTTCCTTACATCCAACATAAACCTTCCCTGAAATAGCTTGTGGCCATTTCTCCTTGTACTGTCACCGGTTCCCTGGGAAAAGACCTGATCCTCACCTGGCTACAACCTGCTATCAGGCAGCTGTAGGGTGTGGTAAAGTCTCCCCTGATTCTCCTTTGGGCTCAAAAACTCCAGCTCTCTCAGCCACTCCTCATAAGACTTGTGCTCCAGACCCTTCCCCAGCTCCATTCCCTTCTCTAGACTGGCTTCCGCACCAAAATGTCCTTTTTGAACTGACGGGCCCAGAACTGAACACAGCACTTGAGATGTGGCCGCAGGGAATGCTTAGACTAGCCACAGATAAAGGTCATGCATTCTTGAATTTTCATATTCTGAATCCAGTGTTTTAATAATAAATCCAGACAAATCCAGCTGGCATGGTTTAAATTGCAGACACTTGCTTAATCATACATCAAACTCCAATAGCATGGTACCCACGACCAAAAGAATATCCTCCTTGTCATCAAGGTCACTGTCAGTTAAGCCTGAACATTTCCATTTGAAAGTGCACTTAACTAGTATGTTTAGACTGCACCTGACCATGGCATAATGATAAACACCAATCATCACCTTCCCCCATTCTTCCCCACTATATGCTACCAAACCTAGAAAAACCAAACAAATACCTGGAATGGAATGAAATGGAATATCACCATTACCAGGTAAGCATCTAGGGACAACTCAGAAAAACTGGGGAAGCTGTTCCATTGCCATCTCATGCCACTAAGGAATCAAGCATTTGGTTTACATATTAAACTTGCCACAGATTAAAGTAGCTTTTTAAAAGACAGCTTATAGAGTGCAATTCTTAAATACAGAAGTGATCAGAAATATATAACTGCTTATGGAAATCAAATTATTTTCTGTCATTAGCCACACTGACATATCCACTTAAGGATATGGGCCACTGAATCACTCAAGGGCCATGCTGAAAATCACAGGTGAGTTAAGAATAAACCCATGGACAGTAACTGCCATAATCACAAGAATCCTACTGGTGTTCTCACGGCCAGTACCACAATACACCAAACAGACCTAGCTGGCAAAAACACAGCTGTTGAAATCTGAATGACAAAACAACCACAGCTGTGAAAGCAGCTCACTGATACTTTTCCATGGGCCTCAGTCAACCTGTAAAACTTCATATAAATTGTGCATATACATTTTTCTCAAATGTTAATTATATTCTTGTAAGCAGTAGTGATTAAACAGAATTCTTTTGGTGTCAGAGACATTACCTCAGCAAGATATTTCTAAGTGCTTTAGCATTGTTTCTTCCGGTGTTTACTAACTAAAGTTTGCAATACTTCAGAAGAGAAGTGCTGAATCCTAGTTTTTCTTGCTATCTTACAAAGAAGAAAAGCATATATTACATGGTGAAGCCAACGACTCCATCAATTCCATTAACATTCATTCACATCTGCTCTTAAGAAGCAGGATATACAGGTGATTCTCATGGATAAATCTTTAGTTAATATTCTCAACCTATTAATCCTACAAACTGTTGGGTAAGTTTTTCTATTATCTTGCATATATACAACAAAACTCCAAAATAAAACTGCTAGAACAGAGTCAAAAATCACTTTAGTACACTGTCAATAACATTCACTGATCCAAGACATAGCAAAAGATCACCTGTGTTACTGTGCCAAGTAACAGTATCAAGAATATCAGTAATTGTTCTCATTTAGACTATTAAGTATACACAATAATTTATTAAAAGGTGACTTACCACACTGAAAGTTTTCTGATCTAGCTCTTCAGATTCTTCTGATATTGGAACTGGTCCACTAGATGCAGTAATATGAACCGGAGTATCCAGCAATGGAATTTTTTTAGTTTTTTCCTTATTTTCAGATTTGATTTCATTTACCTAAGAACAAGATACAAAAATATTTAACTACATTTTATTTTGGTTCTGCAATTATAACAGATGACAATACCCATAACCACTGCATTCTCTTCAATATATAAGAATAAAATCTATGCTGACATTCAATGACAGCACATTTTACTTTCTCTGTGAAATGGAAAAGGAAAATGGAAAAATAGAATTTTTTGCATACATTCAGTCCAATTAAGAGCTGTATCACTGAACTTCCCCATTTCAAATGCCTGTCCTAATGATTTCAGGTAGTAAAAGTAAAGCTTCAAATAACATAAAATACTTTACTGAAATGACAACTAATCAGATCCACAACATTTTTTCATCTCAAAATCATTTACAAAAACCTGGTGGCCTTCTCTAGCACTATGTAAGATAAGTAAACCTAGTTACCTTCTCTTCCTTTACTTCTTTTTCTTTCTGTGTGGATTCTTTTACTTTGTTTTCTCTCTTTTCTTTAATATCCTTTTCTTTTAATTCTTTCTTATCCTCTTTTTCTTTTTTGTCCCTTTTCAAATCCCTCTTATTTTCCTTTTCTTTTGTCTCTCTCTTTTCTTCAGCCTCCTTCTTTATACCAGTATCTGGCTCAGGCTTTTCTTCATTTTCTTTTTCTGCTTTAAATTTTTTATGCAGATGTTTCACTGAAACAATCTCATCCTGTAATATGCAAGCATATATGTCACATCAAATTGGGTTCCTATCTATACAAGTTTTGCAGCTACAAGATTAAAACATTTTTTATCTGTGAATTTTTTTATTTCTGGACATAGATTTATCATATCACCTCTAAATAGAACTGAATGCAGTTGGTCAAGAAATATGAGCGCTATGCACTCACTTCCTTGATGTGACAAAGCAAGTACTGATTGGTGGAGGCAGTGGGCATGAGAAATTGCATCCAGTTAACTTGGAATAAAATTTGAATTTGATCCCTTTAAAGGCTGTTACACTGAAGACCTGAAATCTAAAAGGAAGTATGGTTTTGCAAAACTGACCTGGTCAGTCAAGCTAGTCAAGTGATGGGAGATGTCAGAAGACCTCTGATCTAATTAGCTCTGTCCCAATCCCATATTAAACACTCACAGGAGAAGGTAACAGAATCCCAACTTTCTCTTTTCCAGAACTGTTAATTTCACTAGGCTTTAAAAAAATCTTTAATTACAGACTCTCTGTTATGTGCCCATTTAACCTGTTTGGAGGTGAACAAAGTATTACTCACTGCTCTTTATAATATTCACTGAAAAGGTCTAGGATAAAAACTAATATCCTTTCAGACACAGAAAAATACTATAAATAAAGTATTATTATAACACAGATGGAAGAATCATTATCATGTTTGAATTTATTTGAACATACCAGAAAGGCACATACAGAAACTGCTTATCTGTTGCATGAAAACAGATGAAAGACTGTCTAGTACCTGAACTGAACCAGTTACTTAGAACACGTATGAAGTTATGAGCTCAATTAGGGCTAAGTTTTAGTGTTTAGGTATCATGGGAACTACTTTCTAGCAAAAATCCAATGATTTGATAACTTTTTTGTTAATTCTAGCAGTAAAATAGGTAAGTTTTAGATACTGCACACAGTATGGAATCTAGGTAGCTAAAGCCAGTAGTTTAGAAAGGTTGCAGTATACAGTCCAGTATTCAGAAATGGAATTGTTATTCAGTGCCCAAAAGTACTGAAGCGATGAGTACCTGTTATTAACAGAGAGGACAGCATTCTAGGTAGTTTCCCAAAACACAGTTAAGCCCGTCAGCTGATGGCAGTGTCTTTTCTTTTGAGTGGAGATGAAGACTAACATTCATTTTTAAAGTTGTCTGAACAATTAATTTGCTTAGTTTTAGGGTCCAGTTGTCCCCATTAATGTACTGGCAACCGTGGTAACATTTGCAGGTCTTAGTCTTACATTCCAGGCAGATTATTCTAGCTATAAACACAGGGCAGTCTACATTGATTTTTTTTTTTTTTATTGCTGCCTTCACATTTTATTCTTTATAGTACAATTTAAATACATACACTGAAAGAGTGATT
>JAWWMS010000134.1:58568-75090 GCA_035048045.1 Chlorospingus semifuscus | reverse complement strand
GTTGCATTGATACAATTGTTAATCTTAGTATAACGCCATGTGGACAATGGAGGACAAAAAAGTAGAGCAGCCTCATATAATCAGATAAAATCAGTTTTATGGGTTTAAGAACTGATATAAATAAAACAATAGAAGATATAATTTATTTCAGAAATCACTTTATTAATTTCACAAGACTGAGGATTCCGCAGCTGTACGTATCTAAAAATGAAAACTGAATGTGGATTTACAGTAAATGAAGATTTCAGACATCATGTTATGTATGGTTATTAAAAAGAGCAATAATCTCCAACAGTTAACTGGAAGATTTAGGAAAATGACATGAAAGATACTCTCTGTTCAAATATCTAAGCAATGGAAAAAAACTGGAGATATTTGGAGGAGAAAGGAAATTGAATAGAAATAATTTTTAAAAAATTAAAAAAAAAAGAAGAAGAAGAAGAAGAAGAAGAAAGAAAACTTCCTCAACAACTGCTTGTTCATGCACAAGAACAGCCTTAAAAAAAGTACCAATTTGCCTCACTGTTAGATGAGATAGGAAGCCAAAAAGGATCTTTGAAGTTATTCCTCTAAAACAAATACTCTGAAGACTTTACAGCAATTTAGGGAAAAATTTCAGAAGCAAAGTAGCATTTCACAAACCCAAAAATGTTAACAAAAAGATTTCCTCCTCCTCCTCCTACCAAAACAATACTTCAGCAAATATTTAGCATATACAGAAGGGATCAGTGATAATACGAGTTTCAAATGGGATTTTATATTTTCTTAGTTTTAAAAAAGCAGGATGTAACAATTCAATTATAGTGCCAAGAAGTTTAAAATGAAAACAAAATCCAATCAAATTGTTTCATTTGTCACCAAAGAGATGTAACACAGTCTTTGAACACTGCAAGTTTTAGATAAATTGGTGGAAACCAGATTATTTTGCTTGTTTATTTTTAAAGGAAAGCACCCCTTGTAAAATCACTGTCAGTAATTATTCAGTGAAATGACTGTTTTCATAGGCTGCAGGAACTAAAAAATTTAAACCAATCATACATATTTTTAAAACCTAATTTTACACCTCATTAAAATGGGTTCAGATTCTTGCTATAACAGTTCACTATGTCAGCACCACAAGGTAAAAACAATAAATGTCTAGAATAAAAAGATGTCAAACAACTTCAGGAAAAAGAGATTACCAGCTGTAGTTTCCAGACTGATAATAATACTATTATTAATAAAAATAATCGTAATTTCTCGTTCCTTTAAATATGCATGTCCTCCCATATCTTACCGCCTTATCTCTGCATCACTAAATCCTTTAATATTTTCTCGAGGAATAGTTCGTGGTCTTCCACGTTTTTTTGGCCTTTTTCTTTCTGAGATGGAGTCACTATCAGATCCAGAGTATCTTCTACTCCTATTGCGTCTCCCTTCGCTGCCATTGAAGCTAATCTGGAATTCCAGAGCAAGCTATGTAAGTAACAAATATAAGCAAGTTTTACCTGCTCTGTCAAATAAAAGTGTTCAGAAAAAGAAAAAAAACCCCAAACCCCAAAAGCAACACAGAACTATAATTCAGTCAAAACCAAGAGATACCTGTTTTGCACAGTTTCTCATTCTTGGAAGCATATATATCTCTTCAAGTTCTTTTTGTCTTTCCTCCTCTTCTATTCTTCGCCTCTGGACCTCCGGAATGATTTCTTCCCAATTTCTTGAATTTCTTTCTGGCTCCAACTCAATATCATCTTCATCCATATTGGAGAAATTGGCCACCTTGTACATCAAAACATATACATTCTCATCAAGTCAATACATGACACAATTAAAAAAAACCTGATCAACTACTATTTAAGGAAAACAGAGTTACAGATGCCATATTTTATGCATTTATACACATAACCCATATTTTATCTACATATATGCTATTGTTTTATAAGATATATATTAAATTTATAAATTCAAAATGTTTCATGAAACAGACTCTAATGAAAGTGCTTTTAATCATTTAGGGAAGATAGATTCCTTTCAGCATGGGCTAAGAAGAGACACAAGGAGAATTACACCACTCACACCTGTATGATTGTGGTTTAACTTCCTTCAAAATAGGGCTAACAACATTTAAATGCCTGATTTAATGTGAAACTATAGTAATATAAAATTAATCAAACATTAACACAATGCTGATATAAAAATATGGGTTTTTTTATATTTTTATATTTTGTATGAGTCATTAGCAGGAGAGCTATTTAATAATCTCCTGAACTAAACAAATATATCATGCTCTGCATTTTTTTTCTTGCACACATAATATGTTTAACTGATAACACTTAAAAATATGCGACATTCCAAGTTTACTTTGGGGCCAAAAGCAACTTGGAGAAATTATCAGTTAAGAAACACAAAGAACACATTGCATTTATTGATACTATAGCTGCTTAATAACAAAGACAGTAAATAAAACACAAACTTAAATTCTAAGCATTAACACATTCATAAATACAAAATACATAATATATTTCTATTGTTTATAATGATGGTAAGATATCATGTAGAGGCAAAAAACCATTTTACCAGGAAGTGATACAGAGTTGACTTATTGAGGCATCTATTTCTGAAGAATCAAGAGTTAGATACATAGAAGAGAAATAATACTGTTTGAAAAGGAAAGTATAATTATGGCAGGAAGGAGGGAACAGAGCCATACCTTGAACTGCGAAAGCAACTCATCTCCTACAGTTAATGGACCTGGCTCATTTTCCCGAGTTTCAGCCCTCTTCAGTATTTCATCTATATCCATTTCCTGAGGGTAAAAAAAAGAAGTTTCGCTTTACAATTACATAATTCATACATATTTTGGGCTGATTTATCTACCTAGTCCAGAAGCACTACTTACTTGAGGCTCCTGTTCTTCCCCTTCAGGTTCTTTAAAAAGTTCCTCAGCACCAAACTTTAAAATTGCCGACAACTCCTCCTTATTAAAAGGTGTTGAGCTGAAATAAATGATGTTTTAGGAAAAACATCTTAACTTATAAACTTGCAGTTTTCTATAATCATGAGTCAATTAAGCATTCTTCTTACTGTTAAATATAAACTCTTCATATATTTGCAATGTGCATTTATTATGCAAATAAAAATCTACAAAGACTTCGCGTCTTCTGTTTTGCCTTTCATTTGCAACTGAAATATTCTTAAGGTAAGTTGGTAGAGGAACAAACATAAAGGTACCTTGAAGGAGTAGAGCCTGTATGTAACACAGTTTTCCCTGTAGTGTCCATTCTCTGAATTACTAAATGATCTAACACCATCTTTTTCTTAGCTCGTTCAAGAATATCTTCTTCTACTGATCCTTTTGTGACTAGTCGATAAATATTAACCTATGTGTATTTAAAAAATAAAAAAATTTAAAAGCAGAAATCTCAGTCTTCATTACATGATTTCTGAACTTTTTAATGGGTTTCAAATATGAAATACTAATTTAATCACATTACCACAGTCTTTACAGAAATGTTTTATATTAAGTCATCGTAGACCTTTCTTTATAAACTTCAGTGACTTGGCACAAGCTTTGCCAGAGGCAATAATGTCATATTTCTAATTGTTACTGTATGTCTTCAGTAAGAAGGAAAGAATCATCTTGAGAACTAGAATATTTAAGCATTGGGGATGTGCCTGATGTAGCAGTTATTCTGTAAAATGACATCATACCAATGAACATAAGACAGACAAGTTGACAACTCTTCCCCCTCTCCCACCCAAATACCACAGCTGCCATATTATTTCTTCCTGTATGGAGACTTAGGAAAAAAGAAATTAGCATTACTAACATTTCTGGAGATATGCAGAAAGTATTAGTTATTCTCAAAAATACATGAGGACTGAATGGTGCAGACAGAGGGTGGACAGCTAATGTACAGAACTGTCTTTCAGGTCTGGAGCTTAAACTGAGTGTGTTTACCTGTTTCTTCTGTCCAATTCTATGTGCTCTAGCCTGTGCTTGCAGATCGTTCTGTGGATTCCAGTCAGAATCAAATATAACCACTGTATCAGCAGATGCCAAGTTGATACCTAATCCTCCAGCTCTGGTAGACAGTAAAAAGCAGAAGTCCTGAAATCATAAGGTAGGAAATAGTTTTATACACAATACTATTAATATTCCTAAAGGAGACAACATACTTCATAATATACTTTATGCAGTATGTGGTGCTACCAAATCCATAACTGTTCTACGCTTAAAGCATCTTTAAATATAAAGCAAATGCTGATTACCAATTTCTTTCATAAAGTTACTGACTTCTCAAATCAGTTTAAAGGAAGTAGTGTCCTAAATGACGATCACTGAGCAAGACATCCCAACAAAACCAGACTGGCCAAAAAATTACCAAATCTTACTGTCAAAGCCTTTAGAGCTACAAAAACCCTCTCCCACCCTCCCTGCCCCAAGCCCTGGAAGACTAAACAGTCATGTCAGAGCAGGGAAAGCACTTGAGCCTACACATAACTGATTAAGAGACAGAAGCAAAAACCTTCTTTCAAGTTCAATGCTGTTCAGCACATTCACGAACAATATGAAAATGGTAAGCAGCAAGGAGAAAAAACCCTGTAGGCAATATAAACTTATTGAGAAGGATGATCCTGTAGAAGGATATTGAGACATGCAAAAAACAAGATATGAAATCCAAGCTAAAGTAAAGCAGGTTAAAAAACTCCAACTAAACCAAATTTTCAGTACAGTTACAGGAAACAGCAACCATTACAATAAGGAAAGTCCTGAGAATTGTGTTAAAGATTTTCAGGTAGCCTGTAGCTCAGTAACATAAAAACTCTACAAAATCCACCCAAAATATTATGAAATTTTAGGAAATAAAAAATAAAACTGAGAGCATTCTTCTTCTTGCTGCACAAATGCAGAGTCTGCATCAATTTCAGAAATGCATAAATTCTTCTTCATCTCAAAAAATAAACAGTGTTACTGCTAAGATTTCAGAAAATGTCAACAACGTCTATGAAAGAAATTTGAAAGAGAGTTAGCTTTTGTATTTAACATGGAGTTTGGTCCTTCTCCCTATACAAAGCAGAAACAAGCTCAGCAGCAACTAAGAAATGCTCTCTTCATATACAAATTAAACTAAACCAAAATCAATGACCAACCAACCTCCTCTCCCTCAAATCTGAGAGTGTAGGACAAAAGATTTAAACCAATCCAACAGTTTGGAATGACATGCCTAATAGGAGTGCTAAATAAGGTACAAATATTCCAGTTCAGAATCTAAAGAATCGTGACAGATGCCTATGTACTCACAGGTTGCTCACAAAGAATTGCTAGAAATCAGTACTTCACTATTTCTTCCATGGCATGTAACAGGTGTCAACAAATGAAGACAACGGGAATCGTATTTGAAACAAGTAAAATATGATTGTTTGTGCAAGGATATATGAAGTTAGTTCTACCCATTGCCAAAGGACTTTCGAATACTAACTGCTTAAGTTCAGTACTTTTGTAAATATTACTAATTTCTACAGAGGAACAAAGCTGGAGTTAAAATTTTGCATCATTTATAGAGCAATCAGCTACCACTTTCCTAATTTACGTGTTATCTACTTAACATCTTAAAAAAATATTACATAAACCTTATACTCTAGGCAGTAGCAATGAATTTCCAACCCTATTGATATATTCCTCACTTTTTTCTTCTCTCCTTTTTTGTGCAACGTCTTTTGGTACTCGGGAAAAAATAAGACAGACTTCCCAGGGAAAAAAAACCTTTACCTCTGATCCTTCTGCATTAAAATGATCCAGTGCTTGTTTCCTCAATTCCCCTTTTATTGATCCATCAAGTCTCTAGAGAGATTGAGAACTACAGTTAAAAAGTAATTTTATACTGTACTCAACATCAGAGCAATTTCAATTGCCAGCTGCCAAACTATTACGCGAAGGGGAAAAAAGTAAATAAACAGCCCACATAATTTTTAATACATCTGTTTCACTTCAAAATAACATTCATCATAGAGCCAGTCCCCTCCTGGAAAAAGAAAACATTTTCATCCTTTTTTTTTTAATCAAAGGGGTAAAGGCTACATAATCACAAAAAAAGCTCAAGGGGACTGCTCAGAGTCATCTTGTCTAAATCCCCTACTGGGGCAGGGACAGCTAAAGCATGCTGCCCAAGGTCATGTCCAAGTAGCTTTTGTACCTCAACAAGAAACAGAAACTTCATAACCTCTGGAAAACCTGTTCCAGTGCTTTGACACCCTCACAGTAATGAAAAAAAATTAATATTCAAGATCAAAGCTTCTTAGCTGCTACTATTAGCAAGCTTCTTACCTGAAATGGAAATTGACGATATTTCAGATATTCTGCCAGGATGTCCAGCATCCTTACCATCTGTGAAAAAATCAGCACTCTGTTGCCACGTTCTCGCAGACGAATCAGTAGCTTGTCAAGAAGGATTAGCTTCCCACTGCTACGTATTAAATGCTACAAAAACCAAGAAACACACATTGCAAAATAAATTAATCTCAACACTAATACACACTGGGGTATGTTGGACATCCATCTGAGGTTTGCCTTTCTTTCTATTACTGTGGGCAGAAAAATAAAATTTATGACATTCCTGAAGAATTTTACAATTTAAAATATCCATTCAATAGTATGTAATTAAATCTGGGCATATTTATTTACTCAATTCTCTTTCAATTATTCAATTTCAATTAGAATAAAAAAATACTCCAGTGTAAAAACACAGGATGCACATTTAATGGAAAATCTGTTTTTCCTTAATATACTTCAATAAGAAGTAATGAGCTGCCAAGAAACTATAAAATTCTGTGAAAACTACAGATGTAAAATCTCTCTTTTTCTTTTTTTAATTAGAAAGTGACACTACCTGTAAGGCCTCCTGTTTATTATAGAATTCATTATCATCTGGCGGTTTAATGAGGTAGCAATGGTTGCAACACTTCTTGAGTTCCATCATGATGTTCAAAAAGCCTGAGGTACTGCCTTTTGAACCTTTGCTAAGGGCTTTATAATTCCTGGTTAAAATCCACCTATGAAATAAAATGTACAATATTAGTAACTTCTAACCGTATGTGGAAGTAAAACAGATGTAGCTGTCAAAATATGAACAAGCTAAAGATTAAAAGCATCTCCCAAAAGAGTATATCAATATGCTGAATAAAAGAAACTACATAAATAGACATTAGACCAATGCAATTCCTGAGCCATTGCTTCACAGGATTTTATTGCTGTGAAACTCTATCAAAGCCCCAACTTCCATACAGTATACAAATCACTGTAATTCAGAAAATTGTACATAGACATAATCACTGGAACAGCAGAATACGCAAAGAGGTGGTACATACTTGTAGTATTGCTTCTGCAATGCACTCATTTCCATCCTCAGAATTTGCTCAACTTTAGCAGGTAAGGACTTTTCTACATCTTTTTTAACTCTTCTCAGCAGAAATGGTTCAAGTTCTTTGTGAAGACTTGCATAACCACATTCTCTCCCTTTGCCATGCTCCTCTTCAAAATCTTCCCATGAAGAAAACCTTCAACATAAAAAACACCCTGATGAAGCAAAATTCAGGAATAAAGGTAACACAGACACAGATCATATACCACAAAAACACTTATACATTCAGATTTCTTCCCCACTCCCTTCTGTTTCATCCCATTTCTGAATTTTCATCTCCCAAGAAATCCCAGATACTGTGCCTGTAAATAGAAGAATGGAATTTTCCAAAAATGTCTACAGAATGAAAACCTCTGATTCCACAATGGAAATGCAATGTTTCTCTGCAAGGACACTTGTCTAGATCGTCGCAGAAAAGTCCATTATTATATTTTATCAAGACAGCATAAAAAACCAGCTCCGTGTCCAGAGGGTGTGCAAGAGAGTAAGAATAGACTTAAAATATGTCTTGCGGCTTGTATGGTCTAGCCAGTGCGTAGCTACTGTCGGTACTAATAGACTTGGAGAATGGAGTTTATGATCAAACAAATGAATAATGGCTACCCAACCGCAGTGGCTTTGCTTGTACTGTTCTGTATAATCCATAGCTCAACTTAAACAGAGCTATGGTGCTTGGGATTTACAAGACGTCTAACAGGAACATGCACTTTCACACACGACCTCTAGTTTACCTTAGGTTTAAACAAGTCAGTACACAGTCAGGTCAATGCAATAAGTTTACTGTATTCAAAACACATGGGAAAACCAGCTATCTGATTGAATTACAGTATATGTGGCATCTTGACACAAATTTGTTTTCATCAATAGTATTAACATATGAAAAATTTTATTCTTCTTCCCCCAGAGCAAATCTATATGGTTTTTCTCTTAGGTGAAGATGAAGCCTTTTCCCCAGGTTCTGATCCATACATCAATCCATCATTTTTGCACACTGCTAAAATGGGAAAAGGTGACATCTGCTACCAGCATTACTTACCTAAAGCAGCATCAAAAGATACTTTCTGGAGAATATTTAAGCTATCTTTCAGTACAATTCTCTATTTCTACCGATTCTCACATCACTACACTACTTCACAATAAAAAACTTAACAAAAAAAATCTTTCTTACTTTTCTGGCATGATGAAGTGGAGTAAAGACCAAAGCTCTTTGAGAGAGTTTTGCAGAGGTGTTCCAGTAATAAGAAGACGATGGTTAGACTTAAAGTCTATTAAAGTTTTGTACAGAAGAGAGTCATCATTTTTTAAACGATGAGCTTCATCAACTCCTATGAATGCCCAATTCAGACCACCAAGGAATGACTTGAAAAGGAAATGGAGATGGGGGAAAACATTATTGAAATCAACAAATTACATTATTTTCCACATAATATAAACAAGCTATCAACCTGATCACTTCTTGGTTTATTTCAATAAAATAACAGCTATATGTTTTTAGTAATAATTATGGCTTTTACATTTCCAGGTTCAATGAAAAGCTGTGTAGTCATTCTAAGAAAACATAAATTCCATTTCTTATTTAAAAAAATGCCCAGAACTCTGACCCACATTTTTTTACATGGCAGGAAAAAAAATCATTATTGATTTCTTCCCATACAAACAATGAAGTAAACAAAGTCAAGTGCTTCTTGAATAACTCTATTAATTTCCACATACTGTTAGAGGTATTAACAATAACTCTGCGCGCTACCACTTCAGAGACAGAATTAATACACGTGCACATACATATGCAAGAATATCACAGAAAAATAATTTGGGATTTCCTAGTTTTGCATCAAATTTGGGATTAAGGTTCTGTTAGGTTCTGCTTCAGTTCCTTGATGGTGGTCTGCAAAGAAGCAGAGCAAGAAGCTGAAAGGAGATCATTACAGCAATGAGACTCTCAAGCAAACTGAAGAAAATTAAGTGTTACCCACCTCATAAAACGGGAAAAGACTGAAAGCCTGACAACATGTATGTAAAATCCAGAAGTGCTTAAAATAAGAAAAGACTCCCAAGAAACAAAAACCAAAACCCCAAACTACACACTGCTGTAGCACAATTATCAGACTCTCCATGAATTTAACGGGGCATAAATCAAATATGTGCAAGTCTAAACAGAATTATTCTATACTGGGGAAATTATTTTTGCCTCCCCAAAGAAGGGCAATTACCTTATCCTTTAGCAAAATTTCATATGTTGTTAAGAGTATGTTAAATTTCAATCGTTTGGTCTGTGGATGCATCCATTCATGAGTTCTTATCTACAAAAAGAAACAAGTAAAATATAAGCTGCAGAAAAAAGGTCTTGCTGACTGGAATCAACTGAAATACTGCAACAATGTAGATATTTACTAGCATAAAACAATATGATAATGGAACAGAAGGACAACACACATATATATAATATTAATATGTATATAACATATAAATATATATACATATGAACATATATACATTTTATACATAAATATGTACACATGCATATGCACGCTATATATACACACACACACATACACATTTTATAACAGACAAGAACTCTTTACTTTAATGGGTAAGATTAATAACATTAACAAACCAACAACCTTTCAGGAAAGTAAGATCATGACTGGCTTTCTTATATACTTATTTTCACTATATCCATCTAAACAATCACATGGGAGAAGATAACTGGTTTTCAAATGCAAAATTCTTAATTCTGTCCACTATTAAGTAGAATGGAAACTTCTCACACACATTTACATGAGATCAAAATCCAAGTCTTCAATTCACATTTTAAAAACATAGGGCTTCAGCAAATATTTCCTCAGTCCCAACCAAAAAATCTGAGATATGCAGATGATAAAAATATTAAGTATGTCTTGTTTATGAACAAGACTTTCCAATGACAAGGAGAAATACTCACCATATTTCTACTAGTTATATCTCCTAAGTACACTACAGCATTCATCTGAGGAGCCCAGGTTTGAATCTCTCTTTGCCAAGACGTCAAGGTAGAAAGTGGCACAACCAACAAGAAAGGCCCATACAACTGATGTTCGTGAAACAGATAGTTCAGAAAAGAAATTGTTTGTATTGTTTTACCTAGACCCATTTCATCTGCGAGAATACAGCTATTCCCTCTAAAAAAAAGAAGAAAAAAAAGGAAACAAAACTATTTAGGGGATGTGTGGAGACTGGGAAGGTTTGGATTAAAAGAAATCATTATCTTTTGAATATAAAATCCAATCATAACAGTTTTCAAGATTTTACTACTACACATTTTGAAGACATTTATTTACATTGTTTATCCATCGCAAGATTTCCAACCGCTCCTACCCCCCTGAATTAACAAAAAGGTTTCAAGTAGTTCTCCTGAGTCTAATTTTTAAATTTTAACAGTAATATTGACATTCTATAAATGTTTGTTCGGCTTTTCTAATATTACTGTTTTAGGTCTGTTGGTTATTTTAAAAATATTACTTATTCCATTGAAACTAAAAGCAAAGTAATGACACATCTTAGCTGCTTTTTGTTGAGAACAGCCATAAAATTATAATTTTGGTACTACTTAGAGCAAAACCAGTCCCTTCAGATCTCTGTTTTGAGCTTACAGTATGAAAGTTTCCAACTTTAAAAAAAACCCGCCCAACAGAAAAAAATATTTCAATATGTTACAAATGCTTGCAATTTACAAACAAAATTGAGAGTCCTTACTTGCACCATGAGTGAGCAAGCCAATTCAACCCATTTAACTGATAATCTCTTAACTCTAAACTTTCGTGTCCTCCAATGTAAGATGGTTGTTTTTTTAGTGCAACAAATCGTGGCCTTTGTTTTAGAACCTGTGAAAAGCAAATTGATCATCGGTCAATGATTGAACTGTAACTGAAATTACCAAAAGATCTTCCTATAGAAAAAGTAACAGGAGGTATTTACTAACTCATCAACTCTAGTTTTTATCTATCAGTGTAAGCCAGGCCATAAAAAAACACCAAGTAATTGGCAAATTGAAACTAGTTTGATTGCCAACCTAAATGTCACAACATGAATGACATTAACTCACTCAAAGTTTCCTTTTAAAATAAACTACAATACTAAACAAATCCATTTCTGAATGCTAGTAAAAATGCAGAGGACTGGCATCTACAAAACCTATTCTCAGTAGTGCTACTGTCCAGACATCCTACTATACATCATTATTGGTATTCTGAAAAAACTTTCAAAAAAACTCATAATGTGTATTTGATATGTAGATTAAAAAAAAAAAAATCACATTTTTACTATTGCAACTGATGTGGTAGCTTGAACTTGGCCAGGAGCCAAGCTGACACCCAACCGCTTACTCACTTACCACCCTAGAGGGACAAGAGAGAGAAATGAAAAGGTAAAAAGTGGGAAAAAAATTGTGGGTCAAAATAAGGAGTCTACTGGGTGAAGGAAAAACACCCAACCAATCAAAACAAAAAACATATAGAAAAAAAAATCCCACAAGGGACAGAATGAGTCACACATCAATTCACCAGCAGACTGATGACCAACAAATTTCCAGGGAACAGGCAGCCCCTGCTCAGCCCACCTAATTTATTGTTGAGTAAGACATTAAACGGCAACAAGCACTTCTTTGGTCAGCAGGTGGTTCAGCTGCTACTGGTGTGCTCCCTCCTAACCTACTCATAGTGGGGAACGAGTACACAGGATACAGAGAAGGCACTGCGCAAGCACTGTTCAGTAACAGCCAATATGTGTTACCAAAACCATTTAGGTCACAAAAATAAACCACAGACTGCAGAGGCTGCTATGAAGAAAATTAGCCCTATCCTAGTCAGACCCAGTACAGCTGATTAAAAATCTATTGCAAGTTACCTACTCACCTTGCAATCTTTAAAGGGAGTGGTCTTGGATTGATTTCTGCTGAAGTACTCATCAATGCGTGCCTGAAACTTTTTGGCAATGAGAGCTCCATCTTCCCAGCTACATTCAGAATAAGGTAGACCCTGCCACTTACAATAGTAGTCTGGATAACCAGCAGCTGATTTCTGATTTGAATGAGCTGCAAAAATGCATCAGAATTCTGATCAGCATTTTACTTCTGTACTGTAGGAAAACATTCATTTTACATAATAATACAACAGAAGCTAGACCCATACAGACAGCCTGACAGCTTTTCTCTTCACCTGAAGTTTTGTTTTGGATTAAAATTCTGTGGTATCAATATCTGACATTTCTTAACTATAAAAACAAGAGCATTGAGAACATACAGAATCCCTGACATTGATTTCTGTCCCCACGTTTGTAACATACCAATTATTCTTTCCACTATCTGGTATTGTTTATGTAGATCATCTGTAAGCTCCTGCTGGCAGTTGTAATATTCCACATCTTCTGGAGAAGCGTTTTTCAGCCTGGAGCAGGAATTAATTCACAACACTTATTACACCATATACTTCTAAAACTAAGAAAATTCAGCAACTCTACAAGCTCTGAATGTAAGCATCCCACGAATCTTGCCTGGAAAGTTTTTTTGAAGGAACAACCTAAAAAGCCCTACTACAAAATGGCTGTGTCTGGCCTAAGTGCCTCACCATTAATGACTGAAAATACTTATCGCTGAAAATTAGTATTCTCCATTAGTTGCTTGACTAGTACAACTGATAGCTGTAGTAGCTATCTCTCCAGATAAGCAGTACACTTTACAGGTTATTTTCATGGAATAGTACTCAGGGTGGCTCACTCTGTAAGAATCCATCTAATGATTAGCGGCTAAAAATCCCACCAGCATTCACTGATTATATTAAACATTCTAATAAAACTGGACACCAAAGAGATGACTTTAAAATGTATGTATTTCTTCATGGTTTTTATTCTCAAGCTTCAACCTCAGGTTTCAGCAAAGAAAGCTGAATTCTGCAAAGTCACCTGAAATGGCTAATGCACCAAGAAAACATTGATCCTTGAAGCAATTCTTGAAGAACTCCAATCAAAGTATAATGGAAAAATTACCAAAAGCTACAATTTATTATTCATTTTATATCACAATTATATCATTCATTATTCACCATTATTATTTTCATTTTTAACCCATCTTGTTAAAACACCATTTATACTATACAGACACATACACACACACACACACACGCACACACACACCAGATTCAGAGAATTATGTTACCGGAACATGTTAAAGGGGCTTTGGCTTTCAAAGTTTTTGTCTTCCCAAAAAGACAAAAACCTGTTACCTTCTCAAAACCAGGTAACAGGTCTCAGAAACACAATAGAATACCTACAGTGTTTCAAAATAAGTATAATGAAAAAAATATATTCACCATCGTTTTGTTTCCTGATCCTTTTTCTTGTAATTGTCCAGTTTCTTCATTCCTTTAACATTTTGTTGCTTCAGTGTTTCCTCAGTTTCCCAAGTGTTGTGGATGTGTGACCAACCTTTCCATTTAATAAGATACTGTACTTCTGCCGGCTCCTTTGATTTTTCAAACCCAGCATTTGGATCACCATCGGCCTCAACTGCATATATTGTGGTTGCAGCACCTGTGGCTGAGAAAGAAACCACATCATATGCCTTGAGTAAGTGTGTGTTGTTGTAAGTTAACCAGTTAAAAATGTAGCGAAGTAGTTGGTGGTAATTTTAGATGAGCATATACCTGACCAGTGCCTACTGCACTCATGTCATTACTATTATTTGCAAGATTATGATGTAGATATATTAAGACATGCACAAGTAGTCAAGAGAATAAAAGAGCAACCGAAATTTCTACACCTACCCTGCAATATCTTATCTTTCCTCATGAAAATTTTATTTGCATTCCTGGTTTTTAAAGTAGTCACTAGGGAATGCTCCACACTTACAATGCCTGTCATCTTCTGTTACACTAGTCTTATCTCTGAGCATAAAAAAGACATCTGATGTTATGTCTGATCAGCCTCAAGACATGAAAAACCTACTAACAGGGACACTATAAATCTCCTTCTTCCTAAACAAGTTTGTTGCTTGTCCTGCCTCTGTTATTTTACGAGGTAAAAATTATAAAGTACAGATTAAATACAGACTGTATTGTAGCTGCAACACACTAGCAGCAGGTAACAGGCTCATTTTGGTGAGGACAGGGTACAAAATCACAGAATATTCTGAGTTGGGCAGGACCCACAAGGATCATGGAGTCCAACTCTTCAGCTTGTACAGAGATCAAACCCATAACCCTCGCATTATTACCATCCAGCTCTAACCAAGTGAGCTAATCTCAGTGGTGTTGATAGGGAAATGAGACCAGCAAGCTGCTGGGGCAGATAAACTCTGCCCAGAGAGGCAGTGCCAAAGAAACAGGAACATCATCTGTGCAGGAAGAATGAAGGAAGCTTTGTTCCCAAGGCTTTGACTACAGTAGTAACACCATACACTGGAGCAGGATATGGGAGAGGGAATTTGAGAGAAGAGTACTAGTTCTGACAAGGGTCAATCATTTAAGACAGTACGTATAACTAATGGAGAAAGGTAGCCCTGCAGTGCAAGAAGCTTAGCATTTGGGTGGGGTTTTTTCATGTGTTTGTTTAGATATCTAAGAGTAGTATGGGAGAACTGGTTACTTGGGACAAGGAGCAGGCTGAGATACATGACAACCGCTTTGCCTCAGTCTTCACTACACAAGTGACTAAGCCACACCAGAGAAAGCAAAGGCAGGGAGGGAATGGGAGAAGGAGGAATCACCCATTCCAGGAAAAGATCAGGTTTGAGACCAATTAAGGAAACTGAAAGTTTCAAGTCCATGGGACCAGATAAAATACATCTACAGATCCTGAGGGAACTGGCAGATGAAATAGCTAAGCCACAACCATAATCTTTGAGGTCATGGTGGTCCAGGGAAGTTCATACTAACTAGAAAAGGAGAAATATAAATTTCATTTTCGAAAAAGAGGAAAAAGGAAGACCCCAGGCTCTGGGGTCCCCACCGTACCAAGGATGTGGGTTTTCTGGAGTACATCCAGAGGAGGCCACCAACACAGTAAAGTGGGCTGGAACAGTTTTGGTATGAAAACAGGCTGACAGTTGAGGCTGCTATGCCAGGAGAAGAGAAGCCTCTGGGGAGACCTTGCAGCACCTTCTAGTACCTAAAGGAGGCTGTAAGAAGGCTGGAGAGGGACTTTAGACAAGGGCACATTGTAGTAAGACAAGAGGTAATGACTTTAAACTGAAGGAGACTTATATTAGGTATCAGGAAGAATTCTTTGCTAAGAGGGGGGTGAGGCACCATAACTGGTTGCCTGGCTACACCCAGAGAAACTGTAACCCAGGAAGTAAGTGTTCAAGACCAGTTGCATGCGTCTTTGACCAAACTGGTGTAGTGAAATGTATACCTGCCAATGGCAGAGGAGTTGGAATTAGCTGATCTTTAAGGTCCCTTCCAACCAAAACCATTCTGTGAGTCTATGATTTTAACTTGCAGACTCAAATACAAAGCAGAATTCTAGATGCCATTGCAATTTTAGATGCATTTTCTGTAGCCATTCCACACATTGTTCTGTATTTGTACTGCAGTACCTGAAATCATTATTTCAGTGGTTCAGCCTTACCAACACTGTCTTTCAATGTTCAGACTACTAGTCAGCTCTCCCATGTAGTCTACTTTCTGCACATACATAATTTGCACTGATCAAGACCACTGAACTGTACAAACAGCGTCACAACAACATGGTGTGCATTCATGCAATAGAGAGTTATCTTCCACCTGATTTTTACACTCTACTCAGGTATGCAATTCTTCTGTATTCTACAATACTTAGAAAGGAATAGAAGCATTCTTACAAACATAAAAGGCGCAACAGTATGACTTCTTTATAACTGTGGTGGTTGGACTGGAAATGGGATTTCTGGGATGCTGTGGTCACTACCATCACGCCAATGGATGCTCAGATTGTAGGATCGCCTCTGAGAAAAACACAGGGGTTAAAATGCAGAGCTGCCTGCCCCAGGAGTCTCTTGGGACTTCCGTCGGGAGAGGCTTTGGATCTCTCCCCCTATCCCAGCTGCCGGCTGGGCGGGGGGAGGGGAAAAGCCACGCGGCCATGAGGTAGGCCCAGCCCAAGGATGGAAGGGT
>JAWWMS010000134.1:38147-58468 GCA_035048045.1 Chlorospingus semifuscus | reverse complement strand
TCACATCTCACAGCAGACACCAGGGAGAGGGTATTCTCATGGGGGCACTGGCTTTGTGCCAGGCCTAAACCATGACAGCAACTTTAAAATGATTGCTTTTTAACCTATAGACGAGAACATGCATTGAAGTTGCACCGTGATCTTAACAAGGATTTTAAAAACACTTAAAAAATATACCTCCTTTACGGCCAACTCGACTATCCATAAATTTCTCTATAGTTTCAAATTCATCTTCTTCAGGTTGTGGAACGTCTTCTCCACAAACTTCTAGCAAATCATCAGAATCTGTCTTGGTTTCTTCAGCTTCCTTGTAACTAATGTTGACTGTCGCCTGACGACGAGATCCCCTCTTATCATAATCATCATCATCCTCCTCCTCATCATCATCCTCTGAAGAATCAAGTTGCCTCTTTTTTGGTCCTGCATTCTTCTTCCCACTTTTTGGCTTAATTCTTCAAGACAATAATGTATGACACAACAATGATGTTTCAATGGAGGCAACAATTAATTTTCTGCATTGTTTTCTGAATACAAGTATTTAATGAATGTTCAATTACTCTCCTTTCATTTAAAGCAAACAGGAAAAAGTAGTCACTAGAAAGCATGAATATATTATCATATTATGTATATTAAAAAAAACCCCTTTTTTTGTCAGTAAGTACTATCATTTTCAGTCAAATGCATAGTAGTAGTAAATACTCAATTGCTTTTTAGAAATAGTTTAGAATAGAGCATTCAAATGCCCAACTTCTTACCTGGTTGGAGGTTTACGGCTTTTGACCTTGTTTTTTGGCTCATAGTCAGATTCACTCTCCTCACGGCTGCTTTTCTCCCTGTCTTCTTCTGATTCAGAATCTGAACCTGTTCCCGACATTGACCCTGATCCTGACATTTGCCAGTCTTCACTGTACATGATGAAAGACAAAACAGTAATTTCATATTGTTGTATTTTTTAGAAGTCATTCACCCATGAGGGATCTGCTGTTATTTCAAGACTTCACAGAAATAAAAATCTTGTAACAGTTATTTCAATTGATGAGACAGAAATTTGTCCTCAGTGAATACTAGGTAAGCTAAAAAATGTCCAATGGCATCAAAAGGATTTGGACTAAGAGATAGATTTAAAATCTAAAATAACAACAAAAATCTGGATTTCTATATAAATTTCAGCATGAAGAAATGAATGAACAAGACATTAAGAAAACAAGTCTACCTGGTAAGATACATATTCATCAGAAGTTAGACAAGTTCAAAACATAAAGTTCTATCATACTGTATTCTGCAGAGTCTCATATTTCTCACATTGTCTAATGCCTGCGGTCTCTGTGGCCCATGTGAAGAATCAGCAACTTTGGCACGAGAAATGAAAAATAATAGAGGCAAATTTGAGAAATGCAGAAAAACCTGAAAACCTGAACTGCAACAACTAATGAGTGGCACTGGCTCCCAAAAGCTTCCACTAAACTCTCAAATCAGTGCTTCACAGCCAGGCAAGGTACTATGAGTAAGACACTTGTGACTGAGTGTCCTAGGTTACAATATAAAGATGTATTCTATTCCCATCTTCAAGAGCTGCTGAAACCAGGAGGAGTATTGTTTTTTCCTCATCTCCTGTTAATGGGCCCAACAATGCCTTGCCACATGACTCAGAGATAACTCCCTCCAGAGGCCATTTCTATTTAATGGGTAATCAAGAACCCACTGCATGACTCAGAATGATATCAGCCCATCATGAGATGCTCCACCCAAGGGGGGGAAGCTAAGCATCACCACCTGGATATAATCCGGGCTTTGGGACAGAACTGGCAGCCCTTACCTGTTTCCAGAGGACAAGAGCCTCCAGATCTTTTTCACAGGATCACCACTTCAACAAGACCATTTTATCTAGACTGCTACCACCACCCTAACTAGCAGGGTGTCAGGTTGTATTCTGACTCTGTCAATGGTTTTCTTCTTTTGTACTATTGCATGTATTTGGTTTTTGTTGTGTTGTGTCTGTTTAAGTTGGAGTGTTCCATTTCCCCCTTTCTTGTAATGGCTCTGCCCTGGTTATCTCCTCCCTCCCTTGTGCTGCCAGTTATCCCAACTCCTCCCCAGTTGCCATGGCAACCAATGTATCCTATCTCAAAACCCTCCCCAGTGTCCTGTCCGTCACTCAGCGCTCCCACCTTTCTCTCCAGGAACTTCCAGCTAGAGCGTCAAGTGACTGGCTCAGGGACTGGGGCCCCACCCTCAAGTTATCCCCATTGGTGCTTTCCCTAAGTCAATCTTTTGTATCTCACTCCTCCCTGAAATTCTATTTGCCCGAGGACCGACCCCTCCTCTGTCTCCTTCCCCCCTTATAAGCTCTTGTAACCTCTCTGAAACTGTCTTTGGCTGTTGGTTCCCCTGGGACTCAATAAACCTAGATTCACCACAGCTGGAGTCCGCTCTCTTCCTCTGCTGATTATGGCTGCAAGCCACGTCTTTCAACAAGGCTATCATTGCTGTCATAGCACAGGGCAATTGCCTGGATCACTGAAATCAGGATAGTGCCCCAATACTGCTAGCTGTGCTGGACTGCTAGCAGGGACATCCAAGAAGGACAATCCTTCTCCAGCTGGCCGCTTCAGGTTTTATTACCTTTTCCTAACAAACTGCATTTCTCACTTGGAGTCTCTCACTGGTTTTGCTTTCAACCCAGAACTCTGAGTAGCAGGATTCCCTGGTTTCTGCTTAACTGAAATTTTTTAGTTCGTGACAGGAAAGATGATGTACAGTATCTTGATTCAAACTCTGACTTCATGCAGGAAAATTCAATCTTAATACCTTAAATAACAACTTAGTAGAGTTAAGTTGTTATTAAACTGCAACAAAGTTAAACTCAACAAAGTATTTTAGAAATAAAAGCACTGATGAATGTTTTCAAACATATTGCAGACTCATACTGAGAAACTAGTGCGATAGAGATGCTCATTTGACAGTTCATTTTAAAATGACAAAATTAGAAATGAAAGATCAAGATAAATTAAGAAGAGAAGCATTTTAAGAGTGAGGAAATGAAACATAAGCATCTGTCTCTATGATAAATGTGTGCTATTACTCAGGGAAATAGCTTACTCTTTATGTGTTTTTTTCTTGGTTTCACTGGATGAGTCATCTGCTGAATCTTCACTACTTGAGGAGTCCTGCAGAGGAAGAAAATAAACCAAAGCCAAAGGAAATAAACCAAAGACAAACCATTTTTACAAAAACAATTATGTAAAAAATCTTCTAACAAGCAGATTTTGAAAAGATATATCAGTTTCCACTGTCAAATTTTACCCTCTTCATGCCTTCCAATTTAGCTGTTTGAATCCTGGTATTGTTTTTGTACTTATCCATCTATGAATACACTATGCCAATACTGCTCTGGAGAACACCACATAAAACTCCCAGCTTAAAAACAACATTGTGCCCACATAAAAACAGTCATGGTGTAAGCTGCTCCACATTACTCAAGATGGCGTCTCTATAAAAATCCTAATGAAATCTCCTACCCTTAAGAGCTTTTTCACTTTTCATATCCGTTCACATTAAAACACCAGTTTAAGAAAATTTTGAGAATAGCATATCCCTTCTTTCTTTACAATAAAAGTAAAAACAAGAACCCCCCTTAAAGCTAGGTTTTCTTAAGACCAGTCTCATTGTCTTAAACTTAGTTTAGAATAACTTTTATCCTGAAAAGCATCTTTCTTCAAGACAGTGCTTAACAGGTGTAAATTAAAATTTTAATGATACATAATTAAGTTTTCTGTTTAAAAGATGAGCTCCTAAATCAGACAAAAACAGAAATTCAACCAAATGAGTGTGACTACAGTACAAAGTCTTTGTAATACAGGACAAAAAGACAGCTTTACAAATAAATTACATTTCATGGTTCAGATTACTGTTCTTAAAATATATTCCTACTGCAAAAAGTCAGTATTTCTTTAGCCTATGATTTAGGTTTTGAAATACCTGGAATACAGGCCTCATACTTAAAATACAAGAATTCTTCTGTGGTAACTACTACTAGACTTGTAAAAATTAGTTTTCTACTTCATATGGAATTTCTGAAAACTCTAGCAGACATCTTTTCCAAAAACACATTGAAAAAATAATTTAGCATTTTTATTTGTCTTTACAGTAAACTCAAGAAGCCAGAAATACAGTGTAAGTCAGTACTGTATGGCTTGAAAATTTTGTCTAGACAACACAGAATAGCTACATAAAAAAAGCACAGAATAGCACTGCTATAATTCTGGGACAACTCACTTGGAAACAAGTAACCAGAGGTATCTTTTCTGCATAAAAATGTCAGTTATTTGAATGTTAATTTTATAGACTAACCCCAGGCTTCTATGCTCACTCAGAGAATATAAATTTGCTCAATGCAATTTTATTGCAATCTGTACATTTTAAAAATTACATTAATCACCTCTTCTGAAACACTGTCTGATGAAGCTGCCTTTTGTTGTTGCTGCTTCTTGAGTACTCCTGATCGTTGCACGGCAAGTATACTTGGACTAGACTTCCAAAACTAAACAGGAATAGACATGCAAGAGTCAGGTAAACATACTGAAAATCTCCAGTTTACCACATATTTACTTTTCCTAAGTAGCATCTTAATTTTATCAATTTAAACATTTCACTACAAAACAATTCACTACAAAACACTAACATTAACAATATCAGACACCTTTTTAAAGTCGTAAGATTTCTACAAAACAGAATGTTACATGCTAATCACTAGGATGATTACTGAAACATGTTTAACCATAGTTGTGTAGGTAATTGTTAAAGCAAAACTTCATAAAGTACATTTTTAAATTCACACAGATAAATTCTTTCAGATTGCTCAACTGCTATGATTTTGTTTCATACAGTAATAGTTAAACATATGGGAAAAAATTTAACAGAGAATCCTTAACTGTCTTCAGTTCTTGGTGTGACTCATCCCTAACTACCTTCATAAATACGGTATACCACTCCATAAACATGGGAGAGTGCATGTAATTCTGGCCCACTAGATTGAAGAGATTTCTCAACATCACTTTTTTCCTGCTCTTAGCAGACTTATTGATAAAGAAAGCTAACCATATGTAAGCCTGAAATTTTTACACAATTATTTATACATACAAGGAAACCAAGCATTTGAGGAACAAAGTAAAAACAGAATTCAGGAACAACAGTATATGTTATCTTTCTCTTAACATAAGTTCCAGTAAATCAGCACATGCTTCTGTATGATGAAATTTACGTAGCCTTTTAACTGAAAATACTTACAAATGTGAGAATTTTAAAAGTACAAATTTAAACACTTCTATGAGAAACCTGCCCAGTGTTTAAGGCAGCAAAGTACATGCTTTCACTAACCCAATCAAGTTAAAATCTAATTAAGAACATTTCATTACCTTTTTTTTTAATGAGCACTGCTCTTTAAACTAATTTTAAAATATTTTTTTACTATTTCCTTGCCACTTCTTTAGTATTTCCTTTGCCATTTCCTTGACAAAGAATTCATTTATATATCTTGTTTACCTCAGATCCGTCAACTTTTGGTGGTTTAGACTGAATTTGTTTCTTCTCTCTAGATGTGTCAGACTCTGATTCTGACTGAGTCCCTGACTCTGAACCAGAGTCAGAGTCACTGCTGCCTGACTGGCTGCTGCTTCCATCACTACTGCTTCCAGAACTTGAACCAGATCCAGAAGCTGATGCTGACCCAGAATCATCATCTGATCGGCTGCAATGACAAGTTAGTAGGATATTACACAAGTGCCAAAGTAACAGGATTAAAAGAAAAAATAAGTCACCTTAGCTTTACCTATAACTCAACTGCTAAGTCAGACCAGACTACATAAGCTGAGTTGAAAAATGCTAAAAATAAACAGGGAATAAGAATTTAAAGTGTAATTAGATACTTTATGTGAAGCCAAAATAAAGATAAAGCAAAACCATTCAAATTATTACAGCAGTGTCATAGAGGGAAATTAAAAGTGGTAGAAATGCTTTGTAGCCATACAAACAAGCTTCACTCCCTTCAAAATCCCTGCCTTTAGGGCCATCAAATGCCATACTAGCTAATGGTTTAGTCTACTTCACAAAAGACTATCCAATATTGTTTTCAATCTTCATAAAGCCGTGGTAGTCCTTAAAACAAAACAGAAAGCTACACAGACCATGGTCTTCTGTTAAAAGAGCAGCACAAACTTTCCCCACACAGGCAACTCTGAATTTATCAGAGGTGGTATGACTTGTGCCAAAGCACTTTCTTTGGCATACATTTGAGCTGTCTAAATTACTTCATCTGTATATTCATCTTACACCACATTTAACATAATTAGAACACGCATTAATTAAAGATACTTCTTTTATAATTTTAGCATTTGTTTTTCACTGAGTAGATGAGTTTGAAACTTTAGTAAAATTCCTTACTAGATTAATACTACATTTCAGAGATATCATGAGAAAGAAACACCTCATGGCAAAATTATTTCAAGTTATGTACACACTGACACAAATGCTTAAAAACCAGAGTAAACATGAAGCTGGAACTGAAAATGTTAAAGCCAAAACCGTATCAAAGCCCAGCTGGTCTCTGCCAGCACAATTCATCTGGCTGACAATCAGCTGGAGGTGAGGTGGGGGAGAGGGAAGATTGATCATTTGCCCCAGAATATACTTAACTGACTATTTTAGAACTGCAGAACAAAGCAAAATCACTCCTCTGCTTTTGCTGCAACCAACAAAACTGTGCCAGAAAGGAAGAAATAAAGCTATTCATTAACAGATCCCTGCAGAATGCACCTCCATCAGCCATCTGCAACCAGCAACCAGGAAAATAAAGAGGGGCAAAGTAAACACAGTGAAGCTTCCTTGCTCTGAAGGGCAAGATGTGGAGAAACATGTTGCTACAGGGTTCCTTCCACTTGGCAAGAGGAAAGCTAGGAAACAAGAAGGCTGCTCTGAAATTTCCAATTTCTTTCATTAAAGTCTTACTTCAGGCATGGTGCTGTAACACTAGCTCCACTTGCCCAAAAAGCAGGTTACAGAATGTATGATGCTACAATATATGACTGGAGGTTAAATGACACCAGAAATTAATGACACTCCGTGACTGTCTTCTTAAGAGAAGAAAAACTATTGTAATAAGAGTTTTTGCACACAAGTATTGCCTTACCCTAAATCCTAGGTGCAATTCACCTTTATAAAATAACCATATTGCTCAGCAAAGCAAAGTGTCATAAATACATGCCAGAGAGACTACAGAAGGCATTTACTAACTGTAAATTAAGATATATAGAAGAAAACTCAGCATGGAGAGACACAAGTAAATACCGGACAAAGTTCTAGTCATAAAAAGCTAACAAAAGTATGTAAATCCTACAGAACCTTGAAGGAGGAGAAAGGAATCAAGTACCTTCATGCAGGACAAGGCTTGCTTGAAGAGGACATTAATAACATGGATTCCCAAATCAAAAACTTATGCAAAACACTAAGCCATATGGATGGTAATTAAGTTAGTTTTCCATATAGCAGTAAAATTGTTCACACATACTAGTACAGTGCTAACCATAGGTTTAACTGCATACACAGACAGAGGCAACCAAGACAAAGTGCCTGCGTTCTAAGGTAGCATGGGGAAACTAACACTGGAATAATACATCTTCGTCAACTTCCTAACACTGTAAGAAACATCTAAACCAGATACAGAAGAGAATGGTGGAGAGATAAAAGAAAATACAAAAAAAATTTCCAGTTTACTCAGATAAGTAAGCAAGAATTACACTGATTAGACAGAATCACAGAATCATCAAGATTGGAAGAGACTTTTCAAGAACATCCAGTGAACCCAGCACTATCACTCTAACTCCTAAACCACATCACCCAGCACCAGACCAAATGCCTCTTGGACATCTCCAGGGATAAACAATTGATGGGAAATTTTAAGTTGTTTTATGTTCTTCCCAGAAATTGAGTGTAAGTTTAAAACCAAAGGGGACTGAAATAGGGAAAATAAAACTGTAATGGGTAATGCTATTTGCTGTAGAGTTCAATGCAAAAAAAAACAGCTAATGCCAGATTTTTTTATTTACTAAGAGATCAGCTACCTATCATCTAAGGTCTCTGTTAAACAATACCAACATGTCAACATGAGGATTTTGATGTAGATCATACAGTATTCGAAGACAAGAACATGGGCTCCTTATCTTGCCAGCTAGCTCTCATCGAAGCTCTCAGTCTCGTAATGAATTTCCATTAGGCTTACAAGAAGGACCAGCAATGTAAGAGCTACACCATAATCCTTGTTTCTCAAAATAAATTGGCCTGATTTGGAGAAGAGCAGCCTAATAGAACTCACATCACAACACATAGTAACATCTGACAAAGAGTAAAAATCTTAATTCAACCACATTACTAATAAATGCAAGACCACAAAACAAACCTACACGCAGAAGTAAAAGAAATGGGGAGAGAAATTACAAGAAAATTACGAGAAATTACAAGAAGAAAAAAACAAGTAATAAAGTTCACCACAACTGATTTAGAGCTTCCCTAACAATACCATGCATGAAGGACAATGTAGGATCCCTACCAGAGATTAACATATGGTACACAGAACAGCAAAAAATAGTCAAATGAAATTCAAACACTATAGCACCAATAATAACTTACTAGGCTTTCTTATGCCACAGTATCAAATCAGAACAAGGAAAGGGGAAAAGACAAACTGAGTAGCCTGAAATAATTTTACAACCAGGGTAACAGCAACAACTTGCTGAAATATTTATCAAAGCTTAGTAATCCATGACAGTTTACATACATGCATAAAACATTTGAAATTAACTCACAAAAAGCACTCCAGATGTTCAAACACACAAGGCTACCCTATGTTGGGAAGAGCCTACTTCAACTATAATCATCCAAATTAATGCAGTTGCGTGAAACTTGTGGGAATTACAAGTTCTGCCTGTGCACCACATAGTCCCAGATATCTTCACAGAACTACAGCGTGTATTAAGAAAATTAGGTAAGAATAACAAATAGGTTTTCACTTCTACGGTTGACTTGCCTGTTGACTTCTTCCTGATTGACTTACCACAGAACAAGTGACTGACAGGCTCTCTTGAGGGCTACCAAAGCAATGTTTCTTTTATCATGTACTTTCATACACTCTTTCAGCCTGAAACCTATAGGCACAAACCTACAAAGATAGCACTATAAGTCAGAAACCTAAAGCTCTTGTTTGCAAAGGAGATAGAAAGTCGAATAATAAATAAGCTCTGCATAACAACAAATTGCAGATCTTTAAGACAGTATAGACAAGCAGCACTGCATGAGATAAACGTTACAAATCCCCGACAGCTGGAACAGTCCATACTTCAAAGAACTTTCCTCCACAGAAATATGAAGGATTTGAAGCAACAGTAACAGAGATGCGGCACATAAGGCAAAAAACACATCTACAGGAAGAACTACAGGTTTAGGGCTCAGTTTTCAGCATGTAAAAGATCTTCAATATTAGGGAGAAAATTAGTATTTTTCTTTCTATAAGTCAAAGACCCAAAAGAGAGCATGTTTATGCCAAGATCAAAATTTTATACTCTTCTGGATGCATACGTTCCTTTTGCTTTTCCCGTACTTAAAAAAATAAAATATTTGTCAAGCACTTTTAATGATAATATTTTGTGTAACACAGCAGTTTAAAGAAAACATTTTTGTAGAAATACAACAACAACAAAACCTCTATTGTGTAACAGGACTAGGTATCTATTCAAACAGAAATTGAATATAATTTTTCAGTCCAAGAATTAGTTCTTAATTAGCTATAAAGTTCTGTATCTACAAGACAGACAGAAAGAACAGGGTTGATTATCAACTGTTTTTTTTTTTTATTTCTTCACATATCTCACGCAAAGCAGTTTTAGACCGGTATCAGATTCAACTGACAATCCACTTTTGATATAACGAAGCACCTTATTTGTTTTTTACAAAACACCTGTAAAAAAGCAGCAGCAATGAAGTAAAAGCACAGACCTATACAATTTTTTCTAACAATGAACAAATCCACCAAAATGTGCACAGACTTATTTGGGACAAAGGGAAAAGAGTTATGTAAAGAGGAGAATAAAGAAATACGTTTCCCCTTACAACAAATGGAAAAGTTAAATATATCCATGGCATTTTCTAGCCATATCTCTTAAACAGTGTCCATAATGAAAAAATGGGGCGGTAAAAATTAAGTCTTACTGAAAACCCAATGCAGCAGCAGTTTTCCATTCCAACTTCTATTAGGCATAGATACTAGCAGTTACTATATCATATCAATTTAACACACAGAGACCAATGATTTCTAGCACTTTGCCTCTGCAGATGTAACATCACTGGGACATTATCTGTACTTCTACTTTTGTTTCACAGGTAGAACAAAACAATGAGTCGTTGCTTCACATTATCGCATGAGCCAGACTGACCCTGCCTCAGGACTTAGCTGAGAAACTATCTCTTAAAGACAGCCTTCCTAGTGATAAAGACAATCCATGCTTCAAACTGATGTGAGGAATGCCAGGATTTACCTAAAGGCTTTATCATGCTCCAAGGAGCCAGCCTTGGAGCTGCAGTATTTGCCCTAAGGTGTTCTATGAATGAGAAACAGCTTCCCCTTCTCCCAGGTCACCAACACTTCACCGATGAGTGAAAACTGGCACATGAAGACAATGGTTATCAAAGAGGAGTGCACATAAGCAGACAAGACAATCAGTGGGGGTATGTAAAGAATACATTGGAACTGATACTAAGATTTAATTTTTATCTAAAACAAATAAACAAAGCAAAAAACCCCACCCAAACCAAAGTAACAACCTATGAAATGCAAGAAGGAAAGGATGCGAAGGACAGCAAGGGACAAAAAGGAAGGAAGGGGAGGCAAGGAGACCCCAAACCACAAACTCAACTCTACAAATATTCAACTATTTAATAAATGGTTTGATGTTGGAATGTTGAGGGACACAAGACAGATAATGGACTTTGGACCTGGTTAACATAAGAGATTTGATTACAGGATGACTCGGCAAAAGCGAATGGAACTTTGAAAATCAGACCTAGATTGCAAGAAGACTAAATCAGACAGGTTTATCAGAAAAAAAAATCCCATTAAACTCTGCAAGCAAGAGATATTATATGCTTAAGTTTGTGTATGTGATTTTAACTTAATCATTGTAGTACACATTACTAGTCTCTCTGAAATAGTATATAAGCATTTGTATCCAACAATAAAATTGGATATTGATCAACGAATCAGTCTTCCCAGTCTCTCTGCATCGCCAACAGTTTGACACCTGTAAGCTCACTCAGCCCGTATGTCTGTCTGATGGCCCGGTGTCACATAAGGCAGTTGAGGGGCCCTGGAGTAAGTATCTGCTCCACAACCCAGACGGGTGACAGTGGCGCAATCACTCCATTCCTTCTGTGTGCAGGTGAGACAGACCTGCGTGCAGCTTATCTCTGCCTGATGAGGTGGATTCCTGGATAGTATTACTTAGTTTTAACCAAATTAACCCTTACAGAGTCCTGTAAGGAAACAATGGACTCAAAGTACTGTGAGTGCATGTGAAAAGAAAATGGCAGCACTACACTTCTACTACCGTACAAGCTCTTCATAAGCCACACTCCCAAGGTAACAAACAATGACAATTAATGACATCTGACAAGAATCTGGATTAAAGAAAATTTCAGTTATCAAGACTATTCAAAATACTGCTTACCATTGTTAACAATTACTCGTACCCTAATTACTCGTGTATCATATCTTGAGATATTAGCCAATGGCAGCATGAAACCATCACGATTAACAAGACACCTGAAAACTAACCATCCAAAACACAAAGATAAACCTTCATTTTTTCCAGTAATGTTTGAAGTAATGCAATAATAGCAAATCTTGTACTTTAAAAAATATCCCTTATTTTAATGATAAATTAAAGTAGCAGCCTACTCTGAGGCTTTCTTACCTAAGAGCAAGGGGGAAAAAACCATCATGCCATCTGAGAATTGATTTTTTGTGACTTAAAAATAGGTAAAATAATGCATGGAAAACTACAGTGACAAACTGAAGCTCATTTCTTTGTCAGCAAATGCTGTTCAAAGACACATAGAAAACATTGCTGAAGATTTGAAAAAACAAGTACTAGAACAAATCATCCATTTCAGAAGGTTTGCTCTGCAATTGGATGAAAGTACAGATGTTTCTAACATGTCTCAAATTCAGGAATTTCAATAATGAGGTACATTAAAAATTACTTTTCCTAAGCCACTAAAGGAAAAGCATTAGAGAAGTTACTTTATCAACAGTAAACTACTTCTTTAATTAAAAAAAGTAAAAAAAAGTTTTATGAAAAACCTATGCAAATATAACTAGGAATGTGTCGTTGCTTTGACTGGAATAAAAAACAGAGTCTAGTAAGGGTGGTAAGAGATTGCAGTACAAAATAAATTCATCCACTCCATCAACAACAGGGAAGCTATTGCAGCAAAGAATCTGGAGCCAGAAGAACGCAGGAAGTCACTGATGTTCTTAATTTTACGAAAATAAGTCTATTAAATAGTAAAATATTTACCATATTTTGTAACAAGATAGGAAATTAAATTAAACTATTTATGCCATAAGAGGTTTAACTGCTAAGAAGCTCTGTTGACAAGGAATATTTGTTTGTTTTAAAAAGAAGAGTGCTTCAAATATACTGACCATTTCTGTGGAAATAGTTTGTTACCAGTAGTATGCTACCTAGCAGATATTTTTGAAAATAATAAACAGACTTTATATATCCCTTCCAAGTGAAGGTGACATTTTAACAGTTAAAAAGCAGGTGCTTCTCAAAAGAAACTCATGCCATAGAGATAGCATTTTGAAAACAGATGTTTGGAAAGGTTTCCATCATTATATGATCATATTACTAAAACCAATGCATGTTCCCTAAAAAAGCTATTTTATTTATACACATTAAAAGCTGGGGGATAAAAATTTCCAGCCTTTATGAAAATCTTCCAAGAAGTTTCAGTGGGTTTTGAACCCATTTGTTAAAAACATGAAAACTGCTACCCCTTCAGATTAACGCACATGAAATGACTGACAGGGTACTTGGAAATTTACTAGACAAAATATAATAAAAACCTTCACATAATTAGCTGATGGGATTGAAAAAAATAGTACTACAACTTAGTAAGTGCAGTAGACAATGCACTTCTTCCATATGAAGCCATGTATCTCTGCTGGGTATCTTCTTAGATGTACTAGTCACTAAAATAAGGTAACAAAATAAACTTAATGAGGAACCATACCTTCAAGACACTGTGTCACAAAATGTTAAACCAAGATATTACTAAACAAGAATATTCTTAATATTTTTATTAAGTGCTAAAATAGTTATTTTACCAATAAAAATCTAATATTTTCAAATATTAAATCTTTATCTCATAATTTTAAATTTTCTAATTCTTGTATATGTTTTATAAAGGTAGATTTTAGTACAAGTATTACTACATTTATATACTTCATAAATAAAATATATATACATTGAGATGCATGCTGAAATATTGACAGGAGTGCACAAACAACAATTTTGGAGCCCACTGCACTAAGGCATTAAACAAAAAAGGTAAAGGAGAGATGTCCTCCTTCACCCAGAGAAGGAGGAAGCCTTGGTTATTAAAAACAAACATCAGTCTGTAATCCATTTTGCAAAATTAACTATCACCCTCTTCCAAATGAGCAGTAATTCAGATTAAATCCTAGTATGCTAGATGCAAAACTTAAGAGTAGAAATGGAATTACTTAAGGAGAGGGATATACATTTACACACATGGATTCAAAGAGAGCATTTACATCTGTCATCTCCTCATAGTAAAAGGGGAACACAGAAACGAGAAACAGAACTGTAAAGCTTCTCTTTAACTGCTCCTACCTTTGTTCTGAGTTACAGAAATATTTACACAATTCATACTGGGAACAGTATGCCCTGCCACACTTTGAAAACACATTCAGTCCTCACCAATACATTCATCTATTGGTGAGGATATATAAAAAAAACTTTTTCTGACACTGTTATTTTTGCCCTCTCCAATGTCCCCTATGGTGTCAAAGAGAAGACAGAGCTTTTCAAAGCTACTTCTGTTCTCATAAACATCCTTAAGCATCTATGAAAATGTGGAAGAAACAAGCAGGAACAATCAGGCAGTATTTCTTGAGACTGCTGTCCTGAAACCAAGGCATAAACCAGTGGAAATCAACATAGAATCTAGGAAAAAAACACTAAACCAATTTCAAATTAAAAAGGCGTCTTTGGTATTATTCAATTTTAGCACATCTACTACACGGTGTAACACCTCTCCTTTCTATGTAACACCTCTCCATTCCTGCACATGGAACTGCAGATGTGACTGATAAAACAGGCAACAGCATAGAGAACTCAAACCACACTGCAGTGTCTAGCAGCATCACTGCAAATTTAGAGCCCATTTACCAGTTTTTGAAATGCAATTGTTTCAGTTTCTGAAAGTCATAGGAAAATACATAAAGAAGTTTCAGACAGATTTTTAGTAGCTTAGCTGACATTTTCTTCATCTGCTGAAATGGGACACCCCAACAATCAGCTACAACAAGGCAAAAATAATTATAATCAGCTGGAGAGAGATCTAAAAGCTTTTCCGAGCATGAAGACAAATAATCTCTTGAGTAATCTCTGATTTCAAGAACTTTTATTAGCAGAATTTCAGAAATGGTTTAATATTCCTTGAAGTGGAAAGGAAATGTGAAATAAGAAGAAAACATGTATTTTCTGAAAATACTCAATGGAAGCTACTAATGCAAACCAAACGATAAGTGAGAATATTTCATACTATGCTAAAATTTGACTTTTAAAATTATTGCCAAGATAAAGACAAAAAACCTGTCTGACAGAAAGGCAGTTTACCTGCACTTAAGAAACAGAACATAAGTTCTGCAATGAAGGTATTAAAAACACAGGGAAATAATAGCAGTGAGGTAGTCATAGTATCTGATTACTTTCTTTTCCATGTAGGCCTATTGGGATTCTTTAACTTCACCTTCATTTTTCCAGGCACAGTCTATAAGCAATTTATTTTCTAGCCAAAGAACTTTAAGCGTCAGCTGATACAGTTTAACTACAGTCCATAATTTGACCAATTTTTCTTGCAACAAGTAATGCCCATTAGTGCAAAGTAGCACCACTGACTTTCACAAAATTAATCACCTGAATTGACATCAAAAATTACTGAGATTCTGGTGCCATATCTCTAGGGGAACAATGGCAAGGAACATTAGGCATTTCCTAAAACACTGACTGGAATACCGTAACAACTTGCTGTTTGCTGCTGTGTAATGCTATCACACAAATACTGTCGCAGGAACAAGGCTTCTGGCTCCCCCTCTTAAGGGTTTGTTTTACAGAAAAAGAGATGCTAAGTGTGTCATTTCTTGACAATTCTTCTTCCTATACAAGCCAGGGCCTTTGCTTAAGTTGCCCTATTGGAAACAGTTGGGAAAAGCACAAAAGTGAATACCTTACCAACACTCCTGTAGATACCTCAGTTCAGCAAAGCACAAAAGCGGATACCTTACTGACACTCCTGTAGATACCCAAGAAAGACTAGGATAGATGGCCTAGATACAACTTAACCAGCCTTTTATTTTGCCTGTGCATCTGTATCTACTTTTTTCTTTCTTCCAAAACAAGCCTGATTAAAACCAGTAACTAAAAGAAAACTCCATTTTTAGGCAGCACAAATTAGGACCTACCTCTGTCTCTCCCTCAGCCTTTCCTAACTTAGTCAAAATGGTGTCTCTACAGGACAGTGAAGAGCTGGAACCTACTTTTTTCATTTAAGTCTTCTGGCAGCACAGTCACTTTATACCTAACCTAATCAGAGGAACTATCAGCATAACAGATTTCATTCTCAGTTAAGTAAGAATGTTTGTCATGAATCTGTGTTTGTCAAATTCACCCTACTTTACCACATCACATTATGTTTATCCCTTCCTTGCTCTGGTCTTGTACTGTTGATTTCTTCAAACCAATTGTATTTTATTGTCCAATTTGTCTTCTTTTCTTACCTTCTTCCCAGATGACTGGGATTCCAAAAAGCCAATGGCTTCAGAAATTATAAAGACTATCAAGACCACAACATGAAGTGCAGATGTAAACAGGGCAAAGCAAGTTAAGCTACATAACAGAGGTGTTATTATACTAGATACAGTAATACAATGTTTGCTAAGATAACCATTGAAGACCACTTATGCTTTTAAGCACTTAACTCCATTAATCAAAACGAAATTTAAGTCCGTCTTCTGTGTCACATAAGCCTTCTTCCCTCCTCCACCTCCAAGCAAATTACTTATTTTTTAAAAGGCAATATGAAAATGTCATTATTTGTTTAAAGATGCTCCTGAATAAGAAACCTTAAACTGCATTCACATTGCCCAACTGAAATAGAAAAAAAAACACTCAAAAATCCAACATCCCCTCTCAAAAATAAACTAACACTAGTATAAAAGACTTTGCAGAACAGTGGACCCTCATAAGGATATGGAAAATAGAAACAAGCATGATGGATAAAGCACTAATGATCTTCTTGGTACTGCTGAAGTGAGATGATTTCTTTACTGTGCACACAAACCCCAGTAATGATGATAAATTTACCAGTCAGCAGTAACTTTCAGTAGCAGGCCAATAGCATATACTGAAAATGAATAGGAGGTGTCAAGATGGAAGTTGTGCATGAAAAACAGTTTCATGTATGTTGACAAACTGAGGTTCAGAGTCTAGAAAGAACATTTTCCAGGATATCCACTTAACAAATCTCTTACTTTTAGCCCTTGATAGTTCCAACTGTACAGCAGCACATGTCAAATCTGATTTCGTATGGAATTTAGAAACACTCTGAAAAGAATTTGACTGTTTTTTTAATGAACACTGTCTCTGGGTACTCCCTACATGTTCAAATCTATGCCTGAATGCAGTATTTATTTGTAAACTCTTTGAAAGAAAAGCAGCATAGGTTAAACAAGGTACCAAAGCAGGTAACAGGTTAAAACAAATATAATTTTTTTTTTCCAACTTCCCCAAATAAATACCTATGCAATGAAACTGGGGAGCACTTTCGGGAAATGACAGGCTCAAAACAAGTATCCTGCCACACAGCCATTAGTTTAGCTGCCACAGTCTTAAGTTCAGCTTCACTAGTTGATTCTTTAGAACAAGATGCCCCTGAGAGGATCATACAATGAGAAACTAGGCACTAGGAATACAAATCCTAAAATGGAAAGCTAAACAAGCCACATTCTGGAAGAACTGACAGAAAATTTAGACTCCTGTCTAGGACAGTAACTGATCCAATAACAGCTAATTTAACATCACTGATTTCAACTGCATTCATTAGACAATGTTACCTTAGTTATCTTCTGTTTCAAGGCTAGTAAATCAGAGTGTAACAATTTAAACAAACTAAAGCTCAACACACTAAGAAGTAAAGAGATTACTATCTGCAAAGTCTTTGAAACTTATCTGAGATGACAATGGACTGTCTCCTTTGATGCTTGGTTGCTGGGTTTTTTAAAAAAAGCTGAAGGAAGAAAAGCATAGGAATATGAAGAACCCATTCAAAATATGCAGAAGTAACAGATACTAAATGCCAAACTCATAAAATTACAAGTAAGTTTCTATATGCAAATGTTATGTAAATAGTTTTATTTCTTCCAGAAATCTTAACTATTTAACTTAATTACAATGCATAAGGCAGATTTATCTTATTCATCACTGTCAGTAAAGAACAGAGGGCACAAGAATATAATGTTCAATCTGCCAAATGTTATTTTCTGTTCTCAGCTATTACAGAGTATGAACTGCACTGAATTTTCCTGGTATGGGCTAACATTCACCAATATTGTGTTTCCTGTCCTGCAGACTAATTATTTGCTGCTACTACTGTAAGCAAAGCAATGTTATCAAAATTAAACTGATACCTACCAACTTTCATGAACCTATGAACTACAGCCTTTATTTGAAAGATGCAAGTCACGCATCTTAAGAGCACAAAGTTGTTCCACGAACCCTTCACAGGCAGGAGGTATCAGTGATTACCAGGGGTCTACTACTTTGTTGTGTAATCTGAGAAACCTTCAACACATAGCTGGATTCAGCAGCAACACAATGATGTCTTTACTGGAAGCTCCTTAGAGACTGCCAGCAAAAAGTATTACATGGAATTTAACAAACAAACAAAACAAACCTTTAAAAACCCAAACAAACAAACAGACAAAAAAAACCCCAACCAAACAAAGAAAACAGTTGAAGACAGCTGAGGGACCACATCTGGACAGGTCTGATGTATACACTGCCGGTATCATAACACTTCATTTTGAGGAACATGAAAAGCTTGCATCAGCTAAAATCCTGAAACTCTCAGAATAAAGGAATTTAATTTAAAATATGTGGTACAGGTATGTGACATCCAGTTGGGTTACACAAAACACAGGGATAAACTCAGCAAGAGTTACAAAACCAAAGTTAAGATCACATGCAGATCAAGAGCCAGACCATGAATTTTTAATTTTTTCTTTCTAGGAAAAAAATACTTGGGCTTGGATACATGTTCTCTCTGAACTCTTCCAAAAAGAAGGGGAAAGATGCTTTTAACTTGGATTTGGACACCTTATCATACTTTAGTATGCTTAATTTTTTAAGAGATTGTTCCTGATAAAATAACCATTTGTTAATTAAGGAGAAGAATACTGCAAAGAGCTTGCTTTATCCACTAGTTCTTTACAGTTCATGCTACCAACAGTTTTCTTTACCATTCAGGTACTTTCATTGATCTGAGAATTCCTGTGCAGTAAATATGTATCTAAATATATACAGTTTTATTTATAGGCTCTCTCTTGCTGTATACACTTTTACTAATAGCATCTATTAAACTCCTACTAAAAAGAAGTCAGCGCATACAAGTAATTCTGCAAATATGCTTGGTCAATTTCTATTTTAACTCTCACTTAGATTTCAGGAAAGCGAGAACCTAAAGTCACGGCTTTAAACAAATCTTCTTTACTTTCTATGGAAGGTATGCATTTATATAGTAAATTGAAGCCTGTTGAACACGTCTTTACTCTTTACTTAATTATGTGGTTCACAGATTATGCAGTCCACAAAACAAATTAAACCCACTGAAATTCCTCTCTTATTTTAACATCAACTTTCAAGTGTAAAAACTTGTAGAAGTCTTTGGTGTAAACAGCTGCTTCCTGCTTACTGCAAAAATGGCCAGCTACCTTCCACTCAAGCAACACTGAGCACATGCCTTTTTACCTAGGAAAGAAAGGTATGCTCAAGTCCTCTATACCTTGTTCTGCAGAAACACGTAACAGCAAAGAGATAGGAAATCAGATTGTTATTCAAATAGTGCCAACATTTCATTGCTGCAGTCCTTGTTCTACCTGGCACTTGTCTTGCAGTTCAGGTACAACTGCCCTTCCTTGCTGATTAAGCTTTCTTATTGCTATGTAATTTGAATGTATGTATTCATATTGAAGTTTATATGATGAATTGTACTGAATGACGTCAAGAACACTATACGAAGATACTCTGCTTGAGTAAGCTTCTCAGCATATTACTAATAAGTCTGCGTCTACACCCACTTGCAGTCCAGATGAACAGTACCTGTGATATTTTACCTTGAGCTACATAAAAACATTATAGAATAGTTATTTCTAGTAAACAAGAAACTGGAAACTAGACTCCATTGTGATTACTGGACAGAAACTGGAACACCAAGAAACAAGACTAGTTAACAACGTTTACAACAATTTCCATCATGCTCAGTTCTAGTAGTGATTTAGAGCTTCAGAGGCTGAAATAGCCAAGGAAAGTCCAAATGGTGTGGCCATGCACTTTTCCACCTGTAGCAAAAGAGAACTTCAGGATGAATACCTGCAACCAGGCAAAGTTTTCTAGTGACCTAGCAGACAGATGAATAGATGCAATGCTGGAAAGGTATGAAGCAGTGTGGCAAACTGTTCATTCTTCTCACTTAAGAAAAAACAATCACCTTCATAGCTAGACACGGTGAATAAAGGCAAGCTACAATCCTGTACCACAGTGCACCAAGTCAAAGGTGTATTATCAGTTCCTTCTCCAGCCCTCCGACTGCTGAGAATACTACAAGCTTTCAACAACTTTTTCAAGTCATGGTGTTTCCATAAAATGAATGAAAATTTGAAATGAAAAAAAACCAGTAAAAATCATGCAAAA
>JAWWMS010000134.1:10308-38047 GCA_035048045.1 Chlorospingus semifuscus | reverse complement strand
AAATGAAAGTAATGAAAATAAAACAACACAGGAATGGAACTTGACACCATATACCAAAGGCAAGTGAACTGCTTTACTGCACTTTTGAAGTACCAAATTTGCAAACTGACACAAATTTTCCAAGACTTCTCCTACTTAACACCAATGCTGCGGCTTAGATGATCACTGTACTCATCTTCACCTCTTCTTTTTTCCTGCTAATTCTTGAATTTGATTTTCTTTGCAATTCACTTCCAGCAGCAGTTCTCAATTGCTTTCTTCATTTATTTCATTTCCACCCCTAGCATTCTGAACAGAATGGGATCACTATAAGCTTAGGAAACATATTCTGTTGCCAATTTTTACCTCCATTCTCTAAAATCACACATCCAGATCAGAAGGATAATTACAGCAACAAATCCCAAATTACAGTAAAGTATCCGTCTACAGCTGCAGCTTGCTAAGGTACCTCACCTCAGGGTGAAAATCGTCTAGAGTACTCAAAATCTACACATTAAAGTAAAAAACGCTCAGCTATAAACCAAGGCTAAGTCATATAAAAATATTTTGCATTATTTTAATAACGGAACTAGGTTAGACAGAAGAGAGTTCCATCATTTTAAATGTCAAGTTTTCTTGCTTCACTTATACAAACAGCTTTCTGATAATGAACATGAAAATAAACTTTCCAAGGCCTGCCTGTGAATTAGACTACAAGGTTATCAAGTGACACAAGTCTAGGAAAAAGAGTTGTTTGTATTTTAAAATTTTTAAAAGTTTTAAGATGTGCTCAGCAGGACATTTAAGAGGAAGAATAAAGTCTCACTATCCAGGCAAAAATGAAGTTTTGAGCACTGTGCATCCTCCTGATACTTATTTTTCATTAAATTCATGGGAACTTTATGACATTTAATTACTTTGGTCTTATGAACTGCTATGGCTTTTAAGTAACTTTGATATACAGATAGTTATGAGCAATCACAGTTCAATACAAAATAGCTTCTCCACAGACCTTTAGTAAGGTGGCTTCTTTCAAGCAGTAAGACAATCCACATGCTAACTTGTCCCAGGTAGGTTCATGTTCCTTGGAAGGTTTTGTTTTGCCTTTTTTTTTAAGCAACAAGCAATATTATTTCCCGTAAGAGACTTCATACTTGTTTTTTAACTGTAACATTATCAACTTTATAGGAAGCAGAAATCTTCAAAAATTACTATGTGTTAAGAGCTTACAAATTATTCACAAAATTGAAAACTTCTGCATATAACCAGAATCTTGACATATAAATACACAATAATAAAAGTCTATTTAGTTTCACTGTTCATAAATTTCCTTGTGATTTGTACCCAGGGTCTCCTAAACAATTCTCTCTTCCCTGTCTTCCCAGTCCATCATACACTGTAGAAGTTTGATGGACAGCACAGGCTGTCTGATTAGCTGGCAGTTATATGTTGTTCTTGCATTTCTTCTCTTGAGGCAATAATTCAGATCTCTCTCTACCCAGCTGGAAGTTTCATAGTCTGCAGAACGTAGTTTTCTTTATGGCCCTCTGACTGAAAGAATTAGCTAACCAGTTGAACAGGCTGTAATCTGACAGGAAGAGGGGCAGAAAAACAGCACAGTCACAAACCACCTCTTAGAGGAGAAGTCTAATGCTCACCTTTTATTGGTAAGTTGATTTTTAAACCTCTAGGTTTATCATACTTCCAGTTTTAGAAATCTGAACTTTGTAGCACAGGAGGGGCTTTTTGAACTTAGAACTGTTCTAGTAAGTGAACTTAATTCCACCCCCTACAAACTGGCTGTCACCCTGCATAAACACAAGGACATTCTAATCCTTTTTCAAACATCTTAACATTCTGCACTTCATAGAAGACTGTAATTTGACATTAGAGAACTGATTTTAGGTTTCGTTTTAGTTAAGAACACAGCTGGACAACAGTTCTTTCACTTCCAAAAACAAAGTTAACACTTTCAGCTACACAAGTCTGACAGCTCTGAAGAATGACAGAATTATGAAGTATTTCATATCAAAAACTGACGTGAACCACTGCTTCTTTAAAGACACCCTAATTAGGGTTTTATACAACATATATTATGCATGTGTGCCTTGCACTTTACAGAGGATAGCTTTAACACTTTAATCCAATGGTTTTGAATTTGTTTTTTCAGGCTTTTTTTTCCTCATGAGAGATACTATGCTGCTGGATGCTGACATGGCTTTAATGCTACTTCAGCTTTATTATGTAAGACGTATACGTGATCACTCCCATTCTTAGCTGAAATGATGTGAATGTAACAAGCAGATTAAGCACCTGTAGGAAAGCAAAGCCAGTCTTCCTAACGATGATCTGTCTTCTAACCACATTTCAGCATTCAGTTCAAATATAAATTAGTTTTAGTAAATAAAATGTAAGAAAATACATAGCCAAGGATAACTGAAATAAACAAGTGCTTACCTTGACTCTCCACTACTGTTTCCTACACTTTCTTCATCACTGTGCCCATTCATTGTAAATATTAAAAAGTTTAAAAAAATAAATAGAAGTCCACTCAAGGTACAAGGTGGATATCAGGAATCCACTTCTTGCTACTCTGTATGTTTTCCAGACACTGTACGTGTTTGCTTTAGTGTTCTCAGCAGGTATTGAAGATTTCTCCCAAAACACCTAAAACAGGAAAGGAAAACATTAACACAATTTTAAAGTATGTTTGCAATTAAAGATATACCAAAAATAAACTTTTTTTTTCCCACTAACAGTGAAAGGGGCATGTTTGACATCATGTCTGTAACTCAAAAAAAGCTTTTTTTTTGTGTGTGTGTTACCTGTTCATGGTTGATCATTTTATCACTATTTCCTTTTCTGAGGAAAAAAAAAATTCCTGCTGTCTGTGAAAACAAGAAAAAATAATGCCAGATAACAACAGGTCTTCATATTAATTATTTTTTAAAAACTGGAACATCTAAATAAAATACACAAAATGCAGGAGAAAAATTGTTTTGCTTTTTGTTTGCCTAGTGCACTTCTTTTTGCCATTATGCTTCTTTATGCAACTTTTTATGGATAGTGCTATAAAGATGGCAATTTCTGCTGAACTACTAGCTCCAGAATAGGAAAAATTACAGAAATTACACTTTCATTAGTACTGTGGGCTGAGAACAATTTACTGCCTATCTGCACTACACGTCGTGTCTTAACTTTGGGCATAGTATTGAATGCAGGACAAAACAGATCTAAATATTAAAGAAAAAATGCCTACTAAATGAGGTAGGTAAATATTAATGTTCTGCTAAGATCTTCTTAGTAAAATGTATTTCATACACAAAACATAGTGCAAGCATTTCCAGGAACACACGTAATGCGACCCACTTACAGCTGTGGGCAGGAGCAGGAAGATAAAAGACTGTACATGAGCTTCCACAAAATCAAATTAGCAAGATCCCAGAGATGGAATTATCATTATTCCGTATACATTAGTCTCCTAGGCCTGATTACTACGCAGTCAGTATTCGATGCAGCCAGAGAAAGTTTAGGCTCACGGTAAATAGGCCGCAAGTACAAGTTGATAATCAGATCAACTCGCGCCCTCATGGACTTAGTGGTGTGAAGGCGATTAGGGTCTTGCCTGCCCCGGGGGGCTCCCCAAGAACAAGCTACAGCCCAAACCCGAGCCCATCGAGGCGGTGGTGAGGGAACTCTCGCCCTGGGGCGGACACTGCCCTCCGCTGACACCACCGGGCCGCTCCGGACCGCGAACAATGGCGATGAGGAACGGCAGCGAGATCGGAAGGAAACCCGCAGCCACAGCGGGGCCGCGAAGAACAACTGGGGACCCCGCGGGGAAGTCGGGGGGCGCCGGGAGATCCCGCGACGGCACGAACCGCCGCGCCTTGGGCACCCAGGAAACATCGCGGGCGGCGGCAAAACTTTCTCCCCGCCGCCTGCTCTCTGCTCCGGGCCGATCCCATCTTGACCCTCATCCTCCACCGCCCGCGCCGCTCTCTCGCTGCCCGCCCACAAGGAGCGCGGGCAGCGCCGCCCGCTCGCACCGCAATCGGCGCGGCCTGCACGGGCGCCGCTCTCTGGCAGCGCTTCCAAGGCCATCGCCGCCGCCCTCCACGATCGCTTCCCCCGGCGCCCCCCACAGCCCGAAGCGGAGCCGCTCTCGGGCCGCCCGGGTGGCTCCGCACTGGCTCCCCCCGCAGGAGCGCGCGGGAGCACCTCGGCCACACTGCCCACCTCGGTCCCGGAGAATCCCTCCCTCTTCTCCACAGAGAACAGGCAGAGGGCCCGACGAGCCAGCCCGGCGCCGGGCATCGACCACCCGCGAGACCGGCAGCGGGCCCGCATTTCCTCCGCACCGCCCGCCCCCCTCTGGCTTTCATCTCCCGGCCGGCGAAGGGAGCCATGGCGGCCTTTGCCTACCTGCAGTGCGTGGGGCCCGACCGGCCCAACCCACCCCGGGACCCCCAAGGCCCGAGGCCTCGATGCGCCCCGCGGGGCGTACTGCCGCTCGTACCGCAGCCCCGGGTCGCGGGCGGCTCCCGCGGCCGCGGCCGGGCCTGGGCGGCCGGGCTGCTCTTGCTGGCTCCGCGCTGCCCGCGCCGCGGGCTCGCTCGCTCTATCGCTCGAACAATGGGGTCAGGACCACGCTGGGAGGGGCGCAGGGAGAACCGGGGTGGGCGCAGCTCTGCTCCGCCGCCGACTCCTAAGTCCTGGCGACCGCCGCCATCACGCCGTCGCTCCGTGCAGCCTCCCCCTCCCGCGGTCGGATGGAAACCCCGGGCGTGATGTCAGCCCTGCGCCCTGGGACCGACCGGCAGCGGGAGGAGGAGCTTCGGGCGGGGACGATGAGCAGCAGCCCCGCCGCCCGGCCTCGCACTGCACGGGGTAAGCCGTGCGGTCGCTCTGGGAGCTGGCGGACTCCCTGCAGCTCCTGCACGCCATCTGCCCTTACCTCGCTTCTGCCTAGCGCTGGGAATACTCCCATCCTGGTGTGCGGGCACCGGACGCTGCCCGAGGAGCGCCATGAGCTGAGCGCCGCGGCCGCAGCCCGGAGCGGGTCGCCTGATACTGCGCTGCGCGGCGCAGGGGTTTTGTTTGCGGTTTTCGGTGTAAAATCACGGCCCGACGACAAATGTAACCGCGTTTCTCACTTCACGTGGTCACAAGCGGTGATGAAGCATGCTTAAAGAGGTTTGGACTGTTCCCAGGCAAGGAGCTGGCCTTACTCCTTGAATCCGAATATCTACACCCGCTCCTTGCCAGTGATCAGTATGGTTTAACGAGACGCCTGTTCGTTATTGGAAAAAACCGAACAACTCAACCCCGAAAAAAACAACAAACAAGCAAAAAAGTATTTTGTGTGTCCAAATGTTCCCAGAGTGAGTGGCAAAGGAAAGTAGCAGCTGTGAGAGAGTGCTGTAAACAACATAGCACGGCGCTGGAAAGTGGAAGCAGCTTACCTGCCTTCTTCCCCATGAAAGCACACCTGCGCTGTAAGGCTCTGTCACTCTGCAAGAGGATTGTGGGGGCATTACTGACTGACATCTGGCACCAGACCTTTGAACACCCTGCAAGGGTTAAAGAGGTCAGATCAGCAGGAAAACAGTTCTGTCATCAGTGAAGGAGATCTTGAAGGAAGCTACTCACCCTGTGGGTATATGAGAGGAAGATAGTCACAGCAGCTGTCAAATTAATTCAGGCTTGAAGAGTTATGTTGGCTGGAACCCACATGTGAGCCACAGTCACTCAGCTGGAGGCCTTAACTCATGGTTACTCTTCCAGGGTGAGCAATGCTGACTGCCTTGGTGCTCACTGATGTGTGGGACAGCTGTTGCACACACCACCCTGCAGCTGAGTTGGTTAGGTTTCCTGGAGCCTACCAAGGAACCTTCAGTGCGCCAAGCATGATGTGGTGTTGGCTGTCACACTTAGTTCCCTGTCTGAGGAGCTGCAGAGGCCAGATGAGGCACATACATTGTCTCAGTTCTCAAGCACCGTATAGGAGATTACGACAAAATCTCAGTGATGGATGGCAGAGAAAAAAATTTTCCCTCTGGAGTTAAAAAAAATGCATTTAGGAATTGCTTGGACAAGAAAACAGCCTGAAACTTTACAACAAGGGGATAATTATACTATGTTCCTTACTGAAGCACTGAAGTTTGCCTAAGTCATCTTAACAGAGAATATTTTGTGATAGATAAGAGTGCTGCAAAGAGGAATGGACTCAAGTTTAAATTGAAGAGTGTCAAAATAAAAATAACTTTTAAATTAAGGTAAATTTAACAAAAAATACCTAACCCCTTCCCATGGGCAGGTGGTTGTTCAGCCATCCCTAGGGGAGCAGTGCCCTATCACCTATTCCACCATCCTTCTTTTCCCCTCAGTTTTATATACTGAGCATGACACCATATGGTCTGACCCTGTGGTCATTTGGGCTCTACTATCCCGGCTTCCACTCCTTGTGCACCTCTAGCCTCCTCAGTGGTGGGATGGGATGAGGAGCATGAAAAGCACTGACTCTGCATAACCCCTGCTCAGCAGTAATTAAAACATACTTCTTTTATCAACACTATTTCTAGCACAAATCCAAAACATAGCCCCATTCCAGCTATTGTAAATAAAACTAATTTTATCCCAGCCAAAACTAGCACACCTACATGTTTGTTGTATTTTACTTAATAATTTTCTTGGCTTTTTCAGTTTTCTTTACCCTAGAAATTCTGTGTTTATAGAGTTTCTCAGTTCTGAGCCTTGGAAATCTCTTTTGAAGGTATATTTTTACAATGATTTAAGTAACTGGAGTCAGAACTGCTGTGATACCAACCTCATCTGCTATGAGAGCCAAAAATTAGCCAGTTAACTGTCTGAACTAGGTCACCATGCAGCTGCACATGCAATGATCCTTGTGCAGTGTGATAGTAGCAGCAGTTGTTACTTAGAGTGCTTGAAAATTGCCAAAACATTGTCTGGAGATCTTTCTCCACTTCTATGTGAGAGAAGGACTTTTCTTTTACTTTTCTTTCTTCATTTTGCATCTTGAACCAATTCCTTCTTTCCCAGATGCCATAGCAAAGTATAGATGACATTGCTATCTTAGCAGCATTTTATACCGTAAGTAAAACTGACTTCTGGTACGCATATCTTTCAGTCTGCATCAAGAAAAAAATACACATAATGCACAACATTTTAGGGACAGATGGACAAAGCTTTTTTTCATTACAGAAAGCTACCACCTGTGGAATAAATTATAATTAAATATAAAAAAAAGAATTAAATTGTTTTTTTGTGAAGCTGTATTGCAAGTTTCTGACACTTCACCAGGGTGTGGGTGAGAATATTTATTGTGCCTAAGGAGTCACTGATTTACGCCACCCCAGCAGTTTGTGAGTTGGATTTTTGCTTATAGACAAGAGATAATCAATGCACTGTACAACACAGCTGCACTGTTATGCATGAACAGAATCACTTTCAATGTCTATGTTTTCAGATTATTTATCTTTCTAACACTGGTAGGGGTTCATGTTTATCACAGTAACTTTTGTTTAAGAAAGGACTTACCACTGTTCTATTCTTAACATTTAGAAATTCTGGATAAAGAAGCTTTTTCTTTTTAAAGTACTGAAGCCTTCAATACTGCACCTAGCAGTTTTAGTAAGGCAAGACAGATGCAAGAAATAGCCTTAAGATTTAACTATGCACTAAATTATGTTCTAGTTTCTTTGTTTTTTGTTCTCTTCTTTCCAAACAACTCCTTCACCACACTTAGTACTTTGATTCTTCTGCTTCTACCCTTCAGGTAGTTCTAAAACATGTCCTGAAGATCTTAAAGACCACAACTTGAGATATAATTTCGTAGCAAAGATTTTCTTTCTCTTGAGTAGCTGTTAAATGCAGCAGGTATAGTCTAGTTTGCTTCTTTTCATTTTCATTCATTTTGTATCCCTACTGTTACTCCATTTAATTTTACATTCTCTCTTCTACTAAGAAGCAATTTATGTAAGTAACACAGTCATTATCCTGTGACTTGAGTCTTTCTTGCCTTCTTTCTTGCCTTCTTTGCCTCTCACACTCCTTTTATTTTTACAATACACAGAATCCTGTCCTCACTTGGGCCTAACCAACCAGCCAGCTGCAAAGTGCTAAAGACTAGAGAGATAAGATTTAGAGAATAACAACAGTGACAAAAACCCCAGTTATTTTATAGAATTAGTTGAAAGAAAAATAAATTGATTCAGTGCATTCTGGTCTAGGGGGAAAAAACTAGTCTGAATTTTTTTATCAGTTTAGTCTGTGGGCCTCTTTCAGATTACTCTTGTTAGAAATCAGTTTAGTTTAGATCTGCGACTTCCTTAGGTCTTCACAAACAGTTGATCAGAAGTGGTTATTCCAAAAGAATTTTATGTAATATGCAAAGTCTTGTTAGATTTAAATATCAATTATCTGCCAATACTTAAAGTGCAAGTAGATTTGTCAACTGCAGTGCACAGAAACTGGAATTATGGAAGAAAAAGAGTGAGTAGTTAGATATATTGCTTAAGTTTGACCGACTAAGCATAGAGATTTTTTTTCATTACTGAATTATAAATTTCTTACATTATTTGTGCGATTCATAAAAAAATATGTCAGTACATAATTTAAATTATTTTCAATTTAAAAATAACACCTTTGGCTGGTACAAATGTATGCATAAAATTTCTTAACTATATGGATTTAATTAAATTGAACAACAAACTGATCGCTGGACAAGCATGACTACTGCTTCACTTAAAACGGCACATTACAATCAACTAAAGTTTTAACAGATTGCTACCTTGTCTGAACAGAGTATCTGTACACAATTGGACTTCTGCAGAAATACTGTATCTCTGCATTGGCTGAATATCTTGCTGAAAAGCTGAAACGACTAATATAAACTGGGGCATTTATATGGTTATAATAAGCCTTTAAAGTTAATATGCATCAGGACATCTGAGAAAAGTTCACACTTTTCTTTGAAGTACTGTTTTGTTTGGTCTAATTTACCACAGGTTTGTTGGAAGCATTAATTCTCTCCAAAAACAGCTGCAGGGTGTAGACCATAGATGTCAAATAAGCATTATGTCTATTACTGTTTCCTTCTCAATGTTTAGCTAACAAAAGTATAAATTGAGTGTAAACTGTACTTTTCTTTCTCTTCTTAGATATTAACCTGAACAATCAAAATATGTCAGGTTCTACATGTTGGTAGGTTTAATATGCCATAACTCTCCTTTAGAGATCTGTTATACTATTTCTAGGGCAGACTGTCTTTTTCAGGGTTTGTAACAGTCATATCATCCAAGTCTTGTTCATCTGGCACCTTTCTTGCTTTCCTTGTTTGCTTGGTGGTGTATCATGAACTTGTAGAGGTCTCATTCATGATTTGTCTTCCCAAATTCACGTGGCTGGCCAGCTGGCCTGGTTTGTAAAGCGTTGATCAGGTACACTTGGCAGGTAGAATATCACAGCAAAAGACATTATACTGGGCAGGTCTGTTGGAATTTGCACCCTTGCTTAATGAGCTCCCATCATAAGGCATTTCTTGTGCTGCAGGCCCTCCTCTGTGACCACGTGTTAGCAGGAACCTGTTTTTCATTTGATAAGCATTGTTATGTAGCTTTGTGCATATAATGCCAATTCTTTGTAATGTGTCACTGTAGCCTTAGTTTTTCTAATTTACTGAAGTTAAGAAGCATAAAGTGGTATAACTATATGCTACTATATATAACATTCTATTTATACCTGGAAATTTTATTTGCATGCCTGTTTCATTCACAAGCTTCCGCTGCTCATATTCCAATCTGACAGAGCTTACACTGCAAGTGTTTACAAATGCAGATGTTTGGAGCTTCCTCTCTGCTACAGGAAGGCCACTCTTAGGCATCAGTTCTAACAAACCAACATATTTTATGCTAGTATATTGGTTACATTTGGCCAAAACCTTGAAAACTATGCCCTTTGTACTGGAGTAATGCAATTCTCTAACTGGACCAACTGAAAAAATGTATTACATTAGACTTAGTGCAAGTTGTATAAGACTTTTTTTCTGTCTGAGTTGTGGTGGTATAATGGGTAGGTCATACTAGAAGTTAAACTAATGAGTAGTCTTTTGGTACTTCAGTACTTCTAGGTATAAATAAGTTTATAAAGAGTAACAGTTTTCAGTGTCTGAGTCTCTTTCTGAGAAGAGCTATTTGAGTGTGCAGAATTCAGCTCAAAGCTAAGATTTGTTACTTAATCCTAATGCTGTTAGGAAAAATATACTAAGAATTTGAAGGAATCATATGTGAACAGTTTATTCCAGTTACTAAATGGAGGATAAGCAGGAGTGCTGTCTGAAAGAGGAATCGTGCTTCTGTACCTAACATGTAACATATAAAATATGAAGGCGTGTTTGGAAAAGACCTGCACTATATTGCTCTGTACAACAAAACCAATCAATTCTTTGATAGAGTGATGGAAAGCAGTGATTTTGAAGCTGAGAAGAGTTGCAAAATATATTTGAGTTGCAGAATATATTTATTCCTTCAAAGTGTTTGTACTGTCATTCAGAATTTAATCCTCAAAATATTCCTGCAAGACACAGTAAATAAGAATTAAAAGGATACAATAGCATTGGAAGAAAAAATGGCTACAAAGTGTTAACTGCATGTACTTTACAGCAAGACACTGAAGATGTAACAGTGTCTCTATCTATTTTCTCAGGTTGATTTTTAAACTAATTACAAAATTCATTTACTGTTAATGTAAATAAAAGAAGGGCAATGGGACCTCAGATTTCTGAGGTCTTGTCTAAGACAGATCATTAATGTATTAAAATATAGATCTCTGTCTCCAGGTTTTACCAACAAGATTGGATAAAAATTCTGAAATTATTGATACCAAGCCTTAATTCTTCCAAAGGATTATTATAGAAGTTAATGATTTAACTTTAGAAGTAGAGCTGAGGACTCAGTTTAGTGGGAAGGAACACCTTAGAGACAGGGATTTGTTACTTGAGGCAGAAGAGAGCTAAGTCAACCCTAAAACTTAAAGAAATGTAAGAGAAATACCTTTGCTGTCAAACTAGCACGTAAGACTCCATTGTCCAATCATACAAGGCAAGGAAATATAAGAGGGTTTACATCATGTGCTAGAAAATATGAAGCTGTATGCGAGGGCTGGAGCAAAAAAGATAAAGTTCTGTGAATTCTTGGCAGTTGGTAACCCGTAAAGTTATAAAGTGTCAGACTTTCGTAGAAGGTAGCATGAGTAACAAGAAATTCTAATGTGAGTTTTAACGTTTTCCTTTTTGTTTCTGCTATTGCTAGTTTGCAATTTTAAGTGAGCAGGTTATTTTTGTCCTTATGGCTTGTCTGTCAATGAAACTGAATCTTTATCTGATTCTTCCGTTTCCTCTTTGTGACAAATTCCACTAAGCGAGGTGGGTTGATTTTGGCTGCCTGCAAGACACACACAGAGCTGTTTTCTCATTCCTGAACATCAGCAGGGTGGAGAGAAATATAGAATAAATTCATGGGTCAAGATAAAGACAGAGAAAAAACCTACTAAGTAACATCACAGGGGAAACAGACCGGACATGGGAGAAATAATTTAATTTATTGCCAATTAAAATAGAACTGGATGGTGAAAAACAAATTCAGAATATCTATACTGCCTTCCCTTCATCCTCCTGCTTTTTCTCAGGCCCAACTTCAGTCCTTCAATCTTGACTCCTCTCCCTGAGTGGTGCCAGGACACAGGAAATGGCTGCTGGGATCAACCTGTAGCAGCTCCTCACTGCTCCTTTTTCCTTATCACACTCTTCCAGTACTCCCAAGTGGGTCCTTTCTGTGGATACAGTCCTTCCCAAACTGCTTCACCATGGGCCACAGTTCTATCAAGATAAACTTACTCCAGCATGGGCTGTACGGAAATCGCTTGACCAGTGCCTGAAGCGCCTCATCCCCTGTTCTCTGATCTTGGTTTCACATATTCCTCACTCCTCTCTCTCAGCTGCTGTGCAGCATTGAACTTTCAATGGTATGGCCCTTTAGGTGGAAATAGGAAGTAAAAGCACTGCTGTAAGTCAGAGATATTTCATCAACTTAGTAAATTATTATGAAGCAGGAAAATGCAATAATATTGTTTCCTAAAGAAAAGCATCACAGGAAATTAATACTTGGCAGGACTGTATTTGGCCATTCTGTGTTTCTAAACTGAGAACATTCAGTGATATGGATACCAAACTACTTGGTAAACCAACAATATCATATAATTTGAATGTGGGACTGTGAAGTGACTGCTGGAACCTGGGCTAGCTCTTAGAACTCCAGTGCCACACCAGGAATGGGGAACTGCCTCGGTGTGAGGATTTACCAGAGGCAGAACGTTTAGAGCCACTTGCTCCAAGATGCTAGACACAAGCCACGACAGAGACCAAGCAGAGAAGAAAGGAAGAGGCTCCCTGTCTTGAGGTTCCACAAGGAACCGTTTATTCCAGCTGAAGGGAACAGGAGAAAAAGCCCCTAGCTGTATTCCCAAGGGGTTCTGTACAGATACAAGTCAGGGGGTGGATACAAACAGCTAACCAACAGGGCATCCTCAGGGGAGGAATGAGCGTCTCGGGCCAGCTGGGGTAGGGGGGTGGAGAGGATGAGTCATATTGGTCAAGGGGCTGGATCTTCAGAGGAAGACTGTCCCAGTGCCTCTCTGAGTGTGTGCTGGGAGTCACCCCGGCTTGCTGTGGCAGAGCGAGCAGCGGGGGACACTCTCCCGTTCCTCAGGAGCTCAGGGGAACAGCTAAGGCTTTCACCTTTCACATGAGACAGTAACACGACGTAGGTAGAAGAAGGAGAGTGGACTCCAGTTGAGGGCAAAGTCCAGGTTTATTCTGGAACTCAAACGAGGTCCCTAACCCAGAGAATCTAGCCAAATGAAGACAACCAAAATGGGGTCTGCAGGGTGTTATAAAGGGAGGAGTAAACCAGGGAGGGGTTTGCCCGCCTGCCAATGGGGATATAGGAGGGTGTGGGGATAAGGGAAACAAGCAGGTAGGGGGACCAATAAGGGCCACCCGAGAAAGGGGCCCCAGTACCTTGAACCTATCACTTGACGCCCTTGGTAGAAGTTTCTAGAGGGAGGGGATGGGCTGTCAAGTGAAGGACTGGACACTGGGGTGGGGTTAAGGGAAGGATTGAGCCACATTTGGCGAACAGGGGGAGGAGTGACATTAAAAAGAAGGGAGGAGGGAGGAGGCAGTAGGAGCAGAACCAGGAACGGGGGGCACTGGGACGAACCGAAGTACAATTTAATTTAATGCAAGTAAAACAAATAAGAACAAAATACAACAGAAGATTACACCCTTCTGCAGGATCACTGCTTCAACAGAACCCCATCTGTCATTCCAGGAGGACTGAAGCCACCATTTCAATTGGACTGCTACCGACACCCTGACCAACAGGGTGTCAGGTCATATTCAAACTCTGTCAATGTTGCTTTGTGTTACTGCATTGTTTGGTATGTTTGGTTTTTTTGAAGTTTTCTTCCCAAATGAAGAACCGTTATTCCTGCTCCCAGCTTTGCCAGGCATCTTTCCCTGAGAGCCCCCTTAATTTCAAAGTTATAACAATTCGGAGGGAGTGGATTTACATTTTCAGTTTCAGGGGAGGTTCCTGTCTTCCTTAGCAGACACTTGTCTTTTCAAACCAAGACAAGTGTATCTGGAGAGTCTTAATTTAACTTTTTAGTTTGAAATACATTTCCAGATACATAAATTAGAAATCTTACAGCAAAAATACATCAATACATGTTTTTAGAATACCCATTTAAAAAAGAAAAAAACTCCCAAAACTCCCAACCTCCAAAACTTCACTATTGATGTAACTGCTGGTTTTGGGTTTTTTTTCATTGAAGGCATGGAGAATACAATAATATGACCAAATCAATGAACCATACCAGGTGCCTTCATTTCAAATAAATCTCTGGAGGTCGGTTAGTTCTCCTGATCAGTCCATGGAATCATGATGATTCTCACTAGTATTGCAGATGTAATAAAAGTGTTTAAGTTAAATTACCACCTCAAATTAGTTTGTCCCCCAAAATGCTGCTTTCATTTTTTGTTGTTGTTGATTGCAGATACTTTCATACACTAGAAGTCCTACCACATCTTTCTATAAACACAGACTTAAAGAGATTCTGCTTTTGCCTCCCTCCTTCTTTTCAATGTCAAAACTTAAAGAAAAACTAAATTCAATTACTGAATTTGAAATAGACAAAGTTCTGAGTTTTAATTGAAGAAAGAAGTCCTAGATCAAAATAAAATGGCACTTTCTGTTTTAAAAGTCCAGGAAAGATAAATCCGATAGTGCTTTTAACTCTTAACTTTGCTGAGAATACCAGACAGGAAAATATTTTCATAATTTTAAATATGGAGTGTTGAATAGGAATGAGGGCTCTCTTTAGTTTATTTTTATTTCACATTGTTTACCAAACAGTTTGATAAATCATTTAAAATCTATGTTGGCATTAAGGAAGTTCACAGTCAAAGGGAGAAAGCTACTTACTTAGGCTGTATATTACTAAATTTTATTCCTGAGCTCCAAAAATAAGAAAAATGTAAAGACAAGTGAGAAGGGTGCTTCAAGATACAGGATGCTTTTCATGCAGAGTGCTTTGATGCATACTAATGCTATGAAAAAATTTCAGAGCTGCATTTATGGAAGTGGGAAGATAAATAGTAATTGTGAATTGCTTGAGATCACAGAGCTGTATGAGACAATTCTGGCAATTAAGCAAAATTTTCCTAGACACAGGAATGGATTAAACTTAATAAGTGGACAATAGAGATACACCTTCCAAATCATGTGATTGAGGATTTGTCATACTGATTTTTAAAATAATATCTATTTTAAAACTTTTTCTTTACTGTCACAATCACGAGGTAAGTCAAACCTGAAAAAAGTTTCTTAAAATTCCAAGACATGATTTCTTCTGTTGGAAAATTAAGATACGGTTTTGTAACAAAGAATTGAATCAGTTAGTCCCTAAATAAATATGCCTTAAAGCCATTCTTCTACTAGCTAAGAAATATTTGCTGTTGCAGTGATGTGGTTTTCAGGGCTTTGTTTGTTTATTTGTATTTTAAATAGTTTTGAAAATCAGCCCTTCAAAAACAACCTTAGGGGCCATGTACAGCTTGTAAATGAGAGCCACAGTATCTCCATCTTTGGTAGAAAAGCCTGGATTATAATATGTACAGGTGTTGCTTCCTTCAATACACACGGATTATTTCATATATTTAAGGGATCTAGGACTCAGAAGTAATTGTATTATCCAAAATGGAAGATTGGGAAAGGTGCTTGCAAATTATGATTTTAATAGTGTTTGTCCTTTGTATTTACAAAGCATATTTCTACCAAAAAGGAAACAGCAGATTGTGTAGTTTCTTCCTTACAAACATGTAACCTTGGGAATCAGCCAGCAGAGGAGCAAAGGATGTTTAAGAAAGGAAAAGTTAAAACTAATCAGAAAAGGTAGTAAATCCATTGTTTGGGTCCTCCTCTGTCACTTAGAACATTGGTTTAATTTTTTTGTCTCTGACCCAGTAGTAGATTTTGCACATGCATTTTTCTTGTGTTGGAACCTAGTAATTAAACTGTTGAATCTAAGTTCTGGTAGATTTTTCTTGTAAGATTTAACCTTTTTCATTATGAAATCAGATTTTAACCTCATTTTGGATAAAGAAGGAAATCCCAAAAGGTTAGTTTTTTTCCTTCCAAGAAAATTCAATGAGTCAAAGTCAGGACATGGAAGGAAAACAACAGCCTATGGTTAAAGTGTTGATGTAATGTGGTATAAAAGAATGAGCATACTGAAACTTACAAGACTTCAGCCTTCAGCTGGAGTGTATATTTGATTAAGAAACAGATGATCACTTTTCTGTTATTGAGAATCACGTTCAAGAATTTAATTGAAAGGAGTTGACAGCATGCTGTGACATGTTGAGAAAAGTAGTGCTGTAATTTAAAATCTTAGGAATTGAGTATTTTATGCTTATGTGAAAGTGCTAATTAAGTATGGGGTCATGACTTTCTGAAGTTTCATTTCCAAGTTAAGTTGCCTCCATCTGGGTGGATCCATAGCCATATCATGTCTTTCTTTGTACTATAAATTATATTGAGTTCTAAGGTTTGTACTATCCTGTTGGTCATTCTTAAGAAGAAAATGGAATTATTATGGTGGCCAACATTACCCATCATTAAGAAAATAAAAAAGAAATATGCTGTGCAGCTGTTCCACTTTGGAAAGCTGTTGGTACATTAAAAATAGTAGCTCTTCACTTAGAGATTCTGGGTTATTGTGTAGCTGTTGTGCAAAAGTCTGTATTCAGTACCTTCTAGTACTTGTGTGTGGCTGAAATCTGAGATGTAGTTGGTGTAAATTCCTTGCATCAGTAAAAATTAGTGATTTTTGAAATGAAATATTCTTTAGTAGAGTAAATTTTCTTTTAATAATAGATGTCTCTTTTACTTCTTGAAGTAAACTGTTCTTCATTGGAAATTCTACTTGGAAACTAATTTAATGTAAGTAGTTTGTCTGTGTTTTTAAACATTTTTTTCCCAAGTATGTAACTACACCTTTCACAGTCAGTTTACAATTGGTAGTAGTAGTTTTAGTAGTATTAGTAATTTTAATTTGTTTGAAATACTAGCTTTTCATAACACACACTAAAATTCCAGCGGGAATCCCCCACATTATAAACAATTTTGTTATGAAACAAGCTCTGGAAAACCATAAGTGGAATTATCAGCATTTGTAAAAACTAGAATTGTGGATGTTCTCCAGTGACAGTCTTTTATTCATTATTAAATTGATCTAGTTCTGTAATGTTGGAACTGTTTATACTAGTAAAGTATCTGCCCCATTTTAGTTTATAATTCTTAATAATAATGGGAATAGTTTTTGTAATAATTTTTACATCTGTGTTTTAACATTGATGAGTTACAGTGCGAGATACTACTGGCACTTTAACTTTAATTCAGACTAAGTGGAAAAAAAAACATGATGTAACATGTTCTTGTGTTTGTATTCTGAAACTTGGTGAAATTTGGTACAATTTGCCAGTGTGCAATAGAAGGAGCATCAGTGAGAATTCCAGCTAGACCCAAGAGAATGATTCAATTGAATCTTCAGTATAGTTTTTAAGTGTTAGTTAGTTTTACATATCTTTGTATTACTTTAATCAGAACTGATAGTCCTGAAGTAGTCATAGTTAAGCAGTAATAACTCACATGATGATGTTGTTCAGAAGATATTTATTAAACTGCTGTGTGGGTCTGCTAATTCTAAACCACTGCTGTTGATTTGCCTTTTGATTTTACTGGGTTTGTTGTTTTGGGGTTGGTTTTTTTCCTAGATTGTTAAGGGTAACTTACATTAACTCAAAAACTGGAAGGTCTTATTCCTTTCTAGGAGGATGAAGTCTACAGATAATTGAGAAATATTAAAGCAAAATTACTAAATTATAATTGAGACCTTTATCTTTCATCTCTCATTGCTGATCTTTTTGGTACCTAATTTGACAACATGGATACTAGAAAGGGACAAAGAAATGGCTAGTCGGATCACTAACTAGAAAATTACTTGATTTTTAAAAAATGCAGATACCTTGTCACTGAGGAGATAATGGTGAGTCAATTTTGGAATAAGTATTTTACTGACTCTATCCTTCAGAGTGTTGTCATGCTCTTTCTTGATTGAATGAACAGCTCTGGTGAGTTACTGCTTTAAGCAGGGTAAATTGATTATAGTAAAGAATGTTAAAATGCATTAGGACTGTACATTAATCAATCATTAGTTATCTATAGAGAATCTCAGTATGCCTAATGTTCTTTACAAGGTCTGAAATAGAGAAGGGAGTTTCATTATAATGTTTTGAAACATAATTTGTTGCATAAACCTCTATGGAAAAAAGGATTTTGTTAGAAGCAGATATCAATCATTCTAATAGAATATAAGATATATCACTGGCTTTTTTGCATCATAAATTTTAAATCAGTGATAGTGAAAGTTGTTGCTTATGGAGAAATATATGATCCAATAGTGATAACGCAGCAGGAAAATCTTATAAAAGAAGGTATTCTTGACAAATTAGAGGATTGGGATTAGCCTAATCCTCTAATTTGTCAAGAATATGTTGCTATGAAGTTTAACAAGGACAGATGCTGGATTCTGCTTCTGGGACAGGGCAACCATGGCTGTGTGTGTACAATGGGGAAGGAGGTGCTGGACAGCAGTCCCGTGGAAAGGGACATGGGGGTCTTGGTGGATGGCAAGTTGAACATGAGTCAGCAGTGTCTTGGCGGCCCAAGTGGCCAACTATAGCCTGCCCCAGCATTGCCAGCGGGCAAGGGAGGGGATTGTCCCACTCTGCTCTGCAGTAGGGCAGCCTCACCTTGAGCACTGGGGGTAGTTTTGGGCACTGCAATATAAGAAAGACATTAAACTATTAGAGAGCATCCAAAGGAGGGTCATGAGGATGATGAAGGTTCTGGAGGGGAAGCCGTATGAGAAGCAGCTGAGGTCACTTGATCTGACTGAGGAGACACCTGATCAGACTCTACAACTTGCTTATGAGGCACATTGTCTGTTTGTGATCATTGTCACAAACAGACAGTGATCTTTTCTCTGTGGTGACCAGACGAGTAAATGGCATGAAGTTGGGTGAGGGAAAGTTTTGGTTGGATATCAGGATAATGTTTTTAACTCACAGGATAGTTGGGCATTGGGGCAGGATCCCCAGGGAAATTGTCACAACAAATAGCCTGAAATAGTTCAAGAAGTGTTTGGACAATGCTCTCAGGCGTATAGTAGGATTCTTGGGGTGTCCTGTGTAAGCCCCAGACTTGGACTCAATGATAGGTCCCTTCCAAGTCAGCATATTATGTGATTCTATGATTCTATTCCCTAAGATCTCTAAAATTAGGTCAAAACTTCAACTTAAGATTGTTGACATTCTTGTACTTGTAATATATGTTAGAAATAATTCATGCTATAAAAGAATGTATTTTATAAAGATTGTGAAATCCAAATGAGTCTCTACCACAGGAAGCCTGAGAGGCGGGTGTCTATTCAAACTCCGAAGTTCCTGAGTTGGCCAGATAACAATCGGCATTTAGCTCAGGAATAGACGCACCCAACGCGATGATCACCAGTATCCCGAGTAATTGGAAACCGCGTAAGAGCGATCATTGCCCTGCGGATAACATCGATCAAGATAGCTGAAGTCACCAGAAGGATACATGTGAATACGTGACTTCCCGGGATTCGATCAACACTGGTTATCAACCAGGAGACGGCCTGTCCAGCTCTGCACAGTGAAAGAACCAGCTATGAATGTGAAGAGTTACAAAAGAATCTGGGACTTTTCACCTCAGGCACAATAAACTGTATAAAACATCACCGCTAGAAGCGACCTTCATGAACGGGGCGGGGATTCGATGGGATAGAGGTCGGATCCAGGTTCACCCAGCACCGATCCTGGGCTTGATGCTGTCTCTTTGGCCGTGGTAGTTTTGAGGACCGTATTTTGGTCCCAGAAAAAGATAAATAAATCTTTTTGCATTTTTGTAATTTAGCTTTCGATTAATGATTTATAACATACTGAAGTATAAAGACCCATGAAATTGCTGCTGGTCTTAACAAAACTGAATTTGTTAGTCAACAATTTTATTTTCTTTTTAATAGGATGAAAGATGGGGAAAATTATTTTCTGTGTAATTAATTTATTCCTTCAGAGAAAATGTAAAGAGGCTACGTACTAATTTGACCTATAGAGTAAATACATTTTCTACATCAATGCCCACATTCCTCTTCCTCTTGTATGAAAATTCTGGAAGGTGATCCATGGACGGAATAGGCACAATAATTAAAAAGGTACTTCTTGCTTTTTGTATTAAGAGAAAGTTATAGGTTGCGATAAGAACAGTTAGATAATGAACAAGAGAGAAGGAAAAAGAGCAATTATTGTTATGGCAGTGACTTGCCATCTCCAAACAGCATATCAGTGCCCAGCTTGTGTCTGAGGATTGGCTGCTTTGGAAAGACTACACCCCCACATCTTACTGCTGAGCATGTCATTGTATGGCACATGGCATTTGCATTTCTTCAGTTGGGGTCACCTGTCCTGGCTGCATCTCTTGCCAGGTTCTTGCTCACCCCTGGCGTGCTTGCTGCAGGGACAGAGTGACAAACAGAGGGGCCCTGGACTCTGCAAGCCCGGTTCAATAACCAAAACATTTTGGTCACAGATGCAGAGTGGGGCACCATAAAGCCTGCTTTATGAAATTAAGAAACATAATTATATACTAAGCAGGGACAATACAGGTATACAGATGCTAATGCATAACTCTGTTACTATAGTGCAAATTATTATTAGGCAGTCTTTATTTGCTTAGCCGCTACTTCCTCCTTCTGTACTTAGAGAGCTTTATTAGATCTATAAGGGGCTTTCAAGCACAGTTCTGTTATGCAAAGTAAGGTTTGAACCCCTTTAGGGTTCACCAAGAGAGCTTCCTTAAAAAATATCCCCAGGTGCATTGTGTTTGCAACCAGACTTGGACAGTGCAGAGGTGAAGGGTGAAGGAGAGAAGGCTATTGGGCTTTGTAGAGATATTATGGACAAGGAAACTGTGTCATTAACAGGTACAGCTGTAAGTGCTCTTAAATTCACTACCGCAGTGGAGGGCAGGAGTGACTGTCACGAGTCATTAGCACAGAGAGCTGAAGCTGCAGTGGTCATTACTATGTAGACACTAGATATGCATTCACAATCTGACACTGTCCACTGAAATTGAAGAGATTTTAGATTCTGAAGCCAATGTTATGTTCTTATATTTTAGTTTTGTTCACTTTGTTTTTTGATTAGACCTAGATGATGTTTTAAAATAAAAAATGTTACCTCTCCTTAATTCCTATCATGTGTAGAAGTTTCCACTTTTGTGTCCAAATTATTTATGTAATTTCTTAAAACAAGCCTATAATCTCATCAAACCTTTGCAAGTATATGTCTGTAAGTTCAAAGCACAAATGCAGTGCAATAAAGATATCAAAATATGACTTTGCTGTCCTTCTGCTATATTCGCAAATCGATGAGAGTTACTTTTCCCTGGTAAAGGGTAATTATTTCCCCTACTCTCTTGCATGTTTTCCCCCTCCAAAACAATGAGATTGGATAACAGGTAAAACTTTTTTAGGTAAAAAAATTTACTGGGAAAAAAAAATTGACTGAAATGACTGAAATTGACTAGGAAGATAAAAAACAAAGGAACTCTATTGAGGATCTTCTAAAAGATATTTTGATGTGGTCAATAAAAATTTTTCTGAAAAACAGCATGATGATTTCCTTCTCAATTGGAAACTAAGACATGTTGCTTTCAAGATTAACAAGTGATGAGATGCTATCTTTATTATTATTATTATTAATAATTTTTTTTTCTAATGTCATAGATTCAGAGAATGGTTTGGGTTGGTAGGGGTCTTTTCCCGACAGCATCAGCATTTTTTCCCTTATATCCATTTCATGCAGTAAATAATCTAAAGAAACAGCAGTGTGTCATGGTGTATACAATGGCGTTGATGTGAGCTGTAGTTAGTCATAGATAAATTTTTTTAAACAGGTAAAACCAAATATAAACCAAAATATAATAGTAATCTAGATAACAAATGAAAACTAAACTGTCTTGTACAAATTTTTTTAGAGGCTTAAAGAGGATTTATAGCTAAGAAAATGTACATTTGATTTTCAGTAACTTAAGGCCGTAGTTTTCAGAAGCTGTTAAGGAACTGGGGGGGGAAAAAGGAAAAAGAAAAAAAAGAAAACCTGAAAGAGAACTCCAAACTTTGAAGTCCCCAAATACAATTCTTTCATTCTTTGTATGCAGCCTTTTGCCAAATAGAAATCCAGTATTGCAACATCACTGGAATCATCATACATATGAAAAAAATGGACCTTTCTCACATTATCAAAACGATGGAGAAGATCAGTTTTTTAGTCAAAAAACCCATTTGAGCATTCTCCTTGTTACACTCAAAATTAGCACTGTGTTCTCCAGCTCTGATTTTATGGTTAAGCCATGTTTAGTTGTGTAGTTTCTCCAAGTGCTTGCTTGGTGAATGCTGCCTTTGAGTTACTGCACAACATACATGTCATGAAGCCAAGCTGCAGTAATGTTGCTGATCCTGTTCTACAACTCCTCCTCAGCTCTGAGGTCTGGTACAAAATCTTCATCTTAGAAGGACTGCCAAAGTTGAGTGGTGATTTACTTTAGCTCTTTATTGTGCTGTCCCTCATACTTCTTGTTCTTCCATATAATCACTACCCCTGTTTTGCCTTGTGAAAACTAAGCTTCAGATATTCCTGTCCCATAGCAATTATTAGCGATTAGTTAGCATATTTAAAGTTAGCATATCTTCTGGACTATTGTCTGTCAGTGAAAACAGAGACACTGAGACAGCCCTGTTCTGAGCATGAATTAGTGTGAGATGATTAGCTGTAAAGTGACTTCCTTACTAGTATTAGGAAGCAAAGTCAAAATTTGTTGCTATAGCCAAGATTTTTATGTTCAGCTGCCAAAATTCTGTAAACTTGTACTAGCAGGACTAAGCCTGTGTCTTTTGAATTTGCTCCTTTTTCTGTTGCAATAACATATTAAAATTATTGATAATAAAAATAATATTCCAGGAGTAGCACATTTATCTTTTACCCAGTAACTGCTAACACAAGGACTGGATTGAAAACTTGGAAATATCATATTTACAATTATATAGAGGGATTTTGGCTCCCTCTAGTGAAAAAAGGCATCAATATTAATGTAGCAGTTTGGCTCACCTATACAGATACAATGAGAAAATCATCAAAGGATGTTTGACTAATGCACTGCAGGGCCTCTATTCTGCTACACAAGGCAATCAATGCAGGACTTGGCTGACATAAAGTGTCAGAACTGGATAATCTTTTTTAAGCTAAAAGAACTCTCATGCTGCAATTTCCTTAGGAGTTTTAAACAATTTATTGCTGTACAAGTATATAGAAGGAAAAGCTACTATAAGATTGGCAGCTGTTGGTGTGAGGGGTTTGGTTTTGGTTTTTTGTTTGTGCTTATTTTGTTTGTTTTAAAATTTTAACAGATATTTCTTTTACATTAAAATACTTGTGAATACTCAAATTAATAAAAATAATCAAAAGACATGGACAGTTAGATGGAGTGGGAAAAAGAAGGGAGAATTTAAAAAAAAAATCAGATCCAGTTCTGCAGAGAAGTGGACTCAGTGTCCCTGTACTGTTTCTAGCTGCCTTAGACCAACTTTATTTTTATTTTCTTCTTTTTTTTTAAGAGAAGGATAGAACAGCCAAGTGAGAGAAGAAAATTAAGGGATATAGCAAAATAACATAAAAGAAAACAATAACATTGTCAAAGGAACAGAATAATGGCTATTGTTGACAATGTTCATCTGAAGAAGAGCTTGTCAGATCGATCTCAAGCTCTGTTGGCGTGGTTTAAGCTATTTATTTCTCCTAGATGACACAACTCTGATTAAAGTGATTATAAAAAATTGGCAGAGGCACAAGAAGGTACCATTAATTTTGTTTGAGCAAAAGGCTATTCTTTTCCATAATTTGTCAAGATTTTAAAAAATTTCTGGTTTCCTTTATTTTCTTTTTTCCAAGGCAAGACAGGAAAAGCAAAACTTCACTCCGAAGTTTTCTACAAATGTTTTCTACAAGTTTTCTACAAGGAAAAACAAGCTGTTGGGTTTTCTGTTCTTTTTCATCCAACCTATTCAGAATTTAGTAAATGTAGACTTTAGGCAAGCTTAATTTTTCACAAGAAAGTTTTCTTTTCAAATACAATGATCAGCCATCTCTAACACATTTTTTGTTGTATTATTCAGAAACATAGAGTTTAAAGTAAACAGAAGGAGGGTGAGAAGAGGGACTTAAATCATTGCTGGTCTGAATGTTCTTTTAAATTTCCTTCAATTGCATGTCAAGTAAATCCAGTTCCTTAATGTACTGTTAATTGTCCCAAAGGCATGTATCAATTTCAACAGATGATTATTTGAATTGTAGGAAGGACATAGTCATTTTCTTGGTAGGTACTCTGTTTTTTCTTTAATGGTTGGGGTTGTGGGAATTTATGTATATTATCCAGGTAAATTGTTTAATTTGAACTCCTTTGTAGCATACATGTATTAGAGTGTAATAAACTACCTTGAATTTGTATACATTAATGTTTAGAGAAGGGAGAAAGGAGGAGGAAGTGAATGCTGGCATAAAAGTCCACAAAAACATGTATCAAGGAGAAAAGCCCAGATCTTCCTAGTGTGATGCCTTACCTACAGGCTTTTGCAGAACACACGGAACTAATTCCAGGAAAGATATTTTTTTTTCACCTGCTGAACAAGAGTAAGAGTGAATAAATAAATATGTCTAGGCAGGAATTTTCTTTGGGAAAGAGAAAAAAAATTAGGCCTGGGTTTATCAGAGAACTGATTGCCTTGTCTTGGGAAACTGCCTGTGCACAAGAGAAGGTGTCAGTAAGACAGAGTCCATGGCTGCTGTTTAACTGCAAATTTTTTGAATTTTTTTGTTTAAAGAGAAAATTAATTCTTCTATTAGGAACTTGAGAAGGGCTTATAAGAATGTTGCAACTTGTGTTAAGGTCTCAGATGATGAACTGTTCACAACAAGTTGGCCCATTTAAGTAAAGGTGTGAAAGCACATTTGGGAACTTGACCATGTTTTCCTCAGAGACAGAATGACAGGGCTAGGTTTTCCTGCTATATGTTTACAAAAGAGTTCAATACAAGTAAATTAATTTTATGGGAAATGGAACTTTGAGTATTAGTTTACATTTGCTGCTTTGCAGTATGCAAAAGTTGTTGATTGTAGTATACAAAAGAAGGAAGTTGAAAACTAAAATCAAGTTGGAGTTTGATCACAAACTTGCAACAAAAGAAGCCTATTCTGACAGGTGAGATTTTCACAATACGTACTATTCAGGGAAGATGATGAAATCATTGTGTAACATATTGCAGCTAGGTTGTAAATCATCTGGTAAAAACTAGTCAATTTTAAAACTACTTAAGCCTCATGTGTTGTTGTAATTATATTTAAATTTTTAATAAAGACAATTGCTCAAAATGCCTAATTGTCCGCTAAATATTACAGAAAAATAATTTTTCTCTGTTGTTTCCAAGCTTTTGTGATGCAGTTGGATCTCCCTTTGTCCGCAATTAAGGAACTATGACGTTCTTATGGAATCTAAAAGTAGACTTAGTAAGAGAAAAAACAAAGGCAATATAGCTCAGAAATTAAAAAAAACCCAAAAAACTATTGTCAATATAGAGTAACAAAAAATACCATACTTGTGCACAGTGTAATAATTGGAGATCTCTCTGGAATATTGTTAGTCACTGACCACATATATATATTCTCCATTCATTCAGAAAATGAACTGTATATTCCATTAACATCTGCTGTTTAAGAAATAGGGAAGAACATTGCAAATATTATTGATGGCCAAGTAAATATTTTGTAATGGCCAAGTAATTAACTGGGCAAAGATAACAACTCTGAATAGTTGTGACACATTTCTGTCCATAGAAATGACAGACCCCTTGACTGTGGGCTGCTGACTGTCAGGACTACTCCCAGTGCTTCCCAGCATTTGTCAGCATGTATCTATTGGAGGGAAACATCATCAGGTTTTAGTGGCACTACTAGACTGTGAATTGGGATGGTGGCAGTGCAGGCAGGCATTTATGCTTTGTGTCTGGCAGAAAACTGGCATAAAGAGCGTGAGGTGTATTTTAAACCACTGCAGCAATATTCCCACTTTTAAAATGCTAACAGAATCTGTAAAAAGACATTTATGAAAACTGGTCTGTTGAAGTGACCTAAGGTGCATCTGTCATCTGAGTGGACAAACTTGTGAGAACATCTTTACGGTGCTGTCATAAGTAGACTTTATGTAATACAGCAAGATAGACATTAGACAATGATAAATAGCAGACAGGATAATGTACATTTTGCTGCTATCTTCTGTCAAATAAATACTAGCCAAATACCTCATCAAATCTTGCTGTGAAGACAGACTGCCAAAAAGGTAAAGAAACTTCTAAACTTTACAAGACCGTTGTACCATGTGTCTTGGTCAATTTGTATGCAGATCCTTTTTCCATCAGGACCTTTTTGCACTGTTAGTGCACGTTGAACTGAATCCAGTACAAAAGCAGTGAATATAGGAACTATTCTCTTTTAATTTCAATGATGATAAAATGCATATCAAATAAAAGCATTTTTGAGCAGCAGGAAGATTTTATATGTAGACAGCAAATCTTAAAAAGATGTATATTTACAGGTTGGGTTCCTTTTAAAATTTCCAGGAATTCCAGACAAAAAATGTAGTTTAGTAAACTGCAAATCTAAATCTAAATTACAGTATCTAGAAAGGTGACATGAAAAACAAGAGGAAGTAACAAGAAAAGAAAACCAAAGGAAGTCAGAAATAAGGCACAACCTTTTCTGCTTACTACAGTATCGTAGAAGTACCTTAGAGTGTCTTAACAGTCATGTAAGCAGAAAACTGTGCTGAGAACAATTGTGGAAAACTGTGGAAAAGTGTGCTATCCAAACATAAAAATTGGATTTGCTTTCACGACGATCAAAATCAGCAGGTAATGTGTAAGGTTAGGGTGTATTTTGTGTATTCAAAAATAATTTTTAAATATTTTCAGGTTGAAAATTTTATTTGTTTTATGTGAATGTTTTATTTTATGTTTTATGTTTTATTTGTTTTAATGTGAATTACTTGGCGCATGGCAAAATACTGCAGACATGTAGTTCATTTTAGAGTTGCCAACTGCGAAGGAGGGATGCATTTTTTGTGCTTAAAAATGTAAAGTATTTTAGAGTGCTTTTGTTACTTATTTAGAAGGTTACAATATGCATAAAATGTGCTAGCTGGGGACTTAAAATTGATGAAATATTTGCAGTAAGTAGGTCAAATTGCATGAGCTTTCAAAAAGAAAAAGTAGTACTCCACATGCCAATTCTGAAGTAGATTAATAGCCCTTAAGCAGGATATGGAAGAGGGGTATGACCTTAAAAGGTTTAGTAGCACTGTGGATGGCAAAAAACTCTTCTGCTTTGCACAAATACAGGAGATAAATTACTCTTTTTTCACAAATATTGCTAATCAGAGCTTTCCTTGAAAAGTTTCAATGATAATCATGACAGTAAAATTCTGAGCAAGCATGAGATAAAAACCTTAAGCAAAGAGTAGCTCAAGCATGACTCGTATTTTATGTAAAAAAGGTGACTTAGCCTGCATTTATCACATCTACTCCATTAAAAAGCCTACTCTGTCTCAGATTCCTTTTCAAGGATACCAACTCAAGCTGTGAAACTGCAGGAAAATGATGATTTAAAGAATTATATATTTGAAGAATGGAATAATGGTTAATGTTCTTTTCCTTCCAACGGCTTTGTTTGCCCTTTTAAATTTTTGAAGTCCTTTCTATTATCACCATGGTAGCACTGCAGCAAGTGTTCGGTTGTAAGCTGTCCATATTGCCAGCTTCTGGACTACCTTCAGAAAACTTTCCACTGGTTTTGTATAGAAATCACAAGCAGTAGAGATGACAAAGACTGCAGAAACCTTCTCATCTCCTTCTAGAGCAAGACCATGTCTTT
>JAWWMS010000134.1:0-10196 GCA_035048045.1 Chlorospingus semifuscus | reverse complement strand
AATTCTCTTGGGACTCCAGCACAGAGCAATGAAGGAGCTTGAATTCACCTTCTTGGGAAGTTTTAAAATGCACATTAGCTTTAGGACAGGAGCTGAGCCATTGTAATCTTTGTTGAGTATGTCTGTGAAGACGGTCTCAGAGTTTCCATTACTGCAGGAGGAATGTCATTTAATCCACATTATCATCACTAGTTGCTCAGCTGCAGTTGCTGCAGAGTAACAGCAACGTATTTTACAGGGTGCTCTTTTATGTGTAAATCCTGGGAAATATTTCAGAGAGAGGTATTATGTGGGGGGGCGGGAAACCTCAACTCTTAAATATTTCAAAGAATGTGTACATTTAAAAGTAAAAAAAGATCTAAAATCTTTCATTTCTAGATGTATTGCCAGCACAAACTGTACCAGAATTTATGACACTTTTGATTATGACAGCATAACTCTACCATGATTGCTCTTGCTCTTGTATATTCCTTAAGAAACAAAGCCTTTTCTCTAGGAAAAAAAAAACAAAAAAAAACAAAAAAACAAAAAAAAAAAAAAAAAATTAGACAAAATATTGGGCTTGATTTCAAAGGCTATGTACTAAAGGCCAAACACTTCTAATAGTAATTAGTGGACTAAAAGTTAAATCAATACAGCTTAACATAGGTCAAAGATGTCTTTTGTGCTGATATTCTCACAGAAGACTGTAAAAAACATCTATTTTTTGGGTTTGTTTTAACCCTTTAAATGTACCTTACACTTTTTCCCACAGTATGAGAATGTTTATGACAGGATTGGATGATCTCATGCAACCTTCTATAAGTAAAGAAAGAGAAGCCAGAAAAGAAAGGCGAAATTGTTAATTTTGTGTGGAAAGAGGGAGGCAGAGAAAACTAAAATAGAAAAATAATAATCAAAACCCCCACCATTTTCTGTGAAAAGTAAAGGCACAGACAAGAAAGAACAAGTGCAAAACTCTCACTAGAAAAATGCAATTTATCTGGCTCAAGTATTTTGTGGTACATTTCTTGCTGTTTTCTCATGCTAAACAGCATAATCACTGAAGCTGTCCCTTTTCTCTTTCTCTGCTATAGCTAGAAAGATCACTGTGTCATTGCTGACAAGCTGCTATTCTCAGAGGTGTCCAGCTGAAAGTCCTAGATCAACTGATTTGCTCTGTCACTTTAATATGGCATGACTTCAACCTCTTACAGTTTCAGCATCTGAAGTTGCCCAGCCCTACAATTCTTTGCCCCTGTGAATGATTACGCTGCTTGGCAACAGGCATTTGTAAGTCCGTGAAATTATGCAGAATTTGCACTATGAGATGATACCAAATGAGTCATTCCAGTAGATTAACTAGGGCACGCAAAGCAAAGAGGGAGGAATGAGAGGACAAGAAGAGAGTACACAGGAAGAGAGTACGACCTACTTTTTTCTCTGCAACAGGGCTAACACCATAGAAATCAAAATTAACTCAAATCCTCCTAGAGGTAAGTTTTGCTAAAGACAAAGACTTCCTTTGGTGTTCAAAGGCCTGGAATATTTAGATTTGGAATATGAATTCAATTAGAAATGTAACTGCAGAAGGGAGCCACCATTCTTAAAATTAGCCTCTATAACCTTTCATGAGGATCCATCTTTGTCATGCACATCACATTTTGTAAGAGAAGATGCATTGTTGAGTGGCTTCAGTGAAAAAAACTCTTACATTTACTCTGAATAGAATTAGGATCCAGAGGAGCAATTATTTCTAGAAAGCCTGAGCTATTGCCTGTGATTAGATCCCTTCTAAGAAGTTCACTTAAGGTATCAAATTCTCTATGAAAATACTGGCAGATTAGTCAGAGGAGAAAAACAATCTTTTTAAATGGTCCTTTGGGAAGACAGGGCTTGAAGGGAATTTCGTAATTGCTGGTCTATTGCCTACATTCCAGGAAAGAGTATTAAGTACTGAAACAATCTATGGAAGATGAAGTCTTCGTGAATGTGAAAGTCTAGTGCATGGCAACCTCAGAAAGGAACCCATCAAAGCCCTTGAAATCCCAACACACATGTTGTGAGTTGGCAGCGTATGCTAGTTCTTACCAAACCACAGCAAAATACTGATGACAAAAAGAGGCCATTAGGTCACACACAGTATGAAGCAGTATGAAAGAGGAAAGCAGAGAAAACTAAAATAGAAAAATAATTCTGTTATGAGAGCATCAACTCTGTTATGTAGTGTGAGTATTCTTACTGACATCAGCAGAAATTTGCAATGAGTCTATGAAAATTACAAATCAGGCAAAAGAAAAGGGAGCAAGACTACTCTGGCATAGCATTTCCTAAGAAGGAGCTTCAAAATGTAAAGATTGTATCATCCTTTAAACGGAAGGAAGGTATTAAAATGACAGACTGGAAATGGCATCAAATGCTAGAAAGACTCTGGGCAGCGCACTTATAGATCGAAGTGCCACTGATGGAAAACTGACTAAACTGGCATCAATGGAGCAGCGTTGTACTAAACCCCAGAAATGTCCACCACTTCACTGTTTGCCATTCCGTTAATATGCACATAGCAGCCCTGCAACATTTCTACTGATCATCTATCTCCTTGGTAAACTGTGATTGAGGGGCCGTAATGACCCAGAGTTGCCAGGCAAGTTCAAAGGAGAGCTGATTTATTGCAAAAATCAGGCTTTTAAAGCAGTCAGGCCATTCTTGGTTACATAATTTTAAATCATAACAAACATAATTCAGACAACCACCATACACCACAACGTGAACACATGATGATTACACAACTTGTTTTTCTATCTCTAATTCAGCTGTGTCACTTTCTGTTCAGCCAAAATAACATGCCTGAGCCATGGTTTTACAAGACCTTTCTTTTGTATGGTTTTACCTGTATGCAAGAACAAACCACTAGTTTCTTCAGTGCCAAGAGTCTAGGTAGATGATCTTACAGATGCAAATCCATGCCTGTCAAGCGAAACTAATTGTGGAGAGAAAATCCTGTCTGAGATATTCAGTCATTCCCTTTTCTAGACAGACCAAATAAAAAGAAAAGCAAGCTATAGGACGGTGCACTTGCCATTACAAAACACCTGTTGCCATCATGAAAATGAACAAGCAGAAAATCAGCAAAAATGAGACTTGAGGCAAACACCCCTTTGAAGGGAATAATGATGTGATAATCATACTGCAACTATTCTGATAGAAAAAGGCTCTAGAAGTAAAAGCCGGTGCAGGACTGCACCTTTCGTGTGCCACATGTAAGTCACAACACATTTACCGGTACATTCTGTCCTTCCCTTCTCCGCTGCATCTACCATTGTGCTCTCTGGATCTCAGTGCCTGAATGTAGGCGCAATTATTTCCACAGAGGGGTAGGAAGAGGCATAGGGAGCTGTGGCATTAATCAAAGGGATGGGACCACGATCAGACTAAGAACAATTTATTGCTTTGATAACATCAATCTCAAAGGCCATGAGATTTATAAGACAGCAAGCACTTGGCCAAAATCCAAGATGGTCACAAGTTCTTTGTTGCAAGACAATATATAACTTTCTAATCCAATGGACAGTCACCACTGAGTATGTTTTGTTTTTCTAACCTCTCACCTCTACTTCTTTCTACTGCAATGTGGATACTTTTGTCCAAAAAGGTCTTATTACAGGTACACATATATGGCTCTAGTATAATATCTAAACTCAGCTTATTCTATTACAGTCACATTACTACATTACTATACTATATAACCCTTTATCATCTTATCTAATAAAGTTTCTTACTTAAGGCATATTCTTACTTCTAACTATACAAACAGAAGTTTATGATTTATCTGTTCAATGCCTGTGTACCTTGCTTTCACATCAATCTAGACTTCTTCTAAGGCTGTAAATCAAACCTTCTTAAATCTGTGAAGATTTTTATCTTTCCAATTCCCACACTTCTTCAAACTCTCTCAGGAAATTCCAACTTGACTGTTTTTCAGTGTCTTCATAAGCAGGCTTTTTCTGGCTAGATCATGCATAAGGAAAAATCTAATGTCCCAGCTATGGAACATGTAGACAAGTTTGTGCATCATCAGTGAGATGTGTGTGCTCATACACACATGCAGTGAGAACAGAATGGTGTTATGGTGGGGGTGTGGGTTGGAGACAGAGATGACACACACTCCAGAGGTCCTTGTGACAAACAGCCTGTTTTATTGTTCAGAGCTTAGGGCGCAGTATTCACTGGAGAATTCTCATTGTTTGAGGGGGCACTAGAATTCCTATGAGTTAGCATTAGCTGCCTCTCAGGAGGCCAATAACCAGGAAATGAAGACCAGCACTCCCCTCAGTGTCAGCCATAAGCATGGAGTGAGTGGTTTATGCCTGGAGAGTCCATGTGGTTCAACCTGGCTGTTGTGGGTTGATACTGGCCCAGTGTCAGGCACCCACAAAAGCCACTCCTGCACTGGACAGAGGAGAGAAAATACACCAATGGATTCATGGGTGGAGGTAAGGACCTGGAGAGATCATCAAATACTGTCACAGGCAAACTTATGAAATTGTTTAACAAAATCAGAGCAGGATAATGAGAAGTAAAATGAAACCATTAGAAACACCTTCCCCCCACCCCTCCCTCCTTCCAACCCTACCTCCTAGCGGTGCAAGGAGACAGAGAATAGGGGTGTACGGTCAGTTCATCACCCATGACTTCATGGGGTTCTCCACTGATATCTCCAATGTAAGTCAATCTCACAAAACAATAGCTCTCTGGGAACTGCTGCTACGTGACTCCATCCCATGGGCAACAGTCTTTCCAAAACTGCTGCAGTGCGAGTCACTCTTCCACAGGCCACAGTCCTTCAAGGACAGGCTGCTGCAGAGACACCTCTCTCTCCACAGGTCTCCCACAAGAGTCACAGCCTCCTCTTAGGCATCCACCTGCTCCGGCAGGGGCTCCTCCATGGGCTGTGGGTAGATCTCTGTGGATCATCCCTGTGGATTTCCATGGGCTGCAGGAGGACAGCTGTTTCACCATGGTCTTCACCACAGCTGCAAGTGTGTCTCAGTTCTGGTGCCAGGTGGATCTCCTCCCCCTCCTTCCCCACTGACCTTGGTGTCTGCACAGTTGTTCTTCTCACATGTTCTCCCTCCACTCTTCTCTGGCTTAAATTACAGCACCACATCTTTTGTTTCCATTTCTTCTCAAATATGTTATCTCAGAGGTTTTATCGATATTTCTAGTTGCCCCAGCCTTGGTTCATTGCACTTTGATCTTTGGAGCTTCTATCAGCTTCTTACAGAAGCCACCTCTGTAAGCCACCCCCTAAATACCAAAACCAGGCCATGCAAAAACAACGCACTGGCTTTTGATAAGTCTGCTATAGAAGACTGACAAGGAGAAAGCTTCCCACAGAATCCTGTACCTCCACAATATCCCTGTATGCATTTCTATGTGAAACAATAGGACTTAAGCACACATAGGTTACAATGTAGTCCCGCAGTCCTTTCATATAGATTGTAGCTGAAAAGTAGGGAGTACTTGGAAAATCAGCCTAGAATTCCAAATCGTTGGAGGTGGTAATGCGATAGTTGGCTCTCACAATTAAGAGACAAGTATTATATATATGTTAAGAGAAGTTTTATTGATGTTATGTTATTGTAATATGCTGTCCCCATAGGCCTCTTTCCCCTCCCTCTTGCATTGTTGCCACTGGATGGCCTTGGTAGTCAGGGCATTTGAGGGGGAGGGCAGGTTTGTTGCTAGGAGGTGTGGCATGGCAACACCTGACCTTCAATCAAATTGCAAGAAAGCAGTCTCCACCAGTGGACAGCAAAGAAGAGTTGACCGATGGACTTTGGGAGAGGTTAGGTTACCTGGTGAGACACCAGAGTATAAAAGGTTGAGCAACCATTTTGTGGTTGAGCACATGGCGTTTTAGTTCTATGCTCCCAACGCTGTTCTTTCTCCTTATTCAGTCATTTGTTGTATTTTGTTAAAGTTTAATAAGCCTTTGAAATTTTGAAAGTGAGAGTAATTTCTCACAAATGGGGGCTCAGTTCGGGATAAACACCTTGTCTCTGTGGCCCTTTTTAAAAGGGAGGCATGTGCCTCACTGAGTTCAGTAGCTCAATCAACTTCTCCTTGGGTCACCTGTGATTGTCAGGTCAGCACCCCAGGGACAACTAAAGACTGAACAACAAAAAAGAAGAGGGGGAAGGTGAGTACCATTCTCATAATATTTTGGCCAGATAAATAACCTGTAATCCAGGTGAATTAACCCCAGCTCCATGTGGTAGTGCACAGAACCTGTACCTAGTCCTTTGGAGCTTAAGGATACTGGATGGTCGGGCTGATATAGGGTGGGACATTAAGTAAGAGGAAGGTGGGGAGCTGCAAAAGGCAGGACGTGAGTGAAAGAGGGCGGAGAACGTGTGGGTGGGATGTGGAGTAAGAGAGAAGTGGCAGAACTGTGGACAGTGGGATGCAAACAAAAGAGGAGTAGAAAAAGTGAAGGTGGTGGCAGAAACTGCCAGGTGGCAGGGACCAGAGGTGGTGAGGGGCCACGGGTGGCAAGAGACTGCCACTAGGTGTTGCAGAGACTGGGAGGCACCGAGTATGGTAGCACCCAGCAGGGTTGACCCAGTTTTGTGCAGTTGCCAGATCAGGGGCTGCAGGGATTGACATGGGTAGTGGCCAGCAGGAACGCAGCACAGTAGCTCGCAGCACTTGCCAACTCAGCTGGGGAGGTGACGGCGCTGAAACGCAGCTCACACGTGACGCTGCTGAGGGTCAGGGGGTAGCTCGGTTGTGGGGGAGGGGTCTTGGAAACCACAGGCAGGAGCCCATGTGGGTAGTAGGCAGCAGGACCCCAGCAAGTCATAACGCTCGCTAACCCAACCGAGGCAGCAGTGGTGCCGAACGCAGTTTGCGTGCCGTGCTGCTGAAGGTCAGAGGCTAGATTGGTTGTGTTGGAGTGTCGCACGTCCCGACTAGATGGTGACAGTGGGGGGACAACAGTCCCCCTCTTTCAGGGTTCCACCGAATACCAGCTACCAGTGGAGGCTCATCGCGGAACAAAAAGGCACAGCACAGGCCTGGGTAGCACTAGGTTACTTTATTTGATGGTAAACTCCCCGAGTCCCGCGGTCTCAGGCAACGGACTGGGGGCAAACAACAGCTTATAAAGGGGGCCAGTTCTCAAGGGAGGATACAATGTTCAGCTAATCAGGAGAACTGGGGGTGGAACACAAGGCAGGGAATACAAAGGAGAAAACTGCTTGAGACAGGAGGGGTTAACAACTGGATATGGGAGGAAGGGGTTTGAAATTTGGCAGGAAAGTTGCTAAGTAACAACAGATAAGGCACCTGGCTCAATTGAATAACAAAGGCAGGTCTGTGTCACTCTAAAAGCAGGGGAAGAAAAAACCCAAAAGAACTACCAAAGAACAACTCAAACAAATAATAATAATAATAAACAAAAACCTGCAAAATAAAAACACGCTGCAACATAGGAGGTCTCAGAAACTGCAGTGGTTTCCCTGCAGTATCCATCTGCTGGCATAAAGCCGTGCGAGCATGGGACCACCTCAGTGGCTTTCAGCAGCTGCCCTGCGTTGCACCAGAAGGCACCAGAGTGCTGGACCATGCTGGCTTCCCTGTGGTATTCACCGGCATAAAGCCGCACAAGTATGGGACCGCATGAGTGGATTTTGGCAGCTGCCCTGCACTGCACCTAAAGGCACCAGGGCATGGAGCCACGGCAGCAAGAGGAGTGGTGGAACAGACACGGTGTTGCAAGATTCGCCGGATTGCAGATGGGTTGTTTATTTTTGTTTTCCCAGAATAAGGTAAGGTGCTTTCCCCCCGCCACCCATTCCTTCCTCTTTCTCTTTTTTCTTCTTTTCTTTTTCTTTCTTTTTCCTTCTAGTTGATTGGGAAGACGGGCCTTGTTGGGAGGGCCCATTGGGCAGGTGGACCTTGCTGGGAGGACCTGTAGTTGGCTGCTGAAGATGGGACTAGGAACAAGTAGGGAATCCCCAAGGGGAGAAGTGAAGAGATATCAGGTATACCCATAAACAGCCCCCCAGGAAGTAAACTAACCTAGTGGAGATGTGACCTCAACACCAAGAGTGAAGACAAGGTTATACAGTACTGTGTAATAGACTGGACTGAGAGGGAGATTGAGTCCAACCAGGTGTACTGGCTGTGATGTGAGTCAAAGGAAGAGCAGATGTGTCAAGGTATCCATATAAAAATTAAAGAACAACCCTGGTACAGAACAGGGAGAAGGGACTTCTTACTGAACAACTCTTCTAGCTATAGCCTCTCAGTCCTGAATCTCAAAAGAAAGCTACTCTACACCCCACTCTGTCCAAACAAAAAAATCCTGGATTAGAGAAAAACACTGGTTTGCGGTATGCTTTGCTTTCCTCCTTCCTTATGCCACCTCCTACCTTTTTTTCTTTCACTGTGAACACTAATTTTTAATCAAGTGTATAACAGAACAGTCATTTTCCACTAAAATTTAACATTAACATGTGCTACTTCTCTTTCAAGTTAAGAGAAGAGTTTAGGTGTCAAAGGCTTAGATATTTTTCCATGCATGTGCAGTGATTTACCTTGCCCTCTTTGAGTCCAAGATAATATCTTGGTGGAGTCTGTTTCAAAGTCACTGTCACCCCTACAGAGTGGCCTGGAGCTTTCCTTACTGTGTCTGCCCCATCCCCAAGAGACTGTGAGCTGCCCTCCACAGACATAGGGACCACAGGTACCCCCCCACCACCCACCTCAGTTAAGGGGTAAGAGGTAGCCCTTGAAAAAACACAACAGTTTATCTACTGTCACCTACACTTTCCCCTTCCCTTCCTCTAGTAAACCACTGAACAGCTCTACTGGGATGGTGAGAGCTAGGCCTAAGAACTACCTCTTTTAGAGTACATCCCCCCCCTCCTACGGCCAGTACTATGTGCATGGGAGGAGGAGAGGTTCACCAGAGCCCTTCTGCTGCTGTGCTGACTCCAGGGCAAAGACTGGAATGGAAACCAGCCAAGGCATAAACCCCCATCTACTCTGCTAGTTTCTGTAAAAATTGGCTGCTGCAAAGAAGCAGATTGGGGTACGAATATAACTCTCTAAAGAGGCCAGAACTAGATGCTTCCATAGAAATTTTGACTTGTAGAACAGTAAGGTAGAGCTGGTTTTAGTTCCTACTCCAGCATCTCATGATGTAAAGAGTAAAGAATGCCATGTGTGCTATGCACTAGCAGTGGTCCTCAATAAATCCCTTTAATCCTCTCCTTCGTACTGGTGAAGCCTCTGGAGAAGACGGGACAGCAAAAGGTGCTCAGTTTTGTGCCCTCCTGCTCTTGTGAGGTAAGAGGCAGGAGGCAAGAATCCAGCATGGTCTCTCTTTGACCTTTTCTTTAGGACAGCACTGTCTTTTTCCCACCCCAAAGGGACAGAGGGTGGCTTTCCAGAACCGCACTGGGAGTGCTAGAGCGTAGGTCTGTGAGTCTAAACAGTTAAATATTGCCCAGAGGATAACAAGCAGTAGATGTGATTCGTCTCATGTCAAGACTGGCCTGGTCTTTCTTATTTGTAAGACTGTGCCACAATGCCCCACCGATAGCCCCCTCTGCCCCCATCCCCACTGTGTCATAATACCACAGAGAGAGACTCACAGAGAAGTCGGGGCCAGGAGAGCTCTAGGGGAGTGCTGTTCTTGTGTGTGACAGTGGGCATGGCTCTGTGGGCACACACATGTGCTCAGGTGCACGTGTGTCAGTGTAGGTGGCTGTGTGCATGTGTCTTGAATTGCACACTCTCAAGTGTGAGTAGGTTTGTGCAAAGCTCTGTGCTTTTGAGTGTGCACAAGCTCTGCAGATGTGAGCATAGCCCTGTGTGAGATATGCGTTGTGTTGATGTGTACACATTGATGTGCACAACTCTATATGTACATCTGCTGGTGTGTGCAGGTTAGGAGTGCACAGCTCCATGCGTGTGTGCAAGTGTGTGCTACTAGCAAGTACCAGGGCTCTGTGCAGGTGAGCGGGTGCCAGAGTGTGTGCACTAGCTCTGCACATGTCCCTGGATGCATGTCATGGTTTGACTCTAGTGCTATGCCAGTGCCCCCATGAAAATACATTCTCCCTGCCTTCTGCTGTGAGATGTGACCAGGAATAAGCAAAGCAGGCCCCCACTTAGAAATAAAGAAAAGAAAACTTTATTAACTA
>JAWWMS010000133.1:0-14865 GCA_035048045.1 Chlorospingus semifuscus | reverse complement strand
ATGGAAATGGAGACCCCAGAAATGGGGTGGGGACACCAGAAATGGGGTGGGGACACAAAAAATTGGGTGGAGAACTCAAAAAATGGGGCTGGAGACCCCAAAATTGGGCTGGGAACCCAAAAATGGGATTGGAGACCCCAAAAATGGAGGTGGGAAACTCAAAATGCTGCTGAGGACCCCAAAAATGGGATGGGGACCCCAAAAAAGGGGGTGGGGACGTCAAAATTGGAGATGGGAACCCAAAAATGGGGCTGAGAATGCCAAAAAATGGAGCTGGAGCCCCCAAAATTGGGTGGAGAAGCCAAAAATGGGGCTGGGAACCCAAAAATGGGGTTGGAGACCCCAAAAATGGGGCTGGAGACCCCAAAAATGGGGCTGGGGACCCAAAATGGGAATGGAGACCCCCAAAACACCTTGGTCACCTGGTGGGGTGGGGTTGGGGGTCTTTTGGAAGGTCCTTGACCACCTGGCCCGGTGAAGAACCCACCTTGGGGTCTTCAGGACCACCTGAACAGGTGCAGAACCCACCTCGGGGTCTTCAGGACCACCTGGCCAGGTGAAGAACCCAGCTTAGGGTGGGTCAGGGGGTGTTTTGGAAGTTCCTGCACCACCTGGCCAGGTGAATGGCCCACCTTAGGGTCTTCAGGACCACCTGAACAGGTGAAGAACTCACCTTGGCCCAAACCCTGACCACCTTTGATCACGTTTTAGACATTTCTTGACCACCTGGACAGGTGAAGAACCCACCTTGACCCACCCCTGACCACCTTTGGTCACCTTTTGGAAGGTCCTTGACCACCTGGCCAGGTGAAGAACCCAATTTGAGGTCTTAAAGGCCACCTGGCCAGGTGAAGAACCCACCCCTGACCACCTTTAGTCACCTTTTGGAAGCTCCTTGACCACCTGGCCAGGTGAGAAACCCACATTGGTGTCTTCAGGACCACCTGAACAGGTGAAGAACCCACCTTGACCCACCCCTGACCACCTTTGGTCACCTTCTGGAAGCTCCTTGACCACCCGGCCAGGTGAAGAACCCACCTTGGGATGGGTCAGGGGGTCATTTGAAAGTTCCTGGCCAGGTGAAGCACCCACCCAGACCCACCTCGACCCACCCCTGACCCACCTTCACCACCCCCAGGTCTCCCCACCCCGCCATGGCCGCGTCGTACCCTTGGGACGACCCCTGGAGGGACCTCTGGAACGACACCGACACCTGGAACGGCACCTGGAACGACACCTGGAGCGACCTCTACGAGGACCTGGCCGCGGCCGAGGTGCCCCTGGGCCACCGCCTGGTGCTGGCGCTCTACGCCGCCGTCTTCGTGCTGGGCGTGCTGGGCAACGGCGCCGTGCTCTGGGCGACGGCGGCGTCGGAGCTGCGCCGCGCCGTCAACGGCGTCTGGTGCTCGCACCTGGCGCTGGCCGACCTGCTCAGCTGCCTGGCGCTGCCCTTCCTGGCGCTGCCGCTGACCACCGACCACCACTGGCCGCTGGGCGGCGCCGCCTGCAAGCTGCTGCCCTCGCTGACCGTGCTGGCCATGTTCTCCAGCGTCCTGCTGCTCGCGGCCATCAGCGCCGACCGCTGCGCGCTGGTCACTCGCCCCGTGTGGTGCCACAACCGCCGCACGCCGGCGCTGGCCAACGCGGTCTGCGGCGCGGCGTGGGCGGCCGCGGCGCTGCTGACCGCGCCGTCCTTCGCGTTCCGCGCCGTGCGCGTCGACCCCTTCTCGGCCAAGGCCACCTGCGTGATGTCCTACGGCGCCGCGCGGCAGCACCGGCGCGGCGCCGAGCTGGCCGTGGCCTCGGCGCGGTTCCTCTGCGGGTTCCTGGGGCCGTTCGCGGTCATCGCCGCGTGCTACGGCCGCCTGCTGAGCCGCGTGCGGCGGCGCGGCTTGGGGAGGTCGGGCAGGGCCACCGGGACGGTGCTGGTGGTCATTGTCAGCTTCTTCGTGTGTTGGTTGCCCTACCACGTGGTGGGCATGGTGCTGGCGGCCGGCACGCCGGGCACGGCGGCGTTCCGGGGCGCGCAGGCCGCGGACCCGGCCGTGGCGGGGTTGGCCTACGTCAACGGTTGCGTCAACCCCATCATCTACCTGGTGATGGGGCGGGGCCTGGGCAAGGTGAGGCGCTCCTGGAGGGCGTTGCTCAAGGGGGTGCTCAGCGATGAGGTCACCAGCGTGGGCGGGGACGGGCGGGGACGCAGCGCGGTCACCACCGAGGAGGGCAGTGAGGGGACGGCGGTGTGAGGGTGGGGTGGTGGTCATCGTCATGGTCATGGTCATTGTCATGGTCATCATTGTCATCATAGTCATCGTCATGGTCATCATTGTCATCGTCATCGTGGTCATTATCATGGTCATGATGGTCATGGTCATGGTCATTGCCATGGTCATGGTCACTGTCACGGTCATGGTCATTGTCATCGTCATCATTGTCATTATTCATCATGGTCATCATGATCATGGTCATTGTCATGGTCATGGTCATCACTGTCATCATCATCATGAGGGGACAGGGATGTGAGAGGTGGGGGTGGTGGTCATGGTCATCATTGTCTTCATTGTCATTGTCATGGTCATCATCATCATTGTCGTCATGGTCATTGCCATGGTCATTGTCATTGTCATGTTCATCATTGTCATCGTCATCATGGTCATGGTCGTGGTCATGATCATGGGCATTTTCATGGTTATTGTCGTCATCATGGTCATTTTCATGGTCATGGTCATCATGGTCATGGTCATTGTCATGGTAATCATCATTATCATGGTCATCATCTTATTGTCATGGTCATTGTCATGGTCATTGACATGGTCATGATCATCATCGTTAACTCGTCACTGTCATGGTTGTTGTCATGGTCATCATTGTCGTTATCGTCATCTTTACCATTATCATGGTCATTGTCATGGTCATGGTGGTCATCATCATTGTCACCGCACTCATTTTCATCATTGTCATCATCATCATCGCCGTGGTGGTCATCATCTTCATCATCATTGTCATGTTCATCGTCATCATTGTTGTGGTGGTGATCTTCATCATCATTGTCATTGTCATCTTTATCATCATCATGGTCATCGTCATGGTCATCATGATCATTGTCATCATTGTCATCGTCATCATCATCATGGTCATCGTCATCATTGTCACGTTGGTCATCTTCATCGTCATTGTCATTGTCATCATATCACTGTCATCATCATCATCATCATCGTCATGGTCACGGTCATTGTCATCATCATCATGGTGGTCATCTTCATCATCGTCGTCATCATCATCATGGTCATTGTCATTTTCATCATAATCATGGTCATTGTCATGGTCATTGTCATTGTCATGGTCATTGTCATGGTCATCTTCATCATCGTCATCATCATCATTGTCACGGTCTTCATCTTCGTCATCATTGTCATCGTCGGGGGGGGAAAGGGGGGACACGGGGGGGGGGGGTGTCCCCTGGGAGTGGCCCTGGGGACAAGGGGGGGGAGGGGTCACCGGGGTCACGGTGACCAAAGCCCCTCCCCCCATCCCCTCGCCCCCCCCGGGGGTTGGGGACCCCCCCCAATAAATAAAGCGACCCCTCCCCCCCCTCCCCGCGTATAAATTAAAAAAGAGGAAAAAAAAGAAAGAAGAAAAAAAAAACAACAAAAAAATCATTTACAAAAAAAAAGCAAAAAAAACCCCAAAAAAGGAGGCTCGGGGAAGAAAGGGGGGGAGGGGCACCCCAAGGCCCCGCCCCCCGCGGGGGGGCTCCGGCCGCCCCCCCGTTTTGGGGGGGAGGGGTAGCACAGGCCCCTCCCCCCTTTGCACCATGGGTTGGGGGAGCCCCTCCCCCCCAGAGACCTGAGCCCCGCCCACGAGGGGGGAGGGGCGGAGGGGGGGGCACCTCCCCCCCAATAAAATCCTGCCCCTCCCCCACCCCCCCCGTGCCCCTCCCCCCGGCCCGGACCCGTATGGGGGGGGAGGGGCGGCTGCTGGTGGGGGCGGGGCGAGTTTTTGGTTGAATCTTGGCAAGGGGTCCGACCCCCCCCAATGAAAGTGCCCCTCCCCCCCCGCCCCTCCCCCATTTAACGCTGAGGGGGGAGGGGCGGGGACACCCCCAGGCTCCCCTTTGTGTGGGGGAGGGGCACAACCCCCCCCTCCCAAAATGAGGGGGGAGGGGCCGGGGTGGAGCCTCCCCTCCCCCCCCCAACAGCCCCCAAAATGTGGGGGTGGGGGAGGGGCAGCGCAGAGACCCCTCCCCCATTTCCCCCCGCGGGGGGAGGGGCGCTGGGGGAGGGGCGTTGTGAATTCCTAGAAATGGGGATTTTGTATAAAACCGGAGCTCGGCCGCCCAAAGCTTTGTCCTTGTCCGTCCAGACGAGTTTTTTGGGGCGATTTCTCCGCGAATAAATAAAAAGTGTTCGTGGTGGGGGGAGGGGCGGGGCCCCCCCCGGCCCCTCCCCCGCCCTGGGGGGGGCCCTGGACTCATCTGGGGGTCGGCGGCGTCACCTGGGGGGGGAGGGGAACAGGGGGGGGAGGGGTCAGCTCAGCAGCCCCCCATTGGGGACACCGGGAGGGGACAGGCCCCATGCAGGTGTCCCCAACCCCTGTGTGTCCCCAGGTGTGCCCAGGTGTGTCCCTACCTGTCCCAGGTGTGTCCCCACATTAAGTGTCACCCCACACCAGGTGTGCCCATGTGTCCCCAGCTATGTCCCCATGTATGCCCGGGTGTGTGCAGGTGTGCCCAAGTGTGCCCCCAGCTTTCCCAGATGCCCCCAGGTGTGTCCCCAGCTGCCCCACCTGTCCCAGGTGTGTCTCCATGTGCCACCAGGTGTGCCAAGGTGTATCTCCATGTATCCCCAGCTGTCCCCCAGCTGTGTCCCCCATGTGCTCCCAGCTGTCCCCAGGTGTCCCAGCTGTCCCCAAGTGTCCCCAGGTGTGCCCACGTGTCCCAGGTGTGTCCCCAGGTGTGCTCAGGTGTCCCTCAGGTGTCCCCAGGTGCACTCAGGTGTCCTCACCCGTCCCAGGTATGTCCCCAGGTGTGTGCAGGTGTGCCCAGGTTTGTCCCCAGGTGCCCCCAGCTGTCCCCAGGTGTGTCCCCTGCTGTCCCAGCTGTCCCAGGTGTCCCCAGGTGTATCCTCAGGTGTGTCCCCAACTGTCCCAGCTGTCCCGTGTGTCCCCAGGTGTGTCCCCTGCTGTCCCAGCTGTCCCAGATGTATCCCCACCTGTCCCAAGTGTGTCCCCAGAGGTGTCTCCATGTGTCCCCACCTGTCGCCAGGTGTGTGCCCATGTATCCTCATGTCCCCCAGGTGTCCTAGTTGTGTCCCCCAGCTGTCCCAGGTGTGTCCCCAGCTGTCCCATCTGCCCCCAGCTGTCCCAGGTGTATCTCCACCTGTCCCCAGGTGTGCCAGGTGTGCCCCCATCCATCCCCACCTGTCCCCATGTGCCCCTATCTGTCCCCAGGTGCGTCCCTATGTGCCCCCAGCTGCCCCCAGGTGTGCCCAGGTGCGCTCACCAGGGTGAAGCCGTCGTAGATCTGCATGAGCTCCTCGGTCTTGTACTGCTCGAGGACGATGACGCCGGCCAGGCCGCCGCCGCGGCGCCGCGCGCAGCCCTCGCAGTGCACCAGGTACGTGTTGCGCCCGCCCGTCTCGCTCGTCACAAACAGGATGTTGAACACCTCCACCTGCGGGGGCAGCCACGGGGGAGTGGTCAGCGGGGTGGACACGGACACCACGTGGGCAGGGAATGGTCAGCGGAGTGGACACGGACACCGTGTGGGCAGGGAATGGTCAGTGGAGTGGACACGGACACCACGTGGGCAGGGAATGGTCAGTGGAGTGGACACGGACACCACGTGGGCAGGGAATGGTCAGTGGAGTGGACACGGGCACCACGTGGGCAGGGAATGGTCAGTGGGGTGGACACGGACACCACATGGTCACAGTGATGGTCAGTGGCACAGCCAAGGACAGCCCATGGTCAGCGGAATGGTCACTAGGTGGACAGGGACACTCAGTGGTCATAGCAATGGTCAGCAGGTGGACAGGGCAGCCCGTGGGCAAGGGAATGGTCAGTGCAGTGGCCAAGGACAGCCCACAGCTAAGGACAAGGCCAAGGCCACCCCAAGGCCACACCCAGCAGTGTGACAGTGCCAGGGCCATGTCCCCAGCCCCGTGGCAGTGCCACAGCCATGTCCCGCACTGTGACAGTGCCAGGGCCATGTCCCCAGCCTGTCCCCAGCCCCATGGTGGCAGTGTCACAGCCGTGTCCCCAGCCCCATGGCAGTGTCACAGCCCTGTCCCCATGGTGGCAGTGTCACAGCCGTGTCCCCGCGGTGTCACTCACGTCACACTCGTTGCAGTAGTAGGCCGGCTCGTCCTTGACCCGGCCCTGGTAGGCGATTTTCTTCCCCGCGCGCACCAGGCTCTCGCGCTGCACCTGGCAGTGCTTGATGGACTGCAGCAGGCAGTACCTGGGACAGGAGGGGACACCTGAGACACCTGGGACACCTGAGCCACCTGGGACACCTGGGGCACCCACCACAGGGACACCTGGCAGTGCTTGATGGACTGCAGCAGGCAGTACGTTCCAGGGAGGGGACAGGAGGGGACACCTGAGACACCAGGGCACCTGTGGCACCCACCATGGGGACACCTTCACCAGGGACTGTGTCACCCCGTCACCCACCCCAAGGGCATCATCACCAGGGACACTGGCACTTGCTGTCACCCACTGTGGAGACACTGTCACTGTCACTGTCACCACCCACCATGGGGCACCCAGGCCACCAAGTCCCCCTGCCCTGCTGTGTCCCTGTCCCCATCCCCTCCCTGTCCCCGTCCCTCCCTCCCCAGGTGTCCCCAGGTGTCCCCGGGTGTCCCCGGGTGTCCCCGGGTGTCCCCTGGCTCACTTGATCATCTTGTAGAGGTCGGGGTCGCTGATCTTGACGGTCCTGGCCACGTTCCAGGACACGTGGATCATGGGCACGATGGACTTGACGTTCTTCACCTCGTTCCACTCGTAGCGCTCCAGGGCCAGCTGGTACTGGTACGCTGGGGACAGCGGGACAGCGGGATGTCACCGTGTCCCTGAGGCCACCCGGGACACATGGACACCCCCCAGGACACACGGACACCCCCGGGACGCTCCAGGGCCAGCTGGTACTGGTACGCTGGGGACAGGGGGACAGCGGGGACAGTGGGGATGTCACCGTGTCCCTGAGGACCCCAGGACACGCCCCAGGACACAAAGACCCCCACCCCACTGTTCCCAACGTCCCCAATGTTCCCAGTGTCCCCTCACCTGTGAGTGGCCCCACGTTCCAGGTGATGTTGTCACCCCCCAGTATCCCCAATGTCCCCAGTGTCCCATCAGTGTCCCCAGTGTCCCCTCACCCGTGAGCGGCCCCACGTTCCAGGCGATGTTGTTGCACCAGCCCGTGGCCTGCACCCAGTGCACGGTGCCGGCGTTGATCCACACCAGGTCTCCGGGGCGCTGCACGAACCGGTACACCGGGATGTTGGAGCGGTACAGGTCCTCCAGGATGGGCCACCACGAGCCCGTCAGGTAATCCACGCCGTGCCTGCGCCGGGGGCGTGGTCAGAGACTGCCCCGCCCACACCGGGACACGCCCATGCAGCCACGCCCGGTCCCGCCCAACCAACCCTGAATTGAGCCTCGGGGGTGGGAAAGAGGGGTTGGCCACACCCACTGCACCTGACCACGCCCCCAGGTGCTCGGAAAGGGGTGTGGGCACACCCACGGCACCTGGCCACGCCCCCTATAGAACAACACCCACACATTATCAGGCCACACCCACTGGCTCCACCCAGGCCACTCCGCCACTAATTAACAGTCATTAATGTGTGGTGATCTCTTTATGCAGACCCCTCCCCTTTCACCAAACCCCACCCCTTATACAGGATCCCTTTCCATAACCACACCCTCTTTTATGCAGGCCACGCCCCTTTTTATGTAGACCACACCCGCCTGTCACAGAAGGCGGAGCTGCTCTCCCAGTAGTGCTACCCCAATAACCCCGCCCCTTTCACTGACCACACCCTATTTTATGCAAACAGCACAGCCTTTACGCAGACCACGCCCTCTTTTATGCAAGCCACACCCCTTTTATGCAAACCACGCCCACCTGTAGCAGAAGGCAGATTCTCCCAGTAGTGCTGCCCCAATAACCACACCTCCTTTATGCAAACCCCTCCCCTCTCACTGACCACTCCCTTTATGCAAACCACGCCCATTTTAATCAAACCACGCCCATTTGTGCAGACCACGCCCCCTTTGTTCAAACCACGCCCACCTGTCGCAGAAGGCGGAGATGGTTTCCCAGTAGTGCTCGTGCACCGCGAACCACTCGCAGTCGCCGGGGCCGATGTTGATGTTCACCGAGCAGAAGTTGTTGTTCTCCTGGTGGCCTGCGGGGGACGCTGTCACCGTCACTGCCACCCTCACTGTGTCACTGTCACTGTGTCACTGTCACTGTATCACCGTCACTGTGTCACTGTGCCACCGTCACTGCCACCCTCACTGTGTCACTGTCACTGCCACCATCACCGTGTCACTGTGTCACCATCACTGTCACTGTGTCACTGTGACTGCGTCACCATTACTGCCACCATCACTGTCACCATCACTGTTTCACTGTCACTGTGTCACTGTCACTGTCACTGTGGCACTGCCACTGTCATACTCACTGCCACTGTGTCACTGTCACTGTTACTCTGTCACTGTGTCACCGTGTCACTGTCACTGCCACCATCACTGTGTCACTGTGTCACTGTCGCTGTCACTGTCACCGTGTCAGGGTCACCGTCACCTCATGCCACCCCCGCTGCCCCCCCAGGAGATCGGGGTCTGCTGTCCCCACTGATGTCCCCACTGCTGTCGGTTTTTGTCACGTCCCACAAAATAATCCCAGAAAAAGCCCCAAAAAGCAAAACAAAATTCCCTGAAAATCACCAAAAAAATCTCAAAGAAACAGCAAAAATCCTGGAAAAATTCCTAAAAAAAGCAAAAAAATTCCCCAGGTGTGCTCAGGTGACCTCAGGTGTGTGCCCAGGTGTGCTTTGGGTGTGCCCAGGTGTGTGCCCAGGTGTGTCACTCACCAGGTGTGCGACTCCCGGGCACTTTCATGTACAGCTGCACGGTGTTCATGCCCAGGATGGTGTTACAGGTGTTCCCTAGGTGTGCCCAGGTGTGCCCAGGTGTCCCCAGGGGTGTTATGGGTGTGCCCAGGTGTGTTTTGGGTGTGTCACTCACCGGGGGTGCGGCTCCCGGGCACTTTCATGTACAGCTGCACGGTGTTCATGCCCAGGTGTGTACCAAGGTGTGTTATGGGTGTGCCCAGGTGTATTACAGGTGTGCCCCGGTGTGTCACTCACCAGGTGTGCGGCTCCCGGGCACTTTCATGTACAGCTGCACGGTGTTCATGCCCAGGATGGTGTGGCCCACGTGGCTCAGCATGTTCCCCGTGGAGGACACGCGCATGAACGCTGGCAGCTTCAGCAGCTCCTGCAGCTGCGGCTTCCACCTGTGGCACAGGGACACGTGTGTCACCCGGGGAGACAGGTGTGTGACCCGGGGGGACAGGGACAGGTGTGTCACCCAGGGGGACAGGGACAGGTGTGTCACCCGGGGGGACAGGGACATGTGTGTCACCCGGGGGAACAGGTGTGTGACCCGGGGGGACAGGGGACAGGTGTGTCACCCGGGGGGACAGGGACAGGTGTATCACATGGGGGGACAGGTGTGTGACTCGGGGGACAGGGACAGGTGTATCACATGGGGGGACAGGTGTGTGACTCGGGGGACAGGGACAGGTGTGTCACCCGGGGGGACAGGGACACGTGAGTGACCCAGGGGGTGGCACCTGCCTGGGGACACTGCCCCCACTGGGGCAGCCACGCCCTGGCACCTGAGAGGGGCCCTGATCATCCCATTGTCACCTGAGAGTGACCCTGCCCCCCACATTGTCACCTGAGAGTGACCCTGGCCCCCCCATTGTCACCTGAGTGACTCTGACCCCTCCATTGTCACTCAGGCATCCCCACCCCCCTATTGTCACCTGGGTGTTCCCATCCCTCCACTGTCACACAGGTGTCCCCGCCATCACCCAGGTGTCCCCATTATCCCCCCACCATTCCCAGTGTCCCCCGCTGTCCCTGCTGTCCCCCAGCTGTCTCCCACGTGTCCCCCCGATGTCTCCCCAGTGTCCCCAGTGTTCCCCCAATGTCCCCCCGTGCCCCCATTGTCACCTCTTGGCGTCCGACAGGTCGATGTTGGTCCCGAACTTGATGATCTGGTGGGATTTCTGGTCGGGGGGGCTGGGGGGGACACGGGGTCACGGGGGGCGTGGGGACCCCCCCAGGGACACCCTGGGGACACGGGGACACCCCCCGGGCTTGGGGACCCCCCCAGGGACACCCTGGGGACACAGGGACACCCCCTGGGGCTTGGGGACCCCCCCAGGGACACCCTGGGGACACAGGGACACCCCCCAGGGCTTGGGGATATGGGGACACCCTGGGGACACCCTGGGGACACCAGGACACCCCCCAGGGACACCCCCCCAGTGACACCCTGGGGACCTTTTGGGGACATTGGAAGCCCCCCAAAGAACACCAGGACCCCTTGGGGACATTGGGACCCCCCCAAAGGACACCAGGACCCTTTGGGGACATTGAGACCCCCCCCAGTGACACCCTGGGGACCTTTTGGGGACATTGGAAGCCCCCCAAAGGACACCAGGACCCCTTGGGGACATTGGGACCACTTGGGGACGTTGGGACCCTCCCCCAGGGCAGGGGGTGACACGTTGTGCCCCGGGATGTCCCCAAGAGGGGACAGGGGGTGGTGGCCCCACCTGGGCGGGGTCTCGGTGGTGCTGTCGGGCTCCTCGGCCTCCTCATCCTCGCTGTCCTTGTCCTCCTGTGGGGACAGTGACACCTCAGGACACCGGTGCCACCTCAGGACATTGGTGCCACCTCAGCCCCTGGTGCCACCTCAGGACACTGGGGGACACTTGGGGACACTCCAGAGACAGCCAGGTATCCCAGGGGACACTTGGGTACACTTGGGGACATTCTGAGGGCTCCAAGAAACACCCTCAGTACACCAAGGGACACCAGGGGACGCCAAGGGACACTTGGGGACACTCAAGGACACGAGTTCCCCGGAATCCCCCTGTGCCCCTGAGCCCTCTGTCCCCTGTGCTGTCCCCACTGTGTCCCCTGTCCCTGTGTCCCCTCCCTGTCACCTGCAGGGACTCCTGGAAGGAGCACACCTGTACTGGGCGTACTGGGAGATGCTGGTGTGGGGTCCCTGCTGTGTCCCCTGTCCCTGAGCTGTGTCCCCTGAGTGTCTCCATGTCCTGTGAGTGTCCCCATGTCCCCAACATGTCCCCAACATGTCCCCACCGTGTCCCCTCACCTGCAGGGACTCCTGGAAGGAGCACACCTGGTACTGGGCGTACTTGGCGATGGTGGTGTGGGAACAGCTGATGTCACAGGGCCACACCTGGCGTGTCCCCTGCCCCTGAGCTGTGTCACCTGAGTGTCCCCATGTCCCCAACATGTCCCCACCGTGTCCCCTCACCTGCAGGGACTCCTGGAAGGACGATGCCTGGTACTGGGCGTACTTGGCGATGGTGGTGTGGGAGCGGCTGCTCTCGCAGGGCCACACCTGGCGCGTCCCCGACAGGTCCCAGTTCTGGTCCGACGGCTGCTGCACCTGCGTGCGCACCTCGACCGCGTGCTCGCCGCTGGCCTCCACCAGGGTCTTGGTGCTGAACAGACCCAGGTCTGGCAAAAAATGGGGGGATTTGGGTCATTTTGGGGGATTTGGGTCATTTTGGGGGATTTGGGTCATTTTGGGGGTGTCTGGGGGTCATAAGGGGACAGGGGTGGGACAGGGACAAGGACAGGGACAGGGGACAGAAAATCTCCACCAGGATCTTGGTGCTGAACAGACCCAGGTCTGACAAAATAATGGAGTCTGGGTCATTTTGGGGGTGTCCAGGGGGAATTGGGGGTGTCACGGTGATGAAATGGGGACAGGGACAGGGACGATTTTTGGGGTGGTTTTGGGGTATTTTGGGTGCTCGCTGAGGCGCAGGGACCCCGCCAGGCCCCGGATGACCGTGATGGGGGGATCCATGGGGGCAGGTTTAGGGTTTTGGGGTCCCTATGGGGTTTTTGGGGATTCAGGGTTATTTTTGGGGTATTTTTGGGGTGTTTTTGTGCTCACTGAGGCGCAGGGACCCCGCCAGGCCCTGGATGACCACGATGGGGGATCCATGGGGGATTTAGGGGATTTGGGTTTTTTTGGGGGTGGTTTTCAGGGTTTTTGGGGGATTTAGGGGATTTGGGGTGTTTTTGGGTTGTTTTTGGGGTGTTTTGGTGCTCGCTGAGGCGCAGGGACCCCGCCAGGCCCTGGATGACCACGATGCGGGGATCCATGGGGGCAGGTGTGGGGTTTTGGGGTCCCTGTGGGGTTTTGGGGGGTTTTAGGGGATTTGGGGTGTTTTTGGGTTATTTTTGGGGTGTTTTTGGGGTGTTTTGGTGCTCACTGAGGCGCAGGGACCCCGCCAGGCCCCGGATGACCGTGATGGGGTTCTTGGGGTCGGTGCAGAACTGCAGCAGCACCGGCGAGAAGGCGTCGCGTTTGCTCTCCAGCTGGGCGGGAACAGAAGCGGCCAATCAGAGACCAGCATCCAACAATGGGACCAATCACCAGCCCACCACCCTCGGGCAGGGACCAATCAGCAGCCAGGGAACCCATCAAGGGAGCCAATCAGCATCAAGGGACCCACTGAATGAGCCAATCAGCAGCCAGGGAACTCATCCAGAGAGCCAATCAGCAATCAGGAAACCCATTGAGGGAGCCAATCAGCAGCCAGGGAACCCATTGAGGGAGCCAATGAACAGCCAGGGGACCCATCCAGGCAGCCAATCAGCAGCCAGGGAACCCATAGACAGAGCCAATCAGCAGTGAGGGGACTCATTGAGGGAGCCAGTTAGCAGCTGGGGACCCATTGAGGGAGCCAATCAGCATTCAAGGGACCCACTGAGGGAGCCAATCAGCAGCCAGGGGGTCCATCCAGGGAGCCAATCAGCAGCCAGGGAACCCATGGAAGGAGCCAATCAACAGTGAGGGGACCCACTGAGGGAGCCAATCAGCAGCCAGGGAACCCATCCAGGGAGCCAATCAGCAGCCAGGGGACCCATCCAGGCAGCCAATCAGCAGCCAGGGAACCCATCCAGGGAGCCAATCAGCAGCCAGGAAACCCATGGAGGGAGCCAATCAGCAGCCAGGGAACCCACTGAGGGAGCCAATGAGCACTCACGTAGATGCTGGGCGTGGGCGGGTTCAGCTTGTCCCGGGGCAGCTGCTCGCGGGCGTCGATTCGCGGCTTCACCGACTGCGCCGGGCACAGGTAGGACTCGCGGAACGGCCCCTTCAAACGCGCCTGCCTGCGGGACAGCGATGGTGGGACACCAAAAATACCCCAAAAATACCCCAAATCCCAAAAAAAAAACCCCAAAAATCCCCCACAGAATCACCCAAATCCCCCCAGAATCCCCCAAATCCCCACCTCAGAACAGCCCCTTCAAACGCGCCTGCCTGAGGGGACACCAGGAATGCCCCAAATCACCCCAAAATACCCCAAAAATATCCCAAAAATCCCCACCTCAGAACAGCCCCTTCAGCCGTGCCTGCTTGAGGGGGGAGTGACAGTGGGACACCAAAAATACCCCAAAAATAACCCAAAAATACTCTAAATCCCCCCAAAAATACCCCAAATTCCCCCAAAATCACGAAGATCCCCACCTTGGAATGGCCCAGACACCCAGAATCTCCCAAAGCCCCTCAAAACCACCCAAAATCACCCAAATCCTCACCCTGGAACAACCCAAAGCCTCAAAATCATCCAATCTCCCATGACTCCCCCTAAACCTCCACAGACCCTCTAAACCCTTCTGGGACCCCCAGAATGAGCCCCAAAACCCCCCAAATTAACCCCAAACCACCCTCTGACCTCCTAAACCTCTGTGGGACCCTCCAACCCAACCCAAAACCAACCCAAAGCCCCTCTCCCAGACTCACTTGCTGGCCCACAGCACCACTCTTCCAGGACCCCCAAAATGAGCCCCCAAATGAGCCCCCTCCCCCTGTGACCCCTCCAAATGAGCCCCAGAAGCTCCAAATGGACCCCAAACCACCCTGTGACCCCCTAAACCTCCGTGGGACCCCCTAAAACCAACCCAGAGCCCCCCCCAGACTCACTTGCTGGCCCGCACCACCTCGGCGGCGCTGTGCCGGATCGTCAGCTGCGCCAGGGGCAGCCCCCGCGGCTCCGCCGCCTCCGAGGCCGCCAAAGCGTCACCGCCGGTGCCGCCGCCGGCTCTGTGCGCCCCCCCGAGGCCGGGGATCCCCCCGGGCCCCCCGGCGCCGCTCTCCACCTTGATCAGGCGGATCTTGAGCTCCTTGGGGGGCCCCTCGCCCAGCGAGCGCAGCTTCAGCAGGTCGGCCGAGCTGACGAAGGCGGGCGGGGGTCCCGCGGCGGGAGCCGGGTTTGAGGGGGGGGTGTTGGTGTTGTTTGGGGGGGTCCCCCCTTTCGTTTCCAGCCTGGGGAGGGGTCCCCCCCCTTTCTCCTGCACGCCGGGGCTCTGCAGGTCCAGCGTGGCCAGCACGGGGCGGTCGCGCTGTTGCTGCTCCCGCTGTTGTTGCTGCTGTTGTTGTTGCTGTTGTTGTTCCCGCTCCTCCTTCCGGGGGTGCCGCCGCCGGGGGGGTCCCCGCCGCAGATCCCGGTGCCGTGACGATGATGACGATGATGACGGCGATGACGATGACGATGAGTGGGGG
>JAWWMS010000132.1:0-14064 GCA_035048045.1 Chlorospingus semifuscus | reverse complement strand
TGATCAGTAGGAATGGTGCAGAGCTGCTGTGTGCATATGAATGGAATGGCAGAGAGTGAAGCGGTGGACATTTCTGGGGTTTAGTACAATGCCGCTGCACTGGCGCCAGTTTAGTTGGTTTTCCATCAGTGGTCTTTCTGTCTAGAAGTACACTGCCCAGAGTCTTTCTAGCACTTGATGCCACTTCCTTCCTGCTGTTTTAATACCTTTCTTCAGTTGAAAGGATGATACAATCTTTACATTTTGAAGATCCCTGTTAGGAAACACTATGCCAGAGTAGTCATCACTCCCTTTTCTTTTGCCTTGTTTGTAATTTTCAGAGACTCATTTCAAATTTCTACTAATGTCAATAATAATACTGAGGTTACTTAACAGAGTTGATGCAGTACCCACCAGCAGACAGCCGCCCACGTGGGGGGGAGGCTGGGGGTGAGGCCTGTGCCTCGCCTCCCTCTCGCCCTCTCTCTTGGCCTTCAGCGGCGCTTTCAACACTGTCCCTCCCTCTCCCCAGCCACCACCGCTGCAGCGCAGCCCCGGCAAGGATAAGCTCTGCCCCAGAGGCTTGCTCAGGGAGTAGGGAGCTACAGAGAGCTCCCCAAGTCTGCATTTAGGCAGACAAAGTCCCTGTGCAGCAATGACAATGATGGCCACAACAATGACGACACCCGCTGGGCTGCAGGGAAAGAATTGAAGACACCGAGGGAAACGCTTCCCTCACTGAGCCCCTACTGCCTTTCCTCTGGGCACCAGCTGGCTACTGCTGGCTCCGGGGCATTGTGAGACTGTAAGCTTCCTCCTGCTCCAGGGTTGTCAGGGTTGGTGTGGCACCTGGGCAGCGGACAGTGACTGGGGGACAACAGGTCTGCTCCGGCTTTGGGGGACAACAGGTCTACCCCAGCTTTGGGGGACAACTGGTCTACCCTGGCTCCAGGGGACAACAGGTCTATCCTGACTCTGGGGGACAACAGGTCTACCCAGGCTCCAGGCTAGCCCCAGTTTATCAGGTCTACCTGGCTCCTGGGCTGCCACAGGTTGGCGTGGTGCTCAGGTGGCGGGGGCTGACAGGGGACAACAGGTCTACCTTGCTACTCCGGTGGGACTTTGTCAAATTTTGGCAGGTGCTGGGTAGACCTGTTGCAGCCAGCTCCGGAAGTTCATGAATGGGTCACTGTTTTTGGCTGCCTCCACCTACGTCATTGTAGGAGGGGACCTGCAGTGGCACACATTCCCAGTCGAGTTCCATTGGTCCTTTTGGAGGTGTACACGGCCTTGGACTCGTCTGTCCATACTATGGGAGCAAGGTCATGGGCTGCATCCCTTTAGGCTGACACCGTGCCTGTGTCCGATGCGGAAAAGGGTGGCCACACGTGTGGTTGCCAGGGCAAAGAAAGTGCTGCCTAGCTGGGACAAGTCATGTGGCTTCGTCCTGGTTCCCGTCCTGCCCAGGGAAGTGGGTATAATTTGAGAGGGGAGAGAGAGAGAGGCAAAGGACAATACTGAGACGTGACAGAAAGACGAAAGACGATACTGCAATGTGAGAGAGAGAGAGAGAGATGAAAGACGATATGAGACCCACTTGCTGGCTGAGGTGAGGTGGAGAGAAAAGCCGCAAGTATGTCCTGCTACAATCTGGCTTCTGCCAGCATTGTAAGGGGTGGTGGCCCCCCTGGGCACTGGTGGTGGCGAGGCGGTGGCACCTCATCCCTTTTCTGCTTGGCCTTAAGCTGGGGCCTGCTCAGCGGACATGGTTTTCAGCCATCGGTCTGTCACTGTTGGCCAGCAGCCAGGGGTGGACGCAGCTGGGGCTTTCCCTGGCCCTTGCCCGAGAGCCCCAAGGATGGCCCACTTGGCTGAGGTGGCGGCGTCCCATTCCCAACTCCCAACCTGTTTGCCAATGTGTCCAGTGTGTTGGAAGGTCGGCAGAGATGTGCGGTGGTGCACGCGGCCTGGTCTTGGCCTGCCACCTTGCTTGAGGGGCTCAGTGAGGCAGTCACCCAATGAGCTGCGGAGCGGAGTGGCAGCACCCTGTCCCCAGCCTTTGCTGTTGAAGTCGTCTCCCTTCCTCAGCCTTAAGTTGGGGATCTGCATGGCGGGCAGAATTTTTCAGGGGTAGAGGCCAGCCACGGTGGTTGGCTGCCCTAGCACGGACTGGAACCTGACAGAGAGTCCCCGGAATGTCGTGGGTGAGGCGGTGGCACCTTGCCCTTCCTTGGTCGTGGGTGGAGCCATTGAGTCACTTATGCTGGGTGGCCTGTGGTGTCTGGCCTAGATGCTGTGGTTGCCAGGAGGCTCAGTTGCCAGCTGGGTCAATTTTTTTTTTTTTTTTAGGCATGCTGGCATGTGGGCGGAGTGGGGGCACCCACCCAGCCTCCATGGATCTTCTTCTTTCGTGGCCCTAAGCCACGACACCAAGAAGTGCGTGACAAAGGTGCAAAGGCCATGAAAGCAAATGTGGAAAGAGAGAGAGCAAGATACTGGTCGGTTCGTGGGGGAGTGAGAGGCATGTACCTCGCCCCCTGACCCAGGCCCGTGGCCCCTGTGGCTAGCACGGGTCTTTGCAAACGCACCACGAGCCTTTTTGTCATGTCGTCCTCTGGCTTTTTTTTGGAGGGAAAGCCAACCTGTGGAATGGTTGGTGGCACTTTCTCGCACTCTTGGAGGGGTTCCCTGGCTGAAGGGGCCAAGTCCCCAAGTCTGGCAGTCCTGTCCTGCTGTTGCCTTGCTGAAGGTAACCGTTGTCCATGGCCATGGGTGGGTGGCGGCACCCCCCACTCTCCTCTGCCGTGACTGATCTGCAAGTGGCCCCCTGGTGTCAGCGGTCTTGGGTGCATCAGGGAGGCTTGGCGGCGCCAAGCAGCAGGGAGGACCTCTCGGCGACGTGTCCTTAAAACTACGTGATGTGCCAGTGTTGGTCCTGGTCCAGGTAACACCCATGTGTGCCAGCCACAAGCAGCGCTGGGCGGCGGTGCGTCTGGAGCTGAGTGCTCAGTTGGCCACTTTTGGTGAGCAAAACCTGTGCTGCGGGATGAACCAAACACCGGGTTAAGGCGCCCAATGCCAATGCACATCAGAGCCCAGAAAAGGTGTTGGTTGATCTAGACAGCAGGATGGTGGCCATGGAAGTTGGAATCCGCTAAGGAGTGTGTGACAACTCACCGGCTGAATCAACTAGCTCTGAAAATTGATTCGCTGGAATGTAAGGCCCGTACCCGGCCATTGCCACCAATCCAATGCCCGCGGGGGCTAGGCTGTGATAAGTAGGAGGGCCGCTGCGGTGCGCCTCGAAGCTTGGGGCTTGGGCCCAGGTGGAGCTGCCGCAGGTGCAGATCTTGGTGGTCATAGCAAATAGTCAAACGAGAGCTTTGAAGGCCGAAGTGGAGCAGGGTTCCATATGAATAGCAGTTGAACATGGGTCAGTCAGTTGTAAGCAATAGGCAAGCGCAGTTCTGAAAGGGCGAGTGATGGCCTCTGTTGCCCTCAGCTGATTGAAAGGGAGTCGGGTTCAGATCCCCGAATCTGGAGTGGCAGAGATGGGTGCCGCGAGGTGCCCAGTGCGATGACGCATCTGATCCTGGAGAAGCCAGCGAGACCCCTGGGGAGAGTTCTCTTTTCTTTGTGAAGGGCTGGGTACCCTGGAATAGGTTTGCCCCAAGATAGGGGCCTGCGCCTTGGAAAGCGTCGCAGTTCCGGCAGCGTCCGGTGAGCTCTCGCTGGCCCATGAAAATCCAGAGGAGAGGGTGTAAGTCTTGCACCAGGCCATATCCATATCCGCAGAAGGTCTCCAAGGTGAACAGCCTCTGGCAGATTGGAAAAATGTAGGTAAGGGAAGTCAGCAAGCCAGATCCATAACTTTGGGATAAGGATTGGCTCCAAGGTCTGGGTCAAGCGGGCTGGGGCGCGAAGCGGGGCTGAGTGCGCACCATGGCAGGACAAGACGCTGTGCACAGGTGAGTGAATTCCGCGTGGCCCGCCCGGGCGCCAGGGCATGTGTGCATGTGCATGGCAGCAGCTCTGGACGCATGTCGCGCATTTTTCATGGATTGCCCTGGCTGCGGCGGGTGCTGCCCACCCTCCTCCTTGCTGCAGCTGGCGCCCCAGCAGCAGCGGCCACCATTGTCATAGACATCACCATGTGCCACCACCCTGTCAGTTCTGCTGGCGGGGTTCCCATGGTATGTCATGGGCAGTTGTTATGCGAGCATTGCCGTGGCTGGCGTTGGTCAAGTGGTTCGTGTGGGGGAGGGTCCCTGGGGGGATCCCTGGGCTGGTGCCCCGCTTCAGCTGGTGCCTAGCAGCCGGCTTAGAACTGGGGTGGACCAGGGAAATCCGACTGTTTAATTAAAACAAAGCATCCCAAAGGCCCAAGGCAGGTGTTGACACAATGTGATTTCTGCCCAGTGCTCTGAATGTCAAAGTGAAGAAATTCAATGAAGCATGGGTGAACCGCAGGGATCAACGAGTCTCCTTCCTTAAATGCTGGTAATGGGGAGAGGGCTACCTTGATCACCAAGGCCAGCCTATGGGCAACTGTATGACAGGGCAGCCGCCACTAAAGCCCCATTCCAGGGTGATACAGACCTGTTAATGTAGGGGCAGCAGGGTTGGGGGAACAGACCACCCCGACCCAGCAGCAGTTCTTTCCAGACTTTTATGGTTTGCATCTTGCCACTCTCTCAGTGTTGAGAGAGAGATTATGCTGCAGGGTCTGGGCCGCCGGGGCATTGGATTCATGTCATTACAGGGCCACATCACTTGTTAGGCCACATCACTATGTGAGGCCACCCGGTAGGCAAGATGGGCCATGAACGCGTACTTTCATTCCTCTGCAGAAAGTCACTGCCTTGTGTCACTTGGCTATATGCCATTTGACAGGTGGACGGGCCACCTTGACTAACCTGGAAAAGGTGCAGATGACATGATCTGTTCGAAAAATAGCCAAATGCCTCGTCTTCTAATTAGTGACGCACATGAATGGATGAATGAGATTCCCACTGTCCCTACATACTATCCAGCGAAACCACAGCCAAGGCAATGGGCTTGGTGGAATCAGCGGGGCAAGAAGACCCTGTTGAGCCTGACTCTAGTCTGGCGCTGTGAAGAGACATGAGAGGTGTAGAATAATTGGGAGGCCGGGTGCGCACTCGGTGGTGCGGGGCGACTCGCCCGCCAGCATCTCGGTCATTGGTTAAATACCACCACTCTGATCATTTTTTCACTTACCTGGTGAGGCAGGGGGCGAGCCCCAAGGGGGACTCTTGCTTCTGCCACCAAGTGGCCAGCACATGCCAGCCATGACCCACTCCACGGACAGCAGCAGGTGGGGAGTTTGGCTGGGGCAGTATCCCTGTCAAAGCGTAACGCAGGTGTCCTAAGGCGAGCCCAGGGAGGAGGGAAACCTCCCACGGAGCAGGAGGGCAAAAGCTTGCTTGATATTGATTTTCAGTACGAATACAGACCGTGAAAGCGGGGCCTCACGATCCTTCTGGCTTCTTGGGTTTTAAGCAGGAGGTGTCAGAAAAGTTACCACAGGGATAACTGCCTTGTGGCAGTCAAGTATTCATAGCGATGTTGCTTTTTGATCCTTTGATGTCAGCTCTTCCTATTATTGTGAAGCAGAATTCACCCAGTGTTGGATTGTTTACCCACTAATAGGGAACGTGAGCTGGGTTTAGACTGTTGTGAGACAGGTTAGTTTTACCCTACTGATTATGTGTTTTTGAAATAATAATCCTGCTCAGTACAAGAGGAACCACAGGTTCAGACCCCTGGTGCGTGCACTTGGCTGAGGAGCCACTGGCGCGAGGCTACCATCTGCAGGCTTATGACTGAATGCCTCTAAGTCAGAATCCCGCCTAGACGTAGCAATATGGCAGTGCTGCTGGCATCTCGGTGGACTCGTGATAGCTGGCCGCCCGCCCATCTGCTACAAGCCCAGGCCCAGCACAGAGTCCCTCCCACCTGTGGCATGCATCCAACCCCCTTGTCCAGGATCCCTCCAGCTTCCTGCATGGGGCAGCTGCCCCTATATGGGCCCAAGTACCTCTGGGGGACAAAGGACAGAGCCAAAGGCAAATGGATCCCTGCTCCAACACAATCCGTCCTCCAACAGTCCCCCAGAGCCTGATCCCCACATCTCCCAGTGCTCCTCCCCTCCTGGAGCTTTCCCTGCAGGACATTCTAGAGCTGACCCCAGCCTCAAATACAACTTATGGGAGAACAATTAGGTCATGGGCAATAGGATCAGTTGCATAACTGGCATCTCCAGGCAATGGGGGATGGTGATCACCTGCAGAAAAGGCTGTGGTTTCAGGAACGGCTCAGAACTTCCCACACCCACAGAACCCCATTTCTCAACCCTGCAGGCATCAAATTGGGCCTGTCTCCAGTCTCAAAGCATATTCCAGAGGGGAATATACCCTGACCTGCCTCTCACCCTATCATACCTGCAGCCACTCTACCCTCTCAGAGCACCCTCTCTGCACAGCTGTCCCACACACAGAGTGCCAGAGACCCCATCCTCAAGAAGGCTCCATCACCACCACAGCCCCAGGTTGAGATCTGGCCACAGCTCCCCAGGGGCCCTTGTCCCCACAGAGGGTCTCTGCAATGCCCTGGCCAGTGGAATACAAGGACAGTAGAAATTCAGACCCATGGACACATGCACAGAGCTACAGGTTTGCTGAAGGGGTTTATTGATCATTCAAGAGAAATGTCCCTGGGCTTAAGGGAAAACAGGAGATTCATTCAGGGATGATCATCTCCTGACGCCTCTGGAGCAGACTGGACATGGATGTCACCAACTCTTACAATCCTAAAACACAGAGTCCAGAATGTGACACACCAGGACCTAATGGGACAGGAGAGGGGCCTTGTCCCCATCCCTCTCTCTGCAGGAACTGCTGACTTACCCATGGAGAGCAAGAGCCAGGCGATTCTGCCGCAAAGGACCCACCAGCTTTTCAGCCACAGGGGGCTGGGGGCAAAACGGACTCATTAGAGACACACTGTGGGGCACTGGGTTGGACTGGGAAGGAAGGGGAAAGTGAGGGCCCCTTGGGGAAGGGGTCTACAGGGCAACAATGAGATGCAGGAGCTGCTGTATTCCTGCTCAGAAGCACTGGGTTCCTGGCCAAAAGGCACAGCTGGGGCAGGAGCTGCATCATGGGCCATCCAGGGGATCCTGGAGTGACAGGGATAGGAATGCAACAGGGGTCCTCGTCAAGGGGGTTTCCTGGCAAAACTCCAAGGGACAGGCGTGTTGTCTGAGGCATCACTGGGCTGTGCTGGGATACACTGGGATGGTCTGGGACGTGGTGGCCATGCAAGGGGAGGGCCTGACACCAACAGAACTCTGGGTACCCACCAGAGGTGTCTTCAGGATCTCAACATTGTCTAAATCCATCTGCAGAGAAAACAGGAGACCTCGTTGGCCACTGGGATGTCCCTGGTGCCAGCAAGGGATAGGGGGACTGAGCTGCCCCCTAATTCCCAGACTGGATTCCCTCCAATCCCACCCCCTACTCACCTCCCGGAGATCATTTTCAGTTACTTGAAGGAGTGCCTGGGAAAGGAGAACAAACCATGGTTCTGGATTGGGACATATGGGGCTGTGGGGCAACAAGGTTGCAGGGACAAAAGCAGGGGGAGGCAGGGGGCACGCAAATGGATGGGAATTCAGCACCTCCAAGGGGATTGTAGTGAGCTGGGAGGACCCAGAGACACTGAGCTGGAATGAACTGGGGAGGACAAGGGATTTGGGATGTGGAAGGGACTCTGTGTTGGATGCAGGGGAGGAGAAAGGAATTCCAGTCTGGGGACATGGGAGTGAAACAGAGGGGATTGGAGTGGAAAGAAGAAACAGGATGGATGAAGAGAAAACTACAGGACTGGGAGAGGGTTTGGGAGTGGCAGGTGAATCCAGGCATGATGCCAAGAGACACTGCTGCAGTTGCCAGAGAGAAAAGCAAGGGACTGAGGGGAAAAAAGGCAAAGAAAGGAATTGGGAATGGTCAATAGGAGGGCATCTGGGGACCCTGGGTAGGATAAAGATGAGATACAAGGGAAAAGATTTCTGAAGACTCCAAGTGGATGGGATGGAAGATTACAAAGGGTAGGATGTGGGGACACCGTGACATCACAGCCTCACCTTGGCCTGTGCCAGGGGGTACAGCAGAATGGAGAAGAGCAGGACCACGCTGAGCACAGCCACCTTCATCTTCCTCTTGCACTGCCAGCGCTGGCTGAGGCTGCACCAGGACAGGAGCACCTTTATCCCTTCCAGGACTCCTCCCTGTCCCCTCCCTGACAGCCCCCAGGCCAAAGCCCAGCTTGGCACAGAACCCCAGTTCTGCCCACAAGCCCAGCCCAGAGTCAATCTCACCTAGGGCATGCATCCAACCCCCTGTGGCATCCCTCCAGCTTCCTGCTCAGGGCACCTGCCCTTGGAAGGGCCAAGGCACTTGCAGGGGCCAAAGGGTCGGGTAGGGAGCTGGAGACAAGTGAATCCCTACTCCAACACAATCCATCTTCCACCAGCCCCCCAGAGAACTGGAGGATTTTGATCACCTGAAGACAAAGGCTGAGGCTTGGGGAGTTACTCAGGTGTGGCACTTGCCGCATCCAATACCACCCCATTTCCCAGCTCTGCAGGCCCCAAACTGGTCCAGTCTCCAGCCCCAGAGCAGATTCCAGATAGGAATATCTACTGCCCTGACCCTCACCCTGTCACACTCTCAGCCACTGTGCCCTCCCAGAGCATCTGGGTCCTACTCTGCACAGCTGCTCTGCATGAGAGGAGCCAGAGACCCCATCTCCAACAAGGTTCTTACTCCAGCACTGTCCCTCACTGGGATTTGCACACAGATCCCCAAGGCCCTTGCTCCCACATAGTGTCACTGCAATGCCCGGGCCCTGGGCTCAGGCCAGTGCTTTCCCAGAGCAGGATGTACCTGTCCCAAGGGATATGGGGGAGCAGGTGTTTCTCCCTGGGCAGCCACTCGAAGCTAACTGGGCAAACAGAGGTGCCCAGTCAGGAGGATGGATGTCAGTCCCTTGCCTGCATCTCTGATAAGCGCTGTTGACTCAGAGCCTGAGGCACCAGGAAGACATTGAGCATTCTGGGGGATCCAAAAAGTGAAAGTTCGCTGAGAAGTGGTTCCTGAGAGCAGTCCATGCCTTCAGTTTCTGTATGACATCCTGTGGGATTAGTAAAGGATTCTGCACCTCTCTTTCCATAGGGACACTGCAGATCCATCAGAGACATCTTGTGGGCCAGCTGGGAAAGCATTTCAGGCAACTGCCTGGACTGTTTGCTCTGGAACTTGCCCAAGGAGCCACAGGGCCCACAAAGATTTTCCTGTGGAGTGTCCCAGGGTTGAGAGACCAGAGTGTCCTCCTCCTTGATGAGATGGACAAGTACAGTGATGTACTGTACTGTGTTGATATGGTCTTGGAATGGAATTGAGGAAGTGTCCCCAGGGTCCTAATTGCACAACACTGGCCAAAGAGGCCAATTGGGTGGACCAGGCTGCTGAGTTCTGGGTAAACCAGTTCTCCCTGGCCGAGCTGGACTCTGGGCCTTTGCTGTGGATCTCCCCAGCTGCAGCAAGCACTGCCCGCTCCCCGCCTGCCCTCTGCCTGCCCTCCTTCACCACCACATGCCGCTGCCCCATTGCTTCCCACCAGAACGCCTGAAGTAACTATGACTCTGTGACACTCCAGCTACCAACACATCCCACTACCACTTGGGCCAATCATTCATCCCATCAACACAATCCTCTCCACATATGCACAGAGATGCAGCACAACAAATTGCACTTCACCTGCGGCCAGCCCTCCAGCTTCCACCTTTCCAGCTCAGCCTCAAGCTGCAATCATCCCACACATGCCTCCCTCAGAGAGGGACCCTCCCCCTTCAGGCACTGGGAGAGCACAGGCCTTTGAGGTTGCATCACTAAAACCTCACCAAGCCTTGGCATCCTGGGCTCTGACTGCACAGCAAACCCCAGGTTGCCCTTGTCCTGTTTCTGGAGGACAGATCAGCCCTGAACCTTTCTTCATTGGTTTGACGGGTCAAAACAAACCACAATCTTTCTGCAAGAAAACCAGCTATTCCTTTGTAATGCAAAGTTTGAGGAGGCTGTTCTGCTTCCTCACAGTTGCTCTCTTGGATCAGTTTGGGCACATGCAGGGAAAATGAGTGTAAAAATGGTCCTGGCCTCTTTCTTCCAAGCTACCAGGTTTTCCAAAAACTCGGGAAATTTCTGTTTGTGTCCTGGTTTAGGGCAAATTTGGGAGAAAACCTCCAGAGGGGGCCCCTCCAGAAAGTAAACCCACACAGCCCCTCCCCCAGTCGGTTCAGGAAGGATTCCTCAGAGAGAAGTGGAAAGAACCTGTTTATTTAACAGGCAAAGCACCCCCCAGAATATAAAATGAAACAATACTGGATGACAAAACTCATTCGCTGCTCTGAAGAGATGACAGATTCATAAACTCTCTCCGGTGGGTGGTTGCTCTGTTATCAATCCCTCCAGCACTGGGAAAGGCTGCAGAGAGGGCCCTGGAAGGCTGCAAAGTGTTCTCTGTGTTTCCCCGGGTCCCGGTCTGGAGCAGGTTTGAATGGTTCCAAGATAGGAAAAGAAAAACAGTCCAGGGAAAGCTCTTGGACTCAGCTAGCTAAACTAACTAACTAACTAACTAACTAACTAACTAACTAACTAACTAACAAGCAAAAGGAGTGTGGTGTTCTGCCCTGTCCGTGCCCAGATGACACAGTCCAGCCGAATGTGGAGGAGTGAGTGAGTGAGTGAGTGAGTGAGTGAGTGAGTGAGTGAGTGAGGCTGATAAAATACCTCTGTGCTTCTCCTCCCCGCCTTCACTCTGAGAAGCAGTTTTGAAGGCACGGAATATAATATCCAGCATAAACAGAGCAGACGACTGGGGATACAAGCATCATCAAGCAACCCTAGAACAGTCTGTCACAAAATTTGAAATTTCTACCTGTTTGCTGTAAATTCTCACCAGGCTGAATAAAGACACCAGATCACATGTGAGAGAGCTCCTGTGCTTTATTGCACCTTAATTCCAGGAATGGACCCCCCAGTTTAGACTGAAAAAGAGTTAGCTGACAAGCCCTCACGCTTTACAATACACTTCTCAAAACAAGCCCTGAATTTTTACAGTACACTTCAATAACTCACAACTCCCAGCACACACTTCTCAAAGGTTGTGGCTCACAGCCCCAACACAACTGCACAAGTTTCCAGTCCCATGGCAAACTTCAGTACAGAGTATGGGGCACCATGTGACAGCCACAGTCTGCCCAGACAAAGCAAGGGAGGAGAGAGACGAAGTACGAAAACAGAGCAAACAGTAAGAGAGAACGAAGAATATCAGCAGTCCTTGGATACCACACTGCTCCTGATGCATGGATGGTTCAGAGCTGGGGTAAACAAAGGGAGTGAGTGAGAGAAAAAGGAAGAGGAAGAGAAAGAGAAGAAAGGAAATCACAGGGGTCTGCTTCCTTTTGGAGTTCAGCTGCTGCAGCCTCTTCTGTAAAATAAACATAGGGTGCTGGCTTTTTGGAACCGTCCTCCAGGAAGGGAGGGCATCGGGGGGAAAGGGAAGATGAACATCCTGAACACCAAAGAAGGCTGGCTCAGAACCCGCTGCCCTACCTCCATGGGACCTTCTCTTTCCAATCACAGTTTTGCTCACACAACAGTCAGAATGTCTGACACATACTGTGCTTCTGTCAGGTCCTCCACAATGCCTGAAGGAGGATGGAACTTTGTGAGAAGCCCGGGATGGAGGAGGTTTGCTGGCAGGAGCTGAGATGCCATGCTGGAGCAGTTCCTGAAGAACTGCAGCTGGTGGGAAGGGACCAGTGTGCAGGGAGGGTATCACTCATCATCAGTGGATGTCCCTGCCTGGGAGCTGAACATGCTGCCTGGGAGTAGAAAGGGACAGGTGAGAGTCTGCAGCTGCCCCAGGTACTGCACAGACTGAGTCACTGTGGGGTCCCCTAATCCACCCTCTATCAACTGTCAGGGCCAATAAATGAATGCCCTGCACAGCTGTGGCTCCAGCTGAGGGTCCCTGTGGAGTTTGGGGGTTCTGGAGGGGTAGGGTGGGAGTATCAAAGGGATGTTTCGGGGACCCTGGAGTTTGGGGCCCTGGGGGGAGAGTTGGGGAGTCCCAGAGGTGCTTGGAGGCAGCCAGGGGGGAGGTTGTGGGATTCTGGAGGGTTAGGGTTGTGGGTTCCAGGGAAGTTTTGGGGGTCCCTAGTGGGGGGTTTGGGGGCTCTGAGGAAGTGGGCAAAGAGGGAACCAGCCAAAACAACAGTGCAAGGACTTGCTGTGGGCATGACAATGTTAAGGAAATGATCCAGTTTGACTGTTCCCAAGACTCTCCCGGAAAACTCCCAAGGCCAGAGATTTTAACTGCTGGGACTGGAGCCCCTTCACAGTGGCAGCTCCAGTGTCCCCACATGTCCCTGCTTGAGACCCCACAGCCCCCAGTCCCAAAGTCAGACCAGGTTTCCTCACCACTTCAATCCCAGGTTTCCCATGACAGCCTCAGATAACTTGTTCTGTAAAGCCATTTATTCATGGTGCAGTAACACAGGAATAGCTGGAGCTGCTGCATCTGAGCAGGAACCTGAACAGAGGATCCCTGGGTTCATGTCATTTTTCTCACAATTTTCTCTTTATTAATAACTTTTCCTACCCTTTTCACCTAGAGTTTCCAACCATTTTTGGACTGTTTCCCATTGCTTCTCGTCCTTTTCCCCCAAGTTATATTTTGCACAGATTTTTTCCTCTATTTCCTTGTCTTTTTCTCCTCACGTTTCCTGTCCTTTATTCCCCAAATTTCCTTCCCTTTCTCCTTTCGTGTTTCCTGCCCTTTTCCCCCTGACATTTCTTGCCATTTTGGCCCCTCACATTTCCTGCCATTTTTCTCCCCTTACACTTCCTGCCCTTCTTGTTGTGTTGCGCTGAGTAGTTTATTTAGTTATTATTTTGCACTGGGTGATTGGACTTTTGCAGTGAGTAGTTCTATGTTGCTCTAAGTGGTTTACTTGTATCACATGGTTTGTTCTGTTCTCCCCTCTCCCCCAAAGCCCCTTGGTGATGGTCTTTCCCCAGGTTAGTTCCTCCCTCGCCCCTCCCATCAGTTGTATCCCATTGGCTGTGGTCCCTTCCCTCCACCCCTCCTTCCCCTGGGTTTAAAATCTCCCAACATTAGGAGTTCAATCTCTTTTTCTCCTGGACGGATTCTTCCCAGACCTACCTCCCGAACTCTCTCTTTCCCCTGGAGGTGTTCCACAATAAAGTTGCGGGATATTCACCCCAAGAAGAAGAACGCCTCCCGTCTTTTGCTTTTGTCCTTGTTGGTTGAAGCCGGTGATCCAGAGCTAGCCAAACTGGACCCCATGAGGCTCTCATTACAACACCTTCTGTGCCCTCACATTTGCCATAATTTTTTCCCTCACCTTTCCCACCCTTTTCTCCCTTTCTGTTTTGCAGCCTTTCTTTCTCTCATTTCTAGTCCTTTTGGCTTCAGTTCTTTTGTTTCCCATCTTTTTTTTTACCTTGCATTTGCCACCCTTTCCTCCCCTCATGTTTCCTGACCCTTTCTTCCCCTCACATTCTCTACCATTTGGTCCCCTCATGTTTCCTGCCTTTTTGTCCCCTCACATTTCATACCCTTTCCTCCTCACGTTACCTGGCCAAAATTAAATTTTTCCTCCCAAGTCTCTCTGCTCGCTTTAACATAATTGCTTCAATATTAATTTAAAAAAATTATGCACTGTACTCCTAGGTACAGCTACTTGTGTGGTGCAGTCATCAACATTTCTGTAATTGATTTAATTAGAATTTTTTATTTAAAAGCCTATATATCTTACTAATCTGTATATGATATAAATAATGTATATAAATTATAGACATGAGATAGTAGATAAAATTTTAATGTTATTTACTAATATAATTGTCGGAGATGAGGGGAGAACGACCACCCGGGTAATGCATCGAACTCGATTTATTGATCAATCAATCCCCTTAA
>JAWWMS010000129.1:0-24004 GCA_035048045.1 Chlorospingus semifuscus | reverse complement strand
GATATAAGCAGGAGCTGAAATCGATGGCAAAGGCTGTGTTGAGAAGAAAAACACCTGTGAACCAGGAAAAAACAAAAAAAAAAAAAAAAAAAAGAAGAAGCAGAGTGTTACTTATCTCAGATTTTCCTGGTTCTGCTGTAAACCCACTATGCACTACCCATAAACATATCTGCTGGTAGCAGGAGCCTGGGAAAGCAGCAAATGTGCTGTGTAGTAAAACTGTTCACATGACCTTTCAGGACAACTAATTGTTATCAACTGGCTAATGAACACAAGTCCCAGCTTGTGCCAGGAGGGTTCTGCAGGTGGATCTCGCCTCCTCACACCCTCAAGCTCGGACATGGATATTCCTTTGCTTTCCAGCTACCAAGCTCATTATTGTCTGAGGTCAAAAATAGAAAACAAATGCACAAAATGCCGTGTCCATTACATTAATCCTAATGGATCTGAGCTTGCACTACTGAAACCAGAAGATAGTTGAGACTTTATTTCTTTAGGAGCAGAAATGGAAAGGGAGATGAAATTAAATGGAGCTCTAATCTCAAAGTGGTGGCAGCTGAGCATGGCTTGTACTCAAACAGGTGAATTGTGTAATTCCTAGAGGTCTGTAGATTGTTTATTACCTTCTATGCCAGAAGTTAATTCATTTAACAATTATATTTCTTATTTGACTTCCTTGCTTGAACATTTGACAATCAAAGGGGGGACTGGGGTAGTCACTAACAACTGATGTAATCGCCTTCCTCATTTTTCTTTCACTTTCTGTGGCTTGGGTTAAATCGGTTTAACTGTGACAGACTCAAAGCTACAGTGTTTTCTGCCTCAGAGTTATGCATCCTACTTTCACTGTGCCTGTAGCAAAGGAGCTATTCTGTACTTCAAGTCTGCACATCTCTATTCAAGTTCAGATGTGTGAGACTTGTTTTACCACCTTCTCATTACTGGATTGAATGGTGCTGGTAGCCAAGAAATCAGGAAAAGCTGTGAAGTGATCAGGACTGAAAGGGAAAAATACCTAATGCATTTCCAATTTTATTGCACTTTCAGGTGTTATCATCATCCCAGGGACAACACAACTGACAGCACCTGACATCTGCTATTGATTGCTGGCTTCAAAGGCCAGGTGTGTTATTGTAATCCATGCTCTTGCTCCTGGGGTGGACTCAGTTGCATCCAAGTGCCAGTCTCTGAAAACAAAGCTGATTGTGTCTGAAAGCAGCAGGGCTGAGTGGCTGAACTTCAGCCATTTGCTCAAGTAAGTGCCTTCTACCTACCCTGTTAGTTATCTCCAGTGGAAATTTCCTCATGCTTGAACACCCTTGTACACATGTATCTCATTAATGAAAGAGATACCTCTAAGGGGGTAGGAGAAGTGGCAATTTAGTCCCTTTTTTAAATACAGAAGAAATATTAAGGATTAGCCAAACTGCTAATTATAAAGTAAGTAGCCTTATGATGTCTAGATTTGTTATGTAAGACCATAAAACAGAAAAGCAGGCAGGAATGACTTCTATTGACAGCTGTGGCACATTTACTCTCTAAAAGACAAATATTCTATACTAATTATTCCATATTCCTAAAACTTGATGACAATAAGGCTATTTTGAATAGGTTTTCACTATGAAAGACTAAAAAGGGTACTGTAAAATGAACTTAGTGCCTTTAGGAATCCTCTAGACAGATCTCTGGCAGCCTGCCTGCCTGGCAGGATAAGTGCCCTGACCTCCCTGCTGCCCATGTCCTCGGCTGCCTCAGCTGAGGGCTCTGGGGTGGCAGCTCCTGGGCAGCAGGAGCCACCAGCCAGCCCCAGGACACAGCTGGGCTGGGAGGCACTGCCCACACACAGCCTTGCAGGGGTGGGCAGTGCTTGCATGCCAAGCCAACAAACAGCACTCCTGGCAGTGTTTTTCACCCATTTTTGTACGTGCCACGCCACAGTTTGATCCAAGAGCAGTCTTAAACGTAAGAACACCACGCCCACAATGAACAGTTACTCATATTTCATGTTGTTTTCCAGGCAGGCCACAAAACTAAGCCTCTTAGGTTTACAGGATTAGCTGTTTTAAGATGGCATAACCACAGGGTGATTGCTCTTTGAATAGGAATATAATACAGGAAGGATTTTGCAGCGTGATTCTTTTGGGCACAGGATATTACCAGCTGTTTCCAATCAGTGGGAGTTACTGGTGTTACTTAAAGCTCTCCCCTACTGTATTTCACTACTGAAATGATAAATTAACTGAATTACAATTAAATTCTTATTTTAATTTCACAGTTTTGACCCTCAAGAAAGGCAAGTCAGTACTGGAAAACACCAAGGCTGTGAGATTGGCTTGTTCTTAAATTATCTTCAAGTTTCTCAAGCCAATCTGAGTTTTAATCTAGCACAAGAGGAAGAGAGAATCTCAGGGCCAGACTTACATACCATCCTTGAGTTTCAAGTCAGCATCAGGACAAATTAAGTACACCACATTCCACCATCAATGTATCACCTCTTCAGCTGATGTTTGGGCACTGTAACATCTTTCCTCAGCACTGGCAGTGACAGCAATTATTTGGTTTTTCATGTTAGGGAGATCATAATAATGTCTTATGGCTTGTCCATGAAGGTTTGAATTCCAAACACTGAAGCACCATCTGACCATGGGGGAACCACTGAGCCCAAAAGAGATGGCACAGCAGAAAAGCCAGGGAACTAATGTCTAAACAATGAATTTTCAGTAAGAGCAAACTGTAAAAATCAGAAGTAAACTGTAAGCCCTGTAGGCAGACAGGTTACTGAGAGAGAGGAGCTAAGAGAACTAAAAATCCCAGTAATTACCCTGAGTTTTGTCCTTACAAGTTAAGCAGGCTGTTATGATTACCAACATCAGCCACCAATAAACACTCACAGCTGGCCTTTGTGTCTGGTCTCAGATGATTCTTTCCTTTGTGCGACTCAGACATTGATGGTTTTAATCCACACACAAAAATCTTCAAAAATTTAAAGAAAACACCACAGGACATAAGAAAGCAGAGTTTTAATAAATGAGCTGCAATGAAGACAGGACTAGGGAAATAAAAGTCCTCTTCATTTTCCAACTTCTGAAACAATTTTGACAGAAGAAGAAAATATAAATTATTAAAGACTTGAACATGTCCTTTTCATTAAACCAAGAGAAGTAACAAATTGTGTTCTTCAAGATAAGTCTTTTCCCATTAGCAACACACAGGCTTTTATGCTAGAAATTAAATACTAAAGCTAGAAAGTTCTACAGGAGGCATACTCAAAACCCTGTTGGAAAGCAAGTTATAGCTGCACTGGTGTTGGTTGGTTTTTAGGGGTCACAGGGACAGTCCACTGCAACAATGAGACAACAGAAAGACTCACTAGCATTACCTTCAATCTGAAACAAAATTAATACCAAAAAGTTAAAACTGTACCAAAAATTAAAATTTCATTCCCCTTATCGAGTATGGTATAATGGAGAGCTTCTTTCATAAGAAACTTCCAATCAGTATTTAAATTCAACTTTGAGACTTAAGAAAAAAATAAAACAAGAAACACTTTATAAAATCCCTCAAGGATTGAGTCTTTGGAAAGAGCAGCAAAAGGCTATCTGCAGGAAATTACTCAAAAGGATTCCATTCAGTGATTACAGCATTTACTATAAACCAGTAAGTGCTGCATACACAGCTAATGTAAACACACATGTAGTTTTTGATAAAACCATCTGCAATGCCTGCACTGTACTATTGTTCTAAAACAGTCCCATCTTTTACTCTAAATCATCTCATAATATTCAAGTATGTATATATGTAACAGTTCTTCCCATTCAAGTCAAGACAGCATATCTGTGTATATATATAAATATATGTATAAATCCCTCCATCAAATGATCAGATTTACCTCATTCTGTTGTTCACACAGAAAAATGTTACCAAGTTCTGCAGCTGTCAGCTCATTTCCTTCCCAAAACCCTCTGCAACCAACTCTTTTCCAGATCTCTCTGTGACAGTAATTGCTCAGAGCTGCCTCTGTGCTGCCTTTTGGCTTCTGTAGCCTCCAGATGTAACAAAGGAGAGTCCATACATGTCAGGGTGGCTACACCTACATTTACATGCACAGACCCCTGCTTTGTGTGCCAGGTACAGGGAATGTAGAACAGAGCTGCAGGAGGACAGCAAGCTTCACCAGAAAGGTGATGCACTCTTGAGCACCCTGACCTCTGCTGAAATGTCAGTTCCACCTGCAACGAGCATTAAAATTCTTACACTTGTAGATTTTAAAACCAGGACTTCAAAACAAAACCCCTCTCCTCACTGCAACACCCTTTCCGAACTCTAGGGCAACTTTTTTTATATGTTTGGATTACATTTACCTTTCCCTTATATCACATTTTCTACACTATCAGAGCATCATTCCCCTTGGACTCAGATTCTATTTCACTTTGATTCTTGTTTTCTTCTTTTACTTCTTTAGAGCTCTTCTCCTGCTCCTCAGTTTCTGCTTTAGCTACCTCTGAATTCTGTTCTTCTGTCACACTTGATGGGTTTTGTTGTGCATCTTCTTTGCTGCTCTTCACCACCTCCTGCAGATTGTATTTCCTGAACAGAACATAGTCCCTCACCACACTTAGGCAACAGACGGTTTTTATTATTTCCACCACAATTGTGTATTGTGGATTATTAAGATCAACCTTGTTTTCTGGATTGAGGCTGCCCACAATTCCTGTAAAAGAAGATGCAATTTAAAAGATGCTGGGAAAAACTGTTTAAGAGCATAAGCATGTCTTGTTTCTCAGAAATTGCAGTGAGATAATTTTTCAGTTACTTCAGTCCTACTGGTGGTATATTTTGAGACTCCTGCTCTGTTCTGCCATTTTAAGCAATGACAAAAATAATTGGCTATAACTGAGGGGGATCTTGCCTCCTCTCTCTTAATTTTTATCCATTCAATAAAATACTTGAGTAAGCTGGAGCTTTTACATGAGACAAATATTGAACAGAAATAGTAACATTATTATTTCAATACAGCATCTAGAGAGAAAGCCTAATAGCTGTCATTTCAAAGCACATATAACTGATACTGCAAATTATATTCAACATTGTTCTCCCTTCTGCTTATACGCTCTTAAGACATCAACACCAACAAGGAATACTGATGTCAAGCTTTTTTTAAGTCTTAGAGAAGCTTTTAGAATTCAACAGAGGTTTTAAGCAAAAAATGTATATGTCCATTACGACCTCTTTTAATAGTCTGACCCATGTTTGTGTGAAAACCATACATACCTGCCAGTTCCTTAATTACTTCTTCCCTACTCATATGGCTGTTATTACGAGCTTTGTAAACAATCTGAAAAGTGCCCTTGTTAGGGGCTTTAAACCAAGGCTCAAAAAACGTTTCTGTGTATTTTTTCATATCTTCCATAAAAGCTTTGCAAGTTCCAGAAATGGGCAGCATGCGCAGAATGACTCTTGTTTTCTTCTTTTTAGTGGTGTGCATATCCTTTAGTATATGGTGCACCAGGTTCTCAGGTTCTACAAGAAAAATAGTTGGGAATGAGCAACAAACTATCTCTCCTCTTCCCCTTCTAAATAATAAGCTGGGAACTTGGCTACACTGGTGTCAGCCTCAAATCCTTTTCTGTAAAGTGTTGTTTAACTCTACCAAAACTAAATCAAAGACTGTTTTGTCAAAGCAGTTTCCTCTACCTTTAGCTTCTTCACTAACAACAAAATTCAGTGGCACGGCCAAAGGGAAGGGTATTTGTTTGATATACACATGTTACTTGGAAGCCACACTCTGTGGCCTTTTACAAACACTCTGAGAGCATTACTCAGCATCAGCAGAAGCCCCACCTATGCCCTGGGTTCTGATGAAGACCACGTTGTTGGCACCGCTCTCCACTGACTGGAACCGCCGCAGCTTCTGCTCTGTAGAGGCACGGATCTGGCCAACCTCCTTCTTCAGAGCTGCCTCGACATCATCCTCATCCTCCTCCCTGTCGCTTCCAGACAGCCTGTCCTCGTGATCTGAAAACTTCACACAGACACCATTTGTCGGTGAGCACGGAGCAGCAGTGCCCGGCTCACAGCCCGCAATGGGCCCGCCACACAGGGCACGGCCCGGGCCGGCAGCGGGGCTGCGAGGGGGCTCGCCCAGAAAGAACCTGGGGCATTCGGGGGCGTGGTGCACACACATGGCTCATTCCACATACACGCGGCTCCTTCCCCACACGCAGCGGGAGGCGATGCCTCGGAGTGCCGCTGCCCGCCCCGCCAGCCCGCCCCGAGCACACGCACCTGCTCGGGGCCGTAGAGCAGGTCCCCGTACTCGCCCAGCAGGCTGTAGGCCTCCCCCACGCACTTGCGCTCGTTCATGTTGCAGGTGATGAGGATGCCGCGCATGCCGGCCTCCAGCTGCCGCCCGGCTCCGCGGGGCCGCTTGGCCCGGCCGGCCCCGGCCGCGAACGCCTTGATGGCCACGGGCCGCTGGCGCAGCGTGCCCCGCCACACGGCCGAGAAGCGCCCGGACTGCAGCACCTGCCCCGCGGCGGGGACACACACGGGGGACACGGCTGGCACCGGCTGTCCCCAGCACCCCGGCACCCCCACACAGGGACCACCTCTGGGGGTCCCTCAGCGCTGTGTGCCCCCCGGACTGATGCCCCCTCTGCCATGGGTGTCCCCACATCCCCTCCCCATGTGGGTGCCCCCTCCCAGCATCACCTCCTTCCCTGCCCTCCCACTTGGGTGCCCCCGTTGGGTGTCCCCTGCTCCGTTGGGTGTCCTTTGGCCCATGGGTGTCCCCCACCCCATGGGTGTCCCTCTATGGGTGTCCCTCACCCCGTGAGTGTCCCCCGGAGGATGTCCCTCACCCCGTGAGTGTCCCCCCGTGGGTGTCCCTCCTCCCGTGGGTGTCCCCCGTAGGTGTCCCTCCTCCCGTGGGTGTCCCTCTATGGGTGTCCCTCACCCCGTGAGTGTCCCCCGGAGGATGTCCCTCACCCCGTGGGTGTCCCCCGTAGGTGTCCCTCCTCCCGTGGGTGTGCCTCACCCCGTGGGTGTCCCCCGCCCCGTGGGTGTCCCCCGCCCCGTGGGTGTCCCCCGCCCTGTGGCTGCCCCGCACCTGCAGGAAGTGCAGCGCAGGCAGGTCCGGGCTGGGGGGCTCCGGGGGGGGGACCCCGATTCTCCGCCCCCCCCGCGGTGGCTGCCCCGTGCGGGCCCTCGTCCAGCGCAGTCCTGGATGGGGGACACCAGGGACACCCCGATCCGGGGACCCCCCCACAGGAACCCCCCAAATCAGGGACACGGGACCTGGGGGCACCAGGGACCAACAGCCCCCCCTCGCCTCGCCAGGCAGGGGATGTGGGGAATGTGGCATCCCGGGGTCCCCGGAGGACACCGCACCCGGGACACCGCACCCGGGACACCCCACCCAAGGGAGTCACAAGGACACCGGGGACCCCCCGCCCCAGGGACAGTGTGACACCACACTTGGGGTCCCCCCCACCTTCACCCACTCTGGGAACACCAGAGATGTGGCCTTTGGGGACTGCCAGAGGACATGGGGTAGGGGCTGGCTGTGCCCGGGGGTCCCCCCGTCCCCGCCGTGTCCCCGTCCCTACCGAGGATACCGAGACAGATGAGGAGGATGAAGAGGGGGCTGGCACCCAGCAGCCACAGAGTCCCCGAGGACCCGCCCCGGCCGGGCACTGGGGACAGAGACCGAGGTGACACAAAGCCCCTCGACCCCCGGGTGTCCGGGGTGGTGGTGGGGGACACTTTGGGGGATCCTGCAGCTTCAGGGGATCCTACAGCTTCCCCTACAGCGCCCTGAGAACCCCAGGCGCCCCCATGGATCCCCCTGCGGGGAGATATCGCGATGTCACGCTCAAGATATCGCGATATTACGCTCAGGCAGAACCCTTCCCCTTTTGCCGTTACCGTACCGTTACCCCCTGTTACAAATCACCCTGTTCCGCCGTTAATAAACACCATTTCCCCGTCCACCGCACTGGCGTGTGCGTGTTCTTGGTCCGCGGGGCAGGGCTGCTGCCACCGAGCCGTGCTCGAGCCGGGACGCCGCGCCCCCAGCGGCGGCAACAGCCCCCCCAGCCCGCCATGGGTCCCCTGAAGGTGCCGGGATCCCCCATGGGGTCCCCTAAAGGTGCCAGGGTACCCCATGGGTCCCCCGAAGGTGCCAGGGTGCCCTGTGGTCCCCTGTGTGTCCCCAGCCCCGAGTGCCCCCCAGCACCCCCCCGGCCCCGTACCTGGGCCCTGGCGGGGCCCCCCCAGCCCGCCGGTGGCCGCCGCGGGCGCGGTGGCGTTGCCGTTGCAGAGGTGGCCGTGGCACAGGCACAGCAGCACGGAGCTGCCCGGATGGCCCGCGGGGCTGGGGGCGCAGGTGGCCGAGGGACAGGCGTCCCCCCGGCCCCCCCAGCAGCCTGGGGACAGCGGCACGGTCACCCGGGGGGCAGGGGACAGGTGGGACCCCCGTGCGGGGCAGGGGACAGGTGGGACACCCGTGCGGGTCGCCCCCCCGCAGCGGCTCCTCCCCAGCGCCGCCGCAGCCGCTGCTCAAGGCCAAGGCCAAGGGAGCCGCTGGGGAGGGACCAGAACCTCCTCAATACCCCCGGCCCGGATTAGCCCCCGCTCCTGCCCCCTCGGCCCGGATCGGACCCCTTTTGCCTCCCCAAGACCCCCCCAGGGCAGCACCAAAGCCCTCAGTCCTGCCCCAGCCCCTTCTATCCCTTCAAATCCCCCCCTGGGGCAGGACCAGGCTCTCCATCCTACCCCAAATCCCCCCGGGGCAGGACCAGGCTCTCCATCCTACCCCAAATCCCCCGTGGGGCAGGACCAACACCTCCATCCTCCCCCATCCCCTTCTGCCCCTCCAATCCCTCCCGGGGCAGGCTCAAAGCGCAACCACCTTTCACCTGCCCAGAGCTGTGGATCCCGGGGGTCTCCCCCTTTCCCCTGCCCAGAGCTGTGGATCCCGGGGGTCTCCCCCTTTCCCCTGCCCAGGCCGGGGGTCCCGGGGGTCTCACCCTGCACCAGAGCGTGGCTGCGGTTCCAGATGCCGACGCAGCATTGCCCGGGGGGGCAGCGCACGGCTCCGGCCGCCGCCCCCCCCGCGTCCCCCAGCGCGCCCCGCACGCTCGGGTGCTTGTAGGACACGCAGGTCAGGTTCTGGGGACCTGCCAGGGGACACCTCGCACCAGGGGGGGCTCTGAACCCCCCAAAAGGCCCCCCCAGCCCCGGCTGAGCCCCTCCAGCACCCACCTGGGCGCCCCATGGGAGCCTCCGCGGGGCCGGTGGGAAGAGAAGCCGAGCGGGAGCAGCAGGAGCAGGAGCAGGAGGAGGAGGAAGAAAAGGAGAAGGAGGAGGAAGGTGCTGCCCCCGCATCAGGGAGGAGAGAGCCGGGGTGTCTGGGGGGGGGGGCGGCCTGGCCTAGCCCCCTGCCCTGCATCACCCAAATGGAGCTCAGTGTCCCCTGCACCCCCTGCCACCCCCCAAAACCGGCCTGTGACCCCCCCAAAAGGGGCTCAGTGTCCCCTGCCAGCCCCCAAAACCAGCCTGTGACCCCCCAAACAAAGCTCAGTGTTCCCTGTCCATGCTGGTGCCCCCTGCCATCCCCCAAAAACCAGCCTGTGACCCCCCAAAACCGGCCGTGCCCACCAAGGGACCCCCCCTCAGACTTCCAGACAACGCCAGCGACTTGTGTTTATTACAAAAAGAACTCGTCGTTCCCCATTTACAAAGGAGCCCCCCAAAACTAACAGTTTCATCTAAGTCTTTTTGTACAAAAAAATAGCACTTTGGGACCCAAAAAAAAAAAATCATCCACCACCCCCTCCCCCCCCAAAAAAATCGCCTTTGGGGCGGGAGGTTTATGACATCAGCCACCGGATTTGTGAAAACCAACCCCCCCTCCCCTCCCCTTCCCCAAATTAAAACAACAGAGACGGGACGAGATCAAACAGGGAGAGAATTATTGCCAGTTTGGGGGGCTGGACCCCCCAGGACCCCCCCGCTGCATAGAGAACCGGCCCCCGCCCCTCGGAATGAAGGGGTGACAGTGGATTAAAGCTGGGGGAGGGGGGCAGCCCCCAGAGCCCCCCCAGACCCTCTGTGGGGCGTGGGAGCGGAGCAGGGGAGGCTCACCCCAGCCTGACACCCCCTTGTCAAGGCACGTTTGTGTTTTGTGTCCCGGGAATGGCTGGGGGGTTTGGGGGCTGCTGGGGGCATTTGGGGTGCCGGGAGCAGGGAGGGGACCCCGGTGCCAACAGAGCCAAAATGGGGGTGGTGGGATCCAGCTGCCCCCCCATCCCCCCGGCACTGGGAGCAGCGCTGGTGGTGTGGACCACCCCCCCCCAAAATGCTCTGATCCCCCCCAGAAAACCGCAGGGGAGCAGCCCAGGCTCTGACAGAGCCCCCCGGGGGTCCCTGGGGTCCCCCTCCCTCGCGGCTGCGTTTCCATAGGAAAGCCAAGCTCCTTGGGGACAGTCCATGGGGAGGGAGGGGACACCGGGGACATCACCCGGGGACATCCCAGCGCCGGACCCGGGCTGGGGTTTGGCACTTGATCCCCTCTGGGGACAGAGCTGGGCTCGGGGGGCATCGGGGTGGGGGTAAAATCACCAAATTGACCATTAAATTAAGAAACCTCCTGTTGTTTGTCCCAATCCTTTGTGGATTTCGGGCTGGGGGGGGTCGGGGGGAGCTCATAGTGCTTCACAGGGTTATTAAAATACAAATGCTTAAAGTTTCCTATATAAAAATATACAAATGCAAAAATAGATATCAAGAGAGAGAGCCGGGGGGGGCTGGGGGGGCCGGGCCCTGCGCCCCCTCCCCGGGGAGCTTCTGCTGCCTTTCCTTTTTTTGCGTGTTTTTTACAAAAAAAAACCAACCCCAAATCAAAACAAGATTCCTGCTTCCCGCCGGCTCCCGGAGCTGCCGAGCGAGCGGAGCAAAGCTCGGGATGGAGATGGGGCAGCTCCGGCTGTCCCGAGGGACCGCGGCTCCTCCCCGGGCTCCTGGCACGGCTGGAGCTTCTCCCGGGACAACCATGGGGAGCGGGACGAGGGCCGCGGCGGGAAGCACTGAGGGGGCGTGGGGTGGCTGCTCTTCACCTGCCCTGGGGGGACAGGTGAGAACAGCCCGGGGCAGGTGGGAAAGCCCCGGGAAGGTGGGGATGCACGGCCCGGGCAGGTGGGATTCATGGACCAGCTCCCACGCCGGGGGGCTCCCCTCTGCCCCGACCCCAAAACAGGAGCAGGGAAGTTGTGGGTCCCCTCCTGGGCCCCTGCCCCGCTCAGGCCCTGCGGGGCTCACCCCAGAGCTGCTGCCTGGGAACAATCCCAGATTTCCTTTTGGGGATCCACCCCTGCAGCCACAGCCCCGCTGGGGACGAGCCCGGGCAGGGCAGCCGGGATGGGGCTGGGGCAGGAAGAGGAGGGTGTGGGAGGAAGAACGGAAAGGACCGAGCCCTCCCCCGGCGGGAGGAGCAGGATCCTGCAAAACCGTATTGGGGTTTTTCTCCAAACTGTCCCTATTTCCAGCACCCTTTTTTTTTGTCAGGAGCCACCTCCAGCGGTGCCACAACAAAACGCTCGAGTGTCCCTCGTGTCCCTGCGGTGCTTCCCCCTCGCTCCAGACCGGCTGAGCTCCGCAGATGCTCCTTTTTCCCGATTATTACTATAATTATTATTAATTCCAATGCTGGCTGTAATAAAAAAAATCAACTTTTCTCCCCCGAGGAGGCTCCAGTTGTCCCCCCAGGGCTGCATCCCAGCCCCTCTGTCCACGACCTTCCCATGGAGCAACTCCACTCCCACGGGACAGGGAGCCTTGCCAAGAAAATGGCTGGAAAAAACCAAGATCTGAGAAAAAAAATAAAAACAACACCTGCCAAGGCAGGGGAGGGCAGTGGGAGTCCAGGGGTGAAACATCCAGCGGGATCTCCCCCCGAGAATGCCAAAGGAATTACAGAGTCACCTCAAAGCAAAGCGCCGACAGCCCGGGAGGGGTCGGGGGCTCTGGTGGGAAATGGGATCGGGGAGGGAAGGGGAGCTCGGGCTCGTCCGGCGCGCCCCAGAGGGGCCGACCTGCTCCAGGATAAGGCATCAAAGGGACCACGCCATGGTCACAGCAACATCTCTCCTCTCTCAAACGAACACATTTTATATTTTTATATATATAATAATAATATAGAATCTTTTCTCTTCTTTTTTTTGTTTTTTTTTCTTTTTTGTTTTTTTGTGTTTTTTTTTTTTTTTTTTTTGTATTGTTTTGTTGGTATTTCTGTCGTTGGGTTTTTTTTTGTTTGCTTTTTTTTGTTTTTTTTTGCTAAAAGGACCAAGGCATGATGACGCCAAGGGACCTCGGGTTGGGGGGAGAGGCAGGAGGGGAGGAAAAAGGGACAAAAAAAGGGGGGGGGGAAATCAAGCCAAAATTAAAAAAAATATATATATAGCTCTGGCCTTCAGGTGGAGGTGGCGGCCGGGCAGTGCTGGAGGTGCTGCTCAGAAGCCTCAGAAGCCGTTGCCGCTGATGTTGATGGACTGCAGGTCGGCCACCTGCATGACGTTGATGCCGCTGCTGGCCAGGCGGGCGATGCCCTCGGGGCAGATGGCCTCCATGGCCACCATGTTGGTGGCGATCAGCGCCGAGGGCGTGGCGCCGCCGTTGCCCTCGGCCGAGGCCGCCGTGTCCATGGGCACGGCCGAGACGTTCATGGCCACGCTGGCGGCGCCTCCCTTCTTGTTCTGGTGGGTCTTGATGTGCTTGGAGAGGTGGTCGCTGCGCATGAAGCGTTTGGGGCACTCCGGGCAGGCGAACTTCTTCTCTCCTGCAGGGAGGGACAGTGCCGTGAGGGATGGAGGGGAGGAGGTTGGGACTGGGGAAGGGGGTCCTGCCCTCTGAGAGAGGGGTCAGGCCCTGGAGCGAAGACATGAATGCCAATGCTGCAGGAGGTTGGAATTTTGGGAAAAGGTTGGGACTGGGGAAGGGGGTCCTGCCCTCTGAGCGAGGGGTCAGGCCCTGGAGAGAAGACTTGAATGCCAACGTTCCAGGATGCTCGAATTTTGGGAAAAGATTCCTCCCCACAAGAATGCTCAGGCTCTGGAGGGGCTCTCAGCCCCAAGAGCTCAAGGCCAACACTGCAATTTCAGCTCCACAGATCCCTGAGGCTGCCCCACCAGCCAGAGCAGCCACCCCAGAGCCCCCCAGCCCTCCTGGAGCACCCCCAGTCCCCCTGGAGCCCAGCCCCATCTGCGTGGGGCTCAAGGCCAACACTGGAATTTCAGCTCCAGGGATCCCTGAGGCTGCCCCACGAGCCAGAGCAGCCACCCCAGCCCCCCCAGCCCCCTGGAGCCCCCAGCCCCACCTGTGTGCGTGCGCTTGTGCCGCTGCAGCTCGTCGGAGCGGGTGAAGCGCTTCCCGCACAGCACCCAGGTGCAGATGAAGGGCCTCTCCCCCGTGTGCCACCGCAGGTGCGCCCGCAGGTGAGACGTCTTCCCGTACACCTTCCCGCAGCCCGGCACGTGGCAGATGTGCTGCTTCTTCTTGCCTGGATCCCCAGAGCTCCTGCAGGAAGGGAAAGGTTGAACCTGGGGGAATTTCAGGGGATACAGTGTGGAGCTGCTGGATTAGGATCGGACCCGTGGGACTGATGGGTTTGGGGAGAGGTTCAGCCAGGTTTGGGGAGAGCCAGGTCCTGTCCTTGGCTGACAACAGCGCCATGGGACATGGGGAACTGGGGCTGGAAAGCTGGGAAAGGACCTGGGGGAGCCCAGGTGGCCACGTGCATGTGGCACTTGGGGACACGGGTGGCACTTGGGGACACGGGTGGCCTTGCCAGGGTTGGGGGAACAGCCGGAGCTGATGATCTGAGGGACCCTTCCCAACCCAAATAACTCCATAAAACGAGGCCCTTTGGGGCTGATGGGGTGCTCCTGGTGGCAGAGCCTCACCTGCCCTCTCCTTCCTTGCAGTAGGGACAGGTGCAGGCTTCCCTCCGCGTTTTCCGGCCCTGCTGGGGCTGGGGGTCGGGGCTGGTCTCGCCCTCCTCCACGGCCGTGCTCTCGTCGCCCAGCCCGTCCCCGCTGCCGCCGTGCAGCCCCAGCTGGGCCCCGTGCTCACCTGCAAGGCAAGGGACACGGCAGGTTACAGCAGCTCCTCACCTGGGAACCAGGGTCTCCTCTGCCAAAGGTGAATCCCACCCTTTTCCCTCGGCTTTCCTGACATTCCCCGGCCTGGGGCTCTCCCTGGCCTCCCCTGGACCTCCACATTTCCCCCATTTTGGCCCAGGTCTTTAATTTATTTCCAAGGGCTGTGATTCCAGCCCAAATCCACCTTTTTCACCCCAATTTCCTCACAGGAAGGACATGCTGTCACCTGAGTGTGTCAGGTTTCAGACAAGCACACCTGGGGTTTTATCTCATTCCAGGGTTGCTCTCCCAAGGCCGGGAAATGAAGCTCCAGGCGGGAATTATTCCCAAAAAACCCATCTGGGGCTTTTCCTGGTGCTGTCTCCAGCAGCTCCAGTGAGGAGGAGGCGACAGGAAGGCCAGTGGGGGTGTCCTGGGGCTGCTGGTCACTCGCTGCCCTTTCCAAAGCTGGCATTCCCAAACCCCAGCCCACGATCCTTCTGGGAAACGCTGCTGGGAGCAGCACCTTGGCCAAGCAGGGAAATGTCCTTTACCATCCCAGTTTTCCCCATAGGAGCTCCGAGGCAGGAGCCAGGGGGGTTGTGGAAGGACAAATTTCAAATGCCCCATGAGGCACAGGCTGGGCACTCCTGGAGGTGCCAGGAAGGAGTTTCACAACCCAGAGACAGCGCTGGGAATGAGGAAGAATTCCTGGCAGGAGCAACCTCCCCAGTCCCTGCTGGTGCCAGTGCCAGTGGCGCCTGGGCAAAGCTCCACGAGGGACAGGAGCCACCAGAGCAATCCCTGGGGCTCAGGAGCCACCAGAGCAATCCCTGGGGCTCAGGAGCCACCAGAGCAGATCCCTGGGGCTCAGGAGCCACCAGAACGGGTCCCTGGGGTTCAGGAGGGACAGGAGCCACCAGGAAAGTGGCTAAAATCCAAGCTGAAGCTTCCCAGCACAGCCTGAGGCTCCTCTATCACCTGGGAGAAGAGGCAGTGGGAGGTTGGCTGCCCCCAGCCCACAGGGATCCAGATTCCCTGGGAAAGGCAGAGCTGGCCTGTCAGGGACACCCAGAGCTCCAAGCACCCCCAGGAGCAGAGCCTGTCACACACTGGGGACAGGGCAGGAGCAGCCAGGATGTCACCTGGCACATAAACCCCAGGTATCCCCAGGATTGTCCCTTCACCCAGCCCCTGGGCTCTGCCCTCGCCCCTGGCAGCACGGGAATGCTGGGGAAGGAAATGTCCCCTCCAAAGGTGACACGGTTTGAAGGCTGGCTCTCGGTGCCACATTCCCAAGGATTTCAGGAGCTCCCCAGTCCCTCCCTGCAGCTCTGTGACGTGTCTGCAGTCACAGCCCTGCACGCAGCCAGCCTGGGAGGGGTTTGTAAGCTCCCTAAGCCAGCACCGACAGCTTTGTGCTCCAGCCACGGATTAGAGACTTCCCCGGATGGGAAGAGCTGCTGGGGAAATAAAAAAATAAAAGCAAGAAAAAAATAAAAGGAAAAAAAACCCCACAACTTCTCTCCCCTCAAAAAATCCCTAACCAGGAGAAACACAAGTTCTTTCCCCAAAAATACAGCAGGGAAGGGGAGAACCCAGCTAGGATGCCTTGGAACGGCTTCAATCCTCCGAGAGGCAAAAGCCTACGTGGCGTTTTCTGGCCTTTTGGTGCTGGGGGAACAAACCCAAATCGTGCTGCTGGAGACCTGTGGCCACCTCTCAGTGAGGTATAAACCCAGGGCAGCAGATCCCGGACCTGCAGGGATCATCCCACCCCAAGCAGGAGCTCTGAAGTCCCTGGGATACGACAAGTTCAGGGGAAAAGTGGGCAGAGAGGATAATTCACGTTTATTATCCCCCCTAATGCACATCCCTGCTAAGACTAAAGCTTCCCCGGAGGCTCCACACTCGGGTCAGTAAAGCCCTCAAAAATACATTATTAATAGAGCAAGAGGAGGTTTAATCCCTGGAAAAAGCCTGAGGAAAAAGAGCGATTTTGGGAAGGCAGGAGAGGGGAGCTGCCTCTGGCCCAGCTGCACCAGCGACCTCTGAGACCCCCCAGGAACGGGGCAGTTTCTGGTGTCCCACTAAAAAACCCCAAAGCCCGGAATCTTGGCTGGGGGATTCTCTGCAGACAAGGTGCTCCTTGTGCAGGAAAAAGCTGGGGCTTGTTTGCTTTATTTAGCAAACTACCAGGAGGTGAGAAATGCCCAGCAGGGAGGAGACAGCAGCTCTCTCACCCACCCTGGCCAGCCTCAGGCAGGGGAACAGACCCCGTGTTCATTTTTAGGAGAAGAGCAGGAAATAAAACCCAAAACCAACAAACCGGGGCTGATTGTGCAAACTGTGCACCTCTGGCAGCTGTGCCTGGGCAGAGGGTGAGGGGGGAGAGCTGGCACCAGGCACAACGTGGCTTCCTGGCACGAGGAAGTTTTTGGGCGAAAAGAAAGAAAAGCAAAACCTGGGGACACGCAGCCCCAACCTCTCTGGGTGTGTTCCTGAAAACACCTCCAAAATCCACATTTTCTAGCTCACAACTCGAGTTCTCCCCATTTCCTGCCTGGTTTTTGGGGTCACTGCCCTGCCCAGAACAAACCCCAGCTGCTCCAGACACACCAAAGAGCTGCACAAAGGGACAAAGTGGCTTTGGAACAATGTCCCCTTGGTTTTTTCCCATCTGATTCCCTCCCTGGTTTGCCAAACGAGTTAATCTGCACCAGGAGCTCATCCATGTCAATGAGCCAAGCCCTGGCTCAGCAATTCCTTGGAGATCGGGGCCATGGAGAGGGAACCAGGGGATGGGGCAGGCTGGAAGCCTGCAGCCCAGTGAGTAATTGGGCTTTAATTTGGACTCTGATGACTCCAGAGGCCACTCCTTGGGCAGCTCCTCTAATTGCCAGAGGTTTCTGTGCATCAGGATGAGCGACCCTTCCTTTGGAGAGGGGATAAATTGGGATGGAGCCGATGGAGTAAGTGAGGTGGGCTGTAAACGGGGACAGAGCTGATGCAGGGAATCACCTCATCATCCACTTTGCCAGATCCCTGAATCCCCCAGGATTTGCCAAATGCCTCTGGTGTGCTGCAGACTGACAGACAGAGCCCCTCTGCCCTTCAAATCCCTGCCTGAATGGTCACAAAACTGGGATGAAGCCTCCAGTCCTGCCTTGGCTGGGGTGAAAGCACCCAGAGCAGCTCACCCTGCAGCACAGGCAGCTCCCACCACAGCACCCCTGCCAGCCAGGCAGAAATCCCTGTGGGAGGAGGAAAATGCCTGGCTTTTTCCAAGGTAATTCCAATAATTTCCAAGGCAAAGGTAATTCCCCAGGTGGGGAACCCCAGCAGGCGCCTCCCACCTCACCCGAGCCTCTGTGCGCCTCTCCCTCACAGCAACCAAGAGTGGGAGCTTTCCTGAGCCACAAATCCCAAGTTTTTGATCCCAAGGAGGAACTGACGCCTGTATCAGCCCCAGGATCTAACCCAGGCCTGCTGGGACGGGGTGGGAGGGGATGAGGAGACGTCTGGAGGCTGCCAGCCGGGCTGAGGTGGGAGCCCACGCTCTGGAGAGGAGCCACGCGGAAACTCCCCCAAAGCCGGGAGCCAGGATGGGCCTCCTGTGTGGGGTGATAAGGACGGGGCTCCAGCAGGGCTGGGGCTGGCCCAGATAAAAGGAAAAGGCAGATCAGGGCCCGGCAGACGGGTCTGGAGCCGGGACCTCTCCCAGGAGGAGTCACGGGGTGGGTGCTGCACACCCGACCCGTCCGACCGGCCCGGCGCGGCTGCCAGCCCTTCCCAGCCCCGCCGAGCCTGGCCCGGAGCAGCAGCAGGGACAGCAAAAGGAGCAGCAGCAGGGCTGCCCCATGGGGCCCAGCACCCACAGGCTGTCCCCTCCGTGGGGCCTGTGTGTGGGACACAACCTCACCCAGACAAAGCTGGCACAACGCAGGCTCTGCCGGGATTGCTCCCCTTCCTCCCAGGCAGACCCAGGGCTCTCTGGGGGTTCGTGTCAGTCCCCAGGGAAGGACACGGATGGAGGTCAGCCCAGGAAGCCAGAGGGGATGTAAAGTCCAGCCTGGCTGGGATTCAGAGCAGGAAGTTTCACAATGTGCTGGTTTGTGCCGTGATGTCACGGCTGCGGTGAGACAAACAAGGGCCGCGCGTCACGGGCAGGCTCGGCTCCCTTCTCCCCTCCCCGTGCCATGGGGATGCCTCACCCAGGCCCTGCCACAAGGCTGCCCTTAAAAACCAGCAAACAGGACACAATCAGGGCTTTGTGCCACGGGCCCGACTCTGGGAAGGGCCCTGGAGCAGGGAGCCGGGAGAGGATTGTGGCACACGCTGCCAAGGGCTCCTGTGCCCACCAGGGATGGTCCTGACAGCCCAACGCCCCCACATCCTCACCCAAGGAGCTGGAAAGGGAGCTCGTGCTGCCCAGAAAATCCCAATCCCACCCAACAGCTCCTTCCAGCCCTGGAATCAAACATCCCAAAATGCGGGATATCCCTTGAGTGCCCCCAAAACAAGGGGGTTTAATCCCAGTGCTGACCTCTCTGGTGGTCACCTGTTTACACAGCACATTCCTCAGCCAGGTAGGGCTGGGACAGGGACGTGGGGAGAGCAGGGCTCTGCCAGGGACAAGGACATGGGGACAGAGCCACTATAAGGACACCGAGCTCAGAACAGTCCCTCCCTAGGGCAAAAGAGGAAGAGAAACTGCGATGTCACAAAATCCCCACCATCATCCCCCTCACACAGGACGTCCCCTCCCTGGGCGGGCTGGGGTGACACTGAGGTGGCTCTTGGACCCCTCTGAGGTGTCCCAGCCCCTAGCTGAGCCCCAGACCGCATCCCACCCCAGGAGGGTTTTGGGGCGCTGCCAGCTGAGGAAATCCCCCCTGCCTGGCTCTGGGTGCCCTCCCCAGGGGCAGAGCCAGTAGAGGCAGAGCCTGTTTGCCCACATGCCACCCCTGGTGGCCACAGACCTGCCCCTGCCTCTGCTCCTGCCCAGCCCGGCCAGGGAGGAGGAGGAAACAGCCTCTGAGCCACCCCATTAACACAGAGTCAGACCTGCACAGAGCTGGGCTCTGCATCCCACCCAGGAAGAAAAAAATCCGAGCTCTAAAGACCTTTTCAGGTATTGTTTTCTCCCTGAGGGATTTTTCCCCTGTCAAAAACCAGGAGAAAACCTCATTGGCAACAGAGCCGAGCGGCTGGGAGGCACAGCCCCCCATCCCTGGGGTTCAGGAGGGGACACAGAACCCCCAGGAGGCCGAGCTGAGCTCTGGAAGGGGCAGGACACGCAGTGCTGCCAGCCCAGGTGGCACTGGCTGGGCACCTCCTCCTTCCCCAGGAACACAAATCCAAGGAAAAGCAGCCCCAGTCCCCTCCCCAGCCAGGGCTCATTTTCCATTTGCCTCCCCCGGAAGCAGAGGAGCTTTTCCTGCTCCAAAAACCCTTCCCAACTCCTTGCCTGGAGCAGAAAATTCCAGCACACGTGGAGGCTTGGAAAGCTCTCAGGGATTTGGGGGGCATTGGGAACAAATCCCTCCCTCAAATTCCCATGGCAGAGCTCGGATCCGGAGGGACGCAGGCCTGGGGGGCTCAGCACCCCCTGGAGAGGGGCTGGTGGTGGCTGGGGGACAAAGGGAGCCATTGCCACGTCTGAGGGACACAGCCAGGGAAAAGCTGGAGTCAAACCCTGCCCCTGGACGGGCGCCAGGCAGCTCCGTGCTGGCCTCAGCTCTCCCCATTCCACCCCAGGAGCCTCCCGGACCATCTCACCGAGCTGGGGCTCCCCAAACAACCGCTCTGAACCCTGCTCGGGCTTTTCTTTAAAAGTGTCCCCGTGTCACAGCGACAGTGCCAGTGTCACTCAGGGCTGGGGACAGAGCCACGAGGCCCCACTGCTGCTGCTGCTGCTGCTGCTGCTGCTGGGGAATTCTCCATGGCAGATCAAGGGCTGAGAGCTGCTGAGCTAAAAAAAAGGAGAGGAGGAGGAGAAAGAGGAGGAGGCGGTTGCATGGGTGGTCTCTAGAACGTTCCTCCCTGTTCCACCTCCGAGGGCAGAGCCAGGCACGAATACAGGAACAGGGCTCGCCCATGCCTTTCTCCAGCGCCTTCAAAACAAGGAAGGAGCCCAGGAGCACCGAGTAACGAGCCTGGAAGGAGCCCGGGAGCACAGAGGAACGAGCCCCGGCCGGGCAGGAGCCGCCCCCGTTGCGGGGATGGCACCGAGGGGACCCTGCAGGTCACACGTGTGTCCCCCCGGTGCCAGCCCCGCCTGTGGGAGCTCCGGCGGGTCCCTGCGCTCCGGGAAATCCAAGGATCAGGCTAATCCCCAGGCTAGAGTGACCCGTGGCCTGCCTGCGAGCCAAGCTGCTGTAGCAACAGCCCAAAATAATGCTGCAAAACAAGCCCGGGGGAGCAGCAGCCGCCTCTCGCGAGAGGGAAGCTCGGGCTGGATTGAGCAACATTTTCTGCTGCCTCTCAAGTGTGACTAAATCCAGCAACAGCCCCTTTTAGCCAGAGCCAGAACACAAAAAAAAACCCGGAAAAAAACCCCCAAGGAAAACAGTGGAAAAGCAAATGGAGAGCGTTCCCAGAGCTGATCCCTTCCGTGGCAGCAGCCGAGCAGGCTCCAGCTCAGCTCCCACACTCCATATCCTGCTTTTCCCAGGCTGTGGGACCCGGTGCGGTGCCCGTGCCCACGGGACTGGCTGGGCCACGCTGAGGTCACGCTGTCCCGCACCCAGACACTTAATGAGCCCTTTCTTCCGCCCCTGGGAGGAAATTCCCCACGGCTCCGTGACTGTGTTTGTTTTCTCGGGCTTTTCAGTTAATCCCTGTGTTTTATGGCCATGACTCCTTGCAGGCTCAGCCAAGGAGCCGAGCTCCACTCGGGCCCTCAGCCCAGCCCTGACCCGAGGCTCCTGGGTGGCCTCCAGAGCAGGGCAGTGGCACAGAACCAGGTGTCCCCTTCCTTCTCCACTTTGCCCCCACTGCCACCTCCTCCCTTTACTTCCAGGACTTAAACTCCCCAAAAAGGCCTTTAGTGTCTCCTGGTGATCGACATACTCCATCCCCAGGGCCAGCACAAGTCCCACCCCGGCCACCAACACCATTTGACACCAACCACGCCCAGCCCAGCTGGGCCGAGTCCAGCGTTTCTCCTTGCCAGGCAGCCGAGCACTCACCAGGGGCGTTGGCGATGGTCAGGGGCAGCCCCTGCAGCTGGTGCACCTGGATCCCGGACGCTCCCAAGGCACTGAGGTTAATAGTCTGGAGGCCCGGCACGGAGGAGAGCTGGGCGGCGTTGACGGTGACGGTGCCGCTGGGCAGGGAGGCGATGGGGGTCAGCGTGGTGCTGGTGCTGCCCGTCTGGCCCAGCGACACGCCCTGCATGGGGGCCAGCGTGATTGTCTGCGCCTGCGGGTTCTGCACCTGCAGGTTCTGCAGCTGGATGGTCTGCCAGCTCACCTGCCCGTTGGGACCCACCGTGGGCGTGCGGATGATGATGGGCCCGGAGTTGGGCACGGCTTGGAGCTGCAGGTTCTGCAAGGTGTCTTGGGAGATGGCTTGAGTGGCAAAGGTCTGGCCGGACAGCGGGGTGGTCTGGAGGGCTTGGATTGTCTGCCCTCCTTGGACCAGCTGTGGCTGGATCAGGATCTGCTGCTGCTGCTGCTGCTGCTGTGACGGCTGACTCTGATCGCCCTCCTTCTGCTGGCCCGGCTGCAGGGCCACCCCCGACACCGGGGTCTGCAGAGAGTCCGAGCTGGGGACGCTGCTGGCCCTCTGGGGGGTTTGCGCCTGCACGTTGGTGCCCACCGTGGCGCTGGTGGAGAAATTCATGACACCCACGTTACTGGTGGTGGTGGTGGTGGAGTAGCTGTTGGCGTTGGTGAAGAAGGCGCCCGAGCTGGCCTGGGACGTGGCCGTGCTGGCCGAGCTGCTGGCAGCCCCCGAGGTGGCCGGCTGGGAGCTGCTGTCCGGTGAGCCCGAGCTGCTCAGGGTGCCCGTCTGGGACGTGGGGGCCAGGCTGGCGGCCACGCTGTTGACCGGCAGCAGGGTGATGTTGCCGTTCAGGGCCACGGGCACGTTGGCCACGTACTGGGTCTGCCCGGAGAGGCTGTTGTTGGCCAGCCCCACGCCCTGGATGGGCACGGCCTGCTGCAGCAGGTTGGGCATGGCGATGAGGTTGCTGCCACCCGCGCGGCTGGTGATGATCTGCTGGTTGGAGCCGGGGATGATCTGCAGCTGCCCCGAGGCATCCTGCTGCACATTCACCTGCGCCGGGGTGGTGGCAAACTGCAGCTGCTGCCCGTCGATGGTCTGGAACTGGGGGATCACCTGGTACTGGATGTTGGGGATGACGCCCGGCAGGCCCGTCAGCACCTGCTGGTTCTGCAGGCCGGACGCCGAGGTGACCACATAGGGCCCAGTGCTGACCGGGCGGCTCTTGGAGGCGTCGCCGCCGTTGCTGCCGTTGCTGCCCGGCTCCTTGGAGCCCGTGGGGGTGCTGGAGCCCGCCGAGATGATCTGCCAGCCGTTGGCCGACTGGGTGAGCTGGGCGGCGGCCGCGTTCAGGTCCAGCTCGCCGCTCCCGCCCTGCTGGCCCTGGGAGCTGTTGGAGTTCTCATTGGGAGACTCGATGCGGCTGCAGGTGGCTGCCAGCAGGGCCAGCGGGGACGGCTGTGACTCCTGGGGACGAGAGAGGAGGAGTTACAGAGGTGGGAGGAGGCCCGAGGGGCAGGCCCGGAGTGAAAAAAAAAAAAACAAACGGGGAAACAAAAAAAAAAAGACCAACTTAATAAGAGAAAACAGGGAGGAGCGTACTCGGAAAAGATAAACACTCCTTCCTGAACAAACCCACCCACAGCCGGAAAAATACAACTGCCAGGCACAAGGCTGTCAGGCCGGGACAGCCTGAACCCACACGGAAAAGCATTTTGGGAGGGAGCCTGCCTGCGAAAGCCAAGAGAGGAGAGGGCTCCTCCACCCCCAAGGCATGGAATTCCCCTGAGGCAGGACAAACCCCCAGGAAGGAGGCTCATTCCTGGGCTCCCCGAGCTGGAGGAGGGCCAGGGGGGCCGTGGTGTCAGGGGAGAAGGGGAACTGCGTGTTTCCGAGGAGAGCCGGGGAGCAGGGGAAGCCACGGGCGCTGCTTGGCAGCGCTCACCCTCCTCTTCCTGCCCTGCTGAAACGCTTGCCTGGGCCCAGCAAACAGCTCGGCCCGGGCCTGGACTTTGTCACGGGATCCCCGGGGCCAGCGGGGCCGATCCTTCCCCCGCTCACCTGGGCCTCCCCACCGCCGGCGCTGCTCGTGCTGCTGGCGTCGCCTTCGCCCTTGTCGGGCTTCACAGCCGACATCTCCTCGGTGCTCTCTTGGTCTGCGCGGGAGGGAAGTGACAGCCCCGGTTAGGGACATTTTGGGGCAGGGCAGCGGCACGAGGCTCGGCAGGGCCCGCAGGGGACACGGCGGGCTGGCTCTGGGGGGCCCGTGTGCTCCTGGCGCGGCCGGGAAGGGGCTGCGAGGAGCGGGGAGCTGCCAAGGAGGAGCTGGCAGCGGGACAGGGGGGGAGGACCCGGCCCTGCTCCAGGCGCGGCTCCTCCCCGGCCGCCCGGGACACTCCCTGGCCCCCGCCGAGGTGCTCCCCGGGCCTCCCCCTCGCCCTGCCCGCGGCCCGGGGCACGCACCTCCCGCGGATCCACCCCGGGATTCCACCGCGCGCCCAGCCCGGGGCTGCCCCTCTCGCCACCCCCCGGCGCGGGGGTCCCCGCTCCCCCCGAGTCCTTCCTCTCCCAGCGCTCAGGAGCCTCCTCATCCTCCGCCGGCCACCGGGACAGCGCCCCCCGCTCCTGCCCTCGCCCCC
>JAWWMS010000126.1:1189331-1206982 GCA_035048045.1 Chlorospingus semifuscus | reverse complement strand
CACAGACGCACTTGTTGCATTCCACAGCAGCAGATAATAATTGTTTACGTTTGTTCTTGAGGCCTCTCAGCTTCTCAGGAGGAGAAAATCTTAAGGAAAGGATTTTCATAAAAAGATGTCTGTGACAGGGGATAAATCCTGGGCTGGGCTGACTTGTCGCATGCAACTGCGCTCTGGATTGGTGCTGGTACAAATGTGTATAGGAAATATACTTGTGACACATCTTTGGAGACTCCGTGTAGAACTGCGTATTGCAGTAGGACTATGCTCAAGGCAATGTTCATTAAAATTGTGTATTTCAGCACAAATGTGTGTGTAATTTTCTTCAAGGGGTACCAATAAATTTCCACAACAGTTTCCTATTTTGATTCTTTCTGGTAAGTTACTCAGCACTAGACATGAAACAAACAGTAAATAATATGCAGGAAAATTCTAGAGTTGGAGAGAGTGTAGTTTCACTTGTCTGATCATAATGTAAGATTCCTAATGGACCTGAAATTATCTACATGTGTCAGACATTCCCTATGAAAGTCTGTATGAGAACTGCTTTAAAGAAAACAGTTAAGTAAAATAGGAAACAAATTATGGGAGTGCTAAGATAGTGCTGGGTAGATTGCTTGCATTGCACACAAACTCTCATCCTTACTCTCACCCCAAACATGATCAGAACTCTGAAATTTTAAAACTCAGTTTGACTAACTGATATATATACACATTCCTTTATATTTTTTATTTTCACTTCTTGAATGACTCTAAAAGCAGAACACAAGAAATAGAGAACAAGATATTCTTCTATATCTAAAGCAGCCCAAGACAGGATAGAAAAGAAATATGCAAAAAGCCTCATAAATTTTGAGATGAAATTGCACATTCACAAAAGATCTCTGGTCAGTTGTGTAACTTCAGAACTCAGTCTCCATATATTTGGGTCATATATGAGTCTGAATTTTAAAAACTAAACCTTTTATGAGTTTTTAGTGAACTTGTGAGCTCATCATTCTGGCTTAAGCTTGGCAGCCCAGTAGAACTTTCTATCTGTCTCAAGTTACACATGAACTTTCACTTTGCCTTTGGAGAAGCACTTGCTATTTAGCGGTGAATAAACTTAATATAATTAGCCTCTACAGGAAAAATGCAGACTCTATGAAACCATTTCCCCCTGCCTTATTTTTGTGTGGTTGCATCATTTGGAAGAGACTTTCTTGTTATCTACCTACTCAGTTTTCTGGTAAGTGAAATGAAAAAAATTAACAGATATCAGAGGAATTAAAAACCGTAAGTATGTAGTCTGTGTTTTCCTGCACATTATCGTCATCCAAGATTAGGTCCATATTTACATATATTTTCTTTCTCTTGTAAGAGATTAGTATATCTAAAAATTATAACTAATTTTTTTCAGTTCATCTCAGCTACAGAAATACCAAAACCCCAAGGGAATAATTTCAATACAGTCAAGAAATTTGCCTTGTGATATTGTCTTGGTTTGAGACAATTTAAGGAGAATATTCTGGAATGAGGTTATTTCCCTTTAAGGGTTCCAACAATCCATTTTTTCCAACAAGGAGTGAATACTAATAAATTAAAGTGGAAAAAATAACGGTTTATTAATAAACAGAATACCAACAGGCAGGGGGTAAAAAAGGTAAATAACTGCTAGATACCAAAGTGCTAAATTCCACAACCACACTGGAACAGAGACCTGAAATGCTGGAAATACCTCCCCCCAATACAAGGCCTGGCGGGATGGCCTTGGGTTGGCAGGATAAAGGGAGAAGATGGTGCCAGATCCTTTTTGGGAATGCTGGAGCCTGAGAGAGTAGTTCCAGTAGTTCCTGAAGGCTCATCCGGAGTCAGCCTCCTCCCTACAGGAAGGCACAGCTAGGTAGGCAGGGCCAGGCGGAGCAGCTGAGCTGGAGACCCTTCTTGTCTCTTCTCGTCTGAGCACTACTGACAGCGACTGGGCCAGAGTGAGGCTGCTTTACTCCACTATTGCCAGTACAGGCAGCTGTGGAATTTGCCCTTAAGGCAGCTCAAACACCATTAAAGCTTTCAGGGTCAAGGAAAAGGGGAAAAAGACCCCTTAAAAACTGAAAAGAAAAGCAATAAACAAAAACCCAAAAAGAACACCCCCCCTCCCAAAAAAAAAAAACCAACAAAAAAAACCAAAAAAAACCCACACACACAGAAGAAAAGACTTTGCCTGAACAAAGATTAAGCAGCCAGTGAAACAAATACTATTACACTGGGCGCAGATATTTTAAAAATCCCTGTGGATAGTAAGCCTCTGTTGCTGCAGGGTCTTAAAGATACAGCAACAATTTCTGCATGCAGAGCGATATGGAATACAATAACATTAATGAATCATCCCAGGACAGATATCCAGAGCCTCTGCATCAAAATTGCTCAATGGTAGGAACAAGTCACTGGTATTTAAGATGCACTTGTTTCTATATCCTGTGCTCTTATTGATCCTTTAAGTGAGGGCTTGATGAGACAACTAACAATGAATATGCTTCAATAATTGAGTCTGGATAAGTTTTAACATACTTACCCAAATCTTATTTTGAGTCTCAAAACTTGTGTTGGAAAGGGCATTATAAATTCTCAAGGTATGCCAGGTTTTGTCCATCTGATTTTAGTGGAAATACTGTACCAGAAACCCAGTAACAGCCTTCTCTCGGCCGCAGGCAATTTCCCCTTTGGTGTTTTACGGCCACAGACAGAACATGCTGGTGACTCCTGGTGGACAGGGTGGGTGCGATGATTCCCCTGCGGCTGCAGGGGGCGCTCCAGTGCGAATTCAGGGATCACATGATAATGGCGACTTGAGCGAGACAGAAAGGGATGGAAAAAGGGCCTGATTTACAGACCCCGCAGACGCAGCCAATTCCAGTGCCCCAGCAGGACTCTTGGAAGCAGCAAGCTGGAAGGGCAGGACCTCCTGGAAGGCAAAGGGTGAAAAACTACAGTGTAGCAGAAACGTGGAGCTATGGCAGAGGTACGGTGGGGGCTGGGCAGTAACAGTCCAGCTCCTGAACGCCGTAAAAGGCTCTTTGGGATGTTCTTGCCGGTGCTGTCTCATTCTTCAGATCCTGGCTGTGTGGAGGGTGGGGGCAGCCGTCCAGTGGGAAACGAAGGTGGTCCCAGGTCCTGGCAGGGCATGCACTGGCTCTGGGCTTCCTGACATAAGAGCAGCAAAAGAAGCCCAGCGGGCAAGCTAAGTCACAGTGCCAAAGCCAAACAAAACCAAAGAGAAGCAGGCAAAACCCACAGAAACAGCAGGATCCCTGGTTAGAGATACTGGTCATGTGTGTCCCATTGAAACACCCACCGGAAGAGAGCAGACTGTCTCTCAGCCTGCCCTCAACTCCCCGCAGAAACCCCAGCTCATCTTCCATTCACTGCGACAGCCCCAGAGCCAAGGAGGATGGGGGTGGGGCAGGGACAGCAACCACCCCAGGCACAAAACAAACCAAACCAGATCAAAGACCCCAAAAATGGGATGAGAACATAAACCATCCCCAAGACATTGCTTTGGAAATGCAACTGATGCTGTTGTAAGGAAGTACAGGTGAGCAGGATGTGAGAAATGAACTGCTCACTTTCAAAATTTCAAAGGTTTCTTAAACCTTAACAAAAATTCCAACAAAGGACTGAATAAGGAAAAAGTTTTCAGTGCTGGGAGCCCCCATGACTACTCGCCACCCATGTGCTCGTCTTCAAGATGGGTGCCCCCCCTTTTATATCTCTGGCCCCTCCTAGAGTCTTGTCAGCCAACTCCTTCCTTGCCATCCAGTGGTGGAGATCACTTTCTTACATCTTGATTGGAGGTCAGGTGTTACTATAGTAACAAGCCAACCCTCCCCAAATGCCCCAACTACCAAGACCATCCCGTGATACCAATGGAGGGGGAGGGAGGACATATTACAGCAACATAACTATACGTCTACAAAACTTGCCTTGACGTACATATAATGTTCACCCCTTAATTGTGAGAGCCAACAATCTCATTATTCATCTATAACAAATCCCCCTTTTAATTTTCATATGTTATTTGGCTTGAACTCTTATTTTCTATTCTGATAATTTACTCTTCTCAAAAAAAATGTTTTGAATGAGTCATACTAGCATCTGTTGATGTCGGTGAGGACAGAGGGAACGGAAAAAAATCTTAGGATCTCCTTAGGCCCACTTATTGATGAATTGGTTGGACAGACAAGAAGGAATCACAGAGGTCCAGTATAATATTTTTCCCCCATCTACCGTGCCTATGGGGTTGCTACCCATAGCAGGTGTATCTTAGTAGAGAGAGGGGCCAATTCAGTCTTGCCCTCTAGTCCTTGTTAATTACACCTGTATTGGGTGTTGAAAGGAAAAGACAACTGAGGAATGATAGAGGTCCGGTATGGCCTTGTACCCCCACCTTACCATGCCCACAGTATTGCTGTCCGCAGCAGGGCTATGGAATCTTCTCGGTGGGGAACACAAAGGCCAACCCAGTCTTGTCCTCTATTTCTTGTCTTTCTAAGCAAACCACACCAGCACCTCTTAAGGTTCTCTGTGTACCTCGCCTCAACAGATGCTTGCAATCTTTCTCTATTAAAGCACGACAACTACATCAATAACAAGTACAGTTCAAACACCTCATTCAAAATATTACTTAAAACAGTCCTCAAGCTGGCTGGTGGGAGCTTGACTTTCTTTTTTTCTTCTTCAGACTTCTTGGTGCTTCTCTGGTTATCTCTCTGTCTCTGCTTGAGTGTCACACAGCCAATTCAGTGGTTAGCAGTATGTGGAAGGGACCTCCCCACTGAGGGTTTGGAAACTGGTCTTTCCATGATTTGATTAGCACTTAATCTCTAGGGTTAACATTATAAATTAATGCTTTAAACCCTTCACCTTTTGCAGCCATTACCTGTATGGTATTTTGACCCTTCCCATGTACCCTTTCAATTTTATAAACACAAGTTGTTTGTTCTTAATTCCTGTGCTCAAAAAAAAAAGTAAATTCTTCTTCTTGGGGACTTATTTTATTAAGGGTTTCTGATCATATTTTGTCCCCAGGAGGAAGAGCCCTTGACATCTCTAATCTACTACCTCCCCTCTTTGCTGTTCTTAAAACCCTCCAGGTCCTCTTCCCTCTGGGGGCAATTTCTCTTGAAGTGTCCATTTTCCTTACAATAAAAACAAATGTGTCCTTCTCTAATGGCAGTTGACATTACTCTGGCCTTTTTCTTTGCTTTCTCTTCATCCCTTCTGATGTATACTTTCTGTGCTTCTCTTAAGAGATCCTCCAGTTGCCTTTCTTGCCAGTTGTCTAATTTCTCTAGTTTTCTCCATATTTTGTCACCCATGCGTGGCTAGATATATGTTTTTAGCAAGATCTTTCCAGCTACTGTTTCAGGGTTGATACCTGAATATTGCCTCATATTTTTTCTCAATCTTTCTAGTCACTCTGTTGGGGTTTCCTCCCTCTTTTGTTGTTCATCAAATGCTTTGTGAGCATTTTGACCCTATGGGGCCGCTTCTTTAATACCCCATGTAATTAATGTTCTATGCTCCTCCATGTTTTGCCTTCCCCCGGTGCTGCTGTGGTCCCAATCAGGGCACACCGTGGGCATTTTTAGATCCCCAGGAGGTCCTTGCATGTGTTCCTTTCCCATATCTGCATCCCAGGTACCCAGACCATGTCTTTCCTCTGGTGTAAATAAAATGGTCATTATTGATTGCATTTCTTTCCATGTATAAATATGGGGGCTAAAAATGGATCTAACTGTTCCGCTAATCCAATGGGATTCTCTAGTAATCCTTTTAATTCTCTCTTGAACATTCTCACATCAGAGAAATTGAGAGGTATGGTTACAAATCCAATTCCTCCCTGCACCTCACCAGTGGTACTTCTCTCGGAGGATATAGTCCCACTGCTTGGCTCCCATCCCCTGATCTGCTTTCCTCTCATTGTGTCACTCTGTTCCTAGTGTTTTGGCTGGGCCCATCAGGAGGCAAGGGAGGTGCTGTTGGGGCTACTGGAGGTGGAGGGGGTAAGTGTTCTATGGAGTCCCATTCTTTATTTTTTGATACTTTAGAAATGCTCACCTTTGAGGGTAAAGTCTCTCCTTCCCAGCAGGCAGCATAGTTACTCTCTTTTTAGTTGAATGGTTTCTTGGCTCTTACATAGATTAATGCTTGACATAGGCATCCTTCATGTGATTCATATCTCAGCCAGTATACATGATCGCTCCTAATTTACCTCCTGGTCCATTCTACCATGCAGTACTGAATCATTTTGAGCTTGTCCTTATCTCTGGTATTGAGGTCATATTTCCACCAGGCTAGTTTCCTTCCCAAACAACTATCTGGGGGTATGCCTATTGGCACCTCCTCAATTTCTGCTTTTCCCCTTGGGAACTCCCTACTTGCCCATAGTCCCATCCTGACTGGCTGATCACAGGCCTTCCCCCAACAGACCTCATCTTTCCAACCACAGGCCCTCCTGACAGAACCCGCCTCTCCAATCAAGATTGGCTAACTACAGGCTCTCCCAACAGAGCCTGCCCTCCAACTGGCTAACCACAGACTCTCCTGACAGAGCCCACCTAACCCGATTGGTTAGAAAGAAAAAGAAAATAGAAAAAGAGAGAGAGAGGAAAAGAGAAAGAAGGAAAAAACCTTACTTTCTCCCTGGCAGGGTGGAACAAATAAAAAAACTCTGCCTGCAGTCCAGGAACTCTTGTGTGACTGGGTCAGCCCTTCTATTCTTTTGCTGTCGGGGTCTCGCACCCCAGTGCTTTTTGGCGTACTAGGACAATTGCCGAAAGCTCCCCACTGATGCGGGCTCCTGCGGCCCAGTGGCTTTTACGCCAGCAGATACTGCAGAAAAGTCTCCACAGTCCAGCTGCTTTTGTGCCCCTTGGTGCGCTAGGACAATTGCCAAAAGACCCCCCCGCCACCATGTGGGCTCCTGTGGCCCCACTTTGCCGAGCCCGAGTTGCGACGCACCCCTGGTGCCGCTCCCGGTGCTGCCGCTGCTCCCGCACTCCCACCAACTACCACCCACATGGCCTCCTGCCACGGCCTCCGAGACCCTGCTGCCCACATCAACGCAGTCAAACACCCCCAAACCCAGTACCTCTCAGCCTGGCTCCCCCAGGTGTTCTTGAGCATCCTCAAATCCAGTAGCTCTAATACAGACTCCAAGCACCCTCTCAGACTCTCACATGCACGCAAATACTCACAGGTTTCATGTGCTTCCTCTTCCTCCTCTTCTTTTTTGTTATTCAGTCCTTTGTTGTCTCCAGTGCTGACCTGCAATCACCAATGGTTGTAGGAGAACTTGATGGAGCTGCCAAACTTATGGCAGGGTGCACTTCCCCTCTGAAATCTCCTACAGCCACAGAGACGAGGTTTTTAGGTTTTTGTCTGGGACGATTCCCCATTTGTGAGAAACGAGTGCTCACTTTCCAAATTTCAAAGTTTTCTTAAACCTTAACAAAAATTACAACAAAGGATCGAATAAGGAAAAAGTTTTCAGTGCTGGGAGCCCCCATGACTACTAGCCATATACTTATCTTCAAGATGGCTGCCCCCACCCACCACCTTTTATATCTCTAGCCCCCTCCTAGAGTCTTGTCACTCAACTCCTTCCTTGCCATCCAGTGGTGGAGATCACTTTCTTACATCTTGATTGGAGGTCAGGTGTTACAATAGTAACAAGTCAACCCTCCCCAAATGCCCCAACTACCAAGGCCATCCCGTGATACGAATGGAGGCGGGGGGAGGACATATTACAGCAACATAGCTGTATGTCTACAAAACTTGTCTTAACATACATATAATGTTCACCCCTTAATTGTGAGAGCCAACTATCTCATTACTCATCTATAAAAAGGAGAATTCACATGGAGATATTCCAACAATTATCGAAAATTTTTCATGTATTATATGTTTCAGTTCTTGCACCATCAGATCCTTTGCCTAAGTAGTCATAGCATATGGTGATAGATGAAGCTTGGTAGGCTGGAAGTTCACTTTCTCAGTGGATCATAGGTGATGGATAATGACTGAAGTAAAGTTGGTAGTATAAGTTACACTGTAAATATCAGTTGGAATACCTGATCTGAAGAAGCTTTGTTGGTATTCATGCAGTTCCCTCAAAAATAACCTTGTTGGGCTGCTTGGAGAAACAAATTAGCTAAAAGAAGCATAACATAACATCTGAGTGCTTAACAGTATTTTATATGGTCATTGCACGGTGCTTAAAATCCTATTTGTGGTACTCAAAGACGAAGTATTTATTTGCATGTCAGCATAATATCAAGCATAGAAAGAATCCCTCATTCTGTTATATGCATACATAAATTGAGAGGGTGTATTATTTGCATGTTGAGGAGTGGAGAAGAATAGAAAGAATGGGGTTTTTACAGTGTGAAAATATAGATGAGTCGACACATTGCAACCTACATTTTCAGGAAACTTGCTTCTTAGTAAGGTATTTAACTGATACAGTCTTTTTCCCTTTTGTCTTCTGAAAGTAAAATAATTTTGTTTTGGGAACCTAGTCTGTCTGCCTCTTCTTCTAAAAGTGTGTTTTGGCACTGGATACGCAATGTTATTTAGTATAAAAAAGGGATTATGTTGTACTCTAAATCTGCCCTGGAAGAAAATGGATATATTTTCATATATATATAAATTTATATATAGTCTATTCCTCTAATTTGTAACCTTTTAGGAAAGAACCTACTTTTCTGTCAAAAAGAGTGTGAAGAGTAGATAAATTAAAAGAACCTTTGCTCACTTGTGGTAATTCTGTATAAGAGGGGAAAAGAGAATGTAATTTTCTTGGAATAAGCTGGTTCCTGTCTGCTTGAATTTCCAGTCATTGGCATGTTTTCTGTCAGTGCACCATAATGCAGTGTTAATACAGGCAGTGTGTGCTATGCAATGTATATTCAGTAGTGCACAGAGGTAAATATTTCATGTGCAAGTTCTAAACCTTTATTTGTAGTCTACACAACTGTCAAACTATTGTTTGACTTCTTAAATATATCTTTTCAAATTAAAAAATACCAAATGCTGCAGTTCTTAAATATAATTTATTGTATGTTGGTGAAATAGAGATTGCATTGGTGCAATGTCTTTATGCTGTAGTATGTGTAGGACATGTATGTTGGCACACACAAGAAATATGCTTATAAAAATAACTAAATGACACTTGCTCTTGTGATTACCATTATTTGAAATTTTTTTCTAGTCACAAAGGAGTCCAGACCAACTAAAGTATTTCACATAGTAGACAATGTGGTTCCACATATCACTAATTTAATTTAGAATCAGAAACACTCTAGGAGACTATCTTTTCTTGGAATAATTGCAGGAAAAAAAATGAAACCAGTGTAAAGCATTCAAGAGTACCATAATATACAGTCTTAAGAGTGACTTGGTAGAAGTCTGTAGACTGCAGTAAGCAAAATATTTATTATTATTTAAAGATTATTTTGTATGAAAGTTGTGTTTCAAAATTTGATTTTGTCATTCAGGTCCAATATAGACTTCCAGCTGTTTTTTATTAATTACTCTGCTAATTAGCATGTTGGCTCCCAAGGGAGAATGAACATATTTATTATATGCTGAGATTTATTATTTTAACTGAGATGTGGTGCATTTCAAGGTATTTGGCAGTACCTAAGAAAGGCATTATGAAAGTAATTAAAATTGGGAGAGAGAATTGCAGATGTTTTATCAATCTTGAAATAAACCTCTGCATTGAGATACAACTTCTAGAGTACCATGTTCCAGAAGCTGTCCTTTAAAAGGTTCTTCAGAGACTCCTGGCATTATTCAGAGGAAATAATCTTCCACATGCGAGTAAGGATTTGCATTAGAGTCTAGACTGTAATACTTTGAAATGTTTTGAAACTATAAAGTGTTTAAAGGTCACTGTTTTAACAATAAGCTTTTATACTTCTTACCTCTGGATAATGATTTATTATTATGTGTAAACCTAAGGTTTTCAAAGTGATCACTCATGATTTTGCCAAGTTCAATTTCAGGTGCATTTAATCACATTATGTAGATTGGATATCTGATCTTTTTATGGAGGATAATTGCACCACCAGAAGCCAGTGCTATCACAAAAAAACTACCTGTTAACTGAGTGAAGCTCTCATTCCTGAGAGTGAATGATAATGCATAGTCAGCCTGAGATCAACAAGACTCTATCTCTGCCAAGATGCTTTCCAGTGTTCAGTCTGTCCCAGCATGTGCTGGTGCCTGGGATTGTTCCTTCCCAGCTTCAAGATTTTGAAACAGAGTATGACCATAATCTTCTGCAATTGGCATAAAAGGAAAAAAAAGAAGTGGTTACTTTGAGTGGCCAATCTAATTTTGATTTCTGTCTCGGCATTTTTTGTCAGATGGGGGAGGGGTTACACATGTGCCACTTGCAGGAGTCAACTAGGAGAAGATGGAGAAAGTCTTGTCTCTGGGGAAGAATTGCCTGGCAACCATTTTATATCTCACATGGAGCAGGCCTCAGCAGGGGAGCACCAAAGGCACCAGAGGCTTCTCCAATCAGATGGTGAAAGGTCTCTACCAACGGACTCCAGTGGAATGTTGGACTGGGCCAATGGTCTCCTGTCAGCAGGCAGAGTTTGGGAGCAGCCAGGGGGTATAAAAGTAACTGCATCACAAGCTTTTGGTCTTTTTTTTTGCCCTGGCTTAGCCTGCTTTTTGGTTCTTTTGCCCTCATTTTTGCCCTTGCTGGCCTTTGCTTCATTGTGTTGGATTATTGCAGGGTTTTGCAGATAAATGGGCTTCAGGCTAATAGTATTAGGAAAAGATCTTGTTAATTGAGAGAAGTATGAAACTCTCATGCATACCAGTTGTTTCAGGGCTCACAATGCTGAAATTGAAGTGCTTCTCTGAGAAAGGGTGTGTTAGAATTCCCTGATACACTTTCTGTGTTAGGTTTAGATTGCCATAATTGTGACAGATAAAAAACCTAGGCTGTAAAGAAAACATTCAGTTCCCAAAACAAATTTCAAAATGTGAGTTGAAGAGCATACCGAAAACTACAATTTGTTAGCTCTGAAAATAGTCTACTGAGACTGATCACAATGCAAAATGCCCATCTTTATAGCAGTATGTTAAAATGCTTAAATCATCATCTGGAGGAACCGTTTAGTTCTTTTGGTACAGTTAATACACATGCTAATTTTAGGGATGAGGGACCAGTCACATGAAAACTGCCCAAGACTGTAGTTAGAATAACTAGACTTGAACATTACAATTTGGAACAGTCAATAGAAGAGGAAGTGTGAATGATGTGCAGGAATAGCCACAAATTCTGTAGAAAACATGATCCTATTTCTGCCCAGGCTTAGGGAAAGTGGAGACAGAAACTGGCACTTAGGAGTATGGGAATAAATCTAGACAACACACTGAACTTCAGCTTTTGATCTCAGCATATGAAAAGAATTCACCTTAGTATATTACTATTTTTAAGGCCACATCAGAGTGATTCTTTAACATATTTTACAGAAGGAGCTCAGGTTGGCTTTGGGGATTTATTCAGTGGTACCTGGGAGCTGCAGATGTTCTGCCTTCTGTATTGAGGCTTTTTTAGTTGGTAAAAGTACAACGTTAGAAAGGTTCTCCTTTGAAGTCAGCAGTCTTTAGAAAAACTCACACTTTGTCATAGCAGAGTATTCTTAATGGTGTTACTTGTCAGGTTTGCAGTTGATGGATAACCCTACTGTATCAAATTCCTATAAAATAGACAAGTATTGACTCAGGTACTTAGCTGGTTAAAAGGATGTTGGCTACAACCAATTATGTGTTTTCATTTCAGCAAGGAATGGACCTTAACTTTTCCCAAAATACCCCTCAGACAGTTTCAATTTGTCATTACATGAAACTGTCTGCAGTGGAAAATTCTGATACCTCTCTCAAACCTTCTGTCCTAGTTTTGGCCAGGTCATCAATGTTAGCTGATACCATCTCATGTCATTGCCAGTTGTGGGAGAAAAGGACTGTCTCTGGCTTCTGAGAAGAAGGGTGTGGCTTCTAGTAGTTAAAACATGACAGCATGGTCTACCATTTTTTCATTGTCTTGTCCATGTTGAGCATTTTTTATGTGAATCACTCCCACTTTTCTACACTTTTGGTAGTAATTACCATAGATGAATGACCCTCAGCGAGGGAATAATGTGCTCTGACTCCATGATTCAGAAGGCTGAACAATTGCCTTATTAAGCTGTACTATATTGCACTAATTCTATACTATGTTAAAGAGTTACTATACTAAAGAGATACTCAAGAAAAAACCCATGGCTGTCTCCAACAGTCACAACACAGCTTTGACCTAATTGGCCAATCAATCCAAACAACCATCAGCCGAATCCAATTAGCAAATCCCTGCTTTGGTAAACAATTTCCATAAGACATTCCACATATGCCAAACAACAGGAGCAGCAAGTAGAGATAAGAATTGTTTTCATTCCCTTCTCTGAGCTTTCTAACTGCCTTGCCCAGGAAAAATCCTGGGAGAGAGAATTATGCCTCTCTCTGTTCAAAGAGAGAGACATAATTCTCTAAGCCTAGGCAGATTTCCTGACTGGGGTGAAGGTTAGGGTTACGCCTAGGGTTAGGGTTTTCTAAACCAGGAAGCCTAGAGCTCCAGACACACTGCAGCTGCAAAAGACATCCCAAGGGGAGCAAAAAATTGTCACAACATGGCTGCCTCCACAGCTTTTCCCTTGGGACCCTCTCTAAACCTAGGCTGATTTACCTGACTAGGGGTAGAGTTAGGGTTACACCTAAGGTTAGAGTTTTTTAAACCAGGAAGCCCAGAGCTCCAGACACACTGCAGCTGGAAAAGGCATCCCAAATGGAGCACAAAAGTGCCACAGCATGGCTGCCATCACAGATTATTCCTTGGAGCTAACCATAGCCCATGTCTTTATTACATAGCATTTAGGTTAGGGTTGTGACTAGGGTTACGGTTTTGAAAAGTGGGAAGCCTGGATGTCCAGACACACTGCAGCTGCAAAAGACATCCCAAGGGAAGCAAACAAGTATCACAACATGGCTGCCTCCACAGATTTTTCCTTGGGACCATCCCTAACCCTAGGTTGATTTACCTGACTAGGGTTAGGATCAGGATTACGCCTAGGGTTAGGATCTCTTAAACCTGGAAACGCTGAGCTCCAGACACATTGTGGCTACAAAAGACATCCCAAGGGGAGCGCAAAACTGCCACAAAATGGCTGCCACCACTGATTTTTCCTTGGAGCTGGCAATACCAAATTCTTTCTTTATTATATAGGGTTTTGCTTAGGGTTGCGACTAGGGTTACTCTTTTGAAAACTCTGAAGCCCAGTGCTCCAGGCACAATGTGGCTGCAAAAGGCATCCCAAGGAGAGCGCAAAACTGCAACAATATGGCTGCCTCCACAGCTTTTCCCTTTGGACCCTCTCTAACACTAGGCTAATTAACCTGACTACGGTTAGGGTTAGGGTTATGCCTAGGGTTAGGGTTTTTTAAACCAGGAAACCCCGAGCTCCAGGCACGGTGTGGTTGCAAAGGACATCCCAAGGGGAGCAGAAAAGTGCCAAAACATGGCTACCCCACAGATTTTTCCTTGGTGCTAAGCATAACCAAGTCTTCCTTTATTATATAGGGTTTTGGTTAGGGTTGCAACTAGGGTTACTCTTTTGAAAACAGGAAAGCCCAGAGCTCCAGGTACACTGCAGCAGCAATTGACATCCGAAGGACAGCGCAAAACTGCCACAATAGTGCTGCCACCACAGATTTTTCCTTGGAGCTAGCCATAGCCCAGATCTTTAAATTATAATATTTAGGTTAGGTTTGCGACTAGGGTTACAGTTTTGAAAACTGAGAAGCCTCGATGTCCAGATGCACTGCAGCTGCAAAAGACATCTCAAGGGGAGTGTAAAAGTGCCACACCGTGGCTGCCACCACAGATGTTTCCTTGGAGCTTGCCATACCTCATGTCTTTCTCTATTATATGGGGTTTTGGTTAGGGTTACCCCCGGGGTTAGGGTGTTTAAACCAGGAAGCCTCGAGGTCCAAACACACTACGGCTGCAAAAGTCATACCAAGCGGAGCGCAAAAGTGCCGCAACATGGCTGCCTCTTCACATTTTTCCTTGGGACACTCTGTAACCCTAGGCTGATTTACCTGACTAAGTAAATCGTTAAGGTTGCGCCTAGAGTTAGGGTTTTTTCAACCAGGAAGCCCAGAACTCCAGGCACACTGCGGCTGCGAAAGACGTCCCAAGGAGAATGCAACACTACAACAACATGGCTGCCATCACAGATGTTTCATTGTAGCTAGCCATACCACAATTCTTTCTTTATTTTATGGGGTTTTGGTTAGGGTCATCACTAGGGTTAGGGTTTTTTAAATCAGGAAGCCCTGAGCTCCAGGAACACTGCCTCTGCAAAAGACATCCCAAGGCGAGCACAAAACTGCCACAACATGGCTGTCTCCGCAGATATTTCCGTGGAGCTAGACATAGACCGCATGTCTTTCTCTATTATATGGGGTTTTGGTTAGGGTTGAGACTATGGTTACTATTTTGAAAACTGGGAAGCCCAGAGCTCGAAGCACACTGAGGCTGCAAACGGCATTCCAAGGAGAGTGCAAAAGTGTCGCAACTTGGCTGCGGCCAAAGCTTTTCCTGGTGACCCTCTCTAACCATAGGCTGATTTACCTGACTAGGGTTAGAGTTAGGGTTAGGCCTAGGGTTAGGTTTTTTAAACCAGGGAGCCCTGGGCTCCAGGCACACTGCGGCTGTGAAAGACATCCGAAGGGGAGCAAAAAACTGCCTTAACATGGCTGCCAACACAGCTTTTACCTTGGGACCATACTAAAACTTTGGCTGATTTACCTGCCTAAGGTTACGGTTAGGGTTAGACCTAGGGTTAGGGTTTTTAAACCTGGACTCACCAAGCTACAGGCACACTGTGGCTGCAAAAGACATCCCAAGCAGACCACAAAACTGCCACAACATGGTTGCCTCCACAGCTTTTACCTTGGACCGTCCCTAATCCTAGGCTTTTTTACCTGACTACGGTTATAGGTAGGGTTTGAGCCTAGGTTTAGGGCTTTTTAAAGAAGGAATCCCCAAGATCCAGGCACACTGCAGCTGCGAAAGACATCCCAAGGGGGGCAAAAAACTGTCACAACACGGCTGCCTCCACAGATTTTTCCTTCGGACCATCGCAAACCCTAGGCTTATTTACCTGACTAGGGTTAGAGTGACAGTTACGTCTAGGGTTAAGATTTTTTAAACCAGGAAGCCTAGAGCTCCAGACACACTGCAGCTGCAACAGACACCCCAAGGGGGGCAAAAAACTGTCACAACATGGCTGCGTCCACAGATTTTTCTTTGGGAACATCCGAGATCCTAGGTTGATTTACCTCACTAGGGTTAGAATACGGGTTATGCCTAGGGTTAGAGTTTCTTAAACCAGAAATCCCCGAGCTCCAGGCACACTGCCTCTGCAAAACACATCCCAAGGGGAGTGCAAAACTTACACAACCTTGCTGCCTTCAAAGCTTTTCTCTTGGGACCCTCTGTAACAGTAGGCTGATGTACCTGACTAGGGTTAGAGTTAGGGTTATGCCTAGTGTTAGGGTTTTTTAAACCAGGAATCGCCGAGCTCCAGACACACTGTGGTTGCAAAAGACACCCCAAGGGGAACGCAAAACTGCAACCACATGGCTGCCACGACAAATTTTCCTTGGGAACATCTGAAAGCCTAAGCTGCTTTACCTGACTAGGCTTAGGGTTAGGATTACGCGTAGCATTAGGGTTTTTTAAACCAGGAATCGCCGAGCTGCAGGCACACTGCGGCTGAAAAAGACATCCCAAGGGGAGTGCAAAAATGCAACCACATGGCTTCCACCACAGATTTATTCCTGGAGCTGGCCATACCCTTGACTTTCTTTATTATATAATGTTTTTGTTAGGGTTGCGACTAGGGTTACTGTTTTGAAAACTGGGAAGCCCAGAGCTCCAGGCACAGTGCGGCTGCAAAAGACATCCGAAGAAGAGTGCAAAAGTGCAACAACTAGGCTGCCTCCGCAGCTTTTGCCTTGGGACCATCCCAACCATTGGCTGATTTACCTGACAAAGGTTAGAGTTAGGGTCATGCCTTGGGTTAGAGGTTTTTAAACCAGGATGCCCAGAGCTCCAGACACACTGCAGCTGCAAAGCCATCCCAAGGGGAGCGCTAAAGTGCAACAACATGGCTACCTCCACCAATTTTTTCATTGGAGCTAGCCATACCCAAGTCTTTCTTTAATATATAGGGTTTTGGTTAGGGTTGTGACTAGGGTTATTGTTTTGAAAACTGGGAAGTCCAGAGCTCCAGGCACAGTGCGGCTGCGAAAGACATCCGAAGGAGAGCGAAGAGTGCTACATCATGGCTGCCGCAACAGATGTTTCCTTGGAGCTAGCCATACCCCAAGTCTTTCTTTATAATATGGGGTTTTAGTCAGGGTTACGCCTAGGGTGAGGGTGTTTTAAAACAGGAAGCCTCAAGGTCCAGACCCACTGCAGCTGCAAAAGATATTCCAAGGGGTGCGCAAAAGTGCCACAACATGGCTGCCACCACAAAATTTTCCTTGGGACCATCCCAAACCCTAGGCTGATTTACCTGGCTAGGGTTGGAGGTACCGTTATGCCTAGGGTTAGGGTTTTCTAAACCAGGAAGCCCAGAGCTCCAGACACACTGCAGCTGTGAAACACATCCCAAGGGGAGCACAAAACTGCCACAACATGGCTGCCACCACAGATTTTTTCATTGGAGCTAGCCATAGCCCATGTCGTTATAACACAGGATTTAGGTTAGGGTTGTGACTAGGGTTACAGTTTGGAAAAGTGAGAAGCCTGGAGGTCCAGACACACTGAAGCTGCAAAAGGCATCCCAAGGGGCATGCAAAAGTGCCACAACATTGCTGCCACCACAGGTTTTCTCTGGGAACATCCGAAAGCCTAAGCTGATTTACCTGACTAGGGTTAGGGTTAGGGTTACGCCTAGTGTGAGGGTTTTTTAAACCAGGAATCCCCGAGCTCCAGGCATAGTGCGGCTGAAAAAGGCATCCCAGGAGGAGCACAAAACTGCCACAACATGGCCACCTCCAGAGCTTTTACTTGGGACCATCCCTAACCCTAGGCTTTTTTAGCTGACTAGGGTTAGGGTTAGGGTTATGGCTAGGGTTAGGGTTTCTTAAACCAGAAATCCCCTAGCTCCAGGCACGCTGCGGCTGCAAAAGACATCCCAAGGGGAACACAAAACTGCCACAACATGCCTGTCTCCACCAATTTTTCCTTGGAGCTAGCCATAGCCCAAGTTTTTCTCTATCATATAGGGTTTTGGTTAGGGTTGCGACTAGGGTTACTGTTTTTAAAAGTGGGAAGCCCAGACCTCCAGGCACAGTGCGGATGCAAAAGACATCCCAAGCAGAGTGCAAAAGTGCCACAACATGGCTGCCACCACAGATTTTCCTTGGGAATATCCGAAAGACGAAGCTGATTTACCTGACTAGGGTTAGGGTTAGGGTTAGGGTTAGGGTTAGGGTTAGGGTTAGGGTTAGGGTTAGGGTTAGGGTTAGGGTTAGGG
>JAWWMS010000126.1:1175104-1189231 GCA_035048045.1 Chlorospingus semifuscus | reverse complement strand
TTCAAAACATTTCACTAAAAATCAAAAGTAATTTTCAAATTTTCACAAATCATAAAAGAACATTGAAGATTATTTCAAATTACATACTCTAATTTAAAATTGCCTTGTGTCAACACTCTTAGGGATGTCCACAGTGAGAAGGACATCAGCCAAGTTGTGTGCAATAATTGTAGACATCAATTTTTTTATATTATATGAATGTTTCATCATTCTCCAATTCATAATGAATAAGACTGCAGATAAAATAAAACCAATCAAAACTAGAATCAAAAGGATAACAATGGGATGACACATACTGTTCAGGACACTTGTGGCAGCAGGTGATCACCCAAAAAGAGTATCCTACCACCTGTTCTTGACATGTTTCTTTACTCTTTCCATGACATGGTGTATTTGTCTCACATTGCGATGAACAGTTACCAGGATTTTCTGTCCATTTTCCTTGATCTTTTCAAAATTTTGATTAAGTCCTGACAGAGCGACTATTGCCTTACCAAAGTGAGGTTCATCCCAATAGGAGTAGGCATCAGTTTGGGAATCAGTGTGTAGTTGGACTGTAAAAGGTAGTGAGAGGTAACTGGAGCTTCAGAAGAAAAATCACATCCTGCAATTTTGGTAAAGTTAAAAGCACAAAAATTTGATTTTTGTATTGATTGATTTTTAGTATGCAATATGTTTGCTACGAATACAATATCACAAGCAGTTCTAAAGCATGCACACCCATTGCCTATGAATATAACCACTGTTTCAGAAGTCTCATTAGGATGAATTTCAAAGTGACAGATATTTTGCTCTGTGTCCAAACAAATGTCTTGGGCTATGACTGCATTACTTTCACAGATGAACCCTTGTTGTCACTGTTAGGTCGGACATGACATACACACAGGATCAGGGCCCAAAAAGAAAAATATTTTTATTCTGCGTGTTCTCCAGCTCATATACTCTGAAAAAAGTGTGATCTTAAGGCATTAACTACATCACAATAACTGATTATATTCATTGATGCAAAGCAATTAGCATTAATATAATTGACAATAGTTTTAGAGAAATTTAAAAAGACACGTATACACATCTACTTATGCATATAGTCTAGCTTACAAAAATTTTCACGTATCTTTTCTAATCTGTTTCCATGCTGACAGCCTTGTCTTCTTCCTTGTTAAGGATACACTTGGAAATCATCAATTGTTATTTCTTCTCTTAACTCAACTTTGATTGCAGGCCAGCTGTCAAGCCCCTCCTACTTCCCCCTTTTTGTATTTGAGCGACACACAGCTGACAAGGATTTTTGCAGGGCCCGATGCAAAAATCCAAGCAGACGAGGGAGACAGAACAATAATTACAATTACCAACAAAATTAACAATCTAGTCTTCAACAAGGCTTTAAGCCACTTATTGATGCCTTAACTTTTGAAAAAATTTTTCAGCTATTTGTCATTTACTTGTAAGTGATTGACTCTCTCAAGTTTGCAATGCTTTTGTGGATTGATTTTCTGTGATTTGATAAATTCATGCAACACATCGTTTTAAAATTTTGGCATCCGTGACCATGAGATAACAATAAGAAATATACAGTTGTTTTGTTTTGCAATGTTGCATGTCTAATGCTGTTTACATCTAGCAGTAATCTACTTAAAACCACAGATGTGTCATTGCTTTGCTTAGCAAGCCATCAACTAAGCTTATTTAAGGAAGATAGAGCATAAACTGAAGCTACTCCAGGTGCAAAAATTGATGCAGAAGTAATAGAAGCAGGTCTTCAAAAAGCCACTCCATCCTGGTATTGAGAAGCAAATTTATGCTGAAGTGATTGCTTGCTTCTTGGTTTTTGATGTATCATTGTTAGGTTGGGTGTCAATAGAGTAAAATGCTCCAAACTGCAGGGACTTTTTCTTATCTTTCTTGGAATACCAACTCAAGCACGAGCACTACAGATTTAAAACACACTTTTTGGTAGTTGCAAAGATATATCAAAGGCATGTGATGCGTGACGTGAGGTGTAGTTACACCGCAAGCTTGCATTTCTATAAATGTCTAGTGTTGTATTTACTTCCTGAGACTGCCTTTCTGTTGTCTTGTCTTTTCCTTTGTAAGTAAACATTGCACAAGCATCTATTTGCAATGATCTTAGTAATTCTAGCTCTTGCGGCTCAGTGGAAACTTGAGGCAAGTGTACATAGATACAATGTTAGAAATTTATATTGTGTACAGGATTTACTGGTTTACAATTAAAAGCTTGTAAAGGATATGGCTAGTTATTAAGAGGTACACTAACAAGACATGTAGAGAATGGATTTTTAGGACTGGAAACTGACAGGCACAGCATGTCTTGATGTGTATCCTCAACGAGTATTACTCACACGTTCCTTTTTCGGTTGTAGTGGAATCTTCCATTCTGTTGTCTCTGATGTGCTCCAGATAAGGTTTAACACAAGGAGTAAGTATTTAATGCGGTCCATTTTCTGTAGAGACGTAAGCATATCTCTTCTTCTAGGTTATTAAATTTACAGGACTGCTTCATTGCCCACTAATTAGATTTCTCATTTGCACTTGAACAGGCTTTTACAAATTAGATTTTTTTGAAATTTAAAAGGAAAAATGAGAAAACAAAGGAGGTAAAGAAGTTGTTTCTTTGTAGGATAAAAATTCAGCACATAGACTGCTTTGTTTAATTGTGCTTGGGGGCTTTTCTTTGCATTCCCTCTTTTTGTTTTTGAAGTTGACTCTTCAATGTGCCATGGGCACATTCCACAATAGCTTGTCTAGTGGAAAAATGAGGAATACTTGACCTATCTACAACACCTTAAGCAGCAAAAAAAAAAAGCTTTGTTTTTTGAGAAATATAACCAGATTTGTTATTAGTCTTAATTTGTTGAGGCACCCCTAAAACAGAAAAAGCCTTTTGAAAGTGACAAATAATATTTATAGCTTTTTCACTTGTATATGCAGTTGCTACAATAGCATGAGAAAAGGTATCAATCGACACATGTACATGTTTCAATCTCCCAAAATCAGCAATTTGAGTAATGTTTGTCTGCTAGAGTTGCAAAGTTTGCCACTTTCTGGGATTTGTTTGCAATATACAGGAACATGTGAACTTTGCAGTGATAATTGAATGAGCATTATTGTTACTAAGGCCAAATTGCAACTGCAGACCTTGACCTCTTTAATGATAAAATTGATGAGACAAAATTGCTTGTTGTTTATGATTAGGAATTGTTAAAGCAGTATTGGCAACAAGAGCATTAGCTACAGCATTCCTTTCAGTGAAAAAACTTGGTAAAGAATGGTGACTACGAATGTGTAGTCCAAAATATGGTTCAGTGTGTTGCTGGATTGTATTCTACAATTCCAGCAACACCTCAAATAATGGACAATGATTAATTTCAGAGAAAGCAATCTTATCTAACTTTATGGTCAAATTTGTTACATACACAGAATCTGTGACAATGTTAACAGCTTGAGAGAACAACTGAAAAGCTGTTGTCATGGCTTGAAATTCAACAATTTGAGGTGATCTTGTTTGAAATTTGATTACATGTTGCTAATTACTGTTGACTTTCTACGTTACTGCAGGTTTTTTTCTTTTCCTAGAACCATCTGTAAAAACAGTTGGTCTATCCACAGGACTTTTCATGCTTAATTGTTTCTGACTAACAAGTACTTTTTGAAAAAAATTTAACAAGGGGTAACTTGGTAAATGATAAGACACTTGTCTTGTGAAAACAGCCATAGCTGCTTGCAACTGATAATTGTTGACAAGACACCACTTAAAATACTAATTCTGGACAGGCAAAACAATTTTTTTTTAGGATTTCAGTTTAACACATTGTTTCTGAGCCTTAATAATAATAATTTCAGCAATCAATTCAAAAAGACTAGGAGCAGTTTTCACAGGTTTGGAAGGTATAAACAACCATTTTAAAATATGTAAAGGATCTTTCTACTGATCATTTCATTGCGCAAGAATTTCAAAAGTAATTATCTTGTCAATCAGAATGAACACCTGCATTACTTGTGTCATATCAATGCGAGAAATAAATTTCTTACACAGAGCTTTCTCAACCTTTTCAACAACAGAAAGAGCTTCTGGGGTTAGCACATGGACATCAGTAGGATTGTCTGATTTCTTCAACATTTCAAAAAGAGGCTGTAATTGCGAATTAGTAAGTCTTAAATAAGGTTTTATTTAATTAATTGATTTTATTAATTTTTGCACATCAGTCAAATTTTTAACTTTGTTTTGTAATTGAGTTTTTTCAGGTTTCATTTGTTTTTGAGACACAATGAGACCCAAATATTTCCAAGGTTTAACAGTTTGAATTTTCTTTGGAGTTAAACACAGGCTATAACTTTGTAAAGAAGTTATAGCAAAAGATTGCAAATCAGTTTACTGCTCTTGTTTTTTGGCTGCAAACAAAATAGCATCTATGTAATGATAACAATAGCAGTCAGGAAATTTCTCTCTTACTGGAGACAATGTTTGTGTTACAAACAACTGAAAGATAGTGGGATAAATTTTTCATTCTTTGGGGAAGAAATTTCTATTGATACCTTTGTGGTGATTCACAATGGTTAATTGTGGGCACTGTAAATACAAATTTTTCTTTGTCTTGTACAGCTAAGGGAATTGTGAAAAAACAATCTTTTAAATTCATCACAATAGCTTTCTAGTTTATGGGAATCATAGTAGGGGATGGTAAACCAAGCTGTAAAGCTTTCATGGTAGCCATTACAGTATTAATTTGCCTCAAATCATGTACAAGTCTCCACTTACCAGATTTCTTTTTTATAACAAACACAGGAACGTTTCATGGACTGCATGAAGGTTCAATATGACTTGCAATTAATTGTTCTTGAACCAATGTTTGTAGGGTAATTAATTTTTCACCAGTCAGAGGCTGCCGATTGACTCACACAGTGGACAACTAGGTTAAAGCAAGAGTGGGTTGCTGAACACTCTGTAACACAGTGAACTCTGTTAAAAATCTGTGGTAATTTTCTCTTCCCATTGACTAAGGCAATCCTGACTCCATGAATTCAAAGGATTAGAGGTAATAGATGGCTTTACGGTTGCTTTTTGCTTTTCAGGATTTGTGATCAAAATATTACTAAGGGAAATTCTACCTACTGTGGTGCCTTTTAGCTTAACAACCCCAGTGTCACTTGTTTGTACCAGCCACTGTGGTGGCCACAGGTGTAAAGACACGATTGTAATATCAGCTTTTGTGTCTAGCAGACCGTTCAATTTTATTTGCTGAGGTCTTGCATTTTCAGAAGTCAAGGTGCACATTAATGTAGGTCGCTGAGCTGTCATTCGTTGTGCTTAGCAAACTTGGGGCATCCTAGTTGCCGTTGGCAGATTATATACAGCCACGAACAGGGACGGGACACCAGAATCAGTGTCGTGAGCTGTTTATTTCAAACATCAGTCTCAGTACATTGTTATGACAATGGAGACAAAAGATGTAAACGGCTTGCTGATTCAAATGGAATGCCAAGGAAACATAACGTTACAGCATAGCATAAAGCCATCTCAGTCCAAATTTCAGCCAATCACACATAGAGCAACACATATTGACAATAATTCTATCCAATCATATGAAACACACATAAGGGTAGTTAACACAATAGAGACTTATTCTCTAACACAATGGCTCATTTATGAGAGACAAAGCAGAGAGACTCATTCATATTAACCTTCTAAAGATATACATTAAATAAACTTGTTGCAACCTAAAAAGGCAAATCACAGAGGCTTATTTTTGTATTTCTCACGTCTGCGCTACAGCTTAGAAAACTTTCTGCTGCATTAGCAATGCTCACAAATCTGCTGTCTGAGGCTTGTCTTTTTTACCATTTTCTCAAAACCCTCTAATTTTATGGATCCCAACACTAGTAGATTTGAAGGTTCTAGCGGAATGTAGTCGATTATCCGTTTTGGGAACACAATTTTTAAAAGGAACAATTTGAGCAAGACAAGTTCTTTTAGGTATAGTAACTGGCGAACAATTAGTTGAAATCATAGCACAAATTTGTCTTGTGTAATTAGCATCAATTACTCCAATATGTACATTAGGTCCTATTAAAGTGGCACTAGATCTTCTAATTGAAAGAGCCCTGAGACTTTTACCAATAGGTGTCTATGCTTGCAAAGGTGCTTCAACAACATCATGAGTGTTAAGTTACTGTGTTGGTGGTGGGTATATCAATTCTTGCTGAGCTAATTGTTGCCTCTGAATATTGTTCACAAATGGATAACTTTGCATAACTTTGCATGATAACAGTGCTGGGAGGGCTTATGGTTGCTGTGGCATTTGTGTCCATACACGCCCCTTTGCTTTTTTTTCCTCTTTTTTTTTGGTAACAATTGTTTATTTGCATGGTATTTTGATTTACATTGTTTTGCGAAGTGCTTATTTTTACTACATTGATTATAGGTAAGATTCATTTTAGACTTCACTTTTTGCTCAACTTCTTTAGGAACTGTGATCATAAATGACTTTGTTCTCTGCAGGAAAAACATTTTGGTGAAGGCCTTAGATCTGCTGCTAATGCAGTCATTTTAGGTTGAACTCTGACAACTTTTGAATATGCGGTGACCATCTTAGGGGCAGAGGGATTTCCTGGCAGCGCTTCAATAATTTTTTGCAATCTTTGTTCGCGTTATCTCTTGCTAACTGCTTATATAGAATTTGCCTTAAATTTTCATCCTCTACTTGTTTTTTAATTGCTGCAGCAATTTATTTTTTACAAATTGCAGAAAAGGCTCTTTAAGGCTTTGTCTTATAATGACATATTTTGGTTTTGGAGCTGCTACTTCCATTTTTTTAGTTATAGCACTCATACTTAATTGCTGAGCTTGGGTTAAAACTAGAGGATTTCACCATGCTTGTAAATCTGGATTAGAAAAAGGCCCTTGACTAAGCAAAACATCAACTCTTACAGCATGAGGAGGGTTTTGCTGAGGTAGTTGCAAATTATTTAAAGCTGTCCGCTCAGCTAATTGCTTTAAATTGTTTTGAAATACTCTGTACTGTACTGGTTGAAACAAACTGTAGCCAAATGCACAATATCATAAGGAGACAGCAAATCTGTATTAATAATACAAATTATTGCATTATTTTAGCAGAATTAATACCAAATTTAGCTACTTTAGACTGCAGATTTTGCACAATTTTCTATGCAAAAACCTCATGGCTAACATTTTATCTTGAATTAGGAATTGCTTTAAACACAGGAAAAGATATTTTGCCATTAGCAACATCTGTATCAACAGCATCTGAGCCTTTTGGTGGGCTTATTTTTTTTACTAAATTTCAGTTCCCTATCTCGACTGCTTTCCTTTTAACATATTCTCAACACTGAAAAGACTGATGAACAGTTACAATAACATAATCAGAAGGCAGAGTTTTTAAAACACCAAGCTTATTTCTATTATTAGTTTTACAAAGTTTATATCTATTACCAGTTTTACAGCAAACAGAAGTATGCATTAATTCAGACTTTTTAATCTCTGTAATTTTTTCATTGTCACTGTTAGAATCGGAGGACAAAGGAGGAGAAAGAGTTAATACTTTCCTTTTTTTGGGCAGTTCATAATTAGGAGCAAGCAAAGAAGGGGATGGCTCAATTTGTTTCTTTTTGAAGGTCATCTTAGCCAGTTGCTGTGCTGAAGACTCAGAGTTAGATTTAACATTAAGTTCAGCTAATTGCTGTGTAGCAGAAGGGTACGTGGATTTAAAGCTTTTTACAGACATATATGAAGAAGCATTATCACTTTGTTGCTCATTTCCTGTAGCAACAGACTTAGCAACAGTCTCTGCAGAAAAACTCCAGCAGAACTCTCGGGCTGAGCTTCTCCCCTCTGCTGCTCCTCAGCAACTTCAAGTTCCTCCTCCAATTCTCTTTCTACTTCTTCCAAGTCTTTTTTATCTTGCTCCACTTTCCACTCCTTTAAGATGTTATAAAGCCACCTCCAAGCAGGAGATAGATCTGCAGTTGCTTTATCCCCATCTGAATTATTTCCCAGAGTGTTTCTCCAACTTCTTTCTAAGCTTTAACACTAAAAGCAGTAGTTACATCAGTCTTAAAATTTTGAGACTTTGCCCAAATTAAAATACTACACAGAGCATAGTCTGTAGTTTTACCTCTTTTTCTTTCTAACAAAGATTTCCATGGAGATAAAACAATCTGTTCTTTGCTTGTTAAATTATTTCCTATTGTTCCTATTCCTATTGTTCAATTGTTCCATCTTTTTTCCAAGTATCACAATCAGGTCTGGACTGGCAGTTGCACCCTGCTGCTGTCAGCTTTGCTGGGCTCCAAACTCACTGCCCCTCGCCCAGTAGGTCCATCATGTCAGGGTCACCAAATGTCACCATTAGGTCGGACATGACATATACACGTGATCAGGGTCCAAGAAGAGAGAAGTTTTTTATTCTGCATCTTCTCCAGCTAATATACTCCTAATAATGAGTGATCTTAAGTTATTAACTACATCACAATAACTTATTATATTCATTGGTGCAAAGAAATTAGCATCAATATAATTGGCAAAAGTTTTACAGAAATTTAAATATGCACCTATACACATCTACTTATGCACGTAGTCTAGCTTACAAAAATTTTCATGTACCTTTTCTAATCTGTTTCCATGCTGACAACCTTCTCTTCTTCTTTGCTATGAATACACTCAAAAATCATCAATTGTTATTTCTTCTATTAACTCAGCTTTGCTTGCAGGCCAGCTGTCAAGCCCCTCCATACCGCATGGATAACCTAGCACCCATTTTAGATTCCCAGTCCACATAGCAACCTCTAACTTCACCCTCTCGAAACGTGAAAACAACTAACTAAAAATAAGGGTCCAGGAGACTATCCCTAAGGATAGGGTATATTCCACAGCCAATTACACAATGTGGCTTTTAGGTTCCCTGAGTTAAAATACCCTTCCCTGCCTAAAGATCCCTCCCCCTTGAGGGATACTCACCTTTAGTCTCAACCGGACAGAGGCACTGCAGATGAAGTTCTGCTCCAGGAGACGGTCCTCCGTGCTTTAAGGGTTCTCATCTGCACCCCGAAAAGCACTGCCGGGCAGAAACCGGCCTGCTACAACTGGGGTAGCTGATGGCCAAAGGGTTTAGTTGTAATCCACAGACAAGCACACAATCTCTTTGTGGGGTCTGGGACCTGAGGGGAGGCTTCACCTTGGGCACCAATAGACACTGCACTGGAGTCTATGGCTATGCGGTGCCATGAGTGGGGAATAGCTTCCCCTCAAAATAGAGAGAGCTAAACCTTAGAACTGCCTCCTCTACAGCTAGAATGGTTGTCAGTGTCAGGGAGTGGACAAAAGAGGAGAGGGAAGCCTTTGGTGCGAAATTCCAAGAAAGAATTGTTCACCAAAGGGAACACGAATTGAAGAGCCCCAAGTACCAGTGTCTTCGGGATTTTATACAACACTAGAACTGGGGGTGGGTGTGATCTCCAAACCAAAAGGGAATCCGGGAGGGAGGAGCAACAGGAAGGCCATACAATTCAGGACCAGTGGAAAAAAGGGGTGGAGAGGGCAGGTCACATGTACCAAGGGGGCATCTTACATTGGGGAATTCCAGGAGGGCAAAACTGGCAGGGGAAGGGTTTGCAGGAGACTGACAGGGAAGGGTCCAGAACCGGGAGCATAGTTTACAGTGATGGATAGGGAAGGCATTGGAATACTGGGTGGGGATTGCAATGATTAAAGGGTAAAAGGGGAGGGATATAACTTGGGAATAGTCCAGCTTAGGGAAATACAAAATACAGGGGGGGAGCCAGAACACCTTATTGACATCAACAAGCCATGAAATAAAAAGGCACCACAACAGCATTTTATTCTTTATTCTCTGATACTTTAAACACGCTCACCTTCAAGGGTGAAGCCTTTCTTTCCCAGCAGGCAGCATAGCTCTCTCTTCTTGGTTGAATGATTTCTTAGCTCTTACATATATGTTTAATTGTCAACATAACCATCCTTTTTCTGATCCATATTTCGGCCAGTGTGCATGACTGTTCCTAATTTCCCTTCTGGTCCATTCTACTATGCAGTATTGAATTATTTTGAGCTTGCTCTTATCTCTGGTATTGGGGTCATATTTCTGCCGGGCTAGTTTCCTTCCCAGCAGGCTATCTGGAGGTATACCTATTGGTACCTCCTCAATTTCTACTTTTCCCCTTGGGGATACCCTACTTACCCATAGTCCCATCCTGACAGGCCAATCAAAGGTCTTCCCCCTGAAAGAGCCTGCTTTTCCAACCACATCCTCTCCTAACAGAGCCCACCTCCGCAGTCAGCTAAGCACAAGTTCTCCCAGCAAGGCCCACCTTATTAGGAAGGGAAAAGGAAAGGTGGGGGGGGGTGGAGAAAACAAGGAAAGGAGGCAATAAAAGGAAAGAAAAGAGAGAAAAAACTTTATCTCTCTTCCAAAAAGTGAATAAAACCTCGTCTATTAGGTCCAGGGGCCTCCATATCACCGGATTGTTCCCTGCCGTTCCTCTCCTCCTCAGCTTGATGTTTTGATCCCGTGGCCTTATGTCAGCAGTTATTACCGGGGAACTGGTACAGCCCCACATCTGCCTTGATCCTCTCCCTCTCTCAGTGAGTGGTGGCCCTGGCCAGGTCCAGGCTCAGCAAGTGGCATCTTCGCCCTACTCCCTGCTCAGCTCAATCTGTGGCTCTGCTTCCAGCTCATCAAGCAGCATCTCTGACCCACTCCCATTGCGGTGAGTGGCTGCTCCTCCCCTCTCCCTGCTCAGTGGCTGGTCTGGCCTGCTGTGACCCCAGCCTTAACTGGCTCAGAAAATTACACGAGCTGCACACAAAGAGTCAGGCCCCACCCCAGGTGCTGCCTGAGCTGCTGCACTTCATGGAGCCCTATACGGACTCCTACTGCTTGCACAAGCGTGGCCAGATGACCCCCAAGTCTGGTGGCTCTGAACCTGACTCCCCCAGGTGTTCTTAAGCACCCCTGTGTCCTGTAACTCTCTATCTGGCACCCCCCCATGTGTTCTCAAGCCCCCCAAGTCTGGTGGCTTTAAACCTGGCACCCCCCAGGTGTTCTCAAGCTCCCCAAGTCTGGTGGCTCTCAACCTGGCACAGTTGGACCCCAGGTGTTCTCAAGCCCCCGAAGTCCAGTGGCTCTCAACCTGGCACCCCCCAGGTGTCCTCGAGCTCCCAAGAGTCCAATAAATTTCACCCTCACTCCAAGTACAGTCTCTGACTCTCACACACAGGCAAACACTCACAATTTTCGTCTGCTTTTTTGTCCTCTCCTTCTTTTCCATTATTTAGTCTTCTGCTGTCCCCAGGGGATACCTGCACTCACCAGTGGTCACAGTAGATCTCGACCAAACTGCCAAAATTGTGGCAGGGTGCACTTCTCTTTTCAAATCTCCTACAGCCACAGAGACGAAGTTTTTATTCCAGATAAGAGACCATTGTGAGAAACAACTGCTTACTTTTAAAATTTCAAAGGTTTATTAAACCTTAATAAAAATTACAACAAAGGATGGATAAAGAAAAGGTTCTCAACACTGGGAGCCCCCATGACTACTGGGAGCCACGTGCTCCTCTTCAAAATGGATGCTTTCCCTTTTATATCTCTAGTCCCTCCTAGAGTCTTGTCAGTCAACTCCTTCCTTGCTGTCTAGTGGTAGAGATCACTTTCTTCCATCTTGACTGGAGGTCAGATGTTACTAGAGGAACAAGCCAACCCTCTCCAAATACCCCGACTGCCAAGGCCATCCTGTGATTCCATGCGGGGGGTGGGACGGGACACATAACTATACATCTACAAAACTGCTCTTAACATACATATAACGTTCACCCCTTAATTGTGAGAGCCAACCATCTCATTACTCATCTTTAACAAAAAGAAATTCAGTGTGACAAGAAGGACTTCCCTCTCCTGAGCCTGTGCTGCTTGTGACCCATGACTGACTTGTCCTTCTGAGATTTTTCAATCAAAAGTGACCAGCACTGATGAACCCCAGAAACTTTCGGAACAGTTTTCCAGGGCCCTGTGTAACTTGCCCCTGAGAAACCTGAAGTCTGCTCCCCTCAAGGCCAGGGCTGAAGGTTTGCTGGGCGCTTTTCCTCCTGTCAGGAGAGATTTTTATATTTGGTGGTTCTGTGGTGGCTGAAGCCAAGATGGCCACCAATGGGCACTTGGCTGATGAGATCCTCTGTGCTAATGAGAAGTAGATCACAGAGGGCACCTCTCTGATTTGGCACCCAAAGTCTCCAGTATCTCCTGAAGGGCCACCAGGATGTCCCAGGCACAGCTGTGGGCAGGGACAAGGTGGATTTTCCCCTGCACTGGGGTGGGCCCCTGAGGGTGCCAGGAAGCAGCTCCTGGGAAGAGGCCAGAGAGGGGCGAGGGAGGGGCTGCGCTGGCAGCTGGAGCAGGAGCACAGCTCAGAGCCCCTGGGGGGCATGGGGGGAGTGTGTCTGGGGAGTGTGGGGTGCCCATGGGGGGAGTGTGTGAGCGCTGCCTCCGGGTGCTGGGAGCAGCAGGCTGGGCCGGGCAGCGAGCAGGGCAGCCGTGGGCTGGGCAGAGGGTGCAGGATGCAGGCAGGGCTGTTGGATGGGCAGAGGGGCTGTGCCAGTGCTCCAGGGAGCCAGGAATGGCCCCAGCTGTCTGCACTTGTGGATTGAGGAGTTGTGCTGGGAGGATGTGGGTGATGGTGAAGGCAGCACCTTGTCCAGGGCAGGTTGTGTGGCTGAGTGAGTCTGTGAGTGCCTGTGTTTCTGTCTCTGTGTCTGTGTTTGTGTTTGTCTGTGTGTCTGTGTGTTTGTGTCTGTGTGTCTGTGTGTTTGTGTCTCTGTGTCTGTGTTTCTTTCTCTGTGTGTTTGCGCAGCCTCTGGGATACACACTCAGCTTCAGGGTTCATCCTACAAACAGGAACGCAACAGGCACATCCAAGGTGCTGGGAACAAGATGCTGGCTCTTGTGCCATCCCAGGCCTGGCCCCAGCAAGTGGGAGCAAGGCCCAGAGCCACAGCTGCTGCAGAGCCTCATCCAGGAGCCTGGGGCCTCTGAGAACACCTTCACATTAGGGTGAAGTGATACGCAGAATAAATAGACTCCACAACCTGATGTAGTTATGACGTGGGTATGTATTGTCAGTGCCTGGCACAAGCGAGATACCTCTTGTGAAAACTTTTGCCCTGAGCCCTGGTCTGAGCTACATATTTATTCACAAAGATGTTCCATATGCAATACATTACACAACTTTTCCATGCATATTAACCCCTGGCCCTGCCTGTCCTCGCCTCCCATGGTAATTAAATCCATGCCCTTCTGAGCATGCATTGTTCACGATGGTGGTCGCACAGGGTTCTTTTGACGGTCTCTGAGGCTGAACGCCATGGTCTTCCTAAAGACTGAACTTCTGAACTTTTCTCCTTTGCGTGTGCACTTTGGTCCCTTGGTGCTTATCTGAGTATATCTGTCGATTTTGATCAGCTTGGAGACAGAGGAGCGCTTTTATCTAGGTTTCTTGCAATTCTTGGTCTTCTCCTAAAATTGTTCTTTATCGCAAGAATCTTCAAGAAATTTGCATTTTTCTCTGTCTTTTGTACCAGGACATAGGTTTCTTAAGAAAAAGGTTAAAATTCTACAAGCTAGAATTTAAATTCTTAATTCATATTGGTAACTTAAGAAAACTCCCAAAACCTCCATTTCAAGGGAAAGTCTCTGTTCTTCTTCCACAGTCATGGATTTGCAGGAGAACACACAGGAGGGGGATGCAAAGACACAGCTCCTGGCAGAAGCATTCCAGAAGGAAGGACTGGATGCTGGATACTGGCTGCCCAAAGTGACACAGATCCTGGGAATCAAGTGCAGAGAAGCCCTGCAACATCTGGAATATGAAGATTACCTCAGGCTGGAGTGTGTAGTTCAGCATCTCTGGGAGAAAAAGGCACTCCAGAAACTCCTGAAAATAACAAATGACAAAACAACCACTAAACACGTGCAGAAGGAGCACTTGGAGAAGACAAAGCAAAGACAAGAAGTGGCCAAACAAGCTCTGAAGGATCTGACAGAAATGCTCAACAACCACAGCCAGGATGCTCTGAGGGAGAAA
>JAWWMS010000126.1:1149432-1161641 GCA_035048045.1 Chlorospingus semifuscus | reverse complement strand
GGGGGGCGCGGGTGCTGCCCGGGCAAGGCGGGCCGCGGCGGGCGGGCGGCGGCGGGCGCGGAGGCGGAACTGCAGGCGCTGACCCACGCCGTGCTGAAGCGGCTGAAGGAGCGGCAGCTGGAGGGGCTGCTGCACGCCGTGGAGTCCCGCGGCGGGGCGCGGACCCCCTGCCTGCTGCTGCCCGCCAAGGCCGACTCGCGGCTGGGACAGCACTGGTACCCGCTGCCCGTGCTGCTGTGCAAGGTGTTCCGCTGGCCCGACCTCCGCCACTGCTCCGAAGTGAAGCGGCTATGTTGCTGTGAATCCTACGGCAAGGCTCACTCCGAGCTCGTCTGCTGCAACCCGCACCACCTCAGCCGGCTCTGCGAGCTAGGTACGGCGGCGGGCATGCCAGGGGATGCGGGGATGCGGGGGTCAGAGGTGTGCAGGACTTGGAGGGATGTGGGAATACAGGGGAATGGCAGGCACACGGGGCTGCCGGGGATTCAGGGGTGCAGGGGCTGGAGGGCATGCGAGAGATGGAGGGGATGCAGCGGCGCGGGGGCTGGAGGTGTGCAGGAGATGGACGGGATACAGGGGTGCGGGGAATGGAGGGGATGGGGTGCAGGGGATGGAGAGGATGGCAGAGTGCAAGGGAGGACCCAGGAGCTGGAGCTGTGCAGGGGTTGGAGGGGATGCATGTATGGAGGGGATACAGGGATACGTGGATGCAGCCCCGCTCACCTCCCGGCCTACAAAACTTTTTTTTCCCTTCTGGAGGAAAAAATAAACCAAACCAAACCAAACCAAAACCAGCCCGCAACAAACAACAAAACACGCACAAAAACTTTCCCTTGCCGTGGTTTATGTACTTCCTTTTGCATTTAGGGGAGGGGGCGACGCCCCCACCTCCGGGACCCCCTCCCCTCCCCCGGCGCTGCCTCCCCGCCGTCCCCGAGCGGTGCCGGGGGATTAAGGGCCGGGCGGCCCCGGCGCTGCCGCGGCTCCGCCGAGCCAAGGAGGCCCCGATCAGACAGCCCGAGCGGCAGATAGCAGGGAGACTGGCGCCAGACGGCCCCTTTTGTTTATCTGACAGCTAAATATCAAGGCAATCACCGCCTCGCTGCCCTGCCTCCAACCCCCAGAGCTAAGACAAACAGTTTTGCTAAAAGAATGCCACTGTTATCATAAGTTCCTATCTTTTTTCTTTTTTTTTTTTTTCTTTCTCATGGCTCTGCCTTTATTTTCTCTGTACTTCTCTAATTCCAGAGTCTCCCCCTCCACCCTACTCCAGATATCCAATGGATTTTCTCAAACCAACTGGTAAGTGGACTTTTTTCAATGCAAGTGTAAGAGATAAAAAATGGCATAACAGCCCCTTTATCGGGGAAACAGTCTCCTGCCTTTGTCATGCATTTTGCTTTTGGGTTGCTTGTGTGCTTCTCTGCCTCCTGCTACCCCTGTAAGAATTAACATATAATTTATCTAAGCCACTTGGTGCACAAAGTAGGGTTTTAAAACTCTGGCAGTAAACTTCAGAAGGGATTGCAGTGCAGTGCAGGCCTGTGCTGCTTGAGTCAGCCAGGAAAACCATAGGCTCCAGTTGGAAATGGCAGTGCTTCTGCAGCCCTGGGTGAATTTTTAGGGATTTAGGTTGGGATCCAGCACAGCATCTCCCTGATGCCTGGGAATCCCAGTGAACCTTGACAGATGGACTGGTTGGTTAGAAATACTTTTAAGTTTTATAGGAGCCTAATCCTACCTCATCCGGATGGGGGAAAAAATGGGAAAAGAGTTTGAAAAGTTATTTTTTTAACCTTTTAAAAACCCGAATTTCTTAGCACCACTATGCATGCCTGTTGCTTGTAATTGAATGCCAGGGTGCCAGGGGAGAAGCCCATTTGAGGCTGGCACCGGCTCTCTTGCGGTTGTCTGCATAAACTCTTGGTTGGCAGCGAGCTCGCCGGGTGTGAGATAAATGAGGCTGGCAGAAGGAGGAGAGCCGGGGAGGAGAGTCGGAAGCGCGGGGAGCTCGGCAGGAGCAGCTCCTGGCTTCCTGAGGACTCGTGGCTCTGCAGTGGGCTGCAGCACGGTGTTCCCTGCGGTCGCGTCCCGCGGTCCTGGCTCCACTGCAGGGTGGCAAGGGGGGATGCTCAGATATTCCTGAAGATTGTTTGGTTGGGGTTTTTCTGGCCAACAGAGCGGTGTCTGAGAAATTACCTCTCTGCAGGGTCTCAGGGCTAAAAGAAACCCCAGCCTTGAGGCTGCTCTGGTGCCATAGTGGGGTCTCATCCTGCCAGCTGCCCCCTCAGAGGCTGGACTGTCGTTATCCCCCTCTGCAAACTCCTTGGGAACACTAATGAGTCTTTTTTTTGCCTTTGGGAAATAAACAAAGCTGTTTAACAAACAATTGGGTTGCAAAGCATGAACTATCTTGCCTTGGTGTGAAAAATACAGGAGATAAGGGCTCATGAATGAAAGAGGGACATAGGGAGCAGGTTCAGCATCCAGAGCATGTGCTGGGATGAAGAAGGGGTTGTTCTGTAATAGACTCTGAGGGTCTGCTGGGTCATGAAGTTTTGTGGCTTACACATAATTTTGGCTGCATCCCTGCAGTGCTCCCCCAAAAGTTGCTATTGTTTTGCCTTTATGGCTTTTCTCTGCACTCATTGATGATCCTGGCATGGGATGCGAAGGGGATTGGAGCTGCAGGAGAGAAGGGTTAAACTTGGTTTTGGTTTCCTGTAAAGATGTTAGGATAAAATCTATTAGCAGGATTTAAACATCCAATCTGCCTCTGCCAGGATCTCATTTTCAGTTAGCCGAATGATATATTTATTCATTAGCAAGTGTTGACATAAGGTAGCAAAATGTGTGTAAACAGAAAAGCCGCAGAACACGAATGTGCCATTTCGAAAGGAAAAGTTATTCCTATCAGCCAATAGGAAGTGATTAACGCTGCCCATCGGAAACACAGAAACGACTTGGTTACTCACCAAAAAGTCCTCCTTTTTTTTTCCTTTTTGAAAGAAAAATGCGCTTGGCAGCTGAGCCCTGGCTAGCGGGGCTGTGACAGGCACCGGCGGAGCCTGCAAGTCTGTGGTGGCAGGTGGGTTCTGCAAGCTCAGGGTTTCTCAGCATTTCCTCTGCAGGGGCACAGGGGTTTCCCGTCCCAGCCTCCGTGCCATCTCCCGTGGCAGCTGCTTGTTGAGGACTGTGGGAAGGTGTGAGGATTTTTTACCTGGCTGGTGCCCATCAGCCGTCTTCTCACCTGGGGCCTTGGGTGGGAGCAGTCCCTGTGTTTAAGGCTCTGACGGTGGGAATGTGCATCCAGGAGGAAACTTCTGCTTTTCCATCAAGCGTGATGGTGGTGGTGAAAGTTAAGTGTTTAGTGCTGTGTCTTGTGCTTCATATGGAGAGATAGGCAGATAATAACCCTGGACTGGTGTGGGCTCTGGCAGAGGTCGCCAGATCAGAGAACCAAAAAAAAGTTTGTGTTGGAAGGGACCCTAAAGACCATCTAGTCCAACCCTCCTGCAATGAGCGGGAGCATCTTCAACTAGACCAGGTCACTCTGAGTCCCATCCAGCCTGACCTTGCATGTTTCTGGGGTGGGGGATCTACCATCTCTCTGGGCAGCCTGTGCCAGTGCCTCACCACTGCCATCATTAACCATTTCTCTCTTCCATCTTGTCTAAATCTCCCTTCTCTTTTTGTTTAAAACCGTTAACCAACGGGGATTAAGTCAGTTTTTCTGGAGGTGATGGAGGCTGAGACAGGCTGCATTGCACGCTGGAGGAAAGCAGGGATGGACAAGGAGCTGGGATTCTGCTGCAGGCAATGAAATGTCACATCAGGCTGTGTTGGTAGGATAAGGATAGATCTGGTGTTTGTGTACTTGTCACAGAACAGACAGATCTGCCCTTGATGGCTGAGTTACCTGAGGGAAGGCTGTGGGTCAGCCTGGCTTGCTCATTCATAGAATCCCAGAATGCTTGGGGTTGGAGTGACCTTAAAAGTCATCTCGCTCCAAGGCAGGGACACCTTCCACTAGAACAGGTTGCTCCAAGCCACCTCCAGCCTGGTCCTGGACACCTCCAGGGATGGGGAGGACTTTTATCAAGGAGAGAACTTTCCTCACAGAGGATGTTGGCAGGGATGGATGATGGAGGTGTGTGGCACTCAGCATTCCTGATGTCCCTGCTGGAGCTTGCAGCTCTGCTGAAAGTGAGATGGATAGTGGTGCCCTCAAATAATCCAGGCAGATTTTGACTCAGCTTTAAGTGGGACAAGGGGCTGCAAGTGGCTCCGTTGTGCTCTGGCATGACTGGGCTTGGTGGTTCTGGTGTGTGAGAGTGCAGGAAACTCACTGGGATGTCGCTGTGGGGCCGAATGCCCTGCCGTGGTGTCAGCTTTTGGGGGAGCTGGAGGTTTGGCAGCTCCCAGGAGCTATTTGACACCTTGCAAGGTTGGGCTGGTGGCCACAAGGAATAATTGTGTGTCTCCGCAATGGTTCCGTGCTGTGGGAAGGCAGAGCTGGGAGGAGATTGATGTGCACCAGGCTGGACAAATGTCTGATGCTCGACCTCTCTGGTGCTGAGGGTAAAACCAGCCCAGTGTCCACTCCTAACTCTGTGGGCAGTAGGATGAGAGGGCAACAATGAATCCAGCCACGCACAGGGCAGAGACCCCATGAGGGCTCTGCCTTTGGCTCATCCCACACCTGACTCTCCTGGCTGGTCCAGAGTTGAGCTGCGCCAGCCCAGAGTTTTGGAAAGAGAATTCCTGGGGTGATTAATGGATGGGGGGAATTGTCTTCTGGGTGATGGGACATGGGAAGGGAGCTGAGGAAGAAGTGTGGAAGCGTATCGCCCCATTGCTAGGGTTGTGTGTTTGAAGTTTGGCTCGGAGTCTGTCCTGCCTGGTATGGCAACAGAGAACCTGGTCATGTATGATCTCTACAGCAAGACAGTGATGTCCCTTATCCCAGGCACTCCTCAGGGAGCTGCAGCTGCAGGCACAGGGAGCCCAGGGCAGGCAGAGTGGTCCAGCCTGTGTTCAGAAAGCATCTGTAGCTCAAGCGGTTGACGCAGTCACAGGGGAATGGCGGGGAAATCTCCTGTCTGGATTAGGAAGAGTTAAAAAAGTAAAAACCCTATTCTTTAAAGCATAGAAAGCACGACAAGGCATTTAGAGAGCGTATCATATACAGTATTTCACAAGTAAGTCTATTTCCTGTCTCCTCTATTGTTTTCAGTTTGATTAAGTATATCCTGTTAAACTGTATATTCCTGTTAGGGCTTTTACTTTACTCTGATAAAATGAGGTTATGCAGACAGGAATTTCTTATTCACTGGTATTTCAGGGGTGGGATCTGGCAGAACTGCTTTATCAGTAGGGAGAAAATCATCTCAGCTCTCCTTGTGATGGCCTTGCTTTGGGATAGAGATGTGGGCAAAATGAGGGCATAGAGAACCCAAATTTGGAGAAACCCAAAGTCCTTCAGGACCAGAAGTTTGCATGAACTGTACAGGTCTTCTCAGGCTCGTTCTTCAGCTCAGGGTCCCACATGGTAGTGACCAAAAAGCTGGAGTTGTTCTGCAGGACCAAGAGATCAGTGTTGTTCTGATTGAAGAGCAGGCTTAGGGTAGAGGGGTCAAAACCTTGATCTCCAGCACCTGCTGGAGATTGGGAGAAACCTCTGAAGGAGCATTGGGAGAAACCTCTAGAAGAGCAGCCAGTGTTACCCTGCCCTTTGGTGGTGCCCAGAGGAGTGGGTCCCGTTGCCCAGGAGGTGGCAACAAGGTCTGCCAGCTGCTGCTGGTGACAGAACTCGAGCAGGGCACCACAAACTCAGCCCGGTCACTGCAGAAGGGCAGCAATGAGACGTTTCCCTTTCGGTTCCCTTTTTGGTGAGTTACAGGTTTTGGCTAAATTGGGTGCACAAAGCCACGATTTAAGCATTTTTGGAAGCTCGCTTGCATCAGAATGGCGACAACCTTGATCTCCTTAGCCGGTGACTTGTCCAGAGAGGTGGCAGCCAGCCTGTAATTTCTGCCAGTCTATAATCAGAGCTGGCTGGTGATGAAGTGCAGCCTTGACTGAGACAACGAGTTAGGGTGGATGCTTCTTGATGAACTACCGTCTCTGCACGGACAATTAGTAATCGCTTCCTGCTAAGCCCTTTGGAATGTGTGTTCTGCTTGGGGCGATGCTGGGAGCCTGCAAAGAACCACCTATATACTGACTTTTTTTTTTTTTCCTTTCCTTCCTCTGCTCCAGCAGATTGTCCAGACTCTGTGCCTTCCTCCACTGAAACAGGGGGAACTAATTGTCTAGCCCCTGGGGGGCTCTCAGGTAAGACATCTCTTGCTGCCCTTGATCTTGGCCGTGGGTCGCGGTGGCTGGGGGTCCTGACAAAAGGCAAGGTGATGCTGGGGGAGTTTTGGGAATGCACATCACTGAGAAGTGTGTGCTCAGAGTGGGAGCGGGGTTTAATTTCAGTAGCAGTCGTGTACCTGTTGTGCAGAGGATGTGTTGAAATCCCAGACAAGGTTCTCCTTCCCTGAATGTGTCTGTAGTTCCTTTGGATTCCAGCCTTATGCTCCATTCGTTTTTGGGCTAAGGCAGGAAGAGGCAAAAGGACTGAGGCAGGGGAAGGCTAAGTAATGTTGGTTGACCATTCATTCAAGTGTGTGGATTATGGTGGGCACAGGTGCCCAAAAAGACGGATTTGGTGTCAAATCCTTGACTTGGGTGTGGGGGGAATCTCTTGTCTCTGGGATGAGAGCCCTGCTCATGTTTTTCTCCTGGTAAGGTCACCACCATCCCACGCCTGATGCACAAGACTTATGGTGCCTGGGGAGGAAAGGTGGCCTGCTTTTTTTACAGAGGATGTTGCAGAGAGAGTTGATGATATTTTTGTGCCCCTTCCTGATATATTCAGTGATTTCCATTGTTTTCCTATTTGCCATCTCCTTCAGCCTCCAGTTGCTGTTAGAGGATGGAGGCTTGTTAGGTACTTTCTCCACCCCCCTTGGAGTTTGTGTAGAGACACAGAGCAGTTTGGGTTGGAAAGGACCTTTGAAGGTCACCCAGTCCAACTCCCAACCCCATTTCCAAGGTGTGATGTCTCCAGCACGTCATGTTCCACCCCAGACTGGCCACCTCAGTGTCTCTACCAGGATTAAAGTGTCTGAAACCATGTACCTGCAGGTACTGGCTGATGTTTGAAGGTGCTTGCCTTTGTGGGGATGTCTCCTTGATTTATGATTTATTCATCACCCTGAAACTGGAATTCGGAATTAGGTCGGCGGCGGCTGCACGCGCGTGCATCTGCCCCTGCCTCTCTCCAGGAATTGCGTTTGGTGTGGATGTGATGTCTTTAAGTGAGCCTTGTTTGTTTTTCTTTGGGTGTAATATATACCCTGTCTGTTATTTGAGAGGGGAGCATATTGTTTGTTCAAAGGCCCTAATGAGAATTAATCAAAAGAAGGGGGAGAGGGAAAAGGAAAACTTGTTGCTGTTTGGGGATTTTTTTTCTAAAGGCAGAAAGATTTGCGTTTTTTTACATTCTTTTTACCATTGGAGCCTATAGCTTCAGGGAATTTTAAAAAAAAAAGGTACTGTAGAAAGAAAAAAGACAAGAAGCAAAATAACACAATAAGGATGTTGTTAGATGTTTTTTTTTTCTTTTTTTTTTTTTTTTCCTTTTTCCTCCTGAAATACACCCATTGCAGAGGGGAGGAGAGAGTTCAGTTCCACAGGATACCACATGAAATAAGCAGAGGAAGTACTCGCTTTTAAAAGGGGGCTTTCTGTAAGGTCCAGCCTATTGATAACATCTCGTCTGGCAGCTCTGCTCCCGAAGGGAAGGCAGGAGGTGGGGGCTTGGGCTGCAGGAAATAACATGGCTCGTTCCTGGTGCCTCCCAAAAGGCTGCGGGAAGGGGACCCCCCCTAGCTCCTTAATTGAGCTTCTTCCCCAAATGAAAGCGCATTTCCACCTGAAAGTACATTTTTAACTTATTCTATTGCTATTATTTCATTGGATTTGTTTTTTTTTTTTTCCTTGTTTCCCTTATCAAAGGTTCCCCCCCTCCCCAAGCCTGGAAACAGAACCTTTTTACGATCATTAACCACTCTTTTTTCCTCCACAAATGTAATTGTAGCCATTTAGTTTAATGAGGAGCTGATAGGAGAGTTGACTCTTGAAGGGATATGGTTAGCTACCCAAGCCCTGAAACAAAGCCGAATGCCTCCACATGAAAGAGCATTTGTTTTGAATTTGCTCTGATTTACTGGCATCTCTCTTCCGTGCGCAGAAGTGCAGTGCTGAAAATTCCCAACTGGAGAGACCCAGTCAAGAAAGGAAAATAAACGCACTTTGGAGCAATCCTCCAAAGCTCACTTTCTCCTCCTTTTTTCTCCTAACCCTTCCTGCATATTTTAGTTAGCACAAGAGTGTGTTTGAAGAGGGCTTTAATGAATTATTGGCAGGGTATGTGGCCAGCTTTGGCTTGGCCTTATCTGTGTTTGGGCAGATAGGGATGGGTGATGCTGGGTGGAGAATCCAGCATCCCTCCTCCCCTCCAGACCTGTACAGTGTTGGATTTGCAGCTCCTTGGCGAAAGGATGGCTTAAGAAAAGGGGAAAAAAAAGTAATTATTTTGCTAATTTGGAAACTGAAGCGGATGTGTGAGGAAAAAGACATCACAGGTGGTTGGTGGTGGTGCTGGTGGGATCCTGCAGCACTGCAGCCTTTGGTCATTAGTGGTGTGTGGTGGATGCTGGTGTAGCAGCAGCATCAGCAGACCTGCTCTGATGTCTTAAAAAGCAGGATTTGGCAAGGAAGATCACTCTCAGCACTGAGAATTTGGGAATGAGGCCAGCCTGGGGTTCACGGCCACTCCGGCAGGGGAATGCGTGGGGAGAGGATGGTGGCAAGGGGAGCATTGGAGGGGCTCAAAGTGGGCATCCTTGCAGCTCTCTGTGAGGAGCCTTTGGTGGGGAGGAGCCTCAGATCAGCCTCTGCTGGGCTCTGTGCTGGGGCTGCAGGCAGTTGTGCTGATGGATACCAGAGGCCCTGGAGGACGTGAGGCGGGGGAGCAGCGTGGCCGGGGCATGCACAGGGAGTGTTTCCCCCTTGTGATAACCACTCTGAGCTGCTCTTTCCCTCCCTCCCTCTTCCTTCTGTTCTCTTTGTGACCCAGGAATGCAATCCTGGTTAGTCCTTCGCATGACGCTGGTGTCCCTTTCCCATCCCACCTCTGCTCTCTCTTCCCCAGCCATCCCATTCTCTGCCCGATGTACCCCTCGCTTCCCCCGAGGCACTGGCTCTCACTTGTGTACTCTTGGCTGTATTTATTTTCTTATATCATCTTTATTTTTGTCGGTGGTCAGCCTGTGGGTAGGTCAGGACTCCTCGCTCACGGTTGCTCCCACTGACACGGCTGTGCTCAGGTATTGCTAGCCAGATCCTTTCTGTCCTCCGTGTGGTTAAAGAGCAAAAATATCCCATTGGGGATAAAAATAATTCCCGTAAATAGGAGACGGAGGGTGGTTTTCCTGTATTTTGAGCTGACTTGTTCTCAGCAGATGTGTTTGGTTGTGACTTCTTTCAAACAAGCAAAGCCATGGCTGGAGTGACTGAAGGTGGCTGGCCCACAGTTTGGTGGCATCAGGTTGGTGGGAGCCAAGTTCCTGTATGACCCATGGTGAAGCCTTGATCCAAGGGTAGAAGTGAGCTGGTGGGGTTGGTGCTGGACCTGCTGGCAAAGCAAAGCTCTCAAGAAGTCCAGACCTTGTCCTCAGAGAGGGAGAGCAAGTTGAGCCGGCTTGTGTCTTCACCACATCCACCACTTTTTTATAGAGGTTGCTCCTAAAATACCAAACCTGAGAGGTTATCCAGATTTTGGCCTCATTCTGCTGATTTGCCCAAACTCTGGAAGCACCTCAGGCTCTCCAAGAGGCAGTGGATGTTGAGTGATGGTGCTTGGCGTGTGCTGGATCAAGGTTCTGCAAGCCCTGAGGCTGGGAAACCAACAAGGCTCTTCTGCAGCAGGCACAGACTCAGTTTCTCCCTCCCAACTCCACACCAAAAACTCAGGGAAAAGACTTCCCCAGGCTGGAAGAGCATTGGCATCGTTCCCTGCTCTGGCTCTCTGTGCTGTGGGACCTTGTCTGGTTCAAGGGACCTCTTGGCTGATTGACATTTCATTCCAAAATTGCGGACAGGCCGGGAATGTTTCACTATGCCTCTGATCCCTGCTGGTATCTGCTCGACGGGGAAGAAGCACCTTGTCCAAATCCGGAGATATTTGCCCCCCAAAGCGGCTTCCCGTCGCTCTCCCCTTGCCCATGTAAACAGGATCCTGTGCTGTTTCTCCGCCAGAGCCCTGCCTGTGTTTTCCCGTTCCCCCTACTTCCACCTCCCTCCCCTACGGAGTTTATAACCTCCTGTGAAATGCCTTTATTTACAAATTGGCATCCTATTATAATCTGAAATTGAGACATCTTCCTGTGGAACTAGGATTGTATATTTGTCCCAGGGATAAACAATTGCTTGGGAATTTTTTTTTTCTTTAAGTCACTTATTTTTGGTTTATTTTTGAGCTTACGTCGTCTCAGTATTTTTTAATTCGCTTTGAGCGTCGCGGGGCGTCGCACCCTTTCCTTCCCAGCCTCGCTGGGAGACATGACCCCCTGCTCCCTGCTTACCTAAAAGCCACAGTCCCGTCCTGGAAAGGACAAGGTTATCAGGGGTTAATGCCAGGATGACAGCACTGGAGCCTCTGGAGCAGAGCAGGCTGCCTGCCAGACTAGGAGCCTCCCGGCTCGCCTCGCACATCATCTGACCGTGGCTGACTGGGAGGAGGGAGCTGGTGCTTGGCACTGACCCCGGGCTCTTGGCTTGGCCACCCGCTCCGGTTCCTCCAAGCCCCGTGAGGGCTTTTTTTTTTATTTTATTTTATTTTTTATTTTTTATGTTTTTAAGGGGGTTCTCACCCTGTGGAGAACCCCCTGGGACACAGCTGGGATCCTCCTCCCAGCTTCGGGCGTTTCGCCGGTTAAAATCCTTCCAAAGCAAATAGAATCCATTTAATAATTACTTTTAAGTGCTCTAGAGCCTCTTGAGCCTTTCCTAGATACTCTTGTACAATGTGTTTTAAAAAAGAAATGATAGCAGGGGTGCTGCCCCCATTAGATAGTTTCAATCCATACCTGTACAGCTTCATTAAACCCATTTTTCCAGACGCCAGTAGATTTTCCCAGTCAAATGGCGCCTTTGGGAGAGCTGATGACAAAATGCAAAGGACCCCAGAATCAGCAAGTCCATCACAGTGGGGATGGTGGTGGGAACAGTGATGGGGTCTCTTGTGTTTTAATCCCACAACATGGCGCTTTTTAGGGAAGAATGGGGCGAGGAAGGGGAATTTTGGAACTTAGGACTGTCAGTTCAAACTGCGCTCTGCTCGCAGTAGCTGTCCCGCTGAGCAACTTGATCACTGGGGACATTTAAAACTCGGTGGGACAAAAACACTCGTAGAGGAGCAGCCCCGGGCTGGCAGGGATGTGGCTGCATCGTTTCCATGCCCACTGTCTGCCAGCGGGTATCGCTTACACTAAAGGAACCAGTAACACTAGCCACGCGCATTTCCCTGCCATGGGCATGGGGGATGCCTCTTTCCAGCCACGGTGGCCAACACCCTAAGCCTCCCTGCTGGCTTACAGCGGGGTGCAGGGCATTTTAGGGTACCCAGGACAAAGCTGTGTGTAGGAGCCCTGTCCCCAGCCCTCGCTGTGCTCCAGCAGGGTGGCGGGTGGGTGCCAACCCCTCTGCCGTCCCCCGCCGGCGTGAATGACCCACGCCGCAGCCTGGCCGCCTGCCTACTGTCACAAAGGAGCTTCCTTCCCAGTTTATTTTCAGCGCTGGGATATTATTAACCGCTGAGGCACAGTCTCTGTTCTAACCACCCTCGCTTTTTGCCTAAATCGCTTTGTTTTCGCCCGCCGCCGGCGTGGCCGCGGTGCCGCCGGGGTACCGGCTGCGTCACGGCTGCTGTTGAGGAGCAGAGGGCACGGAGGAGCCTGATCCTGCACGGGGCTGAGGGCAGGCGAGGCAAGGAGCTCGGCAGCTCACAGGATTTCCGCCTGCTGTCTTTGGATTAGCCCCTGGGTTTTTCTTTTTTTTTTTTTTTTTTTTCTTTTTTTTTTTTTTTCCCTTCCTCT
>JAWWMS010000126.1:1091290-1107561 GCA_035048045.1 Chlorospingus semifuscus | reverse complement strand
TAGTTCATTGTCAGAGGGCAGCAGGTGTTTTGTAAGAGCAAGTACACAATCCCATAGCTTGCTTTTCTTTTTATTTGACCTGTCTAGGAAATGGAATGACTGAACATCTCTGACAGGCTTTTCTCTCCCCATTAGGTTTCACTGGAAGGGCAGACACAAATCGTCTACCTAAAGTCTTGGCACGGGAGAAAGTAGTGGTTTGCTGCTGCATATAGCTAGAAGCTTACAAAAGGAAGGCCTTGGGCTGAGGCCCATTACTTTGGCTAGGTAGAAAAGGACTATGGGAAGGTGAGGCAGCTGAATTAAAGGTAGATCAACAACTTCTAGAACTGTCACAGTTGGTAGCTCTAAAATGAACCACATGTCTGCAGTATTTTAACATGTGCCATATTTAGCCAAGTAATTCAAAACAACTAAAAAGCAGTCCCTTCAATTTGGAAATAGTTTTAAATTGTTTTGGAATATACAAAACATACACTTACCGTATGCATTGCATGCAGATTTAATCGTGGAAGCAAACCCTATGTTTCTGTGGGGATAGCAGGGTTTTCCACAGTTTTTCACAATTGTTCTTGGCACAGTTTTCTACTTATGTGTCTGTTACAACACTTGAAGGTACTTTGAAGGTACTGTAGTAAGCAGAAAAGGAGGAGAGGTTGTGCCTTATTTTTGGCTTCCTTTGGTTTCCTGTTTGGTTTTCTTCCTCTTGCCATCTTCATGTTACCATTCAAGATACTGTAATTTAGATTTACAGTTTACTAAGCTGTGTTTTTTGTCTGGAATTCTTGTACATGCCGAAAGGAACCCAAACTGTAAATATACATCTTGTTATGATTTGCTAACTACATAGAAAATCTTCCTGCTGTTCTAAAATGCTTTTATTTGATATGCATTTTTATCACCATTCAAATGAAAAGAGAACGGTTCCTCTATTCACTGCTTTTGTACTGGATTCAGTTTGTGAAATATGAGGGTTAATTCATGCTGTATAAATAAATGTATGTAGTTACAGAATGTGGTAAATGTAATAGAATAGACATTTTAAATGAAACAGACAAACTAACCTCCCCAGCCAAGAAGCAGCGTCCTATTCAAATTATAACTACTTCTGGGCGACACCAAGATTGTATCAAGCTGGCTTTACGTCTGAATAGGACTGCCTTGGCCCATTATCGGTGATTTCCTTAGACTCTGCACCTGGGAGATAACATCGAGGCCTTCCTGGCTCATGACTCCAGGAGTTTCATGAGACATGGACATACCATGATGGGCTTACAGGAACCGATATCAAGATATTACATATGAAAAAGCAGCTCTGCCTGCTTCCAGACTTCATGTCTGCAAACCCGGGTCTGTCTAAAGAAATGGATTTGCGTTCGAAGAAATGAGTAGAAAGATGTGGTCATCCATGCATCAGGCAGAATAAACTGTATATAAGCTGTACCCTGGAAGGCTTTGGTGTGGACCTCTGAGGAGATACTGCCACTTTGTCGGTTGACTCTTTGGTCTCACCCAGCGTCTGATCCCGGGCTGACGCTATCTTGATTGTGGAGGTAGCACGAAATTCTATTTTTTTTTTTTTGTAATTGACCAATAAATCGTTGTTAAATTTTTGATAAATTTGGCTGGCGATTTGATCATTTATAACAATTTGGTGACCAACCCGACATGATCTAATTGGGGACTGAAAACCCCGGTCGTGATCGGGGGGCGCCCCACTGAATTCAGCGACCCGAATGGAATTGGATTCTGAAAACCAATCAGATCCACAAAGGACGCGCAACCAGAGCCGCGGTCTGTAATCAGACCCGCGTGTGGGAAAATTAAAACCACAATCAAGGGAGGAAGGGCCCATTCTCGGAGCAACTTGGAAAGCTTTAGAGAGGCTTCCAAGACCCGAGGTTTTTTCCCTGTAAAATTCAACGTGCACAAAGAAATCCACGCAGAGAAGGAATCGTAAGTATTTGTGTGGCTGGGAGGAGAGTGTGATTGGACATGCGTGTGTGAGACGTGACATAGTCATGGAGCGAGTGCGGACCCCCAAAGCTGCAGTTCCACGCGACCTGCGAGGGCCGTGGTCAGTATGGGGGGAAGCGAGAAGCTTTTGGTTGAAACACGCGGGACCTGGGGCTTGGGGAAGAGTTCTGGGGGGAAAACCAATTACACTTGGGGATTAGGAAGGGGAAAGGCGGGACTGGGGGATTCCAGAAGTTCGCACACCTTCTGAGACCGAAAAAAAAAAAAGAAAAAAAGAAAAAAGGTAAGGAGACGATAAAAGTCTCTGGGCCAGTGTCATCGCTGAGCTTGCCCGACACTGGCAACTCTGGACAAAAAAGTGAGCCTGGGGAGGAGAAAGGAGCAGGACTCGCGACGAACACCATGAAAGGACAAGGAAAGGTAAGAAAACTCATTACACTCTTCGGGAAAATGGGAGTGGGGAAAAGCAAAAACCAGAAGCGGAGTCAAGGAGGGGAAACCTCCAGAGTCCAGGAGAAGCCCTCCCAAACTTCGGGGAGAAATTTACCAGAAATTCCTAGAGACAGCGCTCTGGGTTGGATGTTGGAACATTGGGAGTTCAACCCACAGAGGGTGGGGAGATCATAGGAAAAGATGGTCCATTTTTGTATGGAAAAATGGGGAGGGAGAGAAATTGGAAAATACATAGTTTGGACGATATTCGGCACATTTGAAACGTGGACGTGTGAGTCGTTGTATGACCACGTGTCCGGGCTCACCCCGCGGGACCCAGTGGAGGTTGAGTATGCTGACATGTGGAGGCATGCGTTCCTGGGTCTTTATCCAGTGCGGACTCTCTGGGGTGCAGCAAAAGCCAAAAAGGAATGGGAGCCGTTGGAAAACCTTCCACCACCGTACCTGGTAGCTCCACCGCAGCTTGACCCGGCACAGGCTCAAGCAGCACCAGGAATGGTTCCCGGGGTTGGGGTGCTCCAGGCCCAGGCGGGAGGGGTTCCCCAAGGACAAGCGACTGCCCCGCCACCACCCCCGCCAGAGCAGGTGGCAGCTGCGGTCCCGCATGACCAGGCGGCTGCCGTGAAACCGCCTCCGCCTGCATCACCAAAGGCAGAGGAGGAGAAGGGGGGTGTCCCCCGAGACGCTTCTCCTCCGGCACGCCGAACGAGGCGGAAAACAAGGTGGGCAATCATGAAGGAGAGTGACAGTGAAGGAGAACAGCTTGGTATCTACCACTTAAGGGAAGTACCGATGGCTCCTGGGGTGCTCAGATACATACACACCCCAATTGACACCAGTGATGTGAGGGCATTCAAAAAGGAAATGGGGAAACTTATGGATGATCCCCTGGGGGTGGCGGAGACGTTGGATGAATTTTTGGGGACAAGTATATACACTTATGAGGATCTCCAGGTGATACTAAAATCGCTGTTTAATACAGAGAAGAGGGACATGATTCGCACTGCTGCAATCAAGGATTGGGAAAAACGGAACCAGAATGGGGGAGCAGGGGAGGAGCGTTGGCTGAATCAGAGGCCGTCATGGGAAGCCCAGACGGAGGAGGGAAGGCAGAAGATGATAAATTTGTGAAATATGGTTATTTTGGGCATCCGGGAGGTGGTACCGAGGGGACAAAACATGAACAAAGTGCTCAGAGAATGTCAGGGAAAGGACGAGACTCCAACGGAATGGCTGGAGCGACTCCGGAAGGATTTGAGAATGTATTCAGGTACGGACCCAGATTCCCCAGTGGGGATGGTGTTGTTGAAAATGCAGTTTGTAGCGAAGTCCTGGGATGACATCAGAAAAAAGCTGGAAAAGATGGATGGGTGGCAGGATTTGGAGTTGCAGGAATTGTTGCGGGAGGCTCAGAAGGTTTACATGCGCCGGGATGAGGAAAAACAGAAAATCCAAGCCAAGGTTTTGGTGGCAGCAGTGAGGGAGGCTCAGAAGTTGGATCAGGAAAAGGATTCAAAGAAAAAGGCACTGGCAAAGAAGCCCGGTCAGGCCCCAGCGAAAGGGGTGGGCGAGGCAAAGCAGGAGTTTGAGTGTTTTTACTGCAAGCAAAAGGGACACATGAAAAGGAACTGCCCGAGCCGAGCCAAGGATCAGGCTGTGTTCCAAGAAGATTAGGGAAGTCATGGGCTTTTCAATTTAGGGTCTAGAACATCTAGGGAGCCCTTGATAAAACTAGTGGTGGGACCCTACAAACAGGAATTATGGTTTATGGTTGATTCAGGAGCGGCATGGACAACGGTATTGGAGGAACCACAGGGGTGCACTCTAAGCATGGATACTATGATAGTAAGTGGGGCAAAGGGGGACCCTTTCGAGGTACCAGTCATAAAGGATGTGGAAATAAAAGTTGGAAATAAAAAACACAGTGGTAATATTCTGCTGGCAAAAGGGGCTGAAGTCAATTTCCTGGGGCGGGACGTGATGGTCGCTCTGGGGGTGGGACTGGCTGTGGAGAAGGATAACCTCAAGGTGAGACTGTTTTGCGGAGAAAAGAGGAAAACTCCACAACTTTGTAAAAGTTGTAAAGTTGGTATGTATGTTTATTACAGCGCCGGACGCATGCAGAGATTTCTCTCCTCAAAAAAGGCATGCGTACCTCTGAGAACTTCAGATCTCCTTTTATCTCTCCTTCCAAATACATATGCATACAGTTTCACAATAGGTTCATACATATTCATTCTGCGTGACATTTATCGCCAGTTCCTCTTTATGAAAAAGAATTCCTAGGCCAGGGCAGACTGGCCTTGTAACCATTTCTGTTTTTTTTTTTTCTGTCCCCTCACTATCTCTGTCCTGCAGTTTTCCCTTCAGCTTTGGCCTTGAAGACTTTTCACCTCTCCTAGACACTTCACCTAATTCAAAGTGGATTTTTACTCTAAAAGATTTTCACTCTGTCTCAAGACTTTATAGTCTCGCTGCCAAGGATGAAAAAGAAATAGATCTCAGAGTGTGGTATGTGCCAGGGGAGGCAGGGAAGCTGGACATAACCCCAATTCGGATCGAAATCGAGAAACCAGACGACCCAATTAGGGTCAAACAGTATCCTCTCTCCATGGAAGGGAGGAGGGGTTTGAAACCAGTTATTGAGGAATTAATAAAGAAAGGCACACTGGAACCGTGCATTGTCGAGACACAATACTCCAATTTTGGCAGTAAAGAAAACGGACAGCAGTTACAGATTGCTACAGGATTTACAGGCAGTAAATCAAAGGACTAAGACCCTTTTTCCCACAGTTGCTAACCCTTACACTTTACTCAATAACCTTTCTCCCGAGGACACATGGTATAGCGTGATAGACTTAAAAGACGCCTTTTGGACTTGTGCTCTGGCTGAGGACAGCTGTGACTTTTTTGCATTTCAGTGGGAGGACCCGGAGATAAACAGGAGACAGCAGTTGAGGTGGACGTCATTGCCTCAGGGGTTTGTGGCATCTCCGAATCTGTTTGGGCAGGCATTGGAGCAGGTTTTAAGTAATTTCACGCCAGTTGGGGACACAAAGCTTTTACAGTGGACGATATGTTGATTGCGGGGAAGGGGGAAGAAGAGGTGAGGGCTAGCACGATAGAACTCTTGAATTTTCTAGGGGAAAAGGGGTTGAAAGTTTCAAAATCAAAGTTGCAATTCACAGAACCTGAGGTCAGGTACTTGGGACATTGGCTCACGAAAGGGAAAAAGAGGTTGGACCCGGAGAGAGTGGCAGGAATTATCGCCCTTCCACCGCCGCAGACAAAGAAGGAAGTTTGGCAGTTGTTGAGATTGTTGGGGTATTGTCGACAATGGATTCAAAGTTACAGTGAAAAGGTGAAATTTCTGTATGAAAAACTCACCTCAGATTGCTTGGAATGGACACAAGGGGATGATGAGGGGTTGAAAAGAATTAAAGAGACTCTCACAGAAGCTCCCGTGTTGAGCCTTCCTGATGTGAGAAAATAATTTCAGCTGTTTGTGGATGCTAGCAACCACACAGCTCACGGTGTGTTAACACAGGAGTGGGCAGGGGTCAAGAAGCCTGTGGGATACTTATCCCGGTTGCTAGACCCGGTCAGCAGGGGATGGCCCACTTTTTTGCAGGCAATAGTGGCTGTGGCGTTGTTAGTGGAGGAAGCAAAGAAAGTAACTTTTGGGGCACCTTTGGTAGTGTTTGCACCCCACAATGTGAGGGGCATACTACAACAAAAGGCAGATAAATGGCTCATGGAGGTGCAGTTGCTAAAGTATGAAGCCATTTTGATTCATTCACAGGATTTAGAACTGCGGATCACAACCGCACAAAACCCCGCACAGTTTTTGTTCGGAGAGGCCGCGGAGGAATTAGTTCACGACTGCGTGGAAATGGTGGAATTGCAGACAAAAATTCCAGAGGACATGGAGGAAGAGGAATTGGACGAGAGGGAAAAATGGTTTGTGGATGGCTCTAGCAGAGTGATAGAAGGGAAAAGAAAATCCAGTTATGCAGTCGTGGACGGGAGATCAGGGAATGTGATAGAAGCAGGGCCTTTGAATGTGAACTGGTCAACACAGGCATGCGAGTTGTACACTGTTTTGCGGGCTTTGGAAGGATTGAAAGGGAAAAAGAGGACGATTTTCACGGATTCTAGGTATGCATTTGGGGTGGTCCACACATTTGGGAAAATTTGGGAAGAAAGGGGACTGATCAACACAAGGGGAAAGGGATTGATACATGGGGAACTGATCCGGCAAATTTTAGAAGCTTTAAGGGGACCAGAGGAAATCGCGGTGGTTCATGTAAAGGGACGTCAGACTGGGATCCAATTCCGGACCAGAGGGAACAATTTAGCTGATTGTGAAGCTAAAGCAGCAGCATTGATGGTGGTAAGTGCGCTGGAACGCGATGCGGGGGGAGGTCGCTGATGATCCTCCCCAACTCAGTCACAAAGAAATCGAGTGCTACAAGAAAATAGGGGCAGATCTGAAAGAAGGTAAGTGAAAACTACCAGATGGGAGGGAAATAGTCTCCAGCGGATTTACCAGGAGAATTCTGCGAAAATTGCATCAGAAAACATATTGGGGAGCACAAGCTCTGGCTGAACAGTTTTTGAAATTTTTCGGATGCAAAGGGATTTATGAACTGGCAAAACAGGAGGTGCAAGGATGTGTGATTTGCCAAAGAATAAACAAAACAAGGGCCAGAAAGGCTGCTCTGAGGAGTCGCCCCGTTGCCTACCGGCCATTTGAAAGAATTCAAGTGGACTTTACAGAATTACCCAAGGTGGGAAGGTTCAAATTCGTTCTGGTGATTGTTGATAAACTGACACATTGGGTGGAGGCCTTTCCCAGCTCAAAGGCTACAGCACAAACTGTGGCCAAGAAATTGTTAGAGGAAATTGTACCCTGGTATGGGGTAGTGAACTGCATTGATTCAGACGAGGGAACACTTTACTTCAAGGATTATTTAGCAAATGGCTGAGGCACTGGGCATTCGATGGGAATACCACACCCTGTGGCACTCCCAAAGCTCAGGACAAGAGGAAAGAATGAATCAAACATTAAAGGCTCAATTGGCAAAATTAATATTGGAAACAAAAATGTCGTGGCTGAAATGCTTGCCTTTAGCTTTGCTTAATATCCGGACCATGCCTCATTCAGAGACAGGACTCTCACCGTTTGAAATGCCATACGCGATGCCATATAGGCATGGGATGCTGATGGGAAACCCGGGGTTTGAGGATGGCCAATTGCAACCGTATCTGGTTGCAATCAACAAGAATCTGCAAGAGTTGCGGAAACAGGGAATTGAGACTCAAAGCGCCCCTCTGGGATTCACCATTCACAAGGTTCCACCAGGGGACAAAGTGTTTGTCAAGGCGTGGAAAGAAACACCGCTTGCTCCTCACTGGGAGGGTCTTTTCCTTGTGCTCCTGACAACAGACACAGCCATTCGGACAGCAGAGAAGGGCTGGACACATGTGTCGAGAGTGAAAAAGGTCGAGCAACAGGAGGAAGAGTCCAAGTGGAAGGTCATCTCTTCCCCCGGAGATCTGCAGATCAAACTCTGACGCCCTCGTAAATGACTGACAGCGATCGGATAAGTTGTACACTGTCTGGTTGTGAATGTTACCCATTTGTGCATTTTAAGTGCGAGTATTGCAAAGGGATTTTTGTGGTACATTGCAGGGAGGGACTGAGACCAAAGGGGTTGTGTGATAAGTTCTTAGAGGAAGAACTTGAATTGACTAGCCGTATCCTATTCATAGCCATCAATTTGGGGGTCATTGAATTAGATTCGGAGGAGTGGTTTAGACTCTATTTAAATGGGTTGCGTGGGAAGCTTAGATCTCAGGCGAGCCTTTAAAAGGAGGTATGCGGCCAGGTCGCAGGGTGTTTTCCCCGAAGAGTTCTCCTGCTGCCACGAAGATGGTCTACCTCGCCGCTGGTGGCAACCCAGGAGGCGGAGGCAAAGGCAGAGGACCACAGACGGTGGGAATCCTGATTGGCCTGAGCCTAGCCATGTGCGGGACCCTAGGTCAGGATCTGCGCATTGAGGTCCCAGGGAAAGGCGGAAGTAACGGCTCCGCGGATGAGTGCGGAAATTGCACTCAGATCATCCCGGTCACCAGGGACAAGGGACACTCAGCATACCAAATCCCCAAGGAATGTCTCAGTGGAACTGGCAGGTACTGTTGGAAAAATGGCGCCAGGGTAAAAGTATGTGAATTGGAAACCGGGATGTGGTGTATCGATCCCGGGGCTGAAAGGGGATACGGACAGTCAAAAGTTCGCAGGCACAAACTAGCTAGGAGAAGTGTGGGACCGATGTCGGTCCCTGTTTGCAACCAGTGCAACCGAACCATGTGGGTCGGGGGGAAAGCTGAGTCCATTTTCATTGCATATCATCAGGTGAATCCCTTGTGTTATAATAATGCAAGTTTGGGGATATGCACGATGAATGGGAAAATGTACTGGAGGGCAAAGTTTGAGAGTCAGATTGCTTTGGGAGGGAACCCGCTTATATTGGATGTAGCATCAGACAATGATGGCCGAGTATGCCTCCAATATGACAAAGTGGTTTGTTTCTCAAGAAATAAAGATAATGAGGACCCTGAGGGAAGGACGAAAGAAATAACTCAAGAGTTGAAATGAAGGGAGTCAGAGATGAGGAAACAAAGGGTCGAGCAGGAAAGACTCAAGACCCTGGGTGAGCAATATGAGTTGCTGGAAAAACAGTATTCAAAAGGGGAACTACCTTCCCCAGACCGGAATTTGTTCATTGATTTAATACAGGAAATCACCACGGAACTGGGATTGTCAAATTGCTGGATTTGTGGAGGTTTGAAATCAGCTGAGAAGTGGCCTTGGAGGGGGGAAAGTTTGGCTTCAGAACAGTTATTAAAATGGGACCATCAGCGGGTCTCAAAATTGACACAGAGACCTGAAGGGTGGATTTTGGATCAAAAAGTAATTGGCACAATCTGTATCAGCCGGGAAGGGAGAGAGTACACTGAAATGGTCGGCTACACGCCCTGTGCAGCCACTCTGACAGTGAACTCGGACACAAAAACCAAAAAGTGGCACCCAGCCCCTCCTTTGGGGTTTTGGAGCCGGAAAAATGGCACAAATTGTGAATGGGACCGGAGAATGGAATTGTGCTGGACCAGAAGTCCAGGAGCCAACCCTTTCCAATCCCTGGAGGGCATGAGAGAATACTGGGGAGATCCATGAAATGTGACAATCAGGTGGAAAGCCCCCGATGGAATTTACTGGTTGTGTGGAAAGAAAGCATACAGTGAGTTACCACCCAGATGGATTGGATCATGCACTTTAGGTATGATCCGACCTGTTTTCTTCACTCTCCCAAGGACAAAAAGTAACCAGTTAGGGGCTCCATTATATGAGACCCTAAAGAGGGAGAGGAGAAGCCTGAAAAAGATCCCGGTGATAGGTGGTAAACAGGTATGGGGGGGAGATGAGTGGCCAGCCGATCGAATAATAAATTATTATGGACTGACCACATGGGCTCAGGATGGAAGCTACGGATATAGGACTCCAATTTCTCTACTGAACAGGTTGATTAGGCTACAAGCAGTGATGGAAATTATTTCAAATCACACCTCCAAGGCCTTGGACTTAATAAGTCGGCAGCACACCCAAGTTCGGGCATTTGTATATCAAAATCGGATAGCTTTAGATTATCTACTGGCTGAGGAGGGAGGGGTGTGTGGGAAGTTCAATGAATCCGAATGTTGTATTGAAATTGATGATTATGGGGAGACCATAAGAGGTTTGGCTGCCAAGATCAAAAAGGTGGCCTATGTCCCAGTTCAGAAATGGAATTCAATTTTACAGTCGTCATGGTGGGACAAATTATTTGATGGGACTTGGTGGAACAAAATAATTTTTCTTATGCTCTGTTCAGTAGCAGGAATCCTATTTCTCCCATGCCTGATACCGTGTTTTATCAGGCTGATTCATTCTGTGGTTCAGGGAATGCAGATTGCTATAGTTCCCGTGGACACAGGAGGAGCTTCTGGAGGCAACAGTTCAAAGATTCTGCAGCTGGAGGAAAATAAGTATACCAGCAGTGCCGCCAAGGCACTGGCAAAGTTTGAGAAACAAACAAATGTCAAATTAAACAATGTAATGTATCAGGGCATCCCATCTGGGGAATATCGAATTGTGTAATATTCTCATTGTGGATGACCTGTTATTGGTGAAGGGTAGAAGGAGACAATTAGAATTATGGCATGAATTAAATGGATGAAATAAATAGGGAGGGATTTGTGATATATCAGAGTTAATTCATGCTGTATAAATAAATGTATGTAGTTATAGAATGTGGTAAATGTAATAGAATAGACATTTTAAATGAAACAGACAAACTAACCTCCCCAGCCAAGAAGCAGCGTCCTATTCAAATTATAACTACTTCTGGGCGACACCAAGATTGTATCAAGCTGGCTTTACGTCTGAATAGGACTGCCTTGGCCCATTATCGGTGATTTCCTTAGACTCTGCACCTGGGAGATAACATCGAGGCCTTCCTGGCTCATGACTCCAGGAGTTTCATGAGACATGGACATACCATGATGGGCTTACAGGAACCGATATCAAGATATTACATATGAAAAAGCAGCTCTGCCTGCTTCCAGACTTCATGTCTGCAAACCCGGGTCTGTCTAAAGAAATGGATTTGCGTTCGAAGAAATGAGTAGAAAGATGTGGTCATCCATGCATCAGGCAGAATAAACTGTATATAAGCTGTACCCTGGAAGGCTTTGGTGTGGACCTCTGAGGAGATACTGCCACTTTGTCGGTTGACTCTTTGGTCTCACCCAGCGTCTGATCCCGGGCTGACGCTATCTTGATTGTGGAGGTAGCACGAAATTCTATTTTTTTTTTTTTGTAATTGACCAATAAATCGTTGTTAAATTTTTGATAAATTTGGCTGGCGATTTGATCATTTATAACAATTTGGTGACCAACCCGACATGATCTAATTGGGGACTGAAAACCCCGGTCGTGATCGGGGGGCGCCCCACTGAATTCAGCGACCCGAATGGAATTGGATTCTGAAAACCAATCAGATCCACAAAGGACGCGCAACCAGAGCCGCGGTCTGTAATCAGACCCGCGTGTGGGAAAATTAAAACCACAATCAAGGGAGGAAGGGCCCATTCTCGGAGCAACTTGGAAAGCTTTAGAGAGGCTTCCAAGACCCGAGGTTTTTTCCCTGTAAAATTCAACGTGCACAAAGAAATCCACGCAGAGAAGGAATCGTAAGTATTTGTGTGGCTGGGAGGAGAGTGTGATTGGACATGCGTGTGTGAGACGTGACATAGTCATGGAGCGAGTGCGGACCCCCAAAGCTGCAGTTCCACGCGACCTGCGAGGGCCGTGGTCAGTATGGGGGGAAGCGAGAAGCTTTTGGTTGAAACACGCGGGACCTGGGGCTTGGGGAAGAGTTCTGGGGGGAAAACCAATTACACTTGGGGATTAGGAAGGGGAAAGGCGGGACTGGGGGATTCCAGAAGTTCGCACACCTTCTGAGACCGAAAAAAAAAAAAGAAAAAAAGAAAAAAGGTAAGGAGACGATAAAAGTCTCTGGGCCAGTGTCATCGCTGAGCTTGCCCGACACTGGCAACTCTGGACAAAAAAGTGAGCCTGGGGAGGAGAAAGGAGCAGGACTCGCGACGAACACCATGAAAGGACAAGGAAAGGTAAGAAAACTCATTACACTCTTCGGGAAAATGGGAGTGGGGAAAAGCAAAAACCAGAAGCGGAGTCAAGGAGGGGAAACCTCCAGAGTCCAGGAGAAGCCCTCCCAAACTTCGGGGAGAAATTTACCAGAAATTCCTAGAGACAGCGCTCTGGGTTGGATGTTGGAACATTGGGAGTTCAACCCACAGAGGGTGGGGAGATCATAGGAAAAGATGGTCCATTTTTGTATGGAAAAATGGGGAGGGAGAGAAATTGGAAAATACATAGTTTGGACGATATTCGGCACATTTGAAACGTGGACGTGTGAGTCGTTGTATGACCACGTGTCCGGGCTCACCCCGCGGGACCCAGTGGAGGTTGAGTATGCTGACATGTGGAGGCATGCGTTCCTGGGTCTTTATCCAGTGCGGACTCTCTGGGGTGCAGCAAAAGCCAAAAAGGAATGGGAGCCGTTGGAAAACCTTCCACCACCGTACCTGGTAGCTCCACCGCAGCTTGACCCGGCACAGGCTCAAGCAGCACCAGGAATGGTTCCCGGGGTTGGGGTGCTCCAGGCCCAGGCGGGAGGGGTTCCCCAAGGACAAGCGACTGCCCCGCCACCACCCCCGCCAGAGCAGGTGGCAGCTGCGGTCCCGCATGACCAGGCGGCTGCCGTGAAACCGCCTCCGCCTGCATCACCAAAGGCAGAGGAGGAGAAGGGGGGTGTCCCCCGAGACGCTTCTCCTCCGGCACGCCGAACGAGGCGGAAAACAAGGTGGGCAATCATGAAGGAGAGTGACAGTGAAGGAGAACAGCTTGGTATCTACCACTTAAGGGAAGTACCGATGGCTCCTGGGGTGCTCAGATACATACACACCCCAATTGACACCAGTGATGTGAGGGCATTCAAAAAGGAAATGGGGAAACTTATGGATGATCCCCTGGGGGTGGCGGAGACGTTGGATGAATTTTTGGGGACAAGTATATACACTTATGAGGATCTCCAGGTGATACTAAAATCGCTGTTTAATACAGAGAAGAGGGACATGATTCGCACTGCTGCAATCAAGGATTGGGAAAAACGGAACCAGAATGGGGGAGCAGGGGAGGAGCGTTGGCTGAATCAGAGGCCGTCATGGGAAGCCCAGACGGAGGAGGGAAGGCAGAAGATGATAAATTTGTGAAATATGGTTATTTTGGGCATCCGGGAGGTGGTACCGAGGGGACAAAACATGAACAAAGTGCTCAGAGAATGTCAGGGAAAGGACGAGACTCCAACGGAATGGCTGGAGCGACTCCGGAAGGATTTGAGAATGTATTCAGGTACGGACCCAGATTCCCCAGTGGGGATGGTGTTGTTGAAAATGCAGTTTGTAGCGAAGTCCTGGGATGACATCAGAAAAAAGCTGGAAAAGATGGATGGGTGGCAGGATTTGGAGTTGCAGGAATTGTTGCGGGAGGCTCAGAAGGTTTACATGCGCCGGGATGAGGAAAAACAGAAAATCCAAGCCAAGGTTTTGGTGGCAGCAGTGAGGGAGGCTCAGAAGTTGGATCAGGAAAAGGATTCAAAGAAAAAGGCACTGGCAAAGAAGCCCGGTCAGGCCCCAGCGAAAGGGGTGGGCGAGGCAAAGCAGGAGTTTGAGTGTTTTTACTGCAAGCAAAAGGGACACATGAAAAGGAACTGCCCGAGCCGAGCCAAGGATCAGGCTGTGTTCCAAGAAGATTAGGGAAGTCATGGGCTTTTCAATTTAGGGTCTAGAACATCTAGGGAGCCCTTGATAAAACTAGTGGTGGGACCCTACAAACAGGAATTATGGTTTATGGTTGATTCAGGAGCGGCATGGACAACGGTATTGGAGGAACCACAGGGGTGCACTCTAAGCATGGATACTATGATAGTAAGTGGGGCAAAGGGGGACCCTTTCGAGGTACCAGTCATAAAGGATGTGGAAATAAAAGTTGGAAATAAAAAACACAGTGGTAATATTCTGCTGGCAAAAGGGGCTGAAGTCAATTTCCTGGGGCGGGACGTGATGGTCGCTCTGGGGGTGGGACTGGCTGTGGAGAAGGATAACCTCAAGGTGAGACTGTTTTGCGGAGAAAAGAGGAAAACTCCACAACTTTGTAAAAGTTGTAAAGTTGGTATGTATGTTTATTACAGCGCCGGACGCATGCAGAGATTTCTCTCCTCAAAAAAGGCATGCGTACCTCTGAGAACTTCAGATCTCCTTTTATCTCTCCTTCCAAATACATATGCATACAGTTTCACAATAGGTTCATACATATTCATTCTGCGTGACATTTATCGCCAGTTCCTCTTTATCAAAAGAATTTGTATGTCAGGGCAGATCGACTTTGTGGTCGTTTCTGTTTTTTTTTTTCTCTGTCTCCTCACTATATCTGTCCTGCAGTTTTTCCCTTCAGCTTTGGCCTCACAGACTTTTCACGTCTCCTAGACATTTTACCTAACTCAAAATGGATTTTTACTCTGTCTCAAGTGAGAGCAGCTGAGTCCATACTGGGTTACACTGGGATATCACTGAGAGCGACTGGAATCGTACTGGGATTGACTGGGAGTGGCTGGTTTTGTGGATTTTGGGGGGTTTGGATTTTGGGGTATTTTGCTGGCATTTTGAGGAGGAGTTTTTCTGGGGGTGTTTGGGGGTTTATTGAAATTTTTTGTGGCGTTTTTTGAATTTGGGGGGGTTTACTGGGATTTTTTTGGGATTTTTTGGGATTCTCAGACATTCTGGAGGTTTTATTGGGATTTTTAGGAGATTTTGGGGCATTTTATTGGAATTGTGGCAGCATTTAGTGGGATTCATTGGGGATTTGGGTTTTTTTGGGATTTTTGGTGGGATTTGGGGGGTATTGTGGGGTTTTCTGAGTGTTGCCAGGATTTCTTTGGATCTTGGGGGAGATTTTGTGGGACTTTTTGTGGTTTTTGGGACATTTTTGGGGGATTTGCAGAGTTTAATCAGGATTTTTGGGGTGATTGGGATTTCAAAGGATTTTGTGGGCTTGTAATGGGATTTTGAGAGATTTAATTGGGATTTAGTGGGTTTTATTGGGCTTTTAATGAGATTTTGGTGCCTCTCAGCCCTTCTCTACACCCAGGGATAACCCCAGAGCATGCTGTGGCCCCTCGCCCTGAAACCCCCAGACCCTGGTTCACGGTGGGCCTGGGACTCCCCGGGACCCCCAAATCTGCCCCGGGACCCCAGAGCCCCTCAAGCTTGGCCCAGGACCACTCTGCACCCCCAAACTCTCCCCAAGATCCCCAAAACCTCCTCAGGACCCTCAGACCCTCTCCCCCAGTTCTCTGCAAAATTGACCCCAGACCCACCTGAGACCCGCCACAAAATCCATCAGACTGCCCCAAATCCCCTTCAGACCCCTCAATCCCCCTAAACCCTATGAAATCCCCTCAGACTCCATCAGATTCCCCCCAGACCCACCTCAAAACTCCCCAGACCCACTCACAACTCCCCAGTTCCTCTTGCAATCCCCCAAAATCCCCTCAGACCCTCCCAACTCCCCTCAGATCCCCCTAAACCCACCTGAGAACACTCCAGACACTATCAAGCTTCCCCAAAGCTCCCTAAAGCTGCCTCAGACCCACCAAAGTCCCCTCAGAACCCCTCATTCCCCCCAAACCCACCGCACACCCCCCTATTTCCTGTCGATGCCCCCAAAAATCCCCAATTTCCCCTCTGACCTGCCCCAAACCCCCCAGTTTCCCCCCGGCCCCACCTCAGCACCTCCTCACTCGCTCTCCCCTCACAATCTCCCGCCTCCGCCATGCGCGCGGGCTCCCAACAATGGCGGCGCGCCCCGCCCTGAACCAATCACCGTGCTTCACGTCCCCGAAGCAACCAATCACCGTGCTTCACGTCCCCGAAGCAACCAATCACAACGCCGCTTCCCTCAGGAACACCCCCCTCCCCCACGCAGCCCCAGCCAATCAGAGGCGAGCCGGAAGTAGCACCCCCTTCCCCGCCGCCGCCGGGACCCACCGGGCTCGGGACAGGAGCGGGAGGGGCCTGAGACGGGATCGGGGGGGGGGGGGGGGGGGGGGTGGGGGTCTTGGGGGGTTTTGGGGGGGCTCTTTTGAGGGGTCCAAGGG
>JAWWMS010000126.1:1059254-1091190 GCA_035048045.1 Chlorospingus semifuscus | reverse complement strand
AGATAACCATTGTTTACATTTTGTTCCTGAGGCCTCCCAGCTTCTCAGGAGGAAAAAATCCTAAGGAAAGGATTTTCATGAAAAGATGCCTGCGACGTTCTTAAGAGTCAATACCATCCTCTCTCTGGAGGCTATAAAGGTATCTCTGTCTTCTGCTGGTTCATCCATGACAATACGTGCATAGAAGTGCTTTTAAACAAGTAAACCCAATTTGAAATATTGGGTTTTCCCACTCTTTTCAGAATTATAGCTTTGGGTGTGGGTGTGGGTGTGTTTACTTGTTTATTTATTTATTTATTGTTTTTTCTTTGTTTGTTTGTTATATGACCTTTGTTGGTTTTGACTGTGCCCTGGATGTGGGAGGTGCTTCAGAGCAAGGACACACTTAAAACTGGGTCATCTTTCTCCACTGACTGGATAAGTTTTTATTGAAAGTCTGCAGCGATTCTTCAAATCGTCTTGTAGTCTCTGGGAAATTGTGGAGTGGAGAAAACATGCCAATAGTGGTAATGGATACTTTGAAATTCAGGAGTCAGTTCTCTCTTAATTCCTTATTATCAGATCTTATTTTAAAGATTAATTTAGAATTTAAAATATAATTCAATTTTTTTTCTATCTAGAGTTCAAGCTACTAGACTGTATCTGGGTACATTATCCAGCTCTTCCTTGCAGCCATAAAGACTAGAAACCCTTTTTTTTAGATCAAAAAAGGTTGTCTGTTCTGGTAATTTCAAAAGTTCTTATTTTCATGCAGTCACTTGGTTTCCAGAATTGCACTTCTTTCTACAGTGCTTGAAATATTGTCCAAAGCCAGCCAAATCATGAGAGTCAGGCACATCACAAATCAGGCTCTTAGTTAAAATCTATATGAATATGATCAATAAGGATAGATCACACATTGTAATCTTCCACTAAATCACAGATCAAGTCTGACACAGAAATCACCTTGCATTACCTGGCCATGTGCAGACCAGGGGATAAATCCTGCTGCCATGCGATAATTGCACTTACGGTAGGTTACTGGAAACAGTTAACATCAGTTGGCCATGCTGAAGTAAACAATAAGGACCATTTAGCTCCAGATGCAGTCCAAAAGTCGGGAATGCATGTTGTCGCCATCCCCAGCACATCTACATCTCTCCTCTCACTTCAGGAATCAGTGTTTCCATTCCTATTGAGCTCATGAAGCAAAGTGATATTACTACACAGGTAAGTAAACACATCTCTGAAATTTAATCCAGCGAGATGAGGGGTATTTTGACCAGAGAATAAAGTGAAGTAGGAAACACGTAATCTGGAATAATTATGAATCTTCTTGGAAGGAAAAAGTCTATTTTCCTCACAACTGTATAACGTATATTTTTATTTCCTTTTTCAAATACCACCTAAAAGGAGTAGTGCATGCCCACAAAATGCCAGGGACCAGGAGAATTTAGCTGAAGAAACACAGTTTTTTCAGAGTCTTTTGTTAGACTTGTCATGCATTACTTTTTTTTGGACATATATATACAAAATAGCAGAGATAGAAACATAATTTTCTATATTAATTTAATATCATATGTACACCAGCTGGATAAAGAAAAGATTTAAAGGGAAATAAAATGTAACTGCAGAGAAGCTTAGCAAATCAAATCTAAGCCATTGGTTGTATAATGGAAGCGTTCAGCCAGGGTAGATGCAGGAGCTCCATTTCTAGATTGCCTGTGGTAGAAAAATGTGATTTTTTTCAGGAAGATAAAATCTAGATTTTCAATAGCAAAGGTGCACTGTCAGCTGAAGCAAAGAATCACTCAATTTTTCCAGATAATTCCTTCTGTCACTTAACCATGACAATTGCATAGTGAGCAGCAGAATTGATATTTCCAATGAAAAGGAAGATTCAATTTCAAAATGATTTTTTTAAAGACAACCATGTAGTTTTATAGATACATGAAGAACTACAATTATGTGGTTTTCTGAAACTGAAGAAATAAGATTAAAAACATACACAGACTTCCTGTGAAACTTAGTAATTCCCTTTTTTGTTGGTTTATCCTGATTCCTTTTTCATGGAAGTGGGTCATAACAAGGATGACAGTGCTGAAAATCTCTTCGTTTTTTTTTTCATCTGAAGTACCCAGTGTGATATCATTGCACTGTATGTACTATTGTCTGTTCTCAGGAGCTGAACATTCTACATAATGGCAGCAAAACATGTAATGGAGATGTTGCTGGAAGGGATTTTCTCCATCTACCTTTCTGGTCCTTCCAGAATTCCTGAATGTTTTGGTCTCAGCTCCAAACCTTATACAGTGAATGTCATTGCATGGGAACTAAATAAAAATAGGAAATTATTTTTCCATCCAGAATTTGCAGAGTTGATATTCTACAGCTAGGAAAATACACACTCATGTATATACAAGAAAAATAAAAGTAGATCAAGATACATGACATTATTTTCGTTCTTTCTTTCCTTCCGCTCTCTCTACAGCGCTCAAGTGTCTGGGAACAAATTGGGTCAGAAAATTATGGATAGATGAAGAACTACCTCCACTTCATAAATGTTTTAATGTCTTTAGTTATGGTGTCATGCTCAGACATTCCATTATACTAACAATTATATTAACCATTATACTAACCATGTTGGTTTTTTTTTTTTGCAGCATATTGTACATTGACTGTCCTTGTAAGCATTAAGGTTTTCTTCCAGTAGAGAACAAATGAAGCTATGTGGGATGCTTTAGCTTAGCTTAGATTAGGCTAGATTCAAACTACTCTGATGGGACAATTTGGCTTGTGAAATTTACATCATACTGCAGTCTGCTAAAGACTCCACTAGTCAGCAGTGAGAAAAATGAGTATTTCAAAATATTCACCTTTTGATCTTCCATTGCCACCCATGAATAAGAACAAAGAAATGGATCTAAATACAGAAATAATAAAATTCAGGTATGAATACAATGCAGGAAATACCATAAGATGAAGCTTAGGAGAAGACTTGGGGGAAAAAGTTCTGATTTTCTTCTTTGAAATTAGTCTTTACAAAATGAAATTACATACTCAGATTATATTGGATATACTTCCTATACCAGAATTGTCACAACACCACTATAAAAGGAGTGAGGTTCTGCAATTATTTTAATGGAATTCTGACTTTGTTGCTTAATTACGGCCTTTTTCATGGCAGCAGTATTAATTGCATATTGCAATTATTCCTGGACAATCCATGGACAAAGTGTCTGCTTCCTCCCAGGGGGAGACCCTCAGCTATGTGTTGTTTAAGTTGGAAATGTCATCATTTTTGACTGAGAGGAGAGCAACTTGATAATGTGACGGAATAGATGTGTTTGGCAAAAGCTTTTCATAATATATACAGCAAATATTGAGACATCTTGTGCAAAAATGTTACTTGTATTGAGTAAATACAAATAAATGAGGACTTTGTTGAGGAGTGACCTAGCAGGTATACCTGCTGTTGCAAGATACACCTTGCACAGTCCCAAGTTTCATTCATTTGAGGATGATCTGTAACAGTTGTTGGCTAGGACCTGTGTACTCCAACAGCAGCAGCAGCTTCTAAGCAAAAGATGAAATTGTAAATCCTCAAACAGGGGGGTATTTTTCTTTCTTTAAAAACAACATCATGGAAACACAGTAAAGCACATTATAAGAATAATCAATGAGCTAAATCAGGCACACACACAAAATAGTTTCACTTATAGTCATTAAAAAAGGAATACTGCACTTCCCATATGAACATGCTACATACACATTTTTATCAACTCATCTCCAATAACAAGACTCTAGTAATTGGTTGAAAGGCAACCTATTACTATCTATAGTAAGAGCACTTGCCAAGCAAGTGCTGATTGCCAGTCTCAATCAAAGGCAAGTTGTGCTACCATTCTTCCAGCAGCTGCAGTGCAAGTACAAACAGAAAATGAAACTAATTATTTTGAGTCTCATCAAATGGTACCCTTGGAGACATTTTCCTGGTGGGTTACAGAAGGTGCATACCACAAACCTTTCCAGTAGCACCAAGCTTGAGATGACTGAAGAACAAAAAATCCACTGTGGGTTGTGAAATGGGATCAGAATGCGTCCCAAATTATTATGGCAGAGTAGGTCCACCCACCTCTTAGGGTCAGGCTCCAGATCCTCATTGACGTCTGTATCTCAAATAGATACTATGTGTCCTGGTTGTTGTGGTCATCTGAATTTTGGATTTAAATCTACTAAATAAAAAAATAGAGAGACGGAATTCTTGGGGTACACTGCTGGTAGATTCTGAAGAAAAGGCCTCATACAGCATGAGGTTTAGACATAAATCAACACACCTAACATGGCAGTATTTCATTCTGCAGTCAATGAAAAGAGTTAAATATCTATAGGGTTGATTTAAAGCATCCAAACTAATTGTCTAAAGCCAAACAGTGTAAATACTGTTTAGAAGAAATTGAGGAAAATTACTTTAGATTGTTCATATTTTCACTTGGAAAGACCAAGTTAATAATTTTGCCAGTAACTTATAAATATTACACCAATGGTTTTACATTCTAGAGAAATACTGAGAAGTACAATTTATCACTATTTCCTGTTGCTTAGGAAAAAGCAATATTAAAAGTCTAGAATCATAAGTTCACCCCTTTCATGTCTGGCCTTCAGGAAAGTAGTGCACTGGGTTTTTTGTTAGTTTTCTTGTTACTCAAAAGTATGCCAAAGATCTTCGCTTACAAAATTAAAGGTGAATACAAGTAATCTTACCTGTCATTCAGGTAGCATCTTTAGATGCTACAGGGTAGGATCATATTTACAGGACAGTGGTCATGTACTAAGTGAACTGGCCTAACCTTTTAGAACTAAGGAACGTGGTCATTTTTGTGGATAAAAAAGCTGATGTTGCAAGAAGAAAGTAGTAGAAAAGTTGCTGACAAACATAGGGGTGTCAACCTGAGTAAAATGACACAGCATCTACCAATTAGATTAAGAAAAAGATGTGTGTTTGCCTCATGGACAAAGCAGAGCCAGTCAAGAGACGTGGACAAACTGGAGCTACCAATGAAGCAATGCGTGACTGTGTAGACCAAGATAAGAAGTAAATATAAACAATGTTTAGAAGCACAATAAATGGCTTTTGCTTGATTCACATTGAATCATGCAGAAGTCCTTTGTCTTCTCTCCTTACTTACAGGGCAGTGGAGGAGATGTTAACAGTGATCACATTTCAAGGAGAATGATTTCTCCTGGGGAAACCCAGAGGTTCAGTGTTTCTCATTTCCCATTCTAACACCCTGTCTTTCATTTTTTTTCTTGTCACATGTGGCATTACTATGTCTGAAGTCAGCTGAAAACTTTGGTTCTTGTTTTATGAGATCTATGGTTTATAAAATCTGAATTCAGGTGAAAGTCTCTCTAAGACCATCCAACACCGTATGTCTTTCTTGTATTTTTCCTTTTTTGTATTTAGCAATGGGTGGAAGCTTTTACTTCCGAGGTAAGTTTCTCATGTTTTGTAATTGACACGCAGAACCGGCACCTTTTTGAAAGAAGAATGAAGGCCTAAAGGCTGCAGTCCATTATCTGTCTTTTGGTACACTTTGCTCTCAATTTATTTCCTTTTAATTGAGACCTTACTTTTAACAAAATTATTGTTGCTGAGAACAGAGTGTTGTTACATGAACACAGATCACTTTGCTTGGTTTTCATATACATTAGTTAATTATGGGAGATCAAATAGCTCATAGAGATGACTCAAGATACCTCCTAGCCATTGTTTCATGTTCAATATAACATATTAAACTATTCCTTTTAAAAGGTAGTCCCAACAGCCAACAAATTTTTCCTTGAATGTTAAGAGATAAAAAGATTTAGAATAGAGGACAACTGCTGTATTTGGAAGTAAAGTGCACATTTGCATATTTTCCATAAGAGCCTAATTGCAAGGAATTTGAATACACGGAAGTGAGAGTTCAAAACTATGGACTGTGTGAAATTGCATTTGAATAGATAACAAAAAGTTACTAGCAGAAAAAAAAGTTAAGAAAAATGGAAGCTGTTAATTCCATCTTACATAGTAAATTGGAAAATTTGAATTTATGGTATTTCATGTTGTTATGTAATAGTTGCTTGAAGTTTTAACTAAAATATAATGATTTTAAAATATTTTCTTGCATGTGCTACTTTGTTTAATTGTTACCTAATAATTAGAGCTGATTCCTCACCAGTTCCAGAAAAAAAATATTACCCATGGTATTTATATCACTAGTTACTGCTTTTACTGTAAGCATTACTGTTAATGCTTACATCCTAATAAAAGAAAAAGTTTCAGCATGAGTTTAAAAATCCATTTGTAACTGTTCCTCTTTTAACCCCAGCTGGGAACCAAACTCCAAATGCTGAAAAGCAGTTTTCAACATAGTTTTAAGGCATTAGGATTTTCATTCTTGTTCTCATATTAGTCTCGAAATATTGGCAATCTTGTTGCTCCCTGAATTAATTACCTACAGTACCTATTAGTTACCCACCCCAATGAAATTGCTTTCATACTCAAAGTCAAGCAAGTGCAAAAGTGTTTGCAGAACCAGGCCCTTTAATAAGCTTGACTGCATGAGCATGGAATGAAAAATGAGTCATATCTGCACTCTGAGGGCAGTGTAGATAGCTCTGTAGCTGCTACTTGGAACATGGTCAGACACCAAAATTCCAAATGTCCTTTTCTCTTCAGTTTCGTCATATTTCCTGACATTATGACATTTCTTTGTGCTCTGACCATTGTGGTTTCAGACACCTGTAAAATTTCTCAGAGGAAATTAGGAGTGGTCTGGTTAATTAGTTTTTCAGTCTGACATCTGGTACATCAGCACAATTGCTTTGTAAAGGGAAGTTGCAGAAAATTACTTTTTTTGGGTAACTCCTGGAGGATATCAGCAACTCCAAAGTATTTATAAAAAGTCCAGTTGTGGGCATGCAGAACAGGAGAGCTTACTCTGAGAGTCTGTACTTCTGGAAGGCTAAAAGTACATGGATGTATCTCTCCACAAATACACATTTAATTTTGAGGGTTCTGCCTGGGCAATGATCTTTTGTGAGGATTGCTTTGTTATGAAGCAGAAAAAGAGTCAACTGATCAGCAAAGGCTTTCATCCTCATTTCTTTTGTAGTTTTGCAGTTTCGTGATTGTCAGTTTAATGCTTTTGCCTGAAGTATGACATGAAATATCCCTCTTCAGTTACCACATTGACCAACTTCAGTCCATAACTTCTTTTATGAAGTACCTGATCCTCAAGATTAGTGCAATCTTAATAAAGTATATTTAAAATAAGAAATGTATTTCTTATTTTAAATATTTCATGTATTTTTAAATGAAGTTTTACTGCACAAACTCCCAGCAAACAATTGCTTGTTATGAATTGGTAGGATTTCACACTGTTTTGTATTTCAAAGAAATGATCCAATGTAAAGTTAGTCTTTGATTAAAATTATTCCATAAACACACAGAGTGACGTGTTATAAATTTTCTGATGGCATATCAGAGGATCTTATTTTCCGCTTTGCCTAATTCCTTATTCTATGTCTTCAGTGACCTAATGTTGTGAACATTTAGCTGGAATTGATATTTTACCTTCTACCTGCCAACACACAATGCTCCTAGGCAAGGCAAATTCCCAACATACACAGCTCCTAGGCATGTCATTTATTCGCAGCTGACCTTACTCTTGTCTCTGGGCTGGGGCAGGGTGCACTGACTTAGAATGGACTTCAGTGGGGAGGCACAGGTATCTGACAGTGGGTAATTAAATTAAAGATACTCATCTGGACTCTCACTTCGGTTTAACTCAGAATTTCCTTACATTTATGGATTGACTGTGGAACGACATAATTATATAAATGTGTTTTCATGTCCAAATCAAGGACACAGATGTAATTTTTCACTATATTACATAAACCCACATATATTTAATTGTAAAAATGCAAACCAATATTTATTATTTTAAATAATAGTCTTTGCTTAACAAACGTGTTTGGTTTTTTCCCATGCCAAATATTTTTTCCATATTCATAAAATACAGCCTCTAAAAACAGTTGAGGCTGTATTTTATTCCAGGTATAAAATACAGATTTTACTTTTTTACTCCAGGTGTAAGATACAAATTATAACTTAGCTCCTAATTTTTTGGGGTTCTGAATAGATATTGATCTTTCAACAAAATAAAAATATATTGGGTATTATTTTCTTTCTTCATGCTTTGTGCTATGTGTAGGGAATCCTTTGCCAGGATTATTTCTAAGTAATGGATTCTAGGCATCCATAATATAGCATATTTTGTTAACACATAAAGGGAAATAGCCAAGTTTCCAAACCTCATCTATTGCACTTTAAAAAATTATATATGCTTCACAGGGAAAAATGATTATGCCCAAAAACTTTCATTACCAGTGAACATTGAAGAAAAATTATCTTTGCATCATGTAAGTTCAAAGCAAAATAAGGAAATTAAATTATTTTCTTCAATTCTAGCTATATCTGCTAAACATTTTCTAACCATTCTTACAGAAAAACAGAAGGCTAACTTGCAATTAATAGAAACAATTAATAATGATCAGTAGCATGTGTGGCATGTTATTTGAATGAAAAGTAATTTATCACATCTGAAATAAAAGCTGTTTATTCTTGTGTTTCACTGTCTGTAGCAATCCTTGCCATTTATCTGTGAAAAATGGAGAAATTGTACCTCCATTAGCATATGAATACTTGACACATCAAGTTGGTTGTACAATAATAGAGGGACATTTGCTATCGGTGCGCGTGCGCAGACAAAGCAGCCATTTTGGGGGAGAGAGGAAAAAAATAAAATGAAATGGTGTGGGTGTTTGAACCATTGTTTTCCTCTCTAGTTTCACATGGCAATTTTGATCAAAGTAGCCAGGCAGATCGGCTGGAATTCCTAAAAAAATAAAACCTGAGCATGCAGGTTAAATGTTGATACAAATATAAGGTGTGTTAAATTTGTATTCAGATGATAGTGGATGAGACTATTAAAGAAATGCAAAATTCCAGTCCAGAGTAAGCAATTTTGTGTGTATACCTGGGGTAGGGGAATAGAGAAACAAGAAGGTTGCACAGAAATAAACCAGTGCCTATGTACAGTTTTATTTCATGGCAACAGCATCACAGGCCTTGGGTCAGATATGTGAAACTATTTCTCAAAGAGGTTGCATACAGAATTGAGGCCCTATAAATGCTTCTCAGTTGAAGTTGCCAGGCTACATTCATTCCAAAAGCAGAGCTATTTTTTATCAAATTTAAATTAACTCTCTCAGTACAGGGTACATAGTTGGTACGTAGGGTACAAAGCATGGCTTTGCAGACCATACATGCTGTCTGAGGGAGAAGGAGTGGTGCCTGCTCACCAACTGTAGTGTTATTTTGCAAAGGATGGAAGCAGTACCTGTGTTTAGGCCTTAGAAGTAGTAATCTATTACCTAAAAAAGGTTGATTTCTGAGGTATATCTTTATACTTTGTTCTCTCTTAGAAGGCATAGTGGCAGTGATCTTTTTTGTTCTGTTCTTTTCTTTCCCTTAAAAAAAAAAGTAATGATTTCAGCTCTAATTTGGGAGAAAAATAGCAAATCAATACTTGCTGCTGTTTTTTTCTGCAAGTACACCCTGGCTCTCTGGCTGCTTTCACAATTTTTTTTTTTCCTGAAATGGAGCTTCAAATGTTTAAACACATAAATTAGCAACACAAGATATTTGTATTTTTCAGAACCATGGCCTGCAAGAGCTGGGTATATAGCTTTTACTTGCACTGGTAACTGTTACAGGTATAACTGCATTGTGACTTTTCTCATATTGAAGACTTAATGATAAAAGAGAAGATAGCACTAATTGTTATAATTTTTTATTTATTTCCTTGAGCATTCCAGTGTGCTAATTGCTTTCTAAGAACAGGACAGATGCCAATGCCTGTAGGAGCTCATGTGGCTGTCACACACAAGACATGGGACTTGAGATGCCACCTCTTAAGTAGCAGAGCCCAACCAGTAAAAACAAACACCCAGACTCACAAACAGCCTTTCATTATAGCAATCTACTTTTACTGAGCTCATATCTTTCTGCTACTTGCTTTCAGTAAATGCTGTAACAGTTGAGTGCCAATGGCAAAATATTTGTCAAATCAAATTTCATATACTGAGAAGAAGTCTGCTTGCCAGAAACTTGGTGCCCATCCTTGGTGGAGGTGTTGGACAGTCCTGATCTCAGCAGGAAAATACTTGTGCTTGATGATAAGGTACTTTGGGCCAGATCCTTGAGATATTCTCTAGCCCTTACTGAAATCAAACACCTTTGAGCTCCAAAAATAAAAGAACAGGTACAGCAGTTTATGACTTCTCCAGGCAACTGATGAATTCAGTACAGGTTTTGAACATTAGTAATGACGTCACTGAGCAGGGAAAACAAAAAGTACTAAATAGAGCATTCCTAATTATCTGTACTTTTACATTTTGAAAGAGGAGCTTAGGGCTTTTGTCTACATCTCTTCATCAATATAAATGCTGATTTTTTAGAATCAAAAATTTTGTAGCTGTTGACATGTGGGCTGGTTATTCAGATTGAATTTCATCTTTATGGTCTCTGTGTTGAGAGAGGATTTTGTTTCAGTAACAACTTTGACAATACCACCAAACACTGAGGTGTCACATTAAAATAACCTCTTTTCTAATAAAAGGACAAATTGCACTTTATTTCTCACGTAGGTAATGATACTCATTTGTTGTAGCATAAAGCAGGTGACTATGTCAATTTCCTTACTACATTAGAGAATGATCCCTTGTGTAATTTACAAATGCCCTCTGAAAAAGAAAATGAAAAGATGAACTGGCTTTAAAAGTGGCAAGAGTAAAGATTTGTAACAGTTTTACCCTTTGATTTTTCCAATGGAAAATACGTACATTCCAATCCTGCTGATTCTGTGATTCTGCGATATTACATATGCATGCTCAATCCAACCCTGAATAATATTCTTAAGCTAAAAAGCATTTGCTTATTTAAAGATCTGTGAAGCTAACAATTTACTAGCTAACAAAGCTAGACTGCCAAGCAGTCTTTGAGAATCTTGTTTATTTATTGGTGGAAGTGATGGACCATGCTGGTGTATCCAGTATGACAATACTGCAACAAGCCAGAGCAGGGCCAGGTCTTTTCTTGCTCCTGCAATATTAGACTGAAAGTAAGAAGTGAAATCTTATTAAATGGTCTTCTTTTTTATTTTTTATATTCATCTAGGCCTCCTCACTGAGGAGAACCATTTACTGTCTATGTACAAATCACGAACGGGATGGGACTGCTGAGGAACGTGTCTCAAGCTGTTTATTCTCTAGCATCAGTCTCATTACATGTTTATGACAATGGGAAGATGCCAGCAGCTCACATCCCAAGCTGCAGACAAAGACCTTAATGTTACAACTTACTTTAAAAGTTTTTTTCACTAATCACACAAAGCAAAAGCATATTGACAGTAGTTCTATCCAACCACTATAAGCACACCTACCTTTGGTTAAAACAATGCTTGCTTATTTTGAATACAATACCTGCTTGTGAGCCTTAAAACAAAATGCACAGAGCTCCATTATTAATCTTAGAACTTCCTAATATCTCACTAGATATACTTTTCTGTAGCTTAGGGAGTTTTCTAGACAAGTATTAATGCACGGACCATTGTTCTATTTGTCCTTACTATTCTACTTCATATATAATTTTTCTGCTGACAAATCTTATGGCTACTGCTTAGCTCTAATCACAGTTCTACTGTCTCTAAGGCCTGCCTTTTGCAACTTCCCCTAAATCCTCTAATTTTAAGGATTCCCACAGCTTGTCACAAGATAAAACAGAGTTTATGGGTCTGTATGATAGTTTTTCACACTAATATACGTGTACTATTTCAACACTTTCATTACTTTCCTCCACTGATTGTAAATAATGCTTCATGCTAACATACGAAGAAAGATAAAACCTTGCAGTTCATCAGTGTCATGACTAAGTTAATAAAAATATCTGTTTCAAATGCTGTAATTTTTTTTCTTGGAATGTATTACAGGTTTTTTATATTTTTTGTTCTCATGCCAAATGCTTTGATTAAGGATGTTATATGATCCAGTGGAATAGTACTGTAATTGCCTATTTATATTTATAAATCTGTACATTATCTCAGTGTGCTTGTGTTAGCTGTGGTGTTGATATGTTAGACTGATATGATTGAGATGCAAATTTTGTGTATGTGGTGGAATTTAGACATAAAATGAAAATTCAATTCTTTATAAGCCATTTATTTTCTTCCTGTTACTCCTGATTGCATTACCACTGCCTTGAGGGAGGTTGTTCACTTTTAAAGTTTAGAACTGCACTTTGAAAAGTTAAATAAAATAATTCTATGCAAGAAAATTTATACAATAAAGAAGGAATTTCTTAGATAGCAGCACGCTCCAGAAGTAGATTAACCTTCTTCTAACATGTAATAAATGACATGGACAAATTCTAGCATAGCTTTCTCAGTATTCATAGATTTTAAATGATGCAAGATTTTGATTAGACACACCAGATATCCTTCAAGTATATTGTTTTTCCCAGGAACACTTGAAGTTAGGCTAAAATTCGAAGTACAACACTGAATGACAGAGGCATTGAGTCAGAGCGGCAAAGAATCTGAATCCCTTATTCAAGGAAACGAGCTGGTTTTGTACAGTCCTTTAAGACTCAGTATTTCTTTATATGGTAATTCACACCTATCACACATCACAATGTCAGCAACACACTTTCTTAATGTTCTTATACGGGGTGATCACGCACTGTTCAGGGGCCTGTCAGCTTCCACCAAGCTCCTCTCTGCAGGGCTCTGCCATGTGGCACCATGTTCCCCCCAAGGTCAGGCAGAGACAAGTTTCTTTGTGGTGCCATGGCATTCTGCAGATGCATTCTCACAGTCTGTAAGAGTTTATTCTATCCCATCTCTCCTCACACAAGACTAATATGTTACTTATATTCTGTTCACAGGATGAAGTTTTCTGGTTTAATATTAAGCATGTTACTTGAATCTGTCAGTTAATTTACTAAAATTAGAGGTGATTTCCTGAAAAAATTAGTGAGCCTTAGCTGGAACCAGCTGTTGCATTCCACTGTGGGGAACTGCAAGCAGTTCTTTTAAAATAGATGGGCAGGAATGAAATTAGGTGAACTGAGACAAACATTGTATCTGAGAACTGTTTAGTGATAATGAGAAACAAAACATGTAAAAAATCAGTCATCCTACTAAAAAGGGCTAGAAAATACAAAGCAGGAGAAAGAAAAATGGAGAAGGAAAGGGGAGGGGGAGAGAGAGAATAAAAAGGATCTAAGCAATTTGAATTTCTTTCAAAATACTATAGAAAAATCTTTGAAAGAGGATTTGGATGTGACCTAGCTCTTATAACAAGTTGGGTCATTATTTCTGATTTTGTAGAAAAAGTTTTCCCCGGTTTGTGTGGCAAGCAAATTCATTTTAAGATTTATAAAGGGTCAGGTAAACCAGGATCTCACTGAAAAATTAAGGCTGATCTCACTGAAAAATAAAGTTGGGGTTCCTTTCCTAGAATGGCTAACAAGAATGTCCAATTGGTATCCATTTGATGAGCCTGTCAAGTTGAAATGGCTTGAGACATGTTTTCTAAGGCATTTTTTGCTTCATTGGTCAGGTATCTTGGTGAATTCAGGTCTGTGTGTCCTAGCAGATTAATAATGGTGCCAAATCTCTATTTGTAATTCCAAGCAAAGGCTTAACCCAATTGACGGTTCCAAGCAACTTTGGTAGGTCATGGAGCATCTTTGGATTGTTGTTTGACTGTTTTGATTGTGGTTGTATGGTCTAAGAGTGTTGGAAAATCACAGCTCTACAGAGATGGGGCAACTGAGAGATGTTTTGAAAGATTTTATTTCATTATCAGTCTCATAGAAGGGTGAGACATAAAAGATGCAAAACTCAATGCCATTCTATCAGAAGCCAACCTATTCTATTGTTACAATGTCTTATAAATGTTTTTCAGCCTATTAACTTTTGCCACATAATGCTGCTAATACTTCTAACACCAATCACCTATTATTATACCCATATGATCTTGTTAAAATGCATCGTTCACAGTTCTAATATTCTAAAATATCTGGTCTTTTTGCAAGGCCAGCTTTTGAAAATTGTTTCTAGTTAAATCTGTCTCTCAACACTATCATCTCTATTCCATGGCCTTCCTAAGTCAGCACACTTTATCTCAGAGTTTGCATACAGATGTACAAGACCGTGTGAGCTTTCAGTCAGGTTTTAAGAATCCTTTACAAATCCATTTCTCACATTCTCACATTGAATGGCTAACAAGAATTACAAATTGGGATCTATTCAATGAGTCTGTCAAGTTGAAATGGCTTGAGACATGTTTTCTAAAGCATCTTTCACTTTATTGATCAGGTGTGTGGGTGAATTCAGATCTGTCTCCTTCTAGCTGATTAAATAATGGTGCCAAGTCTCCATTTGTCATTCCAAGCAAAGGCCTGACCCAACTGACAGTCTCAAACAACTTTTATAGGTCATAGAGCATCACTGGATTGTTTGATTGTATTGGTTGTGGTTGGATGGTCTGGGAGAGGATATTAAATCCCAAGTATCTCCAAGGCGATGTTTGTTGTATTTTTGCCCAGCAATGGTGAGCCCTGCTTGTTGGACAGCTGTGATAGTAGCTTGTAGTGCGACATCTAGGGTTGAGTCAGTTTATGCTGCAATGAAGATGCCATCCATGTAGTGGTAAATGATAGTTTGCATATGTTCTTTGCAGACAGGCATTAAAACTTTGGCTAAAAACCACTGACAGGTGGTTGGAGAATTTTTCATGCCCTGGCGCAACACTGTCCAGTAGTTTCACTGAAGCGAAGTTTGCCAATTGATACTGGGAATGGAGAATGCAAACTGCGGAGCATCATCATTTTGGAGAGGGATATGAAAAAAGTCAATGACAGTCAACTTCCAATCTTTGGGAATCATTGCAGGTTACGGTAAGCCAGGTTGTTAAATGCCTATGTCCTCTATTGCATCATTGATCTTCCATATATCTTGAAAGAGATGCCACTTGTCGCTGTCACGCTTTTGGATCACAAAGATGGGTGTGTTCCATGGGCATGGTGGGAGTGATGTGTCATTTTTGGATTTGTTCTTGGACTAGAGACTTGAGCACAACAAGCTTTTCCACAGGTAGGGGCCATTGATTTATCCATATGGGTTTGTCAGTTTTCCAAGTTAACTTAGGGGTGTCATGCTGCTCAATGGCTCCAATTAAAAACGCATCACTAGCCTTATCCCCCATTAAGACAGAATTTCCCTTCCCCATAGAATTATGGGGGGTCTCACTACGAAGGGTCTGGTGGTAGCAATGCAGCCTTCGGGTACCTCAGATTTGATGAGCTGCACACTCTTCAGGCTGTCACTGTTGCCTCCAATCTCCAGTAATGTTCCTGGAGCAGGTGTTAGCATCCAATCAGGAGGGCACTGGGGTTGTGAAATTACTGTCACATCTGTGCCTGTATCTATAAGTCCTGTGAGGGTGATCTTCTTGTTATTTAGTTCCAGTGTTAATCTAGGCTGACTTTTACTAATTATTTTGGTCAACATCACCAGGGACTCCGTGTCATCATGCTTAGGGAGCAGGATTGCCTGAGCAATTGTTAGTCCTTTGGGGATGAATCAAGGTGGATTGGGACACATAGCCAATACTGCCATTTCTTGTGCAGACATTACAGACAGAACTGAAGGCAGTTGTTGACCTGCATTTACCTAGTATTAGGAGTTCATATAGCCGATCTTTGGGCCCAAGCTGACCCATAGATATAGTTTGGGCCATAAAATCTGTTAACATTACTGGCTTGGTACTTGCCACATCCAGTTTGGCACCAGGGGGCATGATTGCTGGGAGTCCTGAAATGGTGCACTGAAGCTCTGGGCCACTTGCCCTTCAGTGATGGTAGGCATCAACAGCTGGGTAATTTGTAACATCATGTGGAGTCGTCCCATGCTCTGATGGAAGTTTCCTGCTGGTGTCTGTTGTGGCTCCCCTGTCTTGGGTGAGATTGGCTATTCTTGTAATGTCCTTTACACCCACAAGTCTTAGAAGCAGATTTTTCTCCTCACTGAGGGCAGTCTTTTATAAAGTATCTGTTTTTTCTGCACTCAAAGTGCTGTCTTTGGGCTTGACATGAATGTCCTTGTAGGGTGACCTGCATGGTGGCTAAGGCTCCGCAATTCCTTGTCCAATGGCTTGTACTTGTGAGGCAGTGGAGTGCTCAGGTGTCCCAAGGCGATAGCAAGTCTCGATCATCTGGGTCAAAGATGGTTCTGGCTCAAATGGGAGAGCATGCAATGCCTTTTGCATTCTGGGGATGCATTTGACACCACCGGCTTCTTTAGAATGATGCCCCTTTCATTGGCAACCTGTCTTTGAGTCTGTCCACAAATTTCAGGTATGGTTCATCAGGCCCTTGTTTTATGTCAGCAAAGTCTAGAATTGATGTACTACCGTCAGGCACCTGAATCAGTGCTTTTCTGGCCATGTTTTAAATGTCCTCTAGCACTGGTCTACGGAGGATTTCAGCTTGGTCCTCAGGCTGGCTATATGGTCCTTCTCTTGCTAAGTGGTTGATGGTTAGTAGTGGTCTTGCTAGGTCCTTGGCACAATTAATCAATAGTTGGTTCAATTTTCTTTTCCACCCCCCTTCCCATAGGGTGTATTCCATGGGGGACACAATACATAGTCATAGTCATCACATATCACATGTCATGGGGTGTCAAGACTTGTGCAGAGAAGGTAGCCTGCATTAAAATGTGGTAAGCCTCTCCTGTAGTCTTTGGCCACACTGCATAACTCTCACCTCCCCATATGCAAGTGGCTTCCATCTGCAGTTTGCGCCCCCACTCTCTGTATTGCACTAGAAAGGCAGTAAACTTAGAAATCATCTCCCAGTTTCCCTCCTTTACTGCTTCCCTCCAGATCCTCTCCCATGGGTCGTCAGGGTCACTGGTTTCAGAAGGTTTGAGATCCTTTTCTGAGGAGGAGGGACAACTGGGCTGCACGGGCATTGCCATGTTGGAAGGCAGCACTTCAGAAACCAAGGTGGGCATAGTTCTGGCTCCCCTGGAAGGGGTGTGGCCTGAGATGGAAGGGTCGTGGTTCAGAGCAGACACAGTGGAGCTTGAAGTGGAAGAGATGGAGACAGGGGAAGGACCTTGGTTTTGTTGCAACATGTTGTCTTGGGCAGAGGATGCAGCAAAATGGTGGTTGGCAGAAGAGGAAGGGAATTCAGGAGAGAGCACGAGCAGGAGAGGGTCAAAGTGGGAAGGTTTCAAAATGGCAGCACCATCGCTATCTAGGGCCCTTGCTGGAGGAGTTGGAGGTGGACATAGGGCAATACAGTAACGCAGCGAACTAATACTTCCTCCAAGCATGCTGGCAATGTCAGCTCCATATGCCATTTCAGGGTAGTCCAAAGGACAAGTAGGATAGGGGCACGAAAGGATGAGAGTTCCATAAGGCATGGGCTCCCATGCACTCGGCAGGCTTTGCTCAGGTGTACCAGTCCCAGGGTCAGAGGGGTCAGGGGTACAGAAGAAGAAGCTTGAGGGGGTGCAAACAGAAGAGGTACGGTGACAAAAGGGGTGGAGCACTACAGAGGGGCATTACCCACCGTGGAGGCAGAACCCCATGTGGGAGGGTTGAGGGAAGAATTAGGGACTGGCTCATACCCATGAACCAAGGGTAGGGGATGGATGGGGTTATCAGGGGGATCGGGCTTAACCTCTAACTTAACCACTTTATAAACAACCTGGAATATTGGAAGTAAACAAAAAGCCCCAAAATCCCTTTTGGAACTTAAATCATAAATCTTGTCCCCAACAGAATTCCAAAACCCCACAGTAAAAATAATATCCTCTGTAACAGAAGGAAAATTACAAAAGACTCACCTAATAATTGCCTTAAGCTCTCTTTTAGAAAATTTTTCCCCATGCTTAACTAAAAGTCCCTTAAACCGCAAGTATATGTCCCACTCCACCATGGACAGCCCTAGTCCCATGGCTAAAACAAAACCCACACTTTCTCCTGTAGGCTCACCTGCACTCCTCTCCAGGGCCGATCACAATCCTTGTCCAACTCCAGTTGGCAGCACTTTTCGAGAGTCCTACGGGGCCCACTGACCAGACTGGCTCCCCCCTGTCAGAGACAGCTTGGTCTACCCTTGCAGCCAAGTCCAATAAAACTTGGACTCATGTTCTTGGGGTAGTAGATTTCCTGACCAGGACTTATGTCCAGTGACAGTTGTCCTGCAGGTCCCTCGCTGGAGAGCCTTCCAGGACTCTTGTTCAAGGGTCTGTGTTCAGGTGCCACTTGTCATGTTTCGTGTTGTTCTGTCCACATCCACAAGGACAGGCATAGGCAATAGCAAGGGGTCAGTGCAGAAGAAAGAGCAGGCAGTGGGTCTTAGATCAAAACTCCGAGGGTCCTTTATTCTTCTATGCTGAGATCACAGGAGCACTCCTGAATGCACCCGACCACTAAGACCAAGACTAAGGGCAATCCCTACTCATACACACTGCTATGGAACATTCTAGAAACATTCTAGTCAATCACAAAAAAAAAAATATAACCTAAATTAACATAGTAACTCCTATGATCCCTTTCAAACAAACTTGAACTCTCGCTAACTTGAAACAGTGTCCCCAAACTTAGAGTGTTGCTTTCCATGGCCTTGGGTTGTTTGCAGCTATGGCTGGGTCACTGACCAGGCCAGGCTGCTGGACCTCCACAGTCCATCACTCTTTCCAGTCCTCCCTTCTGCCAACCTTGTGCTCATTTAATTTGTCTGGTCAGTGGCTGCTCTCTTCCACATAGACTGGAGGGGGGAGGAATCCTGGATCATAGTCTGGGGCTATGCCAGGAATGTTTCACCACGCAAGTTCCTGGTTGGTCTACTGTTGATTTTACAGGACCCTATTTTTGAGAAAAATAGATTCATTCCCAGGTGACATCTTCCCAGGCCTACACTTTGCCTTCCTGGGCCAGGATATCCCCTGTAGGGGAGGAGGTGGTACCTCTCAGACCTGCAATTACTCTCTTTAAGGAGGTCAAAGCCTGTAACTTTCCCTGCCACTGAATTCCTACCAGTTTTAGAGAGCCGAGAAGCCTCCAAATTAGAGAAGTCATTCTCTCAGGATCTACTGAGAGCAAGATGGGGGATTCTTGGAAAGGCAGAAGTTTGCAATTGTACATAATTTGTAGACAGGCTGCCTTATGTCTCCAGTAACTTGTCCTTTCTATAGTGAGGGGATCACCTCTTTCCAAGGCATCTACACCACCAGTCCAATATGCAGCCCTCTGGGTCAAATTCCATGATTCCTGGCAGCCTTCAGGGATGAGTAAAACACCTGGACTCCAGCAACGTTCTGCCTCCTTCTCCTTAAGCAGTATTTGGCCTTCTCTGCTTAAGGAAACACAAAATACATACTTGGTTTCAGTTTTGCCAGGATGGCAGCCCAATTCCATCTTCAGTTTACCCAGCTCCAGAGCTGTGAAAGGCAGGTCTTTGGTTGTTAGGAGGGGGGACTGGTCCTGATCACTCTCATATGTATATTCCATTTTTATTAAGAGGCAAGCGCAGACTGCAGGGCCAGCTCAGCCTGGCCTGCTGCTGTGGGCTCTCTTTTGGGTTCTGAGGGAGTGACAGCTCTGCCCGTGACATCATTCAGGAGAGCCGCAGTGGCTCTGGGACTGGCAGCTGTGGGATCAGAGGCTACAGGACCAAAGGCTCTGGGACCAGCAGCCACCAGACCAAGGGTGCACAGACCAGCAGTGCATGGACCAGTGGCTTCCCTTGCTAAAATGTCCCCCAAAACCTGCCACAAGCTGTCATTCTGCTTTTTTTTACTCCTCAAAATTTCTCTGCAAGTCCACAATTCAGATTTGCAGGAATTGCACTAGCATAGTGATTCAATCGCTGTCATCTCCTGGCAACACTGGGCAGTCCTCTCCTGTATAGCAGCCATCAGAGGCACCCCCAATACCACACACATGGCTGCTTTCTCATTCCCAGGCTTGGATTTTGCTTTTGCCTGCAAAGCCAAGACCTGGTCTATAACACTTTGGATGCTGTGCCAGTGGTCCCTAGCCCACTCTAATCCAGACACAGAGGGTCTTGCTCTAAAACCTCCTAAGAAATCCAATAAGGAGGCAGATGGGTTTCTGCCCCACTCTCCTTTTACAGCACTTACATTTATTACTACTGTTTGATGCTGTTGAGTCAGGGACGGGAAAAAAAGACTCCAGTCTTCAGAAGGTGAATCAGAAGGCTTTAATGAAAATTCGTGTGTCTTTTATAATGTGACTCGCTAAGGTGAGACTAGGTTGGTCTCAAAGTAAAAACCTCTCACACTATTGGTGAACTATGAATAGCACACTCCAGAGAATCATATCCATAAACAACAGTTATTGAAAGAGAGATAATAATTGTTTTAATTATTTTCTCTAAGTTTCCCAGGGTTGGCCTGGGAGAAATTATCTCTGTTCTTTCTTTGACTGAACTGAGAATATCCACAACTGTTTCCTCGGGCAAACAACTTTCAGGGAGGGTAACACCTTATAATCTCTATGTGCCCAAAAAGTACACAAAAGGTTGTGGGGGTTTTGTGTTGTTTTGTTTTTAAAAAAGCACACACTGTGAGAGAAGTGGCAAAACAGCTTCCTGAAGAGGGTCACACTATAAAAACTTCCAGGTGCCCTGAACAGCATTCCTCAGGAGGACACACTTTACAGCAACAAGCCAACTGGCTGCAGAGATGGGACATTATACTTCCCAGGAAAGGCCACATAATAAAAATACCCAAAAATGCCCCAAATGCTTCCTGAGGGAGCACACTTTAAACCACAAAGGCAGTTGCACACAGAGTTACAGAAAGGGGGGCAAAATGCTTCTCAGAAAGGGCTGCACCTTTTTGCCCCAAGGAAAAAATAGTTTCTGAGAGGACAGACCTTAAAATACCACAGCAGTTACAGATAACAGGACAAAATTCTTCTTATAAAGGGTCACACTGTAATGAGTTCCAAAGTGCCTGACAGAAAAAACAATTTCTGAGAGGACATATGTTAGATCAGTGAGATCAGCAGGCACAAGGTTTCAGGGAGGGTCACACCTTTTTTTTTTTTTCTTTAATGCCCAAATGAAATCTCTCCCCAAGACATACAGAATGATTAAAACAGATACAAGGTTTTTGTTCAAGACCATCCCACCGCTGCCACAAATGTAAATGTCTCATCCACTGTGGGGAACTGTGAGGAGTTCTTTTAAAAATAGATGGTCAGGAATGAAACCAAGTCAACTGAGACAAACATTGTATCTGAGTACCATTTATTGATACTGAAAAACAAAACACAAAAAAATGGAGTTACCCTACTAAAGAGGACTAGAAAAGACAGAGCAGGAGGAAGAAAAATGGAAAAGGAAAAAGGGGGAGAGAGAGAAAGGGAGGGAAGATAGAGGGAAAAAGCGGGCATTACCACTAACAGGACTGAGGAGTGCTGTCAATGTCCACGAGGCGGGGGGTTGCACTGCTCTCTGCCTGCTGCTCAGCCTGTGCAGCTCTCAGAGATGCACAGCTCCACAGGCACAGCTGCTGTGGCGACGGGCAGCTGGGCACATGGTGAGTGTGTGCATGGGCAGGAGGTCCAGAACCCTGGACAGGGTCACAGTGGGGATGGTGGCGATGGGCTGGATTGGAGGCAGCTGGGGTTGGATGCCGGTGGCTTGGGTAGGGATGTGGGGGTGAAACAACAGAGTGGCGGTCAGGGATACAGGGAGGCAGGACAGGTGTGAGGGTGAGCAAGAGCCAGCAAGAGCAGGAGAGCCAAAAGGCAGGCTAGGACTAGGTCAAAAAGGACAAAAAAACAGTCTAGGGCCAGGTCAAAGGAGCAAGCGAGCCTCCACAGGCTAGAGCCAAAGCAAAAGCACAGGACCCAAAAGGCCCCAAGACTCAAAAAGCTCAAAAGATGAGACACAAAAATGCCCCAGTCACCAAGCCAAAAAGCAAAAAGCACAAGGTGCAAAAACTCCCAGAGCTTGTCGCGCAGTTGCTTTTATGCTCCCTGGCCCCTCCCAAAGTCTGCCTCTTGACAGGAGACTATTGGTCCAGTCCAACCTTCTGTGGCAGTCCATTGGTGGAGACCTATCATCATCTAATTGGAGAAGCCTCTCTGGAGAGTAAGTACAGTGTCTCCTGTTGACTGTTTGTCCCATGTGAATTGTTGCCAGGTAAAATCTCCCCAGAGACAAGGCTTCCTCCTGTATTCTATTTGCCTGTTGCAAGTGGCACATGTGCATCCCCGATAACCACTGTTGAGACAAATCAAAACTAAATTGGCTCCTCATGCCAGCCCATCATTCTATGTGAAAAAGATGATGATCAGGGTGTGACAGCTCTGGAAATTATACGAAAACATTGACTGAACTGCATAGAATATCTGACTTTCAGAAAAACAGCAAAAATAGGGATTTTTAAAAGTTCATAAAGAAAATGTGTTTTTTTCTGATTTTCTATCCTATACTGGACAGACTATGATCAATCATGTCTTGAAGAAACAAAGCAGCAGTTGCTTTAGTAAATAGCTGCTTCTGAAAGTACCTTCTCCTCAGCTAGAAAACAGGTTTTGATCTTCTGTTGAGTGGCTTTTGAACATCATAATTTAGGGTGACAGGAGATTGCTTACATCTGCTATTCAGGTGTGTACCTGCATGTTGCTGATGTTGGAGACAGGCACACAACACAACACACTGAGGTTCATGTGACAACAGCCAACTTTTACTGAGTGCTCTTCTCCTTATATAGGTTTTGAAGGTCCACACAGTTAGTCCTGATTGGCTGAATTAGTTGCCATCCAGCTAACTGGCCAATAGCTGCCCTTGTCCCCAACAGCCTAGACCTGCTCCCCAGTTGTCCAGACCGGTCGAGTTATATAATTAAGGTAGTTACATAATTAGTTATATAATTAGTTATATTTCACTTAAAAAAATAGGATTATTTATAACTGTGAGGCCTTCAGGCCAGCTGTTAGCCACCACAGTCCCCAATTTTTGTTTTTAAATACAAAGTCTGTCATCCTCTGCAGGGCCCTTGCATTCAGGATGACAAATGCAGGACAGTGTACAAAACAATCATGATGACACAAACAAAAGTCTAGGTTGAATGAGGATTTCCACCCAACTCAACAAGCCTAGCCCCTCTCAAGTAGTGATAAATCACATGTATCATTGGAGATGTAACATTCATATCCAGGAACTGTCAAATGGGCTTACCAGTAATATAATTTCTTAAAATGGCATGATGCAGGCTCACTACTTAGAAGTTACAATTTTACAACTTTCTGTAGAACTGTTAGAAAACCAGCCAACAGGAGAAATAATCTGTCTTAGTTTGGGTTTGCAATTCATGTCCTTAAATAGATAAAATCCTTAAGTCCTTGTATCTTTAGCTAGATAAAATTTTCATATCCTTAAATAGATTAAAAAATCCTTAAATAAATTGTCCCAGATCTCCATGTAGCAGGTGTACAAGTTGTTTAAATCACTGCTCCACAACATCTGCTGGAGGGCCATCAGGAGGGTGCTGCTTCTGGTCCCAAGCAGGATGTAGAGCAGGGTGTACACACCAGGCAGGTACTCATTGTGTTCCGGTGTCCGTGGAAACACAAGTGTAGCCACGTCCCCACATAAGCAGATCCCATGGACCTTCCTATTTCCTAGTGATAATGTCTTGCACCATTACTTTGGATTTAGGTGATTAGGCATCACTAGATGACTGCAATGACAAAAAGTGATTAAAATTACTGGACTCTGGGAATTTTCTAATACTGTTAAATGGTTCCAAGTATATATAGCTTTAGCCACTCTGCTCTGTGGGGTCTCACCACACATTCCCCCTTTCTGTTTATCAAGTATACATTTTAAAGTGCCACGTGCACATTCCACAATGGCCTATCCTGTTGCTGAGTGGGGGAATACTGGTGTGGTGTAACACACCCTAGAGTTGTAGAAATTGTCTCGTGTTCTGTGAACTGTAAGCAAGGGCCATTGTGTGTTTTGATGGTATGAGGGATACCTAAAGCAGCAAAGACTGATTGCCAATGTGTGATGGTATCCCAACTCCTTTCCTCTGTATGTACTGAAGCCCATATGGCTGATGAGAAGGTGTCAACTGACACATGCACATATTTTAGATGTCCAGATTCAGGGATGTGTGTAACATCTGCTTGCCAGATTTGTAAGGCTCTCATACCATGAGGGTTAATTCCCATTTGCAGTGGTGCAGTGTAGCCTTGGCAGTCAGCACAGGTGTTAACTATATTTTGAGCCTCTGTGTTTGACAGCAGGAATTGTTGCTGCAGGGCTCAAACATCTTGATGGAAGAAGGCATCTGATGCTTTTGCTTGTGCAGGCTATGGTGCTGTCCTAGGCAACCTGCTCAGCAATGACCCTCTGCAATAAAACCTGGTAAATTTGTGTGACTTCTAATGCCTGGATGGTATGCCATGTAGTTTTTAGTAGGTCAAATAATTGTGCATTGTCAATTTATTTTAACAGGGCTCAGTCTGATCTCTGTGAGACATCAGCAACGTAGGCAAAGTGAGTGACAATATTTAAAGGAATATGGGGAAAATGTTGAAAAGCCATACAGCATTTTACCAGCTAAGGTGATCCACTCTCACAACCTTCCAATGTTTGCTATTCATTTTACTCTCTCCATGTTACAATGACTTTTCCCATTTTCCCAGAACCATCAGTAAATACTGTAACACCTTTTAGGGATGTGCAACTGTTCAGTGGTTTTAGGGATAGCTCAGTGGTCCCACTCAACTGCAGTAAGTTATGGCTTGGTAGATGGTAACTAATCTGTTCCAAGAAATTTTGCAAGGCACTTTGCAAGGCTGTGCTGCTGGCAAAGCACCATTCAAATTGTTCTTGTGGCACAGGTATAATAATTTTGGAAGAATCTCTTGCACTTAATTGTAAGCATCTCTGATGGCATTTGATGATTAATTGTGCAATTAACTCAAAGATGGCAGGTGCCGTCTTTTTAGGTTTGTGAGGTAGGAGCATCCACTCTAAAACATGTAAAGGCTCAGACCACTGAATATTCCACTGTCCAATAATCCTGGTAGGATGAAAATTGACTGTTCAGGATACAAAGTGGATGGGGTCAACTGATGAGGTGATTAAAAGATGGTTTATTGCAAAATCAGATTCATGGAAGGGTGAGACCTCAAGGTTATATTCCACACCATCACATCAGAAACCATTCTAATTCTAGTTACAATGTCTTTTATGAATTTCTTATCCTATCAACTACTTCCACAAAGCTCGCTAGCACCTTCATAAACCAATCATCAATTGCTATGTATTATATGATTTTTCCGCAATGCAGCTCTTTTTATCCACTCATATAATTCTACAGAAACTTATTGCTGCATCTTCTACTTTTTTCTAACTCTTTAACAAGTTCTATTGCTAGACTTTAAAATTTTCTACTATCTTGCTTAACATATTTATTCACTTACATGAGGCATATTTCTACTTGCTTAAAACATATTTATGCTTAAACTACAAATCTTTATTCTTACTTCATGTCTGTTTCACTTTTCTATTCTAAAGCTTCAAGCCTTCTCTAAGGTCTTAGGTCAAACACTGTATCCACCTCTATCTCTGAGCTTGTATGTTTGAGACCTTGGGAGGCTTCTGTGCTTGTATTTCCCACAATTGACTATGAAAATAAATACAGAAATGCACAGCTCTGGGCATATCTGGTTGACTTGTCTGTTTGTGATAGCTTGCTCTACTATTTCAAGAGCAACTTTTGCCTCTGTGGCTAATTTTCTGGGAGAATTTAGATGAGGATCACCTTTTAGGGTTTTAAATGAGGGTGCTAATTGTGAGATGCTCAATCCTAGATAGGGTCTGAGCCAATTTATGGTACCCAAAAAGTTTTTGCACATCGTTTAAAGTTTGAATTTTTGTTAAGACTTGTTGAATTGTTTGTGGCTGTATGGTCTGATCCATTATTTTGAGTCCAGGGTGTTTGCTGCAGCACTTTTTCCAGTGCTACTCGCAGCCCAAATGTTCTTAATGCTTGCATCAAGCTTGGCCAAATCTGTGAAAGCTCTTTTTGGTTGGGGTTGCTATCAAGATATCATCCATGTAATGGTAATAGTATGCCCCTGGAAATTGTTCTCTTACTGATGACAATGCCTGAGCAATGTACCATTGACAAATTGGTGGGGCTCAGTGGCATACATGGCTCCACTGTTCGATGCAGCTTCGCCGCAGCTAGGTGCAACATCACAGCAGCTTGGCTCAACTGGTGACGATGCGTCCCAGCACAGGTCAGCGGTGCAGCTTCACGTGGCTGCAGGACGTTCCTTGGGCAAGGCGTTCTGGCACGGGGCAGAGGCTGGGCTTCATAAGGCTGTCTCACCCATCCTCCTCTCCTGCACACCCAGTGCACTGTCCACACCTCCTGCTGCCCCACCCAGTGCCCTGTCCTCACCACTTGCTTTGGCAGGTGGTACCTGTGGCATCGCCTCCCCCATCCTCATGTCACATGGTCTTTACTACCTAATAATTCCAGAATGTGCCTCCAGGTCTTTATTACATTAATGGAGGTCTCATCGCCTATGGAGGCTGCTTCAATTATAAATCTGCCAGCCCACTCCCATGTTCTTAAGTCCAGGGAGGCTCCTTCAGTCGCATTAAATCTGGGGTTCTTGGACCACATTAGCAAGGCTAGCAAACCCCGCTCACCATATTTTGTTCCTCATTTCTTTAAAGAGTCCATACATTGACACCAGGATGTTCCTGTACCGAAGCCCATGGTTCCATATTTCCTGGCGGCGTCTTCTATTCACAAAGGGTCTGGACCAATGCAGCTTTCTCCACTGCCTTCTGCAACTCTGTTCACTACTCGCATCTATACCCACTGCTCGGCCAGGGCTACCATGGTGGCTCTTCCCACCACTCTCTGCGGCCCTATAGGCTGCAGGCAGCAATCCCCACTGCCCTCTGTCTCCCCACAGTTCCCACAGCAGGTTGTTGTGTCACATCAGCAGCCACCACTTGTCTCTGATGTTTGAGACAGGTACATGACAGAACACACCAAGGTTCATGTGACAACAGCCAACTTTTACTGAGTGCTCTTCTCCTTATATAGGTTTTGAAGGTCCACACAGTTAGTCCTGATTGGCTTAGTTGCCATCCAGCTAACTGGCCAATAGCTGCCTGTGTCCCCAGTGGCCTTGACCTGCTTCCCAGTTGTCCAGACTGGTCGAGTTAAATAATTAAGGTAATTGTATATCTAATTATACAATTAGTTATATTTCAGTTGTAAAATTAGGATTATTTATAACTGTGAGGCCTTCAGGCCAGCTGTTGGGGGCTTATTGCTCTCGAGGTTTGTATTTACTCAGTCTGTGAGGTCAGAAAGAGTCTTGTGATAATGGCATCCATCTAGAGTGACAATGCTTTGCATTTTCAGCTCAAAAAGAAGTGGAAGAGTGGACAACTTCTATTTTCAGGCTAACTTAATGTGACATCTTTGTTGTTAGAAAAACAATTATTTTCAGGATTCTATCTTTGATATTGGTGCCAAATCCATCTAGTATACAGATTCCTCTTTGGAAGATCTTCTCTTTTTTCAGATGACACTTTGCAAACCATTATTTTTCTGTCACTTTCAAATAATTCTGAGATGCTATTGTACAAAAATGTCAAAAAAAACTCCTTAGAAATGTATAAATTAAGACCTGGTGAAAGCAGAGGGCTTTTTTGTTCCCATAACACAAAGAGTGAGCAATGGGGTTAGTCCCCTTTGGTCAGTGTTGATCATTCTGATATTAGCATATATTTATACAACAGCACAAATTTCACACACAAGTAATTTCACTGATTGTTCGTTTCTGATGATCCAACCTGACTTGGTTTAAGGCTAACCTGACAATCCTGTCAGGACTTTTCCCTCCCTATGCTGGTTGACAAGAATTTAACCAGGTGAAAGAGACTCAGAGATTTTTTGCAATTTTTACCATTTTTGAGAGAAGTTTGCCTTTTAGAGGGAAGAACACTTTACCTATTGCCATTTAGAGGCAGGTTAAGAATATTACAGCCTGTGAGGGATGTAGATGAAGACAATAACAATTTGTCTCACTTGTCACTTTAGTAAGATGCCCTAATGGAATTGGTTCAGACTGTGTAAAATGCAGATAAATCTTCTGAGCACATATATCATTCTGGATTTCCTGACTCTGCATGCAGAGATGATTTAAAACATTCAGGAAAGTCCAGAAAAAACTATTTCTGGCCATGGGGGTCATCAGCCCTTGGAGAGTTAGCTTCTGGATATTTTTTCATCTAATCTGAGAAAATTTGTGTTTTGGGTGCAGTGGGTTTGAGTTTCTATGTAAAAAAGATGATAGGATTACTTTTCAAGTTGTGGATAAGACATCTGAAGCAGAGAGAATTTGTTAACTAAAGAAGCAGCAGGTTTCCAAGAAGTGGCTATATTGACATCTGCTTTCCTGGTTTTGTTTTCACTTTAATAGACATGGTTATCTTTTTGGTTTTTGGCATATTGTGCAGTTCTAATGCATGGAACATCTGGAAATGTTCAAGGGGAGGTTTGAGGGTGCTTTGAGCTACATAGTCTTAAGGATGGGTGTCCCTGCCCATGGCAATGGGGGTGGAACCAAATGATGTTTCAAGTTTGTTTCAACCCAAACTATTCTGCAACTCCATGATTAGCATTTTGGAAATTTGTTCTTCAGCTACAGCTGAAGCTGGGATATTTGAAGATCTGTTATGTCATGAATAAATTGCCCACAATTCTTTTGTGCATGCTACTGATGTTTTTCTAAAAAATACCTAATTGTTTAGCAACTTCTGCAAGATTTGGTGATTCTTTCAGCTATATTTATGCATCCTGAAATCAGATATCTCTGGTGTGCTTGCACAATGATAGTAAATTATAGTTTGTAAATACATTTTTTCAAGAATAGATTGAAATGCAGGCAGGAAACCCACCAGAAAGCAGGCAGTAAATTAGGAGAGAGTGATAAAGTCACTAACTAAAATTTAAAAGTGATATTTCAAAACTAATTTTTGAAAATGAAATGTATTTTAAGAATAAATTAAGATGAAATCTTCATTTTCAACTTATTTCCATTCATAGAGACTCAAAAAGATATTGCAGTTTTAGGAATTCCTATAAAAATACAGGAATAGGGAAAAGTTACATAAAATGCTGTAAATTTTCTTTGTATTGTCTAAAAGTGAGATAGTGTAGTGTGAGTGACAGAAAAACCAAGTGGGTAACAAACCTTCCTTTTTGATTAGTGATGTGTTGTGATGTGTTTTGACTAGTTCAGAAAATGATACAGAAATTATGGAAAACATGTAGTTATGGCCTACAGTTCTCATCAAATGTTTTTAACTGCTTGTTTCCTCATAGGATGCCAGCCACCAGGGTGTTTCACAGATAAAAATGATATAGTCATAGAGTAGGTTGAGTTTGAAGAAACCCTTCAGGATCATCAAGTTCAATTCCTAGGCCTGCGCGGAACACAGAAAGAATCACACCATGGGCTTGAGAGGATCATCAGAACACTTCTTGAATCTCATAGGCTTGCTGATGTGACTGCTTTCCTGAGGATCCTGTTCCAGTGCCCAACCACTCACTAGGTGAAAAACCTTTTAGTAATATCCAATTGAAACCTTCCTGATTCAGCTTCATGCCATTTTGTTGAGTCCTGTCACTGGTCAAGAGATTGCAGAGATCAGGACCTGCCCCTGCCCTCCGTTTCCTCCCATGAAGTCCCAAGGAGGTTTCTCCTTGTTCTGAAGAGCTCCTCATTCGGCTTCCCTTCTAGACCCTTCATCATCCTCATGGCCCACCTTTGGATACTCTCTAATAGCTTAGTGTCTTTCTTATACTGCAGTGTCCAAAACTGTCCCCAGCACTGGAGGCCATCCAGTGCAGAGCAGAGCAGGACAATGCCCCCCTTGCCTGGCTGACGGTGCTGGGCCTGATTGCACCCCAATACATGGTTGACCCTCCTAGCTGCCAGGGTACTGCTGACTCATATTTAACTTGCCATCAACCAGGACTGTCAGATCCCTTTCCACAATGCTGTTTTCCCGCCTCTCATTCCCTAGAATATACACACAACCAGGGTTGCCCCATCCTAGGTGCAGAATTCAGCACTTTCCCATATTAATATTCATGATAGTCCAGCTCAGGGCACTGAGACTCTCTTGGTTTATCAACTGCGTTGAAGACAAAGAATGAATTAAACACCTCTGCCTTGTCTCTGTGTGTGAGGTGACTGACCATCCTCATCCTGCAGTGGACCAATATTATTTTTGCATTGCCTTCTGTAACTGACACAATTGAAAAAAACCTCTCTTTATTGTCCCCCACAGTACTGGCTAAGTTCCACTCCAATTTGGCCATAAGAATCTTCTCTGTACAGTGGCATCAGCATTTTTGTATTCTTCTTACATCACCTTGTTACTGAACAGCTTGTATTTCTGTAAGAAGAAGTCTACACAGCAGTGAGGGGAGATGTTGGAAAACCCTTTAAACTTTAGCACAATAGTGTATGATCCCTATATTCATTGTTAATTCTTAGTTCTGTACCATACAGTACTTAGTAAAAATGCCAGAGTTTAATGTGGCTTTATGTTAGGCTCCCTATATCTGTGACCATTAAGTCTTGTTGGAGGCGAATTTTTCTTTGTGTAATTCTATCAGTTCCATATATACTAGCTGACATCTTAGTTTTGAAAACAAAAGTGTGTCATCAAAGAATGGTAAGAGAAGTACATTATGACTTGACCGCATATTTGAAATATTTTCAAGGAGAAAAGATTCATCAGAATATCTGGAACCATACCCAAACAAGTCCATAGAAAAAATCAACATATATTCATATGGGTATTCTGGAATTTTGATAAATGTGTATTAGTTTCAGGAATATAGCTTGGTCTTTTAGGTTACTGAGCATCCATGATAGCAAGAGAATTTCACATGCCTCTAGCACTGCTAATAAAGAAGTATCAACTTTCTATCGGAGAGTTAATTGTGCAGTTTTCAGTGACATCCTGACCTTGCTTCCACTGTGTATAGACATTCTGGTTTTGCCAATCTGCAAAAGAAGATTCCTGTTCAGTCAAATCAGTCTTCTACCTCATCTGCTTGACGTCTGATATTTTGGAATTTCCTGCTGCTCTGCCCTTAAGAGGCAATGTTTAAAAAGAGAGCAGCACTGCAAAAACATTTTTCCAGGCTACTTTACTCACTAGCTTCCTGAGCAGCCTCAAGTCTGCTTCCCTCATGTCCAGGGTTAAAGTTTAGCTGGCACTTTTCTTCCTCTCAAGAGATTTTAAACTTAACCACTTCATGGGTGCTGTGGCCAATCTCCACTTTGCTCACAAGATCCTTTGACAGGAAGCAGATCAAGAAGAGCATCTTTCCAAGTTGTCTCCCTTAGGATCTATTCCTTAAAGTTGTCATCCAGGTGTGTTAGGAATCTTCTGTACTGGTTTGTACCGCTTGTGTGATGCTGTCAGTTAATTTCTGTCAAGTTGAAGTTCTCCATGAGGACAAGGCCAGTTGACTTGGGACTGTCCATAACTGCCTCATAGAATAATTCCTTGGCACCATTGGCCGGGATGTCTATAGTAGACTCTCACAGGGACATCCACATTATTTGTTCATCTCTTGGTTCTAACTCAGAGGCTCTCAACTGCACTGCCAGTTGTGAACTCCATACATTCTAACCCTTCTGTTACATACAGTGCCACCCCCAG
>JAWWMS010000126.1:1035011-1047415 GCA_035048045.1 Chlorospingus semifuscus | reverse complement strand
GCTCGGTTTTTGCAATATGTATGAGCTTGATTAACACTACTATAAAAGTGTGCAAGCTGGATCAATAAATCTGAGACCGATGATCATCAATAGGATGTGCATGTCTCCCTTCGCTCCGTCACATAGTCTTTGTCTAGAGGTTTTCAGCCTCGCTCCCAAATCCGAAAAAGGAATTTGAAATTCTTCTGGTTGTGTCTTCCTGGCTGTATCAAAAGAATGCAGAAAACTCTTTGCTGCTTCTGCTGCCGAAAACATCCATGCCGGAATTCCCTCCGATGCTATGATTCATATCATGTCTTCTCCTTGTAGTTGTGCTTCATGTGATGTGTCTTCAACTTCACGAAATTCCGAAGTAGACGGATAATTCATTTGTTGTGTTGCTGCTGTTCTCTTTGATGTAGTTTTCTTTTTATATGTTGTTGGAAAGAACTGCTGCATTGTTGCAGTCTCGCCACGAGACGGCACTGTGGCTCTGCCGAACAGGTCTGGCATGTCCTGCACTGCGATCATCCCCCCATAAGGTGGCGCTGTCATCTGCCTGGGCGACCGTGATGACATCACGAACTCGATCGGCTCCTGTTCAGCAGTTTCAGTTGAATGCAGCATTTGCAATTGTTGTTGTTGTTTTTGTTGTTGTAACCGAGTTTGCATGATTTTTGACTGAGCTAACAATGGAGACTGGATATGTGAACGTCTCTCTGGGATGGAAGAGGTTTAAACCACAGGGATTGGGATCGAAGGAGCTGGAATCGGAGAGGGGGATGGAGCCCTAGGATGTGGAACCCCAAGCACAACCCCTCCTTGCCCGAGATGTCACAGGGGATCGGACCCACCTCCAACCACATTCTGTCTGCATTTTTTGTGCACGCGCACCCTCGGGAATGCCTCCTGTCTCCCCTAGACTGACGTCACTGTCTCCATCCTGCTCCGCCTCTGATGTCTCTTCCCTAGTGTCCGTTTCTGACTCTCTCTCCTCCTCCTCTAACACTGTATCCACACCCCCCGCTGGTGCACGCAGCTCTCCCCCCGCTTGTGCCTGCGTTCACACCGCGATCCGGGCAGATCTCCGCCCCCCGACCTCCGGGTTCGGCATCCTCACTGTGCGTCTCCTGCATCTGCCTACGGTGGCAGGCTGGAGCCCTGCAGCTGCTCCAAGCTCACTGCCCGTGTCTGACGCTGACGCTTCAGTCTGAGAGCCCTTCCTGGATGTCTCGCGAGTCCCGCTTTCTGCGCGCATCTTTGGCACTGCGCCAGCTGAGATTGCCGCCGCCTCCGGCGCTGCGCTTGCAAAAATTGCACCAGAACCCGTGTCTCCCACCGCCTCCATGCCTCTCCCGCTAGCTAGCACCACCGCCGCTGCCAAGCAGCCGCGCCTGCCGCGAAAAAGTGCTTCCCCTCTCCCCTTTGATCCCCCTTCGACCCCCCTTTCCGACTCTGCCGCTTTTTCCGTCCCGTCTCCCTCTGGCTCTAGCGGACCCGGAGGGCGTCCCCCTACGGAAGGTCCCGACTCTTCGATCTCGCTGGGGGAAAACCTTAGCTCGTCTCGGATTGGGATCGTGTTTGTGTCTGAGTCAGAACCTGAACCCCCTGCACTTTCTGGGGTCTCAGGGCGTTTTGGAGGTCCCTTGGGTTTCCGGGGTGGTAGGACTGGAGGCGATGACGCTCCTCCCTGCTCCCCTTCCTCGGGAACTGTCTCCCCCGGGCCAACTGGGACTAGGGCCAATCTCCGTCTCGAGCCTTGCTCTCCTCCTTCCGCCTCTGTGGGATTTGTAACAAGTAATTGCCTGGCCAGCCTCCTAGACTTAGCTGAGGTTGCCTCTAACACTACTCTTGCCGGAGACAGCAATTTCAAGCCTGTCTCATCCTTTTTAGTAGCTAAGAGATATAAATGTCTATTAATTTCCTGCCAAAAACCCACTTCAAACAACAGACGCATCTCTGAAAACAGGTAATTAAATCTCACCTACAACAAGAGATCCTTAAGCTCTTTCTTAGAAATCCCCATTGTATGTGCCTCTGCCAAGCCTTGTAAGACTGACAAAATCTCTAATTGTTCCTGGGAGTATGTGTTCCCCATGTTCCTCATTTTGACCTTCTCACCGAATTTGTGTCGTCAGAGCAGTCCGAAGGCTCCCGATTGCCATCCAGCAGGTCACAGGAGATGAATTCAGAGGCACCTTTCTGATTCCGGTCCGGGCAGTTCTGCTATGAACCTTCTTCGGCAGGAGTGGAGTGCAATGTTTTCAGTGGCTGCTACTTCTTCAGACCCTTCTGACTGCATTCCCAAGGAGTTATCAGTGCTCTCCTGGGAACAAGTCCAGCTCCGGGAACTGCCCGCCTGGGAGTTGCCTGCTTGGGGCTAATCCAGGGAACGCCAGGTGTCCAGTCGGCTTTCTGTCTCTGCCCAGACACTCATAGGATGGTTCTGGGGAAGCCCGCGCTTCAAAGGACAAGGTTGGACTCTTCAGTTTTTCAGTCTTCAGATTGTTTATTTCTTATCTACAGAATTTTCTTTCTGCCCAGCCGAAATCTGACCAGCAAGGCAGCCAAGGGCACTCTGACCACCCACGGGGCGGTCATATCTTTTTATAGTAAAAACTACGTATATCACGTTTACCTTTTATTCCCAATACCTTTCGCGCTTGTTAGCAAGTGCACCTTCACAATGGACCAATCCAAAAGTGTCATAATCACCACAGAAAATGGATGACAAGAAAAAGAAAGAAGCAGCAAGAGACACACCCTGATTCCGCCATCTTGTCTACATAACCCCCCGGTACCAAAACCCTAAAATCTATATATCACCCTGTAAATATATCATTCCTGCACCATTCAGACCTGAGTGATTCCCATGTCCTCATACACTGCCGCCGGCAAGCTATATACAGACACGAACGGAGATGGGGCAATCCGAATCAGTGTCGTGAGCTGTTTATTCCACACATCACTCTCAGTACATTGTTAGGACAATGGAGACAGGATGTTAACAACTCTCTGATCCAAATGGAATGGCAAGGAGATGTCACATTACAGGGTAGCATAAAGCCATCTCAGCCTAGGTTTCAGCAAATCACACATAGAGCAAAACGTATTGACAAAAATTCTATCCAATCATATGAAACACACGTAATGGTAGTTAACACAATAGGGACTTATTTTCTAACACAATGGCTTTTTCATGAGAGACAAAGCACAGAGACTCATTCATACTGACCTTCTAAAGATATACATTAAATAACCTTGTTACAATTTATAAGGACAGATCACAGGAGCTTATTGTTCTATTTCTCAAGTCTACTCTACTGCTTAGAAAACTTTTCACTGTATTAGCAATGTTCAAAAGTCTGCTGTCTGAGACCTGTCTTTTTAACCACTTTCTCAAAACCCCCTAATTTTATAAATGCCAACAACACACAGGTGGCACATCCCTAGAAGGGTCAACCTCACGCCACCAGGTGCTTCTGGCAACATTCCAGAACCTCTGAGCCCCTGCAAGGGTTCTCTTGGTAACTCTGGACATCCGGAATGATGTGCTATGTTACGACAAGTGTCCGACTGGCTCCTGAAATTCCGCAACACGCAGGATGGTTCCCAGGCCCAAGTTAGCACCAGTGCCAATTCAGGCTGGTTTGAAAGTGCCAAGTGGCTGTGGCAATCTGCCATCAAGAACCGGGAATGGTGAGTGATGTTTCCCATGGAAGAGCAACGAGGTTTGAGTTTGGCGGCCTGTAGCTGGAGGACTCAGCTGGCTGCTGAAATTCCGCATTACGCAGGATGGTTCCCAGACCCAAGCTGGTACCAGTACCAAGTCGGGCTGATTTGACAGTGCCAAGGGACTCCTTCAATCTGCCATCTGGAACCGGGGCCTGTGACTTTAGTTAGCCAGAGGAAAAGGCCGGCATTTCTGTTTGGGAGCCTGTGGCCGAGAATGACCGGCGGGCTACTGAAATTCGGCACTACACAGGATGGTTACCTGTACAAGGCTGACACGACTTGGATTTCAGCCTGGTTTGACAGTGCTAAGTGCCTCCTGCAATCTGCCATCTGGAACACGGGCAGATGAGTTTTGTTTCCAGGAGAAAGGAGCAAGGTTTTTATTCTGGGGCCTGTGGCCCGAGTGGCCATCTGGCTCTTGAAATTCCACATTACGCAGGATGGTTCCAAGACCCAAGCTGGCACCACTACCAAGTCAGGTTGGTGTGACAGTGCCAATTGGCTCCTGCAATCTTCCATCAAGGACTGGGGATGGAGAGATTAGTTTTCAAGGGAAAAGTTCTGAAATTTCTGTTGAAGCACAGTGACCTTAGTGGCCGGCTGGCTCCTGAAATTCCACAATACACAGGATGGTTCCCAGACACAAGCAGGCACCAGTGCCAAGTCAGGCTGTTTTGACAGTGCTAAGTGGCTCCTGCAATCTGCCATTGAGGACTGGGGATGGTGAGTTTTCTTTGCCAGGAAATAGGAGTGAGGTTTTAATTCGGGGACCAGTGGCCGGAGAGGCCGGCTGGCTCCTAAAATTCTGCAATACGCAGGATGGTTCCCAGACGCAAGCTGGCACCAGTGCAAAGTCGGGCTGATTTCACAGTGCCAAGTGGCTCCTGCAATCTGACATCAAGAACCGGTGTTGGTGAGATTTTTTTTGCCAGTAAATAAGAGCGAGGTTTTTATTCGGGGGCCTATGGCTGGAGTGGCCTGCTGGCTCCGGAAATTCCACAATATGCAGGATGGTTCCCAGACCCATGCTGGCACCAGTTGCAAATCGAGTTGGTTTGACAGTGTCAAGTGGCTCCTGCAATCTTCCATCAAAAACCACAGCGGGTGAGTTTACTTTTCCAGGGAAAGGAGCCAAGGTTTGTGTTCGGGGTCTATATCTGGAGTGGTCATCTGGCTCCTGAAATTCCGCAATACGCAGGATGATTCCCAGACCCAAGCTGGCACTAGTACCAAGTTTGCTGGGTTTGACAGTGCCAAGTGACTCCTGCAATCTTCCATCAAGAACCCGGAATGGTGAGTTTTCTTTGCCAGGGAAAAGGAGCGAGGTTTTTATTCTGGGTCCAGTGGATGAGAGTGGCCAGGTGTCTCCTGAAATTCCACAATACGCAGGATGGTTCCCAGACCCAAGCTTGCAGCAGTGCCAAGCCGAGCTGGTTTCACAGTGCCAAGTGACTCCGGTAGTCTGCCATCAAGAACCGGGGCTGGCGAATTTTAATAGCCAGGGAAAAGGGCCGTCATTGCTTTTTCAGAGCCTGTGTCCGAGAGTGGCTCCTGAAATTCTGCGATACGCAGGATGGTTCCCCAAGCCAAGCTGACACCAGTTGCAACTTGGGCTGGTTTGACAGTGCCACGTGACTCCTGCAATCGACCATCAAGAACCGGGGCAGGTGAGTTTTGATTACCGGGGAAATGGGCCGAGGTTTGTGTTCCGGGCCCTATAGCCAGAGAGGTAGGCTGGCTTCTTAATTTCTGTGATACGCAGGAAGGTTCTCAGGCCCAAGCTGCCACCAGTGCCAGCCCGGGCTGACTTGATAGTGCAAAGTGGCTCTTGTAATCTGCCATCAAGAACCAGGGCGGGTGACTTTAGATTGCCAGGAATATGGGCCGAAGTTCATGTCTCGGGGCTTGGGGACGGAGTGCCTGACTCCTGAAGTTCTGTGAAAGACAGGATGGTTCCCAGACTGAAACTGGCCCTGCTCAGATTAAATGCTGGTTTTACAGTGCCAGGTGCCTCCTGCAGTCTGCCATCAAAACCCGGGGCAGGTGAGTTTAGTTTGCCAGGAGAAAAGAGCGAGGGTTTTATACGGGGACCAGTGGCCGAAGTGGGTGGCTAGCTCCTGAAATTCCCACATACACAGGATGGTACCCCGACCCAAGCAGGCACCAGTGCCATGTCGGCCTGTTTTGACAGTGCCAATTGGCTCCTGCAATCTGCCATCAAGAACCGGGGCAGGAGAGTTTTGTTTGCCAGGAAATTGGAGCGAGGATTTTATTGGGGAACCAGTGGCCGGAGTGGGCGGCTAGCTCCAGAAATTCCACAATATGCAGGATGGTTCCCAGATCCAAGCTTGCACCAATGCCAAGCCGAGCTGGTTTGACAGTGCCAAGTGGCTCCTGCAATCTGACATCAAGAACCGCGGCTGGTGAATTTTAATAGCAAGGGAAAAGTGACAGAATTGCTTTTTCAGAGTCTGTGTCTGAGAGTGGCTCCTAAAATTCTGTGATACGCAGGAGGGTTCCCCGACCTAAGCTGGCACCGGTTGCAACTCGGACTAGTTTGACAGTGCCAAGTGGCTCCTGCAATCTTCCATCAAGAACCGGAGTGGTGAGTTTTGTTTACCTGGGAAAAGGGCCCAGGTTTGTGTTCCGGGGCCTGTAGCCAGGAGGTTGGCTGGCTTCTGAATTTCTGTGATACACCGGACGGTTCACAGACCCAAGCTGCCACCAGTGCCAACTAGGGCTGGTTTGACAGTGCCAAGTGGCTCCTGCAATCTTACTTCAAGCACCGGGGATGGTGGGTTTAGTTTGCCAGGAAAAAAAAAACGAGATTTTTATTCAGGGGCCCGTTGTAAGACTGACCGGCTGGCTCCTGAAATTCCGCAATACGCAGGATTGTTCCCAGGCCCAAGCTGGCACCACTGCCAAGTCGGGCTGGTTTGACAGTGCCGAGTGGCTCCTGCAATCAGCCATCAAGGACCAGAGATGGTGAGATTTGTTTGCCCGGAAAAAGGAGAGAGGCTTTCATTCGAGGGCCTGCGACCAGAGTGGCCAGCTGGCTCCTGAAATTCCGCAATATGCAGGATGGTTCCCAGACCCAAGCTGGCACCAGCGCCAAGTCAGGCTGGTTTGACAGTGCCAAGTGGCTCCTGCAATCTGCCATCAAGATCCGGGGCAGGAGAATTTGGTTTACCAGGGAAATTGGGTCAGAATTTCTGTTTAGGGGCCTGTGGCCAGAATGACCGGCTGGCTCCTGAAATTCCGCAATACTTAGTATGGTCCTTAGACCCAAGCTGGCACCAGCGCCAAGTCGGGCTTGTTTGACAGTGCCAAGTGGCTCCTGCCATTGGCCATCAAGATCTGGGGCATATGAGTTTTGTTTGCCAGGAAAAAGGAGCAAGGTTTTTATTCAGGGACCTGTGGCAAGAATGGCCGGCTGGCTCCTGAAATTCCACAATACTCAGTATGATTCTTAGACCCAAGCTGGCACCAGCGCCAAGTCGGGATTGTTTGACAGTGCAAAGTGGCTCCTGCAATCTTCCCTCAAGAACCGAGACAGGTTAGTTTTGTTTGCCAGGAAAAAAGAGCGAGGTTTTTATTCGGGGGTCTGTGACTGGAGTGACCGGCTGGCTCCTGAAATTCCACATTATGAAGGATAGTTCCCAGACCCAAGATGTCATAAGATGACACTCGGGCTGGTTTGACAGTGTCAAGTGGCTCCTGCGATCTGCCATCAAGAACTGGCACAGGTGAGTTTTGTTTGCCAGGAAAAAGGAGCGAGGTTTTCATTCGGGGCCTATGTCTGGAGTGACTGACTGGCTCCTGAAATTCCACAATACGCAGGATGGTTCCCAGACCCAAGGTGGCACCAGTTGCAACTCGGCCTTTTTTGACAGTGCCAAGTGACTCCTGCAATTTTCCATCAAGAACCGGGGATGGTGAGTTTAGTTTGCCCGGGAAGGAGACAGAGGGTTTAAATCGGGGACCTGTGGCTGGGAGCGGCCGACTGGCTTCTGAAATTCCGCAATACGCAGGACGGATCCCAGACCCAACCTGGCACCAGTTGCAACTCAGGCTGGTTTGACAATGCCTTGTGGCTCCTGTAATCTGCCACCAAGGACCGCGGCCGGTGAGTTTTTTTTGCCAGGGAAAATGACAGAGGTTTGCATTCGGCGCCTGTCGCCGGAGTGGTCGGCTGGCTCTTGAAATTCCGCAATATGCAGGAAGTTTCCCAGACCCAAGCTGGCACCAGTTGCAACTCGGGCTGTTTTGACAGTGCCAAGTGGCTCCTGCAATTGGCCATCAAGATCCGGGGCAGGAGAATTTGGTTTACCAGGGAAATTGGGCCAGCATTTCTGTTTCGGTGCCTGTGGCTGGAGTGGCCGTCTGGCTCTTGAAATTCCACAATATGCAGGATGCTTCCCAGACCCAAGCTGGCACCAGTGCCAAGTCGGGGTGGTTTCACAGTGCCAAGTGGCTCCTGCAATATGCCATCAAGGACCAGGGCAGGTGAGTTTTGTTTGCCAGCAAAAAGGAGCGAGGTTTTTATTCGGGGGCCTGAGACCGGAGTGACCGGCTGGCTCCTGAAATTCCGCAATAGGCACCATGGTTCCCAGACCCAAGGTGGCACCAGTTACAACTTGGACTGGATTTGCTGTGCCAAGTGGCTCCTGTAATCTGCCATCAAGGACCAGGCATGGTGAGCTCTTTTTGCCAGGAAAAAGCAGCAAAGGTGCAAGGTTTTTATTTGACGTCCTGTGGCCAGAGTGACTTCTTCTCGCAATGGGCCTTGTGCCAGTCGAAGAGCATTGTGCCAGTCGTAGGGCATGGTGCAGCTCGCAGTGCCCTCTGGAGTGCAGCTTCTGCTGAACAACGCCTGGGACCAGCGCATACCTTTGGAGAGCTCTGTATCTTCGTCGGTAGCGTCTCTTGGCGCCTACATCTAAGCAAAATGCTTTTTCACTATGTCTCGCAGGGAGAAACTGTACCTGTTCAGAAAACATCTCCGATCGTGTTCTAGAGGTTACACGCATGTCTGCAGAGTGTTTTGGAAGAAGCAAAAAAAGTTGTCCAAAACTCCCTCCATTCGAATGTTAATGTGAATTGAAAAGGCAGGATAGTAGCAAGGCACTGTTTTCTATCAGATTGGTAGCTGCGCACACAATCGCAGTCTTGTGTGGCTTAGTTGCTCGCCTTTCGGAAGCTGCCGCTCTCTCCATCTCCTGGAGGCGAAGAAGCGCCTTCTTCGCTAGAAGAGCAATGTGCCGGTCGCAGAGCATGGTACCAGTCACTGAGCATGGTGCCGGTTGCCGTGCCCTCCGGAGCTCGGCTTCTGCCGAAAGAAACCTGGGACAAGCGCATAGATTCGGACAGCTCCATATCTTCGTCTGTAGCATCTCTAGTCGCCTACACATTAGCAAAAAGCTTTTCCACTATGTTTTGCAAGGAGAAATTGTGCCTGTTCAGAAAACATCTCCGATCGTGTTCTAGAGGTTGTACACATGTCTGCAGAGTGTTTTGCGAGAAGCAAAAGAAAGTTGTCCAAAACGCCTTCTATTCGAATGTTAATGTGAATGGAAAAGGCAGGAGAGTGGCAAGGTACTGTTTCGTACCTGTTTGGAAGCTGCGCACCCAATCGCAGTGATGTGCGGCATTGTTGCTTGCCGTTCGGAAGCTGCTGCTCTCTCCATCTCCCGGAGGAAAAGAAGCAGCTTCTGGGCGCGATGAGCATTGTGCTGGTCGCAGGGCATGATGCCGGTCGGTGTGCGTTCTGGAGCTCCTGAAATCTGCCACCAAGAACTCGGCCAAGTGAATTTTGCTTCCCAGAGAAAACAGAGAAGTTTTTATTCGGGGGCCTACCTCTGGGAGTGGCCGGCTGCCTCCTGAAATTCCACAATACACAGGATGGTTCCCAGACACAAGCTGGCACCAGTTGCAACTCGGGCTGGTTAAACAGTGACAAGTGGCTCCTGCAATCTTCCTTAAAGCACCGGGACAGGTGAGGTTTTTTTGCCAGGAATAAGGAGCGAGGTTTTTAGTCGAGAACCTGTCGCTGGAGTGGCCGGCTGGCTCAAGAAATTCCGCAATACACAGGATAGTTCCAAGACCCAAGCTGGCAACTATTGCTACTCGATCTGGTTGGACAGTGCCAAGTGGCTCCTGCAATCTGCCATGAAGAACGGGACCAGGTGAGTTTTCTTTACCAGGAAAATCAGCAGAGGTTTTTATACAGGGGCCGGTGGCCGTGAGTGGCCGGCTGGCTCCAGAAATTCCGCAATACACAGGATGGTTCCCAGACCCAAGGTGGCACCAGTTGAATCTTGGGCTGGTTTGACAGCGCCAAGTGGCTCCTGTAATCTCCCATCAAGAACGGGGCCAGGTGAGTTTCCTTTGCCAGGGAAAAGGAGTCAGATTTTTCTTCTGGGTCCAGTGGCTGAGAGTGGCCGGGTGGCTCCTGAAATTCCACATTATGCAGGATGGTTCCCAGACCCAAGGTGGCACCATTTGCAACTTGGGCTGGTTTGACAGTGCCAAGTGGCGCCAGCAATCTTCCATCAAGAACCGGGAATGGTGAGTTTTCTTTGCCAGGGAAAAGGAGCGAGGTTTTTATTCTGGGTTCAGTGGATGAGAGTGGTCGGGTGGCTCCTGAAATTCCACATTATGCAAGATGGTTCCCAAACCTAAGCTGGCACCAGTGCCAAGTCCGGCTGGTTTGACAGTGTCAAGTGGCTCCTGCAATCGGCCATCAAGGACCGGGGCAGGTGAGTTTAGTTGGCCAGGGAAAATGTGCCAGCATTTCTGTTTGGGGGCCTGTGGCTCAAAGTGGCCGGATGGCTACTGAAATTCCACAATAGGCAGGATGGTTCCCAGACCCAAGCTGGCACCAGTACCAAGTCGGGAAGGTTTGATAGTGCCAGGAGGCACCTGAAATGGTCCAGCAAGGACCAGGGATGGTGTGTTTTGTTTGCCAGGAAAAGGGTGCGAGGTGTTTATTCAGGCGCCTGTGGCTGGAGTGAACGGCTGGCTCCTGAAATTCCGCAATATACAGGAGGCTTCCCAGGCCCAAGCTGGCACCTGTTGCTACTCGGTCTGGTTGGACAGTGCCAAGTGGCTCCTGCAATCTGCCATCAAGAACCGGGCCAGGTGAGTTTTGTTTACCAGGAAAACGGGCAGAGGTTTGTACACATGGACCCGTGACCGAGAGTGGCCGCCTGGCTCCAGAAATTCCGCAATACACAGATGGTTCCCAGACCCAAGTTGGCACCAGCTGACTTGGGCTTGTTTGACAGTGCCAAGTGGTTCCTGCAATCTTCCATCAAGATCCGGGCCAGGTGAGTTTTGTTTGCCAGGGAAAATAGGCCCGCATTTCTCGTTGGGGGCGTGAGGCCGGAGTGGCCGGCTGGCTCCAGAAATTTGGGAAAACGCAGGATGGTTCCCAGACCCAAGTTGGCAGCAGTGCCAAATCGGGCTGGTTTGACAGTGCCAAGTGACTCCTGCAATCTGCCATCAAGGTCCGGAGCAGGTGAGTTTTGTTTGCCAGGGAAAATAGGCCCGCATTTCTCTTTGGGGGCGTGAGGCCGGAGTGGACGGCGGGCTCCAGAAATTTGGCAAAATGCAGGATGGTTCCCTAACCCAAGCTGGTACCAGTGCCAAGTCGGGCTGGTTTGACAGTAACAAGCGCCTTCTGCAATCTGCCATCAGGAACGGGGCACGGAGAGATTTTTTGTCAAAGGAAAATGGCCGAGGTTTGAGTTCAGGTTCCTGTGGCATAGATTGGCCGCTGGCTCTTGAAATTCAAAAACACGTAGGATGGTTCCCAGACCCAAGACGGCCCCAGTTGCAACTCGGGCTGGTTTGACAGTGCCAAGTAACTCCTGCAATCTTCCATCAAGAACCAGGGCAGGTGAGTTATCTTTGTCAGAGGAAAGGAGCAAGGTTTTTCGTCTGGGTCCAGTGGATGAGAGTAGCTGGGTGGCTCCTGAAATTCCGCATTATGCAGGATGGTTCCCAGACCTAAGCTGGCACCAGTTGCAACTCGGGCTGGTTTGACAGTGCCAAGTGGCTCCTGCAATCTTCCATCAAGAACCAGGAATGTGAGTTTTCTTTGCCAGGGAAAAGGAGCGAGGTTTTTATTCTGGGTCCAGTGGATGAGAGTGGCCGACTGGCTCCTGAAACTCCACATTATGCAAGATGGTTCCCAGACCTAAGCTGGCACCAGTGCCTAGTCAGGCTTGTTTGACAGTGACAAGTGGCTCCTGCAATCGACCATCAAGAACCAGGTCAGGTGAGTTTACTTGGCCAGGGAAAATGTGCCAGCATTACAGTTTGGGGGCCTGTGGCTGAAAGTGGCCGTCTAGCTACTGAAATTCAACAATAGGCAGGATGGTTCCTATACGCAAGCTGGCACCAGTGCCACGTTGGGCTGTTTTGACAGTGTCAGGTGGCTCCTGAAATGGGCCATCAAGGACCAGGGCAGGTGAGTTTTCTTTGCCAGGAAAAAGGAGCGAGGTTTTTATTCAGGGACCTGTGGCCAGAGTGACCGGCTGGCTCCTGAAATTCCGCAATATACAGGATGGTTCCCAGACCCAAGGTGGCACCAGTTGCAACTCGGACTGCTTTGACAGTGCCAAGTGGCTCCTGCAATCTTCCATCAAGAACCAGGAATGTGAGTTTTCTTTGCCAGGGAAAAGGAG
>JAWWMS010000126.1:903830-925788 GCA_035048045.1 Chlorospingus semifuscus | reverse complement strand
AAAATGTTGTCTTCCACACACTCTACACACTTCCTGGACTCCCTCTTTTCACTGTATTAAGTTCCCAGCAGATGTCTGGTACATTAAAATCACCCACAAGAACAAGGGCTGGTGATCCTGAAACATTTGCCAGCTGCTTGTACAATGCATTGTCCACTCCCTCTTTTTGGGTGGATCATAGCAGACTCCCAGTTGGATGTCATCATTTTGGCCTTCTCCCTTAATTCTTACTCATAGGCATTCAACTTCACCATTGTTAGTTTCAATACCAATGGTATCTAAATACTCCCTAATATAAAAGACCACCCCTCCACCTTTTCTCCTTCTCCTGGCTCTTCTGAAAAACTTGTGGCCATCCAGTGCAGCACTCCAGCTATTTGAGTCGTTCCACCATGTTTCTGTGATGGCAACAACATCATAGTTTTTCTCTTGCACCATGGCTTCCAGCTCTTCTTGTTTATATGTGAGACAGTCAATCTAGGGTACTTTCAGCAAAGTTTATGGATAAATGATTCATCTTGTACCCTGATGGAGACTAAATTCAGCAATTTCCAGTTAACTTAGAAATGTTTCTTGGTAAGAATTTAAATATTCTCCAGAGAGCCTGTGTCCTTTTTTTGATTGTACAGGGAGTAGAAAGTTAGGTCCTGAAAATAGATCTTTAAATTTAGTCAGATAAAACCTAGTCTGTGTGCTCATGAATATACATATTTCCCAATCTCTGTTTTGGTCTTCAGAATTTCAACTTTCATTTTTTTAGTGTCCAGGTGCTATAACTAAACCAAACCAACCAAACAAAGAAAGAAACAAAAATACATAAAGAAGGGATACATTTGATACAATTATGAACTCTACTCCCTTCTAGTTTTTTCACAAAGTAATTAAATATGACTGCTTTTCTGAGATACATTATAACAATGATATTATTTTTCTCTAATTCAAAATACTAGCATTAATAATGCTGTATCATCCCTATTAATAATATGTAAGAACACACATAATCAACATAATTTAATTTCCTGTGTTGATGACTTGCGTGGACAAACCTTGGAAGAGATCTTTAACTCTTTCCCCTTATTAAATATCTATTGCTGTAAATATTTGCCTTTTTATTCAGAGGCATCAATGTTGAGACACACTTAAAAACCCCTTTATTTCAAGCCAACTCTGTTTCTTTTTAGTATAGAGCAGAGCAGATATTGAAGGTAGTCAGTAAAATATTTTTTTTGCCTGTATTTTTTACCACAAAAGTATAGCCAGAATTCCAGGGAGAAAATACTTTATATTCTGAAGAACACTTCTTATCATAGATAATTTAATTTTACCTGCTGGCAGGGGTCCCACAGTGACTGGTGATGAAAACTGTTTTTCTCTGTACCTGGTGCTTGTTATTCATTTGTGTTTATTTGCTAATCATAAAAAGTCTTAAATTCTCTCTTCTTTCTTATCTACCTTTACGAATGACTCCAGAGACTCTGAAAACTGTATTCTTGTATCAGAAGGCCATGCCATCAATTTCTTACAAAGGCAAGTTTATAAAAAAATACCTGTAACTTATTTGTAGAATCATCTATAGGGCAGATTACATGTAAGGCAACTAAGAAAACTAATGGATGAATTTTTTTTTTCTTTTTTTCACACTTTTTACTGAAGATGCCTGAGATATTGAAAGAGCTGCTTTAGTTAGCTCACGTAATGAAAAAGGAAAGCAATAAAATCTCTTCTGTGTGAATATGCTCCATGCAGCGTAATTGATTTTTGTGTACTGCTGCCTTCAGAGAGATTCTGTGCTTTCCCCATGGAAAACTATATTCTACCAGAAGAGGTCTAGAAATAGGAAACTCACATGATCAGGACATTTCCAAAAATGGAAATGTCTGTAAGGTTCATCGTAATCCTCCATTACTCAGAAGTTCTTTTAATCCTGTTGATATTATTTCAGAACTGAAATATTGTCCAGGTTTTGAGATTTACAGTGAAGCTGTGTTGACTGAGTTATTTCAACAATTAGTAAATTAATAGGAGAGGGAATATGCCCTGAATTATTATACAAACTGATTAGCAACAGATAGGACTTTCTAGGGCAGGGAGACATCCTGCCATACATGGGTAAAGACAGAACAGAGAACAGAAAGGAAGAAATATTTATGGATCATGCCACACATTTCTAAAAGGTCCTCACAGTTGAAAACCTGGGCTTCATTGATTAAAAATGAAAAGTCTCTTAAACTAAGAAGAATACGAGCTATGCCGAAAATATTTTTGCCTCATTGTGAAATGCTAGCAAATTCACGTAGGCTTAACAATAAACACATGTCAAGACAGAATCTAGGATTGGTTTAACATTAAAAACTATGGTTTGTCATGTATTTAACATAAAAATGCATCACGTAAGCACTAGTGTCTTAAAACCATTAAGAAAAAATACCAGTTCTTTCTGCAGTTTCTTTTGTATTTGCCAAGTTCACTATCAAGAACCAACAACCAATACTCCTGATAGAATTGATTAGACTCCTTTAAAGATGAATCAAAATCTAAGACGTGACTAGACAGGTTTGTTTCTGGAGTTTTTCTAAATAATTGCATTTCAGTGTTCCTGTCTTCTCCAGTTTTGGCTAGTCATTAAAAAGATCTAGATCCCTTCAATTTGCTTCTTCTCTGTTACTAAGTCTCACTAATGTTGGCTGAGAATAAACTTATTTACAAGTTCTCTATGCTGAATGCTCTCATCTCAAAGCAATTTTAAGACACTTTAGTTTTAATTTTCCCTGCTGTCCACTTCCAGCTTCAAATTTCTTCGCTTCTCATTTCCCTTTGGCCAGTACTTACTTTCCAATCTTATTATATTCCCATATAAAAAAATTGTTCCCATGCGAAGATTTTTAAATTGTTCTTAGGAAAAGAGAAAATAGCAATATCCTGACTGTCAGTCTACGTGATAATTAAAAATAATACACTCCTGATAGCTAAGAAAAGCTATCTGGAAAACTTCCTCACAGAGATACTAGGAAGCATGTCTCCCAAATCAAAACTTTTAATAATGTTCTCTATGTCAAAACTTGATTTACATTTATATTTACACTCTTAAGATCACAATGCCAGCCATCACCTCTTCTGCCACCTAGACTGCAGACATCTGCTCTATTAACATTTTAGGTGGCATTATTTAAAGCAGTAATGTTCTAAACCCACTGCTGACACTGCCTCGTCAAGAAAGACACCATTTACCTTCATAGGACTCAGAACCATGATCGGGGGTTAGGAATCAAGATCTGTATTTTACACACTAAATATTGCAAATAAATCTAAATAAGGCATTCAATGACTATTAAAATTTTGATAGATAAACTAAAAAGTTTAGCTGAAGTTTTATCAGGGGAGATTTAGAGTAGGTATCAGGAAAATTGTCTTCACTCAGATGGTGGTTGGCACACACTGAAACATGGGAAACTCCTGTTAAACATCTTGACAAACTTTCCCACTCTGAGAGTGACAAGTACTGGCCCATATTGTCCAGAGGATGTGTGCATTTTGCATCACTGAAAGTGTTCAAAATCCCCCTGTAGATGACCAAGCTGCTGCAGCTGTGTAGAGCATTGAACCAGGACAAGATGACCTGAAGAGCTTCATTCTAACCTCAACCACTCTGTTCTAGAAGTATATTGGGAGTGAATCGACAGTTTGACAACATAATTTTAGAATTTTATTTTAATTCCTTTTGATTTCACTGGTCTAGACACACCCCTAATGTAGCAGGTCTGCTAGGGTAGCATTTCAGCTATAATATTACATTGACATCTCATACCTAGTAAATTGCCTAAGACAATGTCTTTGTCAAATCCACTGCTCTCCAAAGCACATCCCAAATCATCTGGAACATTAAAATATTTAAACGGAACAACCACAAAAAACGAAGGTGTTTACTGCATAGGAGGAGAGGTAGCATGATGATCATCTAAGTTAGATTTGCAGCGTAGTTCAAGAGAATTAATTTTATTTTAATATACTTTTAATTATCTGCATCCCACTTATATCAGTACAACTCTTCTGGATTTTCACCGATACAAGAAGGCAGCACTTTCTTATATGGCCAAACGTAAAAGCAGTTCTTCTCCTGAAAGCCATGTCCCCGCTAACTTCTAGTTATGGTCATTAAATAAATCATTAATTATGAATTTTATTTGCAATACCAATACAATTAATGGTATCATTTTCTCACCCTGCTCAGCTTACAGTATTTATCACAGCAGAAAATGTACAATATATCACTTCATTATTCAGAAATGCTTAATTTAAATACCAAAAAAGTAAATGAGAGACAAAGCAGATATTTATTAGTGTATCAAAAATAATGTGTATGTCTTGGTTTGAGACAAGTTAAGAGGAATCATCCTGAAAGGGGCATCTCTTCAAAGGAAGGCAAGTTTTATCAGGCACTCCCCCAGAAAATGAGAGGAGAATACTGGTAGGAACTGCTTCTTAACCTGTCATTTTAACAACCAGTGTGTGTGCAGACACGGGAAAAGGAATGAATATTGTTAGATATTGAAGACTTGCTGTGCAGAAAGGTAGTGGATTTTAGAGTCCTGCTCAGCTTCCCCCGAGAATTAGAGCCAGGATACATTGTTGCTGCAGCCGCCTTCCAAAGGGGCAGCAGCGTGGGATTTCAGGCGACGGTCTGATTTTTCAGGCTGGAGAAAAGCTGAATAGTTTCAGAAGAAGCCATAGAAATTACCAGAGAAGCTGTATGCAGTCCCAGGAAACTTACCGCAGCTAACAAACGCAAAGCTAGCTAGAAGCACATCATGTGTTCTCTCCCTCTCTCTCCTGGAGCAGGAGAGAGAGGGAGAGTGTTTTTGAACACACAACACCGAAATAATTATCCCAGCTTGCCCCCTCTTCTCCTGGGCCCGGCTTAAAGCAGCAGGACCCATATCTGATCATAAAGTAGACAATAGGGGATACTGTATCATAAAGTCACCTCAATACAGTAGCCTTCCACAAAAGGAAGTCTTGTCAGATTTTTCAACACAAATAAAAATGTGTCCTTACAAAACACAGTTGTTTCCTGGAAACAATTCAAAAATTTTTAGTGGAAATATGTTCAGCTTGACTGAGAGATGATCAAGCTGCTGATCTATGTCATATGCAAAAAGAGAGAGAAAGATAGAGAGATGAAAAGGAGTCTTGTGAAACAGTAAAACACATTGAGGGAGATATTGTCAAATCCAGAACATTTCCACGGATACTTCTAGTAAGATCAAGAAAAGAATTTGAGAAAAAATACTCATGCAATTCACATTGAAAGAGGTTTTATTTCCCATCATCTTAGGTTCAAGCTCATGTTCATTATAAGGGCAGTCATCTAGACAGTCATCACTATGCAAGAAGTTGCTTTTATATTGAGATATTATCTGAAAACTAATTACAACAGAATTGTATTAGAAAGGATTAAATTCTGGAACGAAGTATTATAACACTGAGATCCTGGGAACCAATTCTTCAAGTTTTTTGTTTGAGTTCATTTTGGGTATTTTGTGAGATCCTGTCAGGATTTGTGCATAAGTACAAAAAAAAAATCTTTCCTTTGTTATTATTTTCCTTCGTTATTATTTTCCTGCTGCTGAAAAGCAGTCATTTGGTGCTTAGACATCCATAAGTGCCTAAAAGAAATCACTACCAAAGGCTTTAAATGCCGACGATAAATATGTAAATTAATACGAGAAAAATAAGATTCTGTACCTGATTTTTAAATTGAGAAACTTCTTCTTCAGAATATCCATTGCAAATTCTACAACTTTAAGAAAAATATTAAATGGAGGCAAAGGGGCAAGATATTTCATAAAGACCACTGTGCTGTCTTTTTTTCCTGGTTCATACTTCAGGAAAAATGAAAAAAATAATGCATTGCACACAGGATTTAATTAAAATATGCAAACTCCACCTAAAATATTTCACTTGTAACAGTTCTGGTAAACCGTTATTAAGTTTTTTTAAAAAAATGTATGTTATTTACCATAGCAACTAAGGAGTTTACAAGCTTGCAGAGTACCAGGAAATGTCTCACCTTGATGTTTCCACTAATGTTGCATATTAATGTATTTTGTGGATTTTTTATCTTTGCTTGATAGTATAATTGGAAACTATCACAGAACTTCATGTAAAATGAATGCTTGACTTTTGGTTAATTTCTATGTGTCCTGAAGGCTGAGGAAATACATTAAGCTTTCTAATAAAGCAGGCTGAAAAAAACCCCATAAATATTCTCAGAAAATATCACAATATAACACTTTTTGAAAGCTAAATTTTGCTGTTTGCTCTGAAAACAGGCTGAAAAATTATGTGAAGCCATCAACTTTTTAAATGAGTGTTTTTAATGTGATTTCATACATAATAAAGATTTTTATTCCCATCTTCAATTTTGATCATGCATGTTTCCTTCAATTAAATAGCACTGCAAAGATGCAATCTGATGGATTTATGAAAAAGAGAATTTTATTCTGCAAGATATAATTTTGGTTATAAAATTAATTAGGGCTAAAAAAAAATATTTTCACCTTTAAATGAAACAATCATCTATGGATTTACTACTGAAAAGCATTTATGCAAATGCAAAACACAGATATTTTATTGACCAGAATATTTCTCTGAATATTTATATCGCTCCAGCAGACACTTACATATCAATTTTTAGACAGTGGGCAAAACAGCTGCCTAACATATACCAACAGGCATAAAGAAAAAGAATGCATCACTCAATAGCATAAAACAGCAGTGAGCAGTTGAAAACTGCCTAACCAATGGTAAAACTCTATATAGATTGAATTTAACTTTTCACCCAACAGGGCATAATCTTGCAATTTTTGCCCAATAAAAACTTTTGCAGAATTTATTAAAAAAAAGTATATGAATTCTTTGATCACAGCCCTATGTTCCTATAATATAAGATACACTTCAGTAATGAACCTTAATTCAGAAATACTTTACTAAAATTTTGCATAACTACTTCTTTGCAGTAAGGAATGTGAAAATAATGAAATACTGGCAACGTGCTCCTGCTCTGTGTAGGAACTGAGGAAGTCTAAAAAAGGCTAAAAATAATTACACAGTGAGAAAAAGTAGGGAAAAAACCATTGAAGGCATAAAGGGAAAGTTATTATAAAGTTTTGCAATTCACATAATCCTTACATTGTGAAGCACAGCTAAACTTTTCCTTTTCTCTCCCCTAAACTACTATCAATCCCAAATAAAAAAGTTTCACCTCCTATGATGAGAAACTAACTGCATATGTTTTATTGTGGTGTTTTACTACATCTTTTTCATCATCCCAACTTGACTTTTGCTTACAAATACTTCTGAAACCAATTACTGCAAGAGTGAGATCACAGTTGTATTTTGTGCCCAAATTTGAGAAACCTGATCAAATCTTAGATTACACGGGTTTTGTTACAGGGTCAGCATGAGCATTCTTATAATATGATAATGACTTTTTCTGCAATAGTATGCCTCATTTATTATACAGTATTATATCTGTCTTTGTATTTCTGAACCATAAAATGATGTACTTTATGTGTCAAAGTTGATGTTCAGCACTCTAAAAAGTTTTACTCTCCTCAGTTTCAAAATTCAAAAATATTCCTGCCTAATATATTTTCCTATAAATAATATTCTCTACACCTTCAGTAAACAAGTTTAGTTTGCTATCAAAGAAGAACAGAAATTTTCTCCAGTCCATCTAGGGAATCATGGAATAATAGGATATTTGACAAAGAATTTCCCTTGGATTTTTTTGGAGCTTGACAACAGTGGTTTCTTTGAAATGAAAATTAGGTCTGCTAGGTGTAGCAAAAAGTGTAGATGATAAGCTTTTACCGACTTCACCATTGTAGTAACTAAGGCTGACTAGAAATTGTATTTTGACTTATATTTTAGACTTAACCAGCTGCTTTTTTCCTTATGCTAGAAAATAAGTAATTCCCTGAAAATTATGTGACAGCCACAATATGTCCCATATTTTATATATATATATATGTATATATATTCTACCATTACTCTGCTGAAACTCTCCCACCAACAGGTTACAATTAAAAACAATGAGAAAAAAACTCTCAACAATAATTTTTTCATAATAATTTCTAATTATGGGGATCTGTAATAACACATAGAAAACACTCTGTTGCTGATATGCATTTTGGATTTCAATCAGTTGATTTGAAAGATAACAGTAAAAGCAGTGATCTTCAAGATAAATGTAGGATTTGGTTTTGTTCAGCCCCACCATGCAACCCCTTATTTCCTTATCAGAATGACAAGTGTATAAAAAGCAGAAAAGGTCTTGGTTCTCTGCAAAGTCCTGCTAAGCACTAACAAAAAGATCACCATATTTTCAACCCTGTGTCCAGCTCAAATTAAAACACAGCCCAGATCTACATCAGCTGAACCCAGCTTAAGAAATTGTGGTGCTTTTCAAAGATTGCAAGAAAGTCTGGAGTCATAGAAACACAGGAGCTGGTAAAAAACTGTTTCACAGTAGATCTGATGGGCATAAACGTGTCTGCATCCATTAGTGCCCCTAAGGCTGAAACAACCCATCATGGCACAAAATTTGTATAGCACCACCTCTCCTGAAAAACTGACTCTAGAGAATGTGTCCAGCATGAGTCTGGGAGGGTTAGCGCATATCATCCCTCCACTAATGGCGCAGTACCTGGTTTGTCTCTTCCCTCCACAGACCAGTACATTTTCAGTCACCAGAGTAAAAATGGGAAAAACTCAGCTGTCATAATTAATTTCTATATTTAAACCTGATAGGGGTTTCTGGCACAGCTAGAGGTGAAAAATCCTTATTTGTAAAGTCCTCAACAGAAGCTTTGGGGCTTATATACAGCTAGTTTCAAGAAAATCTAACTCTGTCTCCTGGTAAGAACAGAGGTCTCTGATAAAAAAATTATTTTAAAAGAGTATATTTATAGTCAGTTAGTGAAGCAAAAAACCATTATATTATTTTAAATAGGTAAGTCAATGCAAGATTTATGATCTTATGTAGATTCAATTCCTAAAATTAATTTCTTTTTCTTATTGGCAAGCCCACAGAAAAAAACCTTAGGACAGAGTTATTGAAGTATATTGAATGCCATTCTTTTTTTCCTAGGATACATATTATGACTACTATGATTATGTTAGGAATTGTAGCTGAGACGGAAGCCACTTGGGAGGGAGACTCAGAACTGGACAAAAAGATCTTGGCTTTCCCGGTTGTGTATAAACATAGCTGGAGCGTGGTAGCTGCCAATATGTGGGAACACCTACCCTATGGGGAGTTAAAGGAATTGTGCAAAGCAGCTGAAGAGCACGGTCAAGGCTCACATTTTTTCAAAAACCTATTTGAAGCCACCTTCACCGCTCATGTACTGGTACCACACAATATCAAAAATATTATGAACTGCCTCCTCTCCCCAGCTGAATACATGCTGTGGGAAAGGCAATAGAAAAACACCTGAAACAGTTGGCAGACACATTTCCAAAGATGCTAACAAACCTCATCTAACTCTTGAACAAATGATGGAAGAAGGTGTCACAATCCGTCCTTATGAATGGGGTTCATGATGGTTCGTAGCGTGATCTCAGGGTGCAAAAAAACCGACACGGCACAGGGGATTTGCAGTAATAATCAAAACAAATGAAGCTTTATTGAAATAACCACAGCAAAAATGCGTTGGGGAGGGAACTGGGGAAAAAAGGCGAAAAATTAGGAAAAAGAGGGAGGAAAAGAGAAATGTGTATATAGCTACAAAATGTAGTACTGCGTAGTCCTTCGGTATCCAGCCAATGGACCTCACCAGGCCACGTCTGGGGAGATCTCAGAGGCACAGTTCATCTGGACCCCAGTTATACTCTTTTTTGATGGAGGAAGGGGGGATAGATTTTGCAACCAAAACAAAGGCAGTTTATTGTATCATCGGGGGGGAAGAATAGTGTTTGGATAAGGGTACACACAGTCCATGTTCGGCAGCAGGCGAGAACCATTGTTTTCGTGGTCCACTGCCTACACTTGCAACATCCATCTTGCTTTGGGCAGCTTTCCTTCCCCCACCCTGCACACCTCCCCCGAGTTGGGCGTTTCAGTCCCAGTCTCTGGAAGAAGGTGAGAGGGGGTCTTTTCACATAGGGATTTCATGTCTCGGTCTCTTGATTAAGAGGTTTCTTACATCTCCACTTCTCTGTCACGGTGGTTACAAATGGGTGAGAGGGGTCTTCTTTTGGAGGGGGATCACCCTAAAGTTTAGGAGAAATCCAGCCAGACCGAGAGGTGGGGAGGATTCCAGAGCTATTGTGCAGAAGGGCAGGCTTGTCCTTTGAGCTCAGTGCAGCATATAGCAAATGCACCTGTGAAAACAATAACTTAGCAATGCTCTCAGGCCTCAGGCACATGACTTTCTCCCTATAGGATCAGCAGACATCAGGGGTTTTGTTTTTTTTTTCAGTGGTCTCTCCAATGACAATCGTGAGGCAGATGAGGGATATTTTGGACAGACTCTCACAGAAGGTGACTTCCAAAAGCCTCAAGACCAGGCCAAAGGCTTAGATGAGGCAGTTGTCAAAGACATTGCTACTGCCGCAAAAACATCCTTGCTCATCACCCCAGATGACAGGGTGCCAACACAAGGCTTCACAAACATTAAACAAGGGACAAGTGAATCTGTAATTGAGTATATAGACAGATTGAAAATAGCACTCGAAAGATAACTAGAGAGCACTGAAGCTCAGATTAATAAAGATGGTCATGGCAAATGCCAATGTCAAGTGCAATGTAATACTCAGAGCTCTCCCCCTTGACACGGAACTAACTATAGATCAAATGATTGAAGCCTGCATTATACACGCCTCCACTGAAAACGCTGAGGCCTTAGCAGTTGCAAAGGGGGTTGCAGAAGGGATGTCTAGCACTTATGCAGTAGCAACAAACAAAGAGACCAATCACTATGTCAATTGCTGTGAACTCAGACATTGCAAGACTGTCCTGAGACACCCTTTTTTCAGGACCAACAGCACCATCCTACCCACCACCAGTGGCTCCCAAGACAGAACCAGCACCAGCAGCCTCTAGCCTCCAGAAAAATTCCAGCAGAGCATGGGATGGCTCCATGCTCCAACACCAAATCAAATGCCATATCACTCCATCCCACCAGCGACGTCCACCATTCCCCTTGCAGGATCTACCGGCAGCCATCAGGAGCAGGGAAGTGGACCACAAGCAACACCATCACCGTGGGAGATCCCCGAGCACATCAGGAGGATCCAACACATGGAGCGATATAGATGGGAACCCAATGTCAGCTGGTAACCGAACTGTCCATTGACTTTAATTGTTGACTGTGTCAATAAGGTTCCATAGAAAAATGTGAGCCAGCGGGTGGTCCCTCAAATATTTTAATTCTCAGGGACACCTGTCATGGTCCTGAACAAATTAATGCATTCATTGAAGTACAAATTATTAATCCAGGGGAAGAAATATTTGTGCAGCTTTTCTGCACAGACTTACCATTTTATCTTCCCGAAGGAACTCCAATTGCCCAAGCATTCCTTTTACCACCTAACTTTCTGGAACAGGTTTCCCTCAACCCCACCACGATGTGGGCTCAGGCTGTGGACTCCAGCAAACCCATTGGAGAGTGCAGCTGTTCTGCAAAGGGGAGAAGGCCCACTGCCCAGGCATGCTGGACACTGGGGCGGATGTCACCATCATTGCCTGCTCTGAGTGGCCAGCCAGCTGAGAACTTCAGCCCATGGTGGGGATGATCTCGGTGATTGGAGGAGTTGCAGTCTCCATGAGGAGCAAGAAGAAAGTCATCATAGAAGACCCAGAGGGAAAAATGGCAACCATCAGGCCATTTGTAGTAAGGGCACTAATAACTCTCTGGGGGAGGGATGTGCTGTCACACAGTGGGGGGTCTGTCTGCAAATTCCCAGTAGGGACTTCTAGTGGGGACCGCTGAAGAGTGTCCAAGACCTACCATCCCCCAGCTCACCTGGAAACAACACCATCCAGCGTGGGTTGATCAGTGGCCCCTGTCTGACACTGAACTGCGTGCACTAAAGGCCCTTGTACAGAAGCAGCTTGCCAAGGGCCACATTACAGAGACCAGCAGCCCTTGGAACTCCCCTATCTTTGTTTTGCAGAGGGTCCTCCATGATCTCAGGAAAATTAACAATGTGATTGAAGATATTGGTCTCCTACAGCCCAGCATGCCCTCACATTCCATATTACCTCAGGACTTGAAGCTCGCTATATTAGACATTATGGACTGCTTTTTAGCATTCCTCTCCATCCCCAGGACACCCCAAGATCCGTGTTCTGTTCCCTCCCCAAACAGGCAGGCCCCTCTGAAAAGTTACCACGGGCTTATCCTCCCACAAGGAGTGAAAAATTCCACCATATGCCAGTGGTACATAGCCTACAGCCTGTCCCAGATGAGAACTCTGTTTCCGGACACAATCATATTACATCACATGTATGACATTCTAGTGTGTGCACCAGATAACAACTCCCTAAAAGTGACCATACAAAAGACAATTCAAACCATTGAGGACACTGGGTTTGAAATCCGCGAGGACAAGATTCGCTACCCCTGCCCCTGGACCTACCTGGGACTCTGGATTCATGAGTTGTACCCCAGCAGCTGACCATCTGGGGTGACCAGAAAACGGTGCAGGATCTATACCAACTCTGTGGGTCCATCAACTGAGTACGTACCCTGCTGGGGATAATGACGGAGGTCCTCGTGCCACTCTTCAACCGGTTCCGTAGCAGTGAGGACCTGGATTCACCACACACTCTCACACTGGAGGCCCAGGAGTCCATCGTCAAAGTTCAAGAGGTCTTGTCTTCACAGCAAGTCCATCGATATGAGCCCAGCCTGCCCTTCCAGCTGGCCATCTGGGGTAAGGCCCCATGCTTCTATGCACTCATTTTCCAATGGGACAGGGCACTGAAAGACCCACTCCTTATCATCAAGTGGGTCTTCACACATAATCAACCCACCAAAACCATCACTACTCTGCAGGAAATCATGGCAGAACTCATTAAAAGAGCCAGAACCTGCCTCTGTGCTCTTGCAGGGTGTGAATTCACATGCTTTTTTCTCTCCTTGAAGACTGGAGAATTGGAGCCTTTACTCCAAATCAACGAGAGCCTCCAGTTTGCCCTAGTGTCCTGGTTTAGGGCAAATTTGGGAGAAAACCTCCAAAAGGGGGCAGAAACCTCCGGAAAGCAAACCCACATGGCCCCTCCGCCAACAGGTTCAGGAAAGATTTCTTGTAGACAAGTGAGAAGAACTTGTCTATTTAACAGGCAAAACACTCCCCAACACACAAAATGAATAATACCGCATGACAACACTCTTTCACCACTCTGAAAAAGATGACAAATTCAGGAAGTCTCTCCTGGGAGTGGTTGCCCTATTATCAGTCCCTCCGGCACTGGGGTAGCTGCTGCAGGCCACAAAGTGCGAACTCTTGGTGCTTCCCAGGTCCCAGTCGGGAGCAGGCTCGAGTGGTTCCAAGAAACGGATAGGAAAAACAGTCTAGGGAAAATTCAGACTGCTCAGCTAAACTAACTAATGAGCAGAAGCAAAAGTAAGAGCAAAACAGGAGCAAAACAGAAACAAGAGCAAGAGCAAAGGGAAAAGCCAAGCAAAAAGCAAAAGCCACACTATGTACTGCCCCATCTCTATGTCCCACCAGCTATGAGGGAGCAGGCTGATAACAAAACAGAACAAAACAAAACTTTGTTCTTCAGAGCCAGTCCTGAAGGCGCAGAACATAATATCCAGCATAAACAGAACAGATGACTGGAGATACAAGCATCATAATGTCACTCTAGGACACCTAGGTAGCTACACAGGCCAAATTTCCATCCATGTATCTGGCCACAAACTGTTTAAACTAACATTTAGTTTGGTCCCCAAATCATTGCTAAGTAAAACACCACTCAAAGCCCTGACTGTTTTCACTTGATGGCTCAGGAAAATCCCACAAATTGGTGATGACTTGGAGAGAATTCCAGGACACAGAAGTGGGAGTCCAGGTGGTTGAAGTATCACCACAGATTGCAGAACTAGCAGCCATCAGCAGAGCTTTTGAAAAGTTCTAAGAGCCTTTCAATTTGGTGACCAATTCGGTTTATGTTGCTGGAGTAGCTATGAAGGCTGAACATTCTTTTCTAAAAGAGGTCTCCAACCCAAATTTGTACAAATTGCTTTCTAGATTAATACACCTCATCTCCCACAGAAAACAACCATATTACATCATGCATGTGAGGTCCCACACCAACCTCCGAGGTGCCATCACGGAGGGGAACAGGAGTACGGACACACTAGCCATGCCTGCAGGAACAGCCAATGTCCCTGATGTCTTCGTTCAGGTGAAGTTGCTGCACTCCTTTTTCTACCAGAATTTCCCAGCCTTAATGCAAATGTTTAGGCTACCCAGAGGCCAGGCCAGGGCAATTGTGACCACCTGCCCAAATTATCAAGTATATCAGGTACCATCTATGAGTTATAGGGTTAACCCCTGGGGTCTCAACAGTTGCCAAATATGGCAGACTGGTATCATCCATATCCCTTCCTTTGGAAGGATCAAATATGTACACGTATCAGTAGATACCTTTTCTGGCACAGCCCACATGGGAGAGAATGCCAAGTACACCATCCAGCATTTTCTCGTTGCATTTGCCACCCTGGAAGTCCCAGAACAGATAAAAACAGATAATGGGCCTGCTTACACTTTTCACACATTGAGAGATTTCTTCAATCAGTGGGAGGTGAAGCACACCATGGGCATACCATGCTCTCCCACAGGCAGTCAGTTGTGGAAAGGACCCACCAAGCTCTTAAGAGGTTCCTTGATCAGCAGTGGGGAGGAACAGAGAACCATTCCTCCCGTTGAGAGGCTCTGCAAAACTCTTTATGTCGTCAATTTTCTAAATTGTTCATCCTCAGAGCCTGACCCCCATTGTATTACGACACTTCTCTGATTCGACCTGAGTTAAGCTCACTGAGAAGCTGCCAGTGCTGATTAAGGACCCCAAATCACAACAAACATCAGGACCTTTCCTACTGATTACCTCAGGGGAGAGGGTATGCCTGTGTGCCTACACCATCCGGCCCCAAGTGGCTCCCAGGGAAAAACATAAAACCATACGTGGGCCCTGCAAACACTGCACCCATGACAATCTGCTGAGACCCACACAGGTCCTCAAGATGGACAATTAACTACAGTCTGGAGATGAAGACACTGCCAAAAACTACCACAGCAGAGACACAATTGTCCTGTCAGCAGATCTCAGCCTAGACCGAATCCCACACTGAACCACAAGCCATGAAACTGTTGCTCTCCAACAACAAACAATAAGCAAAACTCCTAAAACTCCCCTCCCCTTCCTTATCCTCCTGCGTTTCCTCTACTTTTCCCCCCTTCCAAAAACCTCACCACTTACCTGTGTTCCCCAACACCTTCCCTTTCCCCATCAAATCAGTAATTACCTTGCCTACTCAAACATCTACTTACAATGCTGCCACTGCCAGTGACTAATCATGCGTCCCCACCACACAAAAAGATCCCATGGCAGGTTTTTACTATCTCAAAAACTGTTATTTCTTTATTGTTATGAACCCAATACCCATCCCCTTTTTACAGTTTTTTAGAAAAGGGGGAGAGAAGATGGGGAAAAATGACCTCCCTTCCAAAACAAACATTTTCTCATTTCTCCCCTTTCACAGAAGTACCAACTACTTGTGAAGATGGTGGATAAAAAACCCTCTTAGAGCTCCTGGTTTTCTGGACGCTTCTGAGATCACCAGCAGTGGATGTCTGGCTAGTAGCACAGCCCAAAGAGAACGTTTGGATCACACTTGCAAAGACTCTTTGGCAGAACAACATGTGCTTGTCCATGGGCAGTGCCAGCCATCCCTTAGCCTCATGCCTGATAGGGATTCCTCTGAAGCCCAATGAATATTCCTTCACAGGGAAGAAGCGCAACCCAGTGGACACTTGGGATGAGTGGACAAGGATTTTGCCCCATGCACCAGAGGAACTCCAAAGAATTGGAGATTTTGGAGTCCTCCAAGGCCACCTACTGTGTTAAATTCTATTTCAGACCATCATGTAAAGCATGGCCTGCCTTTGAATACCAAAACTCAATTTATCTAAAAGACACATCACCTAACAACAAGATTTAAAACTCATTTAATTGGTGCAATTACACCAGCAACACACTATCCATTTCCCCTCATCATCCCAGAGTGCTGCCCCGGGGTGGGTTTTGATCTGTGGGCAGGAATCCGCTCCCGTCTGCAAGGAGGTCTTTGCACGCTTGGCCAGCTTACCATCCTCACTCCAAACTCAACACTAATTCATGACTGGCAGAAAAAGAATGAATTGGCTCATTCTCAAAATAGAGCTCGCTCAATTGGATGAAAATTGTGATTGTCAAATTGTTGATTGGCCATACACAAAGAGGGTAGTGATGTCCCTTTTTCTACCCTGGGTTGCCACCACTAAAGCCCTCTGTGAGCTTTCTCATCTGGAGTACTGGCTTGGTAAGCAGGCCAACTTGACATCTACCGTGTTAAGTGACGTCCTGACTTTCTTCTTCTTGCCCATGGACATGGCTGCAAAGAGTTCGAGGGGCTGTGCTGCTCCAACTTATCCAGCCACAGCAAAGATATCCATGCCCGCATCCAGAAAATCCAAAACCTAGTTCAGGAACTCAAGACTGAGAAAGAGCCTCAGTGGTTCGAAGACCTCTTTGGATATTGGGGACTCAAAGGGTGGGTTGACTCCCTCTTAAAAAAATAGTTTTTTAAGTTCAGATTTTCTTACTTCTCTTCAGGTAGTGACCACGTATTCACCATGTCATTTTCTACTGATGACGCAGCTGCTCCCATTTGTAAACCAGATCTCTGCATTATCTAAAGGAGTGTCTTTTAACTCTGAGCAGCTGGAGTGAGTAACTTTAATAGTACTGCTTCACCCTGGTTTCTGCTGAGAAAAGAATCTGGATTGATAATATTAATTACTACTATCTCAACATCATTTTGTTCTACTATAATGGCCTGGTATTTCAAAAAACTTTGTGGTGAAAGGTAGTGCCCACCCTTTACTTCTAGTACTGTAGGCACTCTGTGTGACATTGGTGCAGTCATTTTCCATCCCAGGGTAAATTTGCTTGCATTTTAGATATTCAGCACAGCTGTTATTGCAGTTCTGAGGCAACATGGCTATCTTCAGGCTGTTGCATCTAGTTGCTTGGAAAAGTAGGTAACCACCCCTTGATATGGATTTAAATCTTGGGCTAATGTTCTCAAGGTAGTCTTCTGTTTCTCATGGGAATACGGAACTCATAACACCAGAGTTGACAGGAGGGCACTCTTTAGCTGATGAAAGACCTATGTGCCCTCCCTTCTCTACTGAAGATCTCCATTTCTTATAAGCACTAAGAGTATATAGGGGTTTTACAAGGGGCTCATAGTTATAAAACTATAGCTGGCACCACTTTGACATCTTTTGAAAGACTCAGAGTTCTTTTATTGTCTGAGGTTTTGGGGTTTGGTGTTTACCTTCCCTCTCAGCTTACTCTAAAGTCCATTGTCTTGCACTAACTTCATATCTCAGCTAGATTACCTTCTGTTTTCACTATCTGTGTTTTTTTCTTTGATACTCTGTATTCTTGGAGTCTTAGGAATGTAAAAGGTTACCATCTAAGCCACTCAGGTGTTCTTTTTCTAAGTGGCTATTAAAAGACCATTTATGTACTGCAATAGCCTTCTTTCTTCTAGGTGTTTAGTGAGTTGTTCTCTAAACAGAGTGGGAGAGTTTTCAAAACTTTGAAGCAATACAGTCAATGTGAGTTGAGTTTTGCATGCACTTTTAGGGTTTTCCTCTTCCAATGCAAAGATTTTCCGGCTGGCTTCATGGATGGGGAGGCAAAAGAAAGCATCTTTTAGATCTAAAACGGTCAACCAGGTTAGCTCACATGTTAAGCAGGTTAGCAAAGTATATGGATTCGCCACCATAGGATATAAATCTTCTGATATCTTGTTGACAGTCTGTAAATTCTGTACTACTCTACAAGACTTATAAGGCTTTCTAACAGGTGAAATGGGAGTATTGAAATCAGATAGACATTCCTTTAGTAATCCTAACTGTAACAAGTTCTCAAAGGCTGATCCCTTCCCTGTCTTCGTTTTTCAGGGGTACTGTTTGATCTCAACTGGTGGTTCCTCTTCTTTAAGTTTGACCACTATGGGAAGGGCAATTTTTGTCCTCCTTGGTACATTAGAGGCCTGTACTCCAGGAGACACTTGGCTTAATACCTCTCCACTAATTTCTTCTTGAGGTTCAATAGTTGTCAGTATTAAACTTAACACTTCTATATACTTTTAATAATTTACTTCTAGAGTAACCTCCTTATTCTTGAATGTGATGGTTACTTGTAATTATTCCAGTAAGTCTCTCTGTAAAAGCACCTTTGGTGAATTGGACAGGTATAAAAACTTGTGGATACCCTACTGTTCCTCCAGTCTATATTTTAGAGGTTTTTGTGCTGCACTCCAGCACAATCATTCCCCACAGGTAATAAAGCTGTATTTAAGACTGAATATGTTGCTCCTGTGTCAACAAAAATTTCACTTTTTTCCTCTCTTCTCCTAACTTCATTATTATAACTAGTGGATCTGCTGGGGTGGAGTCCCCCTGTCCTCCTCAGTCATCTTGTACACAAGCAACCACTACCCCTTTCTCTTGATGACCACCTTGACTCCACTCTGGGCATTGGTTTTTCTAGTGACCAGTCTTCCTGCAAATTGCACACTGTTCTCTGCCTAAGCGAGACGGACCTTGTCCGGGTAGTCCCTGTTTGCATTTCTCTTGCTTTTCCTCTTGCACTACTTCTACTAGCTTTTTCATTTCTCGTTTGTATGCTTCTTGCCAGTTACTAAATATTCTCTATGTCTCTTTTAGCAAGGCCTTACTGTTTCTCCTTTCTGGCCCCTGGATTTTCTGAAGTTTATGTCTGGTATCTTCAGCAGACTGTCCCAAAAATGAATCAACTAGATGATTCATTTCTATCTCAGACCCTGGGTCTAATGATGTATGGCGATGCATAGCATCCCTCAGATGTTCTAGAAACTCAGAGAGGGTCTTGAAAGACCCCTGCTTAATAGAATATAGGGCAGATCAATTTATGTTCTTTGGAATAGTTTTCTCTACTCCTATTGCTGTCTGATCTTGATAATCTGCTAATTTTTAAAATTCTGCTGATATTGTTGGATCCTATTTTGGGTCTTGGAGAAGGGAAAAATTCTCTTATATCTAATCTCCAGCTTTTACAGTGATCTTCTGCTAAAGTCACTGCTGTTTTCAAAATCAGCTGCTTTTCTGTTTCAGTGAAAGCATCTAATAATAACTGGATGTCTCCCTAAACAGGGTTGTGTTGTTTGATAACATTTTGTAAACACTTGGTAGTAAATATCGGATCACTGGTAAGTTTTAGCGATCTTTTCCTTTGCCTCTAGCTTAAGAGTGGAGAATGGTACTTTAATCATTAGTTTCCTTCCTTCTTGTCTCACTGAGTCTTGAGGAGGGGCCTGTAACCCTGCTTGCCTCCTGGTCCTGGATGAAACTGGACTGCCAAGAGGGGACTGGGTTTGAGCAGATGTTTCTTCCAAGCCTATGTCTTCCTCTATTTCAGGAAAGACCACCTTATCCTCATCTTCATCCTCATTCTCTCGTCTCATGGGAGGAGTTTCCAGTAAATCTATTCTTTCTTGTTCTTGAGCCGCAACATGGTAAACTTTATCTGATTTGATCCATTGCTGTCCTATATCACATGCTGAGCAACACCATTAATTTGCCTTCTCTTTGCCTTGTTTTCCTTCTCAAGTGCTAACACTAGTGGGTCTGAGGAAGCTCTGAAGCCAAAGTCCCTTTGCCATTCCAGATGATTTATTAAGGTGAAGAACATCGGCATAAGAGACATCATCTCACTTCCCCGTCTGTCTTAAAAACAGCATTAACTGTAACAAGGTGTTATAATCTAAAGTTCCAGTAGGTGGCTACTTTGCTCCATCTTCTAGCTTGTATAATGGCCACCACTGCATGCAGTATTGGATTAAATCTTTCTTGTTCTCTTATCTACCCTTCTTGGCGATTTCTTTCCCATGGATTAAGATACACCTCAAAGGGCTAGCTGGGGGAATTTCTTTGCTCTGCTTAGTCCTCAATATCTCCTTCTATTTGTCCTATCTTGCTCTTACCCAAACCTCTCCTCACATAGCTTTCCAGTATTTTCTTGATCTTCCTCCTACCCCAGGTTATGGGTACCAGATGTGATTTTCCACACACAGGCTTTAAAATCTGAGGTTCAAAATCAGCTCCATTAGGAAACCTTGGTCTACACTTCAGGCATATGCCCCACTGCCTACTTCTTGGAATCTCTGCTGGTCAGAGTGACCCCGAGATGCGTTAGAAAGTCTCTTTTCCCAGCCCGGCAGTCAAAGAAGGAGTCAGAACTCTTCTATTCTTGTTCTCAAGGTTGTTTATTGCTTCTTGTCTACAACATTCTTTCACCGACCTGCCAAGGTCTGTCCAGCATGTCGGGTTGAGGAACACTGCCTGTCCTTGGGGTGGTGGTATCTTTTATACTAAAAACTAATGTATACACTATTTACAATAGCTTCTCAATACCTATCACCTATGTTAGTGAGTTTCTACTCTGGAACAATCTAAAAATGCCAACATCATCCAGAAGATTGAGGCTAGGAAGAGGAAGGAAAAAAGGACAGGGTACACCCAAATTCCTCCATCTTGGGACCCCGAGCCCCCATTCTGAGAACCTCAAAAATCTATTTTTCACCCTGTGACAAACTATTATTCTCCTTAAACTTTCTTGACTTGCAATTCTTCTTACAAAGGTTGGTAATTGTTTTTCCATGGGTCAAGATCAAAGGCACAAGGGTCTTGGGCCCTGTGTCAAGGTCTCTGGGCCACCCGGGCAGGGGCTCAAGCCCTCCAGGGCAGCCAGAGGAATTTCCTGGATTCTGACACCTACTGGAACAGCAATGCCAACACGTCGCACAAACTCCCTACTGCAATAGTGCCCACGCAGGGCGCTAGCTTCTCTGTGTACCCAAGCGTCTTAAGAATTTCCCACAAGGCAAGTTATTCCATTTACACTTTTGTGAATATCTAAATTCTTTACAGTGGGTTGTTCCTAATCTAGAGAAACTACATTACTAGCTGAAGTCTGATAAAGCCTTCCTAAAAAAACCTGTTTGTCCTCTCTATCCAATGATTTACTGGATTCACAAATTTCTAGGGGTCAAGCCCAAACCACTGAGGCAGCTGAATATCCTCAGTTTGTCTAGCCACATGCACAATCTTCACAAACACATTTAAATACAAACTATGTCCTCACCTGTCAGAAGCCAAGACATCTCTCTGGCTGTCTTGGATGGCTCAAGCCCCTGCCTGGGGGACTCAGAGACCCTGGCACAGAGCTGAGAACACCTGTGCCTTTGATTTTGACCCATGGAAAAAAAATTACCAACCTCTATATGAAGAATTATGAGTCAAGAGAGTTTAAGTAGAATAGTAGTTAGTTTGTCACAGGGTGAAAAATAGATTTTTGAGGTTTTTAGAATGGGGACTCGGGGTCCCAAGTTGGAGGAATTTGTGTGTACCCTTTCTTTTTTTCCTTCTTCCTCCTAGCCTCCGTCTTCTGGGTGATGCTGGCACTTTTGGATTGGTTTAAGGTAGGAAACTATCTAACATAAGTGATAGGTATTGGGAAGTTATTGTAAATAGTGTACACGCAGTTTTTAGTATAAAAGGTATCACCACCCCAAGGGCAGCCAGTGTGCCTCAACCCTACCTGCCCGACAGACCTTGGTGGGTCAGA
>JAWWMS010000126.1:893609-903730 GCA_035048045.1 Chlorospingus semifuscus | reverse complement strand
CTCTCCAGCCATCCCCACAGAGCATTGGCTACCATCCATGAATCAGTATAAAGGTAGAGCTTTGGCCACTTCTCTCTCTCAGCAATGTCCAGGGCCAGTTGAACAGCTTTGAGTTCAGCAAGTTGACTTGATCCACCTTCTCCTTCAGTGGCCTCTGCCACCTGTCGTGTGGGGCTCCATACGGCTGCTTTCCACTTCTGGTCCATCCCTGCGATGTGACAGGAACTGTCAGTGAAAAGAGCGTAGTGCGTTTCCTCTGGGGGCAGTTGGTTATAGGGAGGAGCCTCTTCAGCACGTGTCACTGGTTCTTGTTGCTCTTCATCAGTAATACTGCCGTGTGTTCATTAAGTTCATTTAATTCCTCCCCCATTTTATGTATCTGCTCGCCCCTATTTTGTGTAAAATGGTTCTGCCCTCCTCAGTTTTCCCGCCACAGCCCTGCCAGTTATATTGTCAATGTTCTAGGTTATATAATTCCTCCTCCCCTTTTTCTCTTATATGTATGCTTTTTCTCCTCCCTGGGTCAAGTCAATCACCCCCCCACTCCACCTAGTATTCCAGAAGCTTCTCCTCTTTGGGGGTTGTGGTTGGCTGTGGTCCCGGGACCCCTCCCATACCTGGTACCTATTGGGCTCTCCACTATGTCATTTGTGTTAAGCTCATCCCCTCTTCTCCCCCTACTGTTCTTCTGTAAACCCTTCCCGGATCCACCTCTTCCCTTTATAACCCTGAAGCACCCTTTGTTCTGGGTCATTTGCTGATACATCGTGGGCTTTCCAATAAACCTGTTTAGCCCCCCGGCGAGTGTCCAGCTCCTTCCTTCTCGTAGTTTAGCAGCGATCCAGTCCGCAACCAGCACAGCCTGAGGCCTTACGACGCCGAGGGGTGCTGGCAGACTATGTAGCTAGGTGTCGGCCTCAACCTCAGCTAGCCGGACTCTGACCTTCTCTGCTCTAGAAGGCCAAATACACCTCGCTGCAAGTAAGACCAAAGTTCTCACCTTCTGGCCAGTTTGTAATTATCTCCAAAATCCCAGGGCTATTCAGGTTTCCAATACGGGCGCACTGTGGGATAAGAGCAATCCGTTTACTCCATGTAGCATCAGTGGTGTGGTGAGGGGTGGGAACCTTTCCTTTGAACATCCACCCCAGCACCGGTAGTTGGGGTGCCAGGAGGAGTTGTGCTTCCGTGCCAATCACCTCTGAGGCAGCCTGGACTCCTTCATAGGCAGCCAAGATTTCCTTCTCTGTGGGAGTGTAGTTGGCTTTGGACCCTCTGTATCTTCAACTCCAAAATCCCAGTGGTCGGCCTCGAGTCTCCCCAGGCACCTTCTGCCAAAGGCTCCAGGACAAGCCATGGTTCCCTGCTGCAGAGTAGAGCATATTCTTTACCTCTGGTCCTGTCCTGACCGGGCCAAGGGCTACTGCATGAGTGATCTCCTGCTTGATCTGGGCAAAGGCTTGTTGCTGTTCAGGGCCCCAGTGGAACTCATTCTTCTTGCAGGTAACCAGGTAGAGAGGGCTCATGATCTGACTGTATTTGGGAATGTGCATCCTCCAAAAACCTATGGCACCCAGGAAAGCTTGCGTTTCCTTATTGCTAGTTGGTGGGGACGTAGCTTGTTGATGACCTCAGTGGGAATCTGACGCCGTCTGTCTTGGCACTTCACTCCCAGGAACTGGATTTCTTAAGCAGATCCCTTGACTTTTCTCTTCTTGATGACAAAGCCGGCTTCTAGCAGAATCCTGATGATCCTCTCTCCTTTCTCAAATACTTCCATTGCCATGTTCCCCCACACAATGATGTCATCCATGTACTGCAGGTGTTCTGGAACCTCACTCTTTTCCAGTGCGACCTGGATCAGTCCATGGCAGATGGTGGGGCTGTGCTTCCACCCCTGGGGCAGTTGGTTCCAGGTGCACTGCACGCCCCTCCAGGTGAAAGCAAGCTGAGGCCTGCATTCTGCTGCCAGAGGAATGGAGACAAACGTGTTAGCAATGTCAGCAGTGGAGTACCACTTTGCTGCCTTGGACTCCAGCTCGTACTGGAGTTCCAGCATGTCCGGTACAGCAGTGCCCAGTGGTGGAGTCACTTCATTCAAGCCACGATAGTCCACAGTCAATCTCCATTCTCTGTCAGACTTGTGCACAGGCCAGATGGGGCTGTTGAAGGGTGAGTGGGTCTTGCTGACACCCCTTGGCTCTCCAGCTCATGGATCATTTGGTGGATGGGGATCACAGCATCTCGATTTGTTCAATATTGCTGGCGGTGCACCGTTGAGGTGACAATTGGCACTTGTTGCTCTGCCACCCTCAGGAGTCCTACTGCAGATGGGCTTTCTGATAGTCCAGGCAAGGTGGTTAATTGATTAATGTCCTCTACCTCTACAGCAGCTATTCTGAAGGCCCACCTGAGTCCTTTTGGGTCTTTGTAAAGCTGTTCCAGAGGAAGTCTATGCCCAGAATCCACGGGGCCTCTGGGCCAGTCACAATAGAATGTTTCTGCCACTCCTTCCCAGTCAGGCTCACCTGGGCTCCCAACAGGATCAATTGCTGTGATCCCCCTGTCACCCCAGCAATGGAAACAGGTACTACCCCCACATGTCCTGATGGCATCAGGGTACACTGCACACCGGTATCAACAAAGGCGTCGTGTTTTTGTGGCTCTGATGTGCCAGGCCATCGGATCCACACCGTCCAGAAAATCTAGTTTTCCCCATGCCTCTTCCTTCCTGGCTAGAGGCAGGGCCCCTCTAACCCTGGTTATTATTTCTTTCCTGGGCATACATACTAGAGGTACTTTCAAGGGAATCTGACAGATCACACCTGGTAGCTCGGTCATGGGAGGTTGAGGCTACCTTCATTTTGGTAGAACTCTTTGGTTTCCCTCTTTGAGTTGATGCACTTGTGCTGCCAGGACAGAAGTGGGCTTCCCATCCCACCCTCATATGTCTTCCCCATGGTCACACAGGAAGAACCACAGGTCAGCCCATGGGGTGTACCTTCTCTCTCTAGCTGGGGGTTATTGGGCTCTGACTTTGGGGCCTGTGACTCACACTGGTGCCATATGGGAACTGTTTCTCTTTACCTCCTCCTTCATCGCCCTCCTCTCCTCTCTGATCAGGTCCTTGATCACAGCAGAGACATGAGCCTGCATTGGGCCATTGATCACACTCTCACAATTTCTAAGCTTGTTGGCTACAGAACCCACTGTCTCTCAGTTGTTATTGGCATTAATCGTTGCAATCAAGGTGGTGTATTGAGATGGTCCCAGATTTGCCAGACTCCACAACATTTGCCCTGTGCACCTGACCTTGTCGGGGTCATTGTCATGCTGTCCATCCCTCCCAAAGCATACCTCCAATACTGCCACTTCTCTCAGCTGTTTGATTCCTTCCTCGAGAGTCTTCCAGCACATTCTATGCTGGTGCTCCTGCATTCTCTCCCTGTGGACAAACCTCTCTCTGACACTCATTAAAAGCTGCTCCCAGAGGAAAAGGGACCCCAATTTCCTTAAAAAATCTGATTCATACCTGAGTCCTGGGTCAAGGGTCCCAAATTCCTTGCCTCACCACCATCCAGCTGCACGCTTGTACCCATAGGGTCCCAGACCCAGAGTAACCAGGTTGTATAAGCCTCACGTCCCCGTCGTACAATGTCTTTGTGCAGGTTACAGGGACTTTTGGACATCAGGGACTCAGTGATGATCTCAACTGTTGGCTCCCCTGTGGGTTGTGAGGGCCCTCCATTCTTATCCTTATCTGGGTGCTCTGGTTTCATCTTAGACCTCCTTGTTTCCACAGGGCTGACTGCTGCTGGCTGTGACTGCCCTTGCAGTTCAGCTGGAACCTGGACAGTTGTAACATCTGTGGGTTCCACTGCTGCACCATCAGACTCTCCCTCTTTGAGGCAGGGGGAGGGTTTCTCACCAGCTGGGGAAATGTGCTCCTTCAGCATCTGGCCCATCTCCTTCACCAGAACCCCCACCCAGTCTGGGTGGTTCATTTCTGAGGTGGGCTGTGGGGCAGGGTCAGGCTCTGGGGCAGCAGCATCCCTTGTCTCTGGGGTAGGTGTCAGCGTGGTTATCCAGGTTAATCTTCCCTTATCTCTGAATGCTAAATAGAACAGGCCTATCAGCAACACCAACCACTGTATGATATCATTAGCATTTAAAGTGGATCTGAACCCTTTGACAACTGGTGGGGCAGACCCAAAGAGCTGGGTGAAGGGTTCGGAGAAAATTTCCACCAGTGTCATTTCCTCACAGTAAATACCATTATTAAAGTAACCTCAAAAACACACTGTTAGTGTGTGATAGCTCTGAATCCATGTGCCTACCTTCCAGAGGAAGTTAAGAATCCATTAATTCCTCACCTTATTAAGCCATAAAGCAAACTGGATAACAGCCACATTAGCCTTAGTTATAGGACCCATGTTTAGATACGGGCCTTCAAATGGTTAAAAATATAGCCACAACCACGTGCCACTCAAAGCAGGGTAAGTTAGACCACATGGTGACACTTAACAAGGTTTCTATATCAGCACACAAAAATTAGATTACTCAAAAACTATTATTCCTTTTTCACCCTTTTTCTATCAATGCCCCTGGACCTAACATTGGGTGCGAAAATCTGTCTTGGTTTGGAAAGACAGCTCTCTGCTTAATGAAGGCAGGAGCCTTCTTTGAAATGGAAAGTGTAAACCCCCTGCCTCCAAATTATTATAATTTGTAAATTAAAAGGCTCTCAGGCAAGGCTATGGGAATAGGAATAACAGTTCTTTACTAGGAAAATTTAAAAAAAAATACAAATACAGTAGTACAAAAAAACCCCAGAAAACAAACAACTGAGAGAGTCAGAATGGTGGCAGCATTCTGTGTGGGTCAGAGTGTTGGCAGTAGTCCCATTAAATGGTGGCTGCAGTGCTCCTGCAGTGACAGGTGTGATTCTGTTGGAGCAGTGATCCTGTAGAAGGGTGGAGTTTTCCTCTCAAAATCCGGTGGTGGTATAGACAGGCCTGGTCTTCCTCTGGGAATCAGTGGAGAAGAAGGCTGCTCCTCTGCAAATTCAGTGGGAAAAGGCTGCTCTGGTGTCCTAAAATCTCAAATTATATCCAGGTAGGAATACTTGGCTCCTGCCCCTGGGTGGAGCATCTCACAATGGGATGCTGTAATTTTATTAGCCATGCAGTGACACTTAATGGTCCACTAACAGAGGATATTTCCCAGAGGGAGGACTGGTTTGTGGAAAAGATAAAGAAAACTGCCCAATTAACAGAAGATAACTGCCCCACCTCTAAGAGATAGAATACACACCCCAGGCTAAATTTTTCATTCCATATCTGGAGTCACACTGGATTGACAGGAGGCCTGGCCTTAGGAAATGAGAGGGCTGACCAACTGGTGGCACCACTTTGAGCCTCAGTTTCTCATATTATTGATAAGTTGGGCCAGGCCCGAAGGACTCCCGAGTTTTTTCACCAAAGTACAAAAGTTTTACCCAAACAATTTTGAATATAACTGCAGGATGCTGAAGGAATTGTCACAACCTGTCTGCAATGCCAGGGTATGATTGGTGGATTGGGTCCTGGAGTCAGCCCTCACAGCCTGGGGCCCCTGCAGTTACAGCAATCTGATGTGACCATCTACACCTCTTTTGGTCGCTTTAAATGCATTCATGTAATTATAGACACCTTTTCTGCCACGGTTTGGGCCACTCCTGTGACAAATGAAGGATCTCGTTTTGTCATTTGACACTTGCAAGGATGCTTTGCCATCATGGGCTTGCCTCAGGACAGACAATGGGTCAGGATATACAGCCTGATAGACCCAAGATTTCTTGGTTCATTAGGGAGGGAAGCAGAGCACAGGTATTCCAGGTAACTCCACAGGATAAGCTACTGTTGAAAGGACACATCAGGTACTGAAAGGACTGCTTGATAAACAAAAACTTGGGGAGGATGGGCTGAGCCCACAGGACAGGGTGCTGAAAGCAGTTTATGTTATGAATCATCTGTGGCTAGTAGGTACTGGTAGTGACCCACCAGCATTAACACATTACTCAGGTTTGCAGCAGGAAAGGATTATGCTTGTATCATTACAGACAAAGGACCAGTGAAATGGGTTCATCCCTGGCTTGAGAAGGACACTCTGACCCCTGATATCACCGATGAAACAACAACCAGTGTTACCTGAAAACAGCTGTGAACACTTTTGCTATCCTCGGATGAGATTGGAATTGTGGGGTGTGGATGAGTTTAGAAGAAGTATCTTCTTCCCAAGGTGTATAGAGTGCAGACATCGGCACACCCAAGAATTCAATACCTGGGTGGTTTTATCCCAAGAGACAGGAACAACGGTTAAATCACCTGAAACCTGTCAAGAAGTGCTGAATTTGTTTGAGTCTCAGGAGCAGTTGGGGCAGGCTTTTCAGTGGTATCATAATGAACTCTGGAAGCTCGAGCAAAAAGAGAGAGAATAAGATCAAGGCCATTGAATGCAGAAAAGGAATATTTATCCCTGGAACTTGGGGAGTTAGGCCTGAGCAGTGGGAACAAATGAAGTGAAGGTGGGAAGAGAAGAACCAAAGGAGACAGAATAGGAGAAGAGTGCAAAGAACAAGAGGCACAGTCAGTTTGGATTTTATCCCTGATCTCATAGGGGAAGTGGTTTTTGCCAATGATAAAGATGAAGAATAGTCTCAAATTAGATTTGCAGGTTGTTGGAGTCTCCCTCTGTTACTTGTGATATGTGGCAACATCTGTAGTGCAGAAGAAATTAGCATCGACAGAATATGTGGCTTACTTAGGCCAATGCTACTGGGGCGGACTCCTTTTGTTTGTCCTTAACCGTGCCATGAGATCCCTTCTGTACATGTTTAATTGGTATCCCAATAAGTGATTTTACTGGTTTTGCAAAATGGGTAGGAGCCAGAGGAAAGCCATTTGTGGGAGGAAATAGATCAAGTGTAGAGAATCACTGGTGTAACACAACCAGAGGTGGTACAAAATCAGAAATATGCAAAAGGTTGGGAATTAGGCCAAACAGCGAGGGCTTCCAAGCAGGAATGATGACACAATCACTGAATGAAAGCAGACTAGTGCCCTAAGAACTAGGCTTGCAAGGATTGGTACCTGGGAATTATTGCTTGTTTTTAAACTACTTTTTAAACCTGAAATCAACTGATAAAAGCAATGTCCTAGTCCCGCGTCCCAAAAATAATAGTGTCATCCTTAATCCCAATTCTCCATGGTATAAGAATGTGACCAAATATTGTCACAATTGGACTTATCCTGTAAGTGCTGGTGCAAATGTGACTGTACAAAAAGCTTCCACCAGGTGTCTTTTTAATCTGTGGGGATAGGGCATGACCTGCAATTCCGAGCAATCCATTTCGTTGTCCTTGATAGTTAGGAAAGCTAACCACGTTAGCCTCAAGCACGTGCAAAATGCTGAATCAGTCTGTTTGGAAAGCAGGACATAGCAAGAAGTCTAAAAGGGCAATCACAAGCTTAGGACCTGATTGTGACAATCATGTAGAGTTTTGGGGTGCTCCAGCACGAATAACAGCATCATTCCTTACTCCAGGTGTTGCTGCTGCTCAAGCTTTGGCTACGTATTATATCCTGGGATGCTGGACAGTCAAACAACTGAGCACAAGTTCAGCTCTTTTAAATCAAATGCTCACTGATGCAGATAGTATTAGACATGGCACACTGCAAAATAGAGCTGCTATAGATTTTTTTACTTTTAGCACATGAGCACAGGTGTGAGAAGTTTGAAGGAAAGTGTTGTATGAATCTCTCTGGCCAGTCTGCATCCATTCGCAGGAAACTCAACTACAAGACAACGTGAAGAAATTGACCCTGAATGATTGGGGCTTGAATGAATGGTTTGAGGGATAGGGAATACCTGGATGGTTGAAAGACAACACAAAGGGAGCTTTGTTATTGTTAGTAGTCCTTATTATATTGCTTTGTATTATTTCATGCCTAATGAAATTGGTGACCCGCTTGGTAGAAAATACAGGAAAATACATGTCCTCCCCATGCTCCTGCCCTTGGTGGTACAAGAAGAAGGGGGAATTGTAGCAATGTATCTGAACAACTTAGCCCACACTGCGCACCAGCCATTTTGCTTGTAGCTGTTCTTATCAGAGCCCTCTAGAATTCATCAAGGTTACTAAGACATAAACTGTGCTAAATGAAGAAAGAAGAGGCTGAGAAACAGAATATCAAGACCGCAAAAACTCGATAACAGAGGGCTGAGAAACACCTGGACTGTAACCAATCACATACTCTGTAAAGGGAGTACAGAACAGAAGGAGACAACACAGAGGCACCAATGAAGAGATGCATGATCAGCGTGCGCAGTAGGGTTAGAATGTATAAATAAATGCATAATGAAAACAATCAATGGCTACTGCTTAATCGTATTGGTTAGTCGTACAGGAGTCCTGTTTTCCCACAATGCATGTCTGGGCAGGAGGAATGGTTCTTTTCCATAGAAAGGAAAGCACAGAGCCCCAGGGTTTCAGGGACACATCAGAACAGACTCTCAACATACCAAGATCAGTTGAGCCAGTCAGGCCAAGCCAACAAGACCTGATACCTGTTCCCTTGGATCCATGGGGCCCCACAGTGTCACAACGCTGGTGTCATGCTGGCCCCTAATTTCCAAGGGGCTCCATAGTGCCACAATGATCCCTTGCTTCCCATGAGGCCTTGCTGTGGCACACTGGCCTCCTTGATTCCATGCAGTTGCACAATAACAAAATGGCCCCCTTGGTTCCAAGAGGTTGCAGAGTGTCACCTTGGCCCTTTGGTTCTTTTGGGCTCATCAGGATCCCAATGCCTCTTTGGCTGCATGAGGCTCAGCTGTGTCACACTGGCCCCTTGCTTCCATTGGGCCCCGTCCCATCACAGCTGTCCCCCCTTGCTTCCATGAGGCCCTGCAATCTCCCAATGGACCCTTGGTTCCAACGGCCCCGCAGTGTCACAAGGCTGCCTTAGTTCCACGAGGCCCTGCAGTGTCATGGTGGCTCCTTGGCTCCATGAGGCAAAGCAGAATCAGAACGGCCCCTTGGTTCCATGGTCCCATTGGTTCCACAGGGCCCTGCAGTGTAACAATGGACCTTTGGTTCCATGAGGTTCCTCAGTGTCTCAGCGGCCCCTCGGCTCCATGTGGTCCCGCTGTGTCACAGTGCCAGGTGGTTCCATGAGGCCCCACAGTGTCCAAATGGTCTCCTTGGTTCTGGGAAGCCCTACAGAGCCACAAGGGACCCTTGGTTCCAGAAGGTCTTGCTGGGGCACAATGGACTTTTGGTTCCAGGAGGCCTTGCTGGGGCACAATGGACTTTTGGTTCCAGGAGCTTTCACACTGTCAACAATGGTCTGAGCACTGCAGTGTCACCAGGGATCCTTTGTTCCATGAGGTACCAGAGCATAACATGATGCCCTTGATTCCAGAAGGTTCTGCAGTGTCCCAATGGACCATTGGATCCATGCAGCCCCACACTGTCACAATGACCCCAAGGCTCCATGAGCTTCCACACTGTCAGCAATGCTCTCCTTGGTTCCATGAAGCCTTGCTCTGATACAATGGACTTTTGGTTCCGTGGGGTTCCACTGCATCACAATGGACCCTTTGTTCCATGGGATTCTACAATGTCACAGCTGACTCCTTGGTTCTGAGCCCTGCTGTCACCAGATGTTCAAAATATCAGAATAAGTCTCCTTAACACTCATTTGCTATTTCAGAGGGTATCATTTACTCAGGCCTGAGGTCCAACATGGGATAACTCCTAACCTTACGTGGACATGGAATTCTACCGTTGTGTTGCTCATATACAGTCACTAAATGTGAATTACAATTTACCCACTTCCATAAACCCACCTCAAGTTCCCAGATTCAGTCCTTGTTTTCTCTGTCCCTGCACCCTTGAGCCAGATGTCTTCTTCTTCTCTTCCACCCATCCTTGCTGGGAAAGCAGCCCCTGCATGCCTTGTTCCTGTGCTGAAAGTTCACAGGCAGGGTAAAAATGGAATGAACCCTTTTGGTATCAGCCCCAGGCTTTGTGTGGGCAGGCAGAGGCAGGCAGGAGGCAGAGCTGTCAGCAAAGGAAG
>JAWWMS010000126.1:792724-805358 GCA_035048045.1 Chlorospingus semifuscus | reverse complement strand
GTCAGAACCCAACCTGACACCCTGTGGGTCAGGGTGTTGGTGGCAGTCCCATTGGAAATGTGGCTGCAGCCCTCCTGAAGTGTCAGGTGTGGTTCTGCTGGAGCAGGGGGGATCTGTAGAGAAGGATGTGTTCTTCCTCTGAAGATCCAGTGGAGGAAGAGGTAGCTGCTGTTCTTCTGGGGAATCCAGTGGAGAAAGCCATGCTGGTGTCTCAAAAACTCCTGGATTATACCTGGGTAGCAATGCTTGGCTCGTCCCTCTGGGCTCACATCTCACAATGGGATGTTATAGTTCTTATCAGTCATGCAGTGACATTCAATAGTCTGTTATCAGCTGATGTCCTCTCTCGAGGGAGGTGTGAATGTGGTCCTCAAAGAGAGAGATAAAGCAAACTGCCCACTTGACAAAGGTAATCTGTGACAGTGGTCACAAGGGTTGCAGGTGAAGAGAGAGAAGAGAATGTTGCTTCCATGTTCAGGTTTGATTTATTATTTTATGATATATATACTACATTATAACTATACTAAAAGAAATAGAAGGAAAAATTCTCAGAAGGCTAGCTAAGCTAAGAACAGAAAAGAATGAATAACAAAGGTCTGTGTCCCAGCAGAGAGCAAGACCAGCTCTGCTGTGAGTGGTCAGTAAATCCAAACATCCACCCGAGACCAATCACGGATCCACCTGTTACATTCCACAGCAGCAGATAACCATTGTTTGCATTTTGTTGCTGAGGCCACAGCTTCTCAGAAGGGAGAAAAATCCCAAGAAAGGATTTTTCACAAAAGATGTGTGTGACAGTAATCTATCATATAGATGGTAATAGAAAACAACTTGCATTGCAATCTTCAACACCAGTGCACGCCAGATCTTGGCGGGGAATGTGCCGGAACCAGGAAATTGCCAAATGTTAACTTTCTGTGCCAGCAAATTGCTGGAATTATGCTGTGCAGGCATCTGAAAAATTCCAGATCTGGGCACTGGTGGTGTCAGCAAACACGAGATTGGATTGGTGTAGGCACCAGGTATTTGCGTGGTTTTGGCTTTCTTTGCCAGCAAATTGCTGCACTTGGGCTGTGGTGGCACAGGGAAATGTCCAGATCTGGGCATGGGCGGTGCCATCGAACACCAGATCTGGGCGGTGACAGTCTTGGCACCAGGAAATTGCTGGTTTTGTCTTCTTTTTTCAAAAAATTGCTGCACTTGGGCTGTGTTGGAACTGAGAAATGTCCTGATCAGGGTACGGCTCATGCCAGCAAACACCAGATCTTGGCATTGCCGGTGCCGGCAGTGGAAATTGCCAGATTTTGGCTTTCTTTATCAGAAAATTGCTGGACTTGGCTCTGCCAGAACAAGGGAATTTTCAGATCTGGGCACTGGTGATGGCAGCAAACAGCAGATCTGGGTGGTGCCAGACCCAGTAATGTTGGACATGAATTTGTAGATAATTTTTAAGGCTTAATAGAAGGTTTATATAGTATGTATACAAGTATTACGATGCGTCCTTACAAACAGGTTTTGTGATGGTTTGTGGGTTGATCTCAGTGCAAAAAACACCACCATGGTACAGGGGGTTGCAGTGATAATCAAAACAAATGTACCTTTATTGAATAACCACAACAAAATGCCTTGGGGAGGAATTGGGGAAAAAATGGGAAAAATAAGGAGAAGAGGGAGGAAGAGAAAGGAAGGTATAGAGCTACCAAACATAGAACGGCAAAGTCCTTCGATGTCCAGCCAATGGAGTTCACCAAGTCACGTCCAGGGAGATCTCAAAATCTCTATCTAACTCAAAAGTTTTTATTATGATAACTCTATTGGAAATTGTGAGGCAGGGGGGAAACAGATACAATAAAGAACAGGTGTAACAGGTAGTCCATGTTCTCAGCAGTGGACGAGAGCCATTGTCTTCTTGGTCCACTGCTCTCACCTGCAACATCCATCTTGCTTTGGTCAGTTTTCCTCCCCCATACGCTACCCCCAGGTTAGGGGTCTCAGTCCCAGTCCTTGGAAAGAGTGTGGGGGGGCCTTTTCACATAGGGATTTCATGTCTCGGTCTTTGATGGAGAGGCTTCTTACATCTCAGTCTGTCTGACACGGTTGTAAAACAGGTGAGGGGTCTTCTGTGGGGACCACCCAAAACCTTTCGAGAACTCCAGCCAAGCCGAGAGGTGGGGGAAAATTCCAGAGCTATTGTTGCAAAAACAGCAGAATGCCCTTCTTTTCTTCTTATCGGGTTCAGCGTAGCATACAGCAAACACACCTGTGAACAATAGCTTAGCAATGTCAGGAGCTGTGCTCAGGCCTCAGGGTTGTTGGCAAGGGACTTTCTCCCACAGGGCCAGAAATTTCAGACAAGGGTCTTTTCTTCAGTGGTCCCCAATGACGATTGTGTGGCAGATGAGTGAAACTTCGGACAGAGACTCACACGACCCTGTGACTCACGATTGTCTCGAAGGGATCTTCATCAGCAGGGCTCTGGAGTGTTGCTGATAAGTCTTCAGGACTCGCACTATGTTGGTAGTATAACCCGGAAAAATAGAGACAGTATGACAGAGAGAGAGAGGGAGAGAGAGACAGAGAAAAGGAGGAAAAGAAAGGATAGGAAAAAGACGGGGAAAAAGGAGACAATAAACAAACATAATTAATATTGATCACAACAGTATCAAGTTTATAACAATTTTCAAATGGTTAAAACAAATCACAAATAATCAAAAGCAAAAAAGCAATAAACAAATCATAATACAAGTATTAATTTAAAAAAATAATTTTCTAAAACAATTCACTAAAAATCAGAAGTAATTTTCACAAAATCATAAAAGAAAAAATCCAGGATTACTCTAAAATACATATGCCTAATTCAAAATTGCTTTGTGTCAAATGTCTTGGGGATGTCCACAGTGTAGAGGACGTCAGCCAAGTTGTGTGCATTAACTATAGACGTCAATCTTATTAGCTGTTTCATCATCCTCCAGTTCATAACGAATAGCACTGCTGATAAAATAAAACCAAGCAGAATTAGAATCAAAAGGATAACAATGGGATGACACACGCTGTTCAGGAGACTAGTGGCAGTAGGAGACCACCCAAAAAGAGTATCCCACCACCTGTGCTCGGCATCTTTTTTCACTCTTTCCATGACACGGTGTATCTGTCTCACATTGTGATGAGCAGTCACCAGGGTTTTCTGTCTACTTTTCTTGATCTTCTTGAAGATCTCTACCAAGTCTCGATGGAGCAGCAGTTTTCTTACCAAAGTTAGTTTCATCCCGATAGGAGTAGGCATCAGTTTGTGAATCAGTGTGTAGTTAGATTGCAATAGGTAGTGAGAGGCAACTGAGGCCTCATAAGAGAAATCACATCCTGTAATCTTGGTAAAGTTACAAGCACAGAAATTTGAATGATTTTTAGTAGCTACTACAATATTCTCTATGAATACAAACTCACAAGCAGTTCTGAAGCATGCACATCCATTGCCGATGTATATAAGAACTGTTTCAGAAGTCTTGTTAGGATGAATTTGAAAATGACAGATATTCTGCTCTTTGTCAAGACAAATGTCTTGAGCAATAATTGATTACTTTCCCAGATAAACCCTTGTTGTTCTTGGACAATACAAGAAATTAACAGTTTGCCATTTCTCACCAATTTGACGGGCTCATTCTCTATGTTCAGAAGGATAGAGAACAGCTCCATCATGATTCAGCTCTAATGCAATAATAGGAAATATCAAATGCACTGAAGCATTATGTATGGTTAACAAAAAATCTGTGGCTGTATTTGAAATGGGGTCATAAGTAAAGTCCACCAAGTTCCACCAGGATTGGAATTCTCTTTCAAAATCAGTGGCACTGTCCCAAATTATTTTCCAAATTCCAGTAGGAAAAGTGCCTTCTTCACCTTCTCTTATAATTGAGGCAGCAACTGACTGCATCCACAATTGTGCCTGGATACAGCTGAGAGCCAAAGAAACGTTGTTTTGTGTAGCACCAAGAGCATCAATTACCAATTTGTGATCATTTACATTTACTCTCTCCCAATTTGGTAAAATGTTTGAAAACAGCCACTGGTGTGTTCCTAAAGCCAACAAAGATGACTTCGGTGGTTGCTGTAATTTGGTCAAATCTTTAGTCATGGCTGCCAATTTTTTCATCAATACTTCTGAGTCAATACTATTCAGAATTCCCAATCCTGTTCCCACAACACTAGTCATGTCTCTCGGTGTCCGTTTTCTGAAAGAGCTTCGTTTCCGGAGCCAGGTGGTTCAACCCTCAAAAGAGGTCTGCAAGAGCAAGCTAGTTGAATGTGTGAGACATTGTTTTGCATTAATAATTTGACTTGTTTGAGAGACCATCACATAAGTTGGTTTAGCTAAAGTAAAATTGTGCCAGCAATCAAATGGTTCATCTTTACAATGCTTTGTAATTGCAACATTGTTAGTTTTGGGACTTCAAGTATAATTACCAAGATACTCCTGGCAGCAGCACTGAGTGAGGGGATTTGTTAGTTTGGTGCGCCCCCATTTCTTAGTGGGACACAGTCTTGCTGAAGGGATGTCTAGATAATTTTTTCAGCCTACTTCCATAAAATTTCCAGCAACTGTGATGGAGGTGGCTTTCTCATGGAGGGTTCCCTCTACTTTTTTGCATGCTACCACAATCTACTCACCAATTGTTCCAGTTAGGGTTCTAGTCCAGTCCTTCTCATCCCATCCCCACTCATTTGGACAATATACCTCGCAGTCATGCAGCACCATGGTCGCCAGGTTGGGGTGTCGACCCTTGGGATATGATCCTAGGACATTGGTGTGATGGATGGTGGCTTCAGACCATGACCACTCAGCAGGACACTGTCCATGGAGTTGTAGTAGGAAGCAGAAAAGTATTAGTAGCGTTATTATGGTTCAGATATTCTTCATGTCCCTCGGGGTTCTCCTGTAAAAGCAAAAACAACAGAAAATCCTGCCACTGAGAGGCAGAAAAGAGTTAAAACGAAGGGATTATCCAGCGTGTATTTATCCGGTGGTCTTTCCAAAGAGCATCAGAGGCTGCCCATGCATATTTATTCAGAGGGGTTTTCAACACAAGTGGTACCTCACCCACCATGGGGAGGTCCACTAGGACAGGTTGTCCAGGGTAATATGATGGATTTTTTGGAGCGTCAGGACCCTGCAGTGAGGGGATGATGCTTGGAGGTGTAGGGTAAAAAGCAGTAACTTTGGGGCATCCGTTCACCCCCCATCTGCTGTTTACTCCTTTAACAACCTCCCATAGCCAACAGTCCCAATTTGCTTTCTGTGGCTTAAGGAATTGTTTCAAAAGGCCATTTGTCCTTTCTACGATCCCATTAGCATGAGGGTAGTAAGGGGTATGAAAAGTCCACTTAATTCCTTCATTTTTGGCCCAATCCTGTACTACTTTAGCAGTAAAGTGAGACCCATTGTCAGATTGAATTTCTTGCGGCTTTGGGAAAGTTCCAAACCACCCCTGCAAAGCTTGAACTGTATTATCACCTGTGGCCCTTTTAAAGACATCAGCTTGAACCAACCCAGATACAATTTCTACTCCTACTAGCACAAAGTGTTTACCTCCTGACTTCTTAAAAGGATCGATATAATCTATCTGCATGTGTTCCATAAGCCTTTGCCCTTTCTGAAATGTAGAGGGTCATCTTCTAAAGGATGTCTCTCCAGTTGCCTGTGACATTGCTCGCAGGCTGATACGTATGTTTTACACATTTCCCTGGTAACCGGCCAGCCGCAGGCGTGTGCTTCTTTATACAAGTCTTTTGCACCTGTGTGCTGTCTTTTTACATGCAACCATTCTAATAGTTGGTTCCAATCCTCTGTGATTGTTTCCTTTTTCAGGGGGCTAAGCCTTGCTAGTTCATCAGCTCTGTTATTCCATTGTCCTGCTAGGTTCCCGTCTGTTTAGTGAGAAGCTACCCAACCAACCACAAAATTCCCTCAACTAGCAAATTCTAGGATTTCTTGCCACTTATCTTTCTGTCACACAGGGATACTATTAACTTCCCAGTTATTTTGTTGCCAGAAAGGGAGCCACTCAGTACAACCTTTGTATAATGCATAAGAATCAGTGTAAATTAAACAAGAGAAGTGCTCTGTGCCTCACGCTGGAAAACACTCCAAACAGCTATGAGTTCTCCAACTGAGTGCCTCCTTCCCCTTCAGTGATAATCTTTCCTCCAGATGAAATATGTAAGGCAGCTGCTCTATATCTCCAAATCTTCCCTTCTCACTTTGCGGAAGCATCGGTAAACCAAGAACTTGCTGCTAGTTCAGAGGAGAAGGGAGGTGCTACTTTGATTACAGAAGCAGGTTTATCTTGCCTGCTAGTCAGGCTCTCAGTGTCTTGAATTGCTAAGATTTTTGCAGCACCTTCTGTTACTGGGAATGTATTAAAATAATATTCTATTTGTGCGTACCATTTTCTCACTGATGATTTGTGAGCTATACCATCAGGCAGGGGGGTCCCATTTGTGACAGCTTGATTACCTTGAAGGGACCTCTTAATATGATAGCCAGTTGTCGTGCAATTTTTTCTACTTCTATGAGAGCTAAGCTAACAACAAACAATCCTTTTTCCCAGGTAGTGTATCTTTTCTCAGCAGGCTTAAAACCATGGGAGACGAAGCTAACAGGCCTTGTCGGACCCTCTGGACCTTGCTGCCAGATGTGCAGTGATAGCCCTGAGGAGGCAAATCCCCATTCCACCTGAAAAGGGTCTGTAGGATGGATAGGCCCTAATGCTTGGTGGGCTGTTGCTTCAAAGATTAGTAATTGCAATGCTTCTTCCTGAGAGGGAGTCCAATGCCATTTTGCTCCTTTTCTCAGTAAGTCATAAAGGGCCTAGCAATGATTGAGAAGTCTGCGATGTGCTTCCTCCAGAATACTAGTAATCCTAGAGCTTGCTGGAGTTCTTTCCTGGTTTCAGGTGTTTTAATCTGCTCTTGAGAGGTTAGGGTATCAGGTGGGATATGTGTAGTTCTGGCCTTCCACCAGATGCCCAAAAACTTCACTTCCTGAGAAGACTTTTGGATTTTCTCCGGGGGAACTTTTAAGTATAGGCTTTCTAAATGAGAGATTATTTTCTGCTGATGTTCCCCCACCTCCTGAATTTCCTCTCCCTCCACTAAAATGTCATCAATGTATTAATAAACAGCTACAGTATCAGGTTTGGGTATTTTTTCTAATTCCTGAGGTAGAGCATGGTGTGCTAAGGTTGGGGAGTGTTTGTAGCCTTGGGGAAGCCTGGTGAATGTGTACTGTTGTCCCTCACATGTGAAGGCAAAGCGATCCGTGTCCTCTGGCTGTATAGGTATCATAAAGAACATGTCTTTGATGTTTATAGTTGCCATGACTGTGTGAGCTTTTTCTTGTATTGATATTATTAATTCAGCTAAGTTTGGAACAGTTGCAGTGAGAGGGTCAGTGTTGGCATTAAGCCGACGATAATCTACCGTCAACCTCCACATTCCATTTGGCTTCTGAACTGGCCACACTGGCGAGTTAAAAGGAGAATGTGTGTGAATTATTACCCCTTGGTTGTGTAAATCTTGAATAACTGGTTTGATACCCTCCCTAGCTCCAGAAAGCAAAGGAGATTGTTTCACATTGATTGTTTTGCTATAAGGCAGCGCGGGTGTGCACTGAAGCAGCCTAATGTTAAGTGGCAGTGTGCCAAAAGACCACAGAAATCCCTCAGAGTCTTCCCACTGCCTTCCTGCGAGGACATCCATCCCCAACAGATTATTTGGAATGTCCCCAATTACCATTTTGACAACTAACTCGTTTTCATCTCCAGGGAGTGTGATTTTAACTAAAGCAACATTCATAGATTCTGTAGTTCCTAAAGCATTAAGAATGCACCATCGTATTTTTGTTGGAACAACTCCACACTTCTGGGCGTCTTTATGTGTCAGTGCAGAGTTCTGGGCTCCAGTATCAACTAAAAGGTCACTAGAACGTTTTTGAGGCCCGTTATAGCTGGGATTAATATATCTCCTGATTTATTTTTAGTGAGCATTCTTAAGTAAACCCAAGCTCCGTCCCTTTGCCCACCTGTAAGCGGAGGAGATATTAGTTTCCCGAAAGCTCTGTTGGTGTAGGTTCACTATTTGTGTTTTGGGGGACAGGCTGGGGGACAGTTATGTTACTTAGGCTCTGTGAAAGGAGTTGTGAGAGTGTTACTTCTGGCTTACTGCCAGTGCTTTGTGAGGGAGATGCAGCTAGGGCTTCACTGCCCAGATTCTGGGAGAGAAGCTGGGATAGGCTTAACTTTGGCTCATTGCCTGTGTTTTGTGGGAGAGGCTGGCATGCAGTTGGTGTGTTAGGGAGTGTGTTGGTTTTTGCGAAGGGAGGGGGAACAGTGCACTTGCCTGCACTGGAGGATTTGGTTTTTTATAGTGTCAGTTATTTATTATTTTCTGCAGTTTCTCAAGGGGCAAACCATCCATCACGTCTCTGGGTAGTCCTTTTTTAATTCTTAATAGCCATCAACGGTGGCGGTTGGAGATTGGTTTTCCCTGTTCTAAATTTTCAGTGTGAGGGGTCCCAATAAACCAAACACCCTTTGGTTTTTCTGGTTTTTCCTCTGGGCCTTTTACAGGTCCATATTGCCTACAGCAATTAATTAAATCCACTGCGACCTCTCCCCAGGTCCAGACCTTACGGTTGTTAGCAGGTGAATCAAATTGTGAAGCTGTATATTGTTAAGGAAAATATGGTGTGAAGGCAGAGTCAGTAGACCCAGCCTGGTCAGTGGAATTATTGAGGAATTTATCCAGCCTTTCTACAGGGCTTAAAGCCATTATGGTTTTCTGTATAGTGATTGCTGTAGGTTTCAGTGTTGCTGGAAGCCCACGAAATAAAGGGGTCATTAGTTCAGGCTTCATAGGTAATTGCATTGGAGATTCAAAACCAGGAATCAATTTTTTCTCATTAATCATTTTCAGACAGGTGGATTTGTGGACACTTTCTAAAAGCTGGTTGGGGGTACCGACAATTGCCAGGGGGTCCCCTCGTTCTAAGGGATTAATTCCCCTGGCCCAAAAGGCTGCACACTGCGTCAGGGACCATGCGTCATGCTTATCTCCTGTTGTTAAAAAGATACCATGTCCCCGGTACCCACTGGCCGCCTGTTCAGTTAATTTAATTTGATCTCCGCCAGTGAGAGACACTTGGAAAACATATTCTGTTTCTGATTCTTGTGGGAGGCACCCAAATTCCTTTTTCAGTTTAGCTAATTCGGTAGCACTGAATGGTATTTGTTTAGTTGTGATATGTGGTTCTACATCCTCATCATTAATATAGTTCTATTTAGTTTTAATAAAAGGTCTTAGGCGAGGACAACAGTATTCTCCACAATTTTTAACTGTTTCAGATTCCTTGTAAGGATAGATTTGTTTCACTGCTTCAAGTTCTTTGTGAGGATAGATTTGTTTAATGTGAGGTGTTTCTTTTTCTTCTGCCTCTGTAGAGGAGTTAGTAATGTGTGTATTTTTTATGTGTTCCTCCCTAAGGGCAGCTCGTAACATATAGATCTGATTTCTATCTTCATTTAACTGTTTTTGTAAGATTCCAAGCAGGTTTTGAAGGGAGTCTGTTATTACCATTTCCTCACTTCTTCACTTAAAGCGATTTTCTATGGCTGCTGTGAGGCAGGCTCTGAAAACTGAGCAGAGGATGGTTTTATTTTTGCCCAGTTTGAGTTTTGATTCATGTTGCAGAGAACATATTCTATCAATGACATTTTCTAAATTAAACCAATTGTTCTCTGCCCAAGTTTCTCCACCAGGTGACGGTTTTGCAGTGTCTGGCAAGTAAAGAATAAAATTCAGCTTTTACTTTTGCATTGAGATGTTCACTCATTTTGTGAAGGGACCAGAACCAGTATAGAGAAGATGTAAGCATAACACAGCCCTTGGTTTTGTTTTTCCTTCACGTAACTTTTACCTGGATGGTGAAGAGACCAAAATCTGTCTGGGAGGCCCTATTTGGTTGCTTCAGGAGTGTCTCTTACTTCCCAGACAGTCCAGATACACACTCACACACACGCACAAAACAATTCCTTTGTGAGGGGACCAAAACCTATGGCAGGGGAAAGTGCTCACTCAAGTCACACAGTCCCTCAGCTCTTGCTGTGTTACCCCTCATTCCCCTGGGTAGGTGAAGGGACAGTTCTGCCTGGGAGGTCCTTACTTATTACATCAAGTTGTCCCTTCCTTCCCAGACAGTCCAGATACACACAAATACAACAGTAACAGTTACCCCCTTTTGCACTGAGAGATCTTTTTGTGGAATTCCAGAGACAGAGCCCTCAACAGAGTATGGGGGATTGCCTTTAACACCTGCAAAACCCCTCTGCCTATCAGAATCCTGTCCGTGCTGCCAATTTGAATGTCACGATCCGTCCTTACGAACGGGTTTCGTGATGGTTTGTGGGGTGATCTCAGGGTGCAAAAAACTGACACGGCACAGGGGATTTGCAGTAATAATCAAAACAAATGCACCTTTATTGAATGACCACAGCAAAATGCCATAGAGAGATTAGGGGGGAAAACGATAGAGAAAGAGAGAAAAAAGAGAGAAGTGGGGGGGGATATAGCTACCAAACGTAGAGACGAAGTCCTTTGGTCCAGTCCAGCCGAGGATCCACCTGTTACGTCGGGGAGATCTCAAAATCTCTAGCTAACTCAGAGGTTTTTATTATGATAACTCTATTGGAAATTGCAAGGGGGGGAAACAGATACAGTAGGGAATAGATGTAACAGGTAGTCCATGTTCTCAGCAGTAAGCAAGTGCTATTGTCTTCTTGGTCCAGTGGTCACAACCTGCAGAAAAACATCTCGCTTTGGCCAGCTTGCCTCCCCCACACACCTCTGCCGGGCTGGGGGTTTCAGTCCCAGTCCTTGGAAGGAGCAGAGGGGCCTTTTCACATAGGGATTTCATGTCTCGGTTTTGATAGAGAGGCTTCTTACATCTCAGTCTGTCTGACACGGTTGGAAAACAGGTGAGGGTCTTCTGTGGGAGACCACCTGAAACACAGGAGAACTCCAGCCAAGCCGAGAGGTGGGACAGCTTCCAAGGCTGTTGTTGCAAAAAGGGCATGGCACCCCTTCTTCTTCTCACTGGGCTCAGTGTAGCATACAGCAAACAACACCTGTGAAAACAATAACTTAGCAATGCTCTCAGATCTCAGGGCCTTGTTGGCATGTGACTTTCTCCTACAGAGCCAGAGATTCTAGACAGTGGGGTCTTCTCTTCAGTGGTCCCCAAATGATGATTGTGAGGCAGATGAGGGAAAATTCAGACAGACTGGACAGACTCTCACACAAGGGGAAGCCTGCAGTGAGCCAGAGTGGGCCCCAGGGGATGACAGTGTCCATCAGGAAGTGCTGTAAAGGGAAAGCATGCAGTGATGCAAAGCAGGACCCTGGAGATGCCAGTAGCTACCAGGAAGAATCCCAAGGGGAAGCCTGCAGTGAGCGAGTGCTGTCTCCAGGAGAGTCTCGTAGCTACCACCAAGTGTCCCAAGGGGAAATCTACAGTGAGCCAGAACTAACCCCAGGAGATGCTGGTACGTACTGGGAAGATTCCCAAGTGGAAGCCTGCAGTGAGCCAGAGCCGTCCCAGGGAAATGCTGGTCTGGAAGCTACGAGAAAGTGTTCCACAGGGAAGCCTGCAGTGTGCCAGAACTGGCCCCTGGAGATGCCGGTATCTACCAGGAGGTATCCAAAGGCAAAGCCTGCACGGCTGCCCCAGCCCCTCAGGTCCTCAGCTGGGAGCCCAGGCCCTCAGCCAGCAGCTGGCTTCCCCTCAGAAACGTCCCTCCCACCTCTGGCTAGCGCTGCAGGCCCCGCACAGCCTCCTCTGCTGCCCCTGCCTGGCAGCACAGCCAGAAAATCAGTGCCCACTGCCAGAGCCAGGCTGGGCCCCACAGATGGTGGCTGGCATGCAGCCTGCCCAGCATCCTGAGGGAGCCACACAGGCTGCCTCTGCCTGGACATGTCCCTTCAGGCTGAACAATCCCCTGCTCTTTGGATCACCTCAAGCGGGCCTCCCCCAGACCAAGTGTTACCCATGTGGCCAGCCCCAAACCAGCACGCATGGGTTGGTGCCAGGTGGCTCAGCAATGAATCACAGAGGGTCACCAGGGAGGGAAGAGACCCTGAAAGTCATCTAGTCCCAACATGACCCCGGCACCACCAGCATCACCCCTAAGCCATGTCCCCAACTGCCACATCCAGATGGCTCTTGAACACTTCCAGAGACAGTGACTCCACCACCTCCCTGAGTGACTTCTTCCAACGCCTGACCACTCTGACAGGGGAAAATTGTTTCTGATATTTAATCAGACCCTCTCCCAGTGGAATCTAAAGCCATTTCCTCCCATCCTGAAAGGATTACTTGTGATCTTTTGGGATTTTATCCATGAGGAATGGGCACAGACAGGAGGTACTGCTTCCAGGACCCCACTGCACACTGCAGGACTGCAACACACACAATTCATCCAAGCCAAATAGAAGCTGGTTTTAAGAAATAGTAGTAGTAAAAAAAAAAAAAAAAAGAAACCAAAACAAACAAAACAACCCCCCCCAAAAAAAAAACAGGAAAAGA
>JAWWMS010000126.1:757693-768824 GCA_035048045.1 Chlorospingus semifuscus | reverse complement strand
GCAAGCTATGGGATTGTGTACTTGCTCTTACAAAACACCTGCTGCCCTCTGACAATGAACTAGCAGAAAACCAGCAAGACTGAGACTTGAGGCAAACAACCCTTTGAAGGGAATAATGACGTGATCAATAAAGACAACACATTTCCAGGCTCTCGAGACACTTGAAATGTCAGCAAAGGCTTGAGAGCAGAGGTTGAACTAATGGGGAAAGGTTACAAGAATCCAAGGAAAAACATGACCAAAGATTAAAAAAATTCCAAGAAAAACATAGGCGACTGACCTGTTGAAGCCTTCAGGAAATCAGTGGCTTTTGATTTAGATAAGTCATTCAAGTTAATTCAGTGCTTTGCGGCTTCATTCTTCACCTTTCGGAAGCTGCCGCTCTCTCCATGTCCTGGAGGCAAAGAAGCGGCTTCTTCCACGGAGAACATTGTGCCGGTCGCAGAGCATGGTGCAGGTCACAGACCATGGTGTGGGTCGCGTTGCGCTCCGGAGCACAGCTTCTGCTGAAAGACACCTGGGACCCGCGCTTAGCTTCAGAGAGCTCTGTATCTTTGTCTTTAACGTCTCTTGTTGCCGACATCTTAGCAAAAAGCTTTTCCACTATGTATCACAAGGAGAAATGGGGGTAGTACAGAAAACATCTCCGATCGTGTTCTAGAATTTACCCGGAGGTCTGCAGAGTGTTTTGCAAGAAGCAAAAGAAAGTTGTCCAAAACACCTTCAATTCGAATATTAATGTGAATGGAAAAGGCAGGAAAGTAGAAAGGTACTGTTTGCTATCAGTCTGCAAGCTGCGCACACAATCCCAGTCTTGAGTGGTTTCCTTCTTCTTTCGGAAGCTGCCGCTCTCTCCATCTCCCGGAGGCGAAGAAGAGGCTTCTTTGCACAAAGAACATTGCATCGGTCGAAGAGCATTTTTCTGGTCGCAGAGCATGGTGCAGGTCTCAGAGCATGGGGCGGGTCACAGAGCATGGTGCGGGTCACAGTGGGCTCCAGAGCACGGCTTCTGCTGAAAGGCGCCCAGGAGCGGCGCTCAGCTCCCGGGAGCTCTGTACCTTTGTCTTTAGCGTCTCTTGTAGCCTACATCTTAGCAAAAAGCTTTTCCACTATGTCTTGAAAGGAGAAACTGGGCCAGTTGTTCACCTTTCGGAAGCTGCCTCTCTCTCCGTCTCCTGGCGGCTGCTCACTCCGACTCGCGGAAGTAAAGAAGCGGCTTCGTCGCCCGAAGAGCATTGTGCCGGTCAAAGAGCATTTTACTGGTCACAGAGCATGGTGCGGGTCACAGAGCATGGTTGGGGTCGCAGAACATGGTGCAGGTCGAGGTGCGTTCCGGAGCGCGGCTTCTGCTGAAAGTCACCCGGACCTGGCGCTTAGCCTCGAAAAGTTCCGTATCTTCGTCTTTAGCGTCTCTTGTGGCCTACTCCTTTCCTGCCTTTTCCATTCACATTAACTGGGACAGAGGCTGATTAGTTTTGTTTCCAGGGAAAAGGGCTGTGTTTGTTTTCGGGCCACTGGTCGAGAGAGGCCGGCTGGCTCCTGAAATTCTACGATAGCCAGGATGGTTCCCAGACCCAAGGTGGCAACACTTACACCTCGGGCTGGTTTAACAGTGCCAAGTGGATCCTGCAATCTGCCATCAAGAATCGGTGAAGGTGAGTTTTGATTGCCAGGAAAAAAGCCGAAGTTTGTGTTCGGGGGCCTGCAGATGGAGTGGCTAGCTGGCTCCAGAAATTCCGCGATATGCAGGATGCTTCCCAGACCAAAGCTGGCACCAATTTCAACTCAGGCTGGTTTCAGAGTGCCAAGTGGTTTCTGCAATCTGCCATCAAGCATCGATGCTGGTAAGTTTAGTTTTCCAGGGAAAAGGGCCGGCATTGCATTTCAGGGGCCTGTGGCCGAGAGTGTCCGACTGGATCCTGAAATTCCGAAATACGCAGGAGTGTTCCCAGACCCAAGCTGGCACCAGTGCCAAGTCGGGCTGCTTTGACCGTGCAGAGTGACTCCGGCCATCTGCATTCTGGAATGGCTGCCGGTAAGTTTAGTTTACCCGGGAAAAGGGTTGAGGTCTGTGGCCGGGGCTCAACGGCTGGCTCATGAAATTCCGACGTATGCAGGATTTGCACCAGTGCCATATGCACCAGTGCCAACTCAGGCTGGTTTCAGAGCGCCAAGTGGTGCCTACAATCTGCCATCAAGAACCGAGGATGGTGAGTTTTGTTTGCCAGGGAAAAGGGGCAAGGTTTGAGTTTAGGGGCCTGTGGCTAAAGTGGCTGGCTGTCTCCTGAAATTCCACATTACGCAGGATAGTTCCCAGACCCAAGCTGGCACCAGTGCCAAGTCGACTGGTTTGACAGTGCCAAGTGGCTCCTGCAATCTGCCATTAAGAACCGGAGCAGGTGAGTTTAGTTTGCCAAGAAATATGAGCGAGGTTTTTATTCGGGGGCCTGTGGCCGGAGTGGACGGCTGGCTCCTGAAAATCTTTTTCACTGTCTGGCAAGGAGAAACTGTGCCAGCACAGGAAACATCTCCGATCGTGTTCTAGAAGTTGCGCGGAGGTCTGCAGAGTGTTTTGCAAGAATCAAAAGAAAGTTTTCCAAATATCCTTCCATCCGAATATTAGTGTGAATGGAAAAGGCAGGAGACTGGTAAGGTACTGTTTTCTATCCGTTTGCAAGCTGCACACACAATCCCAGTGTTATGTGTCTTGGTTCTTTGCCTTTCACAAGCTGCCGTTCTCTCCGGTTCCCGGAGGCAAAGAAGCGGCTTCTTCGTGCGAAGAGCATTGTGCTGGTCTCAGAGCATGGTGCGGGTTGAAGAGGAATGTGCTCGTCGCGGCACGCTCCTGACCGCAGCTTCTGCCGAAAGACGACTCAGACCGGTGCTTAGTTTTGGAGACTTCCCTATATTCGTCTTTAGCGTCTCTTTTGACTACATCTAACCAAAAAGCTTTTTCACTATGTCTCGCAAGGAGAAACTGTGCCTGTTCAGAAAATATCTCCAATCGTGTTATACAGGTTGCACGGAGGTCTGCAGAGTGTTTTGCAAGAAGCAAAAGAAAGTTGTGCAAAACGCGTGCAATTCAAATGTTAATGTGACTTGAAAAGGCAGGAGAGTGGCAAGGTACTGTTTGCCAGGAAAAAGAAGGGAGATTTTATTCGGGGGCCAGTGGCCAGACTGGCCGTCTGGCTCCTGAAATTCCGCATTACACAGGATGGTTCCCAGACCCAAGCTGACACCAGTGCAAAGTTGGGCTGATTTGACAGTGCCAAGTGGCTCCTGCGATCTGCCATTAAGAACAGGGGATGGTGAGTTTAGTTTTCCAGGGAAAAGGGCCGGTAGTGGTGTTTGGGGGCCAATAGCCAAGAGTGGCCGGCAGACTCCTGGAATTCCACACTACACAGGATGGTTCCCAGACCCAAGCTGGCACCAGTGCCAAGTCAACTGGTTTGACAGTGCAAAGTGGCTCCTGCAATCTGCCATTAAGAACCGGGGCAGGTGAGTTTTGTTTGCCAGGAAAAAGGAGCGAGATTTTTATTCAGGGGCCTGTGGCTGGAGTGGACAGCTGGCTCCAGAAAGTCTGCAATACGCAGGATGATTCTCAGACCCAAGCAGGCACTGGTGAAAAGTTGGGCTGGTTCTACAGTGCCAAGTGGCTCCTGCTTTTTTGCGGAGAAAAGAAGAGAACCCCAAAACTTTGTAAAAGTTCTAAAGCTGGTATGTTCATTACAGCCCTGGATGCATGCAGAGATTTCTCTCCTCAAAAAAGGCATGCGTACCTCTGAGAACTTCAGGTCACTTTTTATCTCTCTCTGAAATACATATGCATGCAGTTTCACAGTAGGTTCATATATATTCATTTTTATGGGTTTCGTGTCACATTTCCCAGTAGTTCCTTTTTATCAGAAAAAATTCTGAGGTCAGGTTCACTTGCCCTTACAGCAGTCCTTCTCACTCTCCATCATCTTCTGTCTCCCCCCCCTTTATCTCTGTCCTTTGCTGAAGTAACCTCACTGAGCTTAGGCCTTGCAGTCTGGCTAAAAAACTATGGTTTCTAACCACAGACTCAACTCAACAATGTACATTTCACATAAATTAAAATGGATTTCTATCCTGGAAAATTTTCAGTTTGCCACACTGCAATCTGCCATCAAGAACCGGGGATGGTGAGTTTAATTTGCTGGGGAAAAGAGCCGAGGTTTGTGTTTGGGGCCTATGGCCTGAGTGGCCGACTAGCTCCTGAAATTCCACAATACGCAGGATGGTTCCGAGACCCAAGCTGGCATTAGAACCAAATCGGGCTCGTTTGACAGTGCCAAATGGCTCCTGAAATCTGCCATGACATACCAGGGCAGGTGAGATTTGTTAGCCAGGAAAAATGGGCCAGTGTTTCTCTTTGGAGACCTGTGGTTGAGAGTGGCAAGCTGCCTCCTGAATTTTCGCAATAGGTGGGATAGTTCCGAGACCCAAGCCGGCACCAGCTGTACCTCGGGCTGGTTTGACAGCGGCAAGTGTCTCCTGTAATCTTCCATCCAGAACAAAGGCTGGTGAGTTTACTTTGCCGTCAAAAATTGGTAAGCATTTCTGTTAGGGAACCTGTGGCTGAGAGTGGCCAGCTGGCCCCTGATATTCGGCAATACGCAGGATGCTTCACAGACTGAAAGTGGCACCAGTGCCAAGCTGAGCTGAAATTAAAGAACCAAATGGATCCTGCAATCTGACATCAAGACCGGGGGAAGGAGAGTTTAGTTTGCCAGGGAAAAGAGCCGAGGTTTGTGTCTCAGGCCTATGGCTGGAGTGCCCGGCTGGCTCCTGAAATTCCACAAAATGCAGGATGGTTCCCGGACCAAAGAGGCACCAGTTTCAACTCGGGCCTGTTTGACAGTGGCAAGTGGATTCTTCAATCTGCCAACAAGGACGGGGTCAGGTGAGTTTATGTTGCCAAGGAAAAGAGCCGAGGTTTGTCTTCAGGACCTATGGCTGGAGTGGCAGGTTGACTCCTGAAATTCCAAAATAGGCAGGATGGTTCTCAGACCCAATCTGGCCCCAGTGCCAAGTAGGGCTGGTTTGACTGTGGCAAGTGGCTCCTGCCATCTACCATAAAGAACCGGGGATGGTTAGCTTATTTTGCCAGGGAAAAAGGCCAAGGTTGGTGTTCGGAGCCTATGGCTGGCGTGGCAGGCTGGCTCCTCAAATTCTGCAATACGCAGGATGGTTGCCTGGGATCAGTGCCAAGTCGAGCTGGTTTGACACTGCCAAGTGGCTCCTGCAATCGGCAATCAAGAACCGGGGAGGGTGAGTTTTGTTTCCCAGGGAAAACGGGCCAGAATTTGTATTTGGGGACCTGTGGCCGCAGTGGCCGGCTGCCTCCTGTAAGACCACAATATGTAGGATGGTTCCCAGACACAAGCTGGCACCAGTTGGAACTCGGGCTGGTTTGACAGCGCCAAGCGTCTCTTGCAATCTCCAATCAAGTGCGGGTGATTGTGAGTTTTTTCTGGAAGGGAAAAGGGAAGAGGATTTTTTTCGGAGGCCTGTTGCAGGAATTGCCAACTGACTCCTGAAATTCCGCAATACGCAGCATGGCTCCCAGACCCAAGCAGGCACCAGTGCAAAGTTGGGCTGGTTTGACAGTGCCAAGTGGTTCCTGCAGTCTGCCATCAAGGATTGAAGCAGGTGAGTTTTAATTGCCAGGAAAAATGGACCAACATATCTATTTGGGGGCCTGTGGTCGGAGTGGCTGCCTGGCTGCTAAAATTCCGCAATACACAGGATGGTTCCCAGACCCAAGCTGGCACCAGTGCCAAGTCGGGCTGGTTTGACAGTGTCAAGTGGCTCCTGCAATCCGCCATCAACGAACGAGTTTGGGGAATTTCTTTAGAGAGGGAAAAGTGCCAGCGTAACTCTTTGGGGGCCTGGTGCCTACAGGACCCGGCTGGCTCCTGAAATTCCGCAATACGCAGGATGGTTCCCAGACCCAAGCAGGCACCAGTGCCAAGTCGGGCTGATGTGACAGTGCCAAGTGGCTCCTGCAATCTGCCATTAACAACCGGGACAGGTAAGTTTTGTTCGCCAAGAAAACAGAAGCGAGGGTTTTACTCAGCGGTCTGTGACCGGAGTGACAGTCAGGCTCCTGAAATTCCACAATACGCAGGATGGTTCACAGACCCAAGCTCGCACCAGTGCCAAGTCCGGCTGGTTTGACAGTGCCAAGTGGCTTCTGCAATCTGCCGTCAAGAACTGGCGATGGTGAGTTTAGTTTGCCTGGTAAAATGGGCCAGAATTTCTGTTTGGCGGCTTGTGGCCGGAGTAACCGCCTGGCTCCTGAAATTCAAGAATACGCAGGATGCTTCCCAGACCCAAGCTGACACCAGTGCCAAGTCGGGCTGGTTTGACAGTGCCAAGTGCCTCCTGCAATGTGCCAACAAGTATTAGAGATGGTGAGTTTTAATTGCCAGGAAAAATGGACCAGCAAATCTCTTTGGGGGCCTGTGGGAGGAGTGGATGGCTGGCTTCTAAAGTTCCGCAATACGCAGGATGGTTCCCAGACCCAAGCAGGCACCAGTTGCGACTCGGGCTGGTTTGAAATTGCCAAGTGCCTCTTGCAATCTGCAATCAAGAACCGGGGATAGTGAGTTTTTTTGGTTGAGAAAAGGAAAGAGGTTTTTTTTCGGGGCCCTGTGGCAGGAGTTGCCAGCTGACTCCTGAAATTCAACAATACTCAGGATGGTTCCCAGACCCTAGCAGGCACCAGTGCCAATTCGGGCTGGTTTCACAGTGCCAAGTGGCTCCTGCAATCTGCCATCAAGAACCGGAGCAGGTGAGTTTATTTTTCCACGGAAAAGAGCCGAGGTTTGTGTTCTGGGCCTATGGCTGGGGTGGACCCGCTGGCTCCTGAAATACCGCGTTACGCAGGATGGTTTCTAGACCCAAGCTATCACAAGTGCCAACTCGGGCTGGTTTTACAGTGACATGTGGCTCCTATAATGTGCCATCAAGAACTGGGGATGGCGAGATTTGTTTGCAGGAACAAGAAGCAAAGGTTTTATTTGGGGGCCTATGGCTGGAGTGGCCGTCTGGCTGCCGAAATTCCAGAATATGCAGGATGGTTCCTAGACCCAAGCTGGCACCAGTGCCAAGATGGGCTGATTTCACAGTGCCAAGTAGCTCCTGCAATCTGCCATCAAGAACTGGGGAGGGTGAGTTTGGTTTCTCAGGAAATAGGAGCGGGGTTTTTATTCTGGATCCTGTGGCCGGAGGGGCCGGCTGTCTCCTGAAATGTCGCAATATGCAGGATGGTGCCCAGACCCAAGCTAACACCAGTGCCAAGTCGGGCTGGTTTGACAGTGCCAAGTGGCTCCTGCAATCTGTCATCAAGAACCGGGGCAGGTGAGTTTAATTTACCAGGGAAAATGGGCCAGAAATTCAGTTTGGGGGTCTTTAGCTGAGAGTGGCCGGCTGTCACCTGGAATCCCGTAACACGCAGGATGGTTCCCAGATCCTAGCAGACACCAGTGCCAAGACAGGTTGATTTCACAGTGTCAAGTAGTTCCTGCAATCTGCCATCAAGGATTGGGGATGGTGAGTTTGGTTTGCCAGGAAATGGGAGCTGGGTTTTTATTCCGGAGCCTATGGCCGGAGTGGCCGGCTGGCTCCTGAAATTTTGCAATATGCAGGATGGTTGCCAGACCCAAGCTGGTAGCAGTTTCACCTTGGGCTGGTTTGACATTGCCAACTGGCTCCTGCAATCTGCAATCACGAACCGGGAATAGTGAGGTTTTTTTGCCAGGGAAAAGGAAAGAGGTTTTTCTCCGGGGACCTGTGGCAGCAGTTGCCAACTGACTCCTGAAATTCCACAATACTCAGGATGGTTCCCAGACCCAAGCTGACACCAGTGCCAAGTCAGGCTGGTTTGACACTGCCAAGTGGCTCCTGCAATCGGCAATCAAGAACCGGGTCAGGTGAGTTTTGTTTCCCAGGGAAAATGGGTCTGCATTTGTATTTTGAGGCCTGTGACTGGAGTGCCCGGCTGGCTCCTGTAAGTCCACAATATGCAGGATAGTTGCCAGACGCAAGCAGGCACCAGTTGCAACTCAGGCTGGTTTGAAATTGCAAAGTGCCTCTTGCAATCTGCAATCAAGAGCCGGGTATAGTGAGTTTTTTTGGTTGGGAAAAGGAAAGAGGTTTCTTTCCGGGGCCCTGTGGCAGGAGTTGCTAGCTGACTCCTGAAATTCAACAATACTCAGGATGGTTCCCAGACCCTAGCAGGCACCAGTGCCAAGACGGGTTGATTTCACAGTACCAAATGGCTCCTGCAATCTGCCATCAAGACGTGGGGATGGTGAGGTTTTTTTGCAAGGAAATAGGAGGTGGGTTTTCATTCCGGAGCCTGTGGCTGGAGTGGCAGGTTGGCTCCTGAAATTCCACAATATTCAGGATGGTGCCCAGACCCAAGCTGCCACCAGTGCCAAGTTGGGCTGGTTTGACAGTGCCAAGTGGCTCCTGCAATCTGCCATCAAGGATTGGGTATGGTCAGTTTTAATTACCAGGAAAAATGGGCCAATACATCTATTTGGGGGCCTGTGGACCGAGTGAACGGCTGGCCGCTAAAGTTCCGCAATATGCAGGATTTTTCCCAGACCCAAGCAGGCACCAGTGCCAAGTCGGGCTGGTTTGACAGTGCCAAGTGGCTCCTGCAATTGGCAATCACGAACCGGCGCAGGTGAGTTTAGTTTGCCAGGAATAAGGAGTGAGGATTTTATTTGGGGCCCTATGGCAGGAGTGGCCGTCTGGCTCCTGAAATTCCAGGATATGCAGGATGGTTCTGAGACCCAAGCTGCCACTGGTGCCGAGTTGGGCTGGTTTGAAAGTACCACGTGGCTCCTGCAATCTACCATCAAGAACCGGGCAGGTGAGTTTAATTTACCGGGGAAAATGGGTCAGAAATTCAGTTTGGGGGCCTGTGGCTGAGAGTGGCCGGCTGTCAGCTGGAATCCCGTAACACGCAGGATGGTTCCCAGACCATAGTAGGCACCAGTGCCAAGACAGGTTGATTTCACAGTGCCAAGTAACTCCTGCAATCTGCCATCAAGAATTGGGGATGGTGAGTTTTGTTTGCCAGGTAAGAGGAGCTGGGTTTTTATTCTGGAACCTGTGGCCGGAGTGGCCGGCTGGCTCCTGAAATTTCACAATATAAAGGATGGTTGCCAGACCCAAGCTCTCAGCAGTTTCAACTTGGGCTGGTTTGACATTGCCAAGGGGCTCCTGCAATCTGTCATTAAGAACTGGAACGGGTGCATTTTTTTTTGTATGGGAAAAGGAAAGAGGTTTTTCTCCGGGGGTCTGTGGCAGCTGACTCCTGAAATTCCACCATACTCAGGATGGTTCCTAGACCCAAGCTGGCACCATTGCCAAGTTGGGCTGGTTTGACATTGCCAAGTGCCTCTTGCAATCTGCAGTCAAGAACCGGGGATAGTGAGATTTTTTTGCTAGGGAAAAGGAAAGAGGTTGTTTTTCGGGGCCCTGTGGCAGGAGTTGCCAGCTGACTCCTGAAATTCAACAATACGCAGGATGGTTCACAGACCCAAGCAGGCACCGGTGCCAAGTCGGGCTGGTTTGACAGTGCCAAGTGGCTCCTGCAATCTGCCATCAAGAACAGGGGATGGTGAGTTTGGATTGCCCGGGAGAATGGTCCAGCGTTTCTATTTATGGACCTCCTGCCGGAGTGACCGGCTGGCTCCTGAAATTCAACAATACACAGAATGGTTCCCAGACGCAAGCTGGCATGAGTTGCAACTCGGGCTGGTTTGACAGTGCCAAGTGGTTCCTGCAATCTGCCATCAAGGATTGGCGACGGTGAGTTTTATTTGCCAGGAAAAATTGGCCTACATATCTATTTGGGGATCTGTGGACGGAATGAACGGCTGGCTGCTAAAGTTCCGCAATATGCAGGATGATTCTCAGACGCAAGCAGGCACCAGTGCCAAGACAGGTTGATTTCACAGTGCCAAGTAGCTCCTGCAATCTGCCATCAAGAACCGGGGCATGGTGAGTTTTGTTTGCCAGGAAATAGGAGCTGGGTTTTTAGTCACGAGCCCGTGGCCAGAGTGGCCGGCTGGCTCCTGAAATGTCGCAATATGCAGGATGGTGGCCAGACCCAAGCTGGCAGCAGTTTCAACTTGGGCTGGTTTGACAGTGCCAAGTGGCTCCTGCAATCTGCCATCAAGAACAGGGGCAGGTGAGTTTACTATGCCAGGAATAAGGAGCGAGGGTTTTATTTGGGGGCCGATGGCTGGAGTGGCAATCTGGCTGCTGCAATTCCATAGTATGCAGGAGGTTTCCCAGACCCAAGCTGCCACCAGTGCCAAGTCCAGGTGGTTTGACAGTGCCAAGTGGCTCCTGCAATCTGCCATCAAGAACCAGAGCAGGTGAGTTTAATTTACCAGGCAAAATGGGCCAGAAATTCAGTTTGGGGGCCTGGGGCTGAGAGGGGCGGCGGTCACCTGGAATCCCGTAACACGCAGGATGGTTCCCAGACCCTAACAGGCACCAGTGCCAAGACGGGCTGATTTCACTTTGCCAAGTGGCTACTGCAATGTGCCATCAAGAACCGGGTCAGGTAAGTTTGGTTTGCCAGGAAATAGGAGCGGGGTTTTTATTCCGGAGCCTGTGGCCTGAGTGGCCATCTGGCTCCTGAAATTTTGCAATATGCAGGATGGTTGCCAGACCCAAGCTTGCACCAGTTTCACTTTGGGCTGGTTTGACATTGCCAAGTGGCTCCTGCAATCTGCAATCAAGAACCGGACATGGTGAGGTTTTTTTGCCAGGGAAAAGGAAAGAGGTTTTTTCCGGGGTCCTGTGGCAGGAGTTGCCAGCTGACTTCTGAAATTTCACAATACTCAGGATGGTTCCCAGACCCTAGCAGGCACCAGTGCCAAGACAGGTTGATTTCACAGTGCCAAATGGCTCCTGCAATCTGCCATCAAGAACAGGGCATGGTGAGTTTGGTTTGCCAGGAAATAGGAGCTGGGTTTTTATTCCGGAGCCTATGGCCGGAGTGGCCGGCTGGCTCCTGAAATGTCGCAATATGCAGGATGGTGGCCAGACCCAAGCTGGCAGCAGTTTCAACTTG
>JAWWMS010000126.1:724728-743892 GCA_035048045.1 Chlorospingus semifuscus | reverse complement strand
GCGCGCGTCGTAATAAAGCATACCGGGCTTTACAACTTCTACGAAGTTGTGAGGTTTCTTCTTTTCTCCGCAAAACAGGCCCCAGTTGCAAGTTGGGCTGGTTCGACAGTGCCACTTGGCTCTTCCAATCTGCCATCTTGAACTGGGACAGGAGAGTTTTATTTGCCAGTGAAAATGGGGTAGGAATTCTCCTGGAGTCCTGTAACCGGAAGTGGTCGGCTGGCTCTGGAAATTCCGCAATACGCAGGATGGTCCCCAGACCCAAGCTGGCACCAGTTGCAACTCAGGCTGGTTTCACAGTGTCAAGTGGCTCCTGCAGTCAGCCATCAAGGACCGGGCATGGTGAGGTGTGTTTGCAGAAAAAAGGACAGAGGTTTTTTTCGGTGCCTATGGCCGGATTGACTGTTTGGTTCCAGAAATTCCGCAATACACAGGATGGTTCCCAGACCCAAGCTGGCATCAGTTGTAACTGGGGCTGGTTTGACAGAGCCAAGTTGCTCCTGCAATCGGCCATCAAGAACCGGGGAAGGTGAGTTTCTCTTGCCAGGGAAAATGAGATTGCATTTCTGTTCGGGGGCCTGTGGCCGGAGTGGTCGACTGGCTCGTGAATTTAGGCAATAGGCAGGATGGTGTCCAGACCAAAGCTGGCACCATTTGTAACTCAGGTTGGTATGACCGTGCCAAGTGGCTCATGCAATCAGCCATCAAGAACTGGGGCAAGTGAGTTCTGATTGCCAGTGAAAATGAGCGAGGTTTTCTTTCAGGGGCCTGTGCCTGGAATGGCCGTCTGCCTCCTGAAATTCAACAATACGCAGGATGGTTCCCAGACCCAAGCTGGCACCAGTTGTAACTCGGGCTGGTTTGACAGTGCCAAATGTCTCCTGCAATCTGCCATCAGGAACAGGGGCAGGTGAGTTTTTTTCACCAGAGAAAATGGACAGGATTTCTGTTGGGGGCCTGTGGCTGGGGGTGGCCAGCTGGCACGTGAATTTAGGCGATACGTTGGATGGTTCCCAGACCCAAGCTGGCACCATTTGTGACACAGGCTGGTTTGACCGTGCCAAGTGGCTCATGCAATCTGCCATCAAGAACCGGGGCAGGGAAGTTTTGTTTGTAGAAAAAAGGACAGAGGACTTTATTTGGAGCCTATTGCCTGAGTTGCTGTCGGACTCCTGAAATTCCGCAATACACAGGATGGTTCCCAGACCCAAGCTGGCACCGGCTGCAACTCGGGCTGGTTTGACAGTGCCAAGTGGCTCCTGCAATCTGCCATCAGGAATAGGGGCAGGTGAGTTTTTTTCACCTGAGAAAATGGACAGGATTTCTGTTGCGGCTCCTGTCACCGGGAGTGACTGGCTGGCTGCTTAAGTTTCACCCTACACCGGGTGGTTCCCAGACCCAAGCTGGCACCAGTTGCACCTCGGGCTGTTTTGACAGGGCCAAGTGGCTCCTGCAATCTGCCATCAAGAAACAGGGCAGGTGAGTTTTATTTGCCAGGGAAAATGGGACAGGATTTCTGTTGGGGGCCTGTGGCTGGTAGTGGCTCATGAAATTCCACAATGAGCTGGATGGTTCCCAGACCCAAGCTGGCACCAGCGCCAAGTCGGACTGTGTTGACCGTGCCATGTGGCTCCTGCAATCAGCCATCGAGAACCAGGCCAGGTGAGTTTTGTTTGCCAGGGTAAATGGTAGAGCATTTCTATTTGGGGGACAGTGGCCGCAGTGGCCAGCTGGCTCCAGGAATTCCACAATACGCAGGATGGTTCCCAGACCCAAGCTGGCACCAGTACCAGCTCCGGCTGTTTAGACATTTCCAGGCGGCTCCTGCAATCTTCCATCAAGACCCGGGGCAGGTGAGCTTCTTTTCCCCGTGAAAATGGGACAGCATTTCGGTTTTCGGGCCTGTGGCTGGAGTGTCCGGCTGGCTCCTGACATTCCACAATACGCAGGATGGTTCCGAGGCCCACGCTGGTACGAGGACCAACTCGGGCTTGTTTTACAGAGCCAACTGGCTCCTGCAATCTTCTATCAAGTACCTGGGAAGGTGAGTGTTATTCGCCTGGGAAATGGGACAGGATTTCTCTTGGAGGCCTGTGGCCGGTAGTGGCCGGCTGGTTCCTGAAATTCTGCAATACACAGGGTGGTACCCATATCCGAGATGGCACCAGTTGCACCTCAGGCTTGTTTGACAGTACCAGCTGTCTGCTTCAAGCACCCATCAAGACCTGGGGAAGGTGACTTTCTTTTGACAGGGAAAATGGGACAGCGTTTGTGTTCGAAGGTCTGTGGCCGGAGTGTACGGCTGGCTCGTGAATTTAGGCGATACGCAGGATGGTTCCCAGACCCAAGCTGGCACCAGTTTTGACTCAGGCTGGTTTGACCGTGTCAAGTGTCTCATGCAATCTGCCATCAAGAACCGGGGCAGGGAAGCTTTTTTTGTAGAAAAAAGGACAGAGGTTTGTATTCGGCACCTATTGCCGGAGTTGCTGTCTGACTCCTGAAATTCCGCAATACACAGGATGGTTCCAGGACCCAAGCTGGCACCAGTTGCAATTTGGTCTGCTTTGACAGTGCCACGCGGCTCCTGCAATCTGCCATCAAGAATAGGGGCAGGTGAGTTTTTTTTGCCAGAGAAAATGGACAGGATTTCTGTTGCGGCTCCTATGGCCGGGAGGGGCCGGCTGGCTCCTTAAGTTTCACTGTACGCGGGATGGTTTCCCAGACCCAAGCTGGCACCAGTTGAACCCAACGCTGGTTTAACAGTGCTAAGTGGCTCCTGCAGTCTGCCATCAAGAACCGGAAAAGGTGAGTTTTATTCGCCAGTGAAATAGGGACAGGATTTCTGTTGGGGGCCTGTGGCCGGGAGTGGCCTGCTGGCACGTGAATTTAGGCAATACGCTGGATGGTTCCCAGACTCAAGCTGGCACCATTTGCGACTCAGGCTGGTTTGACCGTGCCAAGTGGCTCATGCAATCTGCCATCAAGAACCGGGGCAGGGAAGTTTAGTTTGTAGAAAAAAGGACAGAGGACTTTATTTGGCGCCTATTGCCGGAGTTGCTGTCGGACTCCTGAAATTCTGCAATACACAGGATGGTTCCCAGACCCAAGCTGGCATCAGTTGCAACTTAGGCTGCTTTGACAGTGCCAAGTGGCTCCTGCAATCTACCTTCAAGTACCGGAGCCGGTGAGGTTTTTTTGCCGGCAAATAGAGTGAGGTTTTTATTCGTGGGCCTGTGGCCGGAGTGGCCGTCTGGCTCCTGAAAGTCCACAATACGCAGGATGGTTTCCAGACCCAAGCTGGCACCATCTGCAATTTGGGCTGGTTTGACAGTGCCAAGTGGTTCCTGCAATCTGCCATCAAGAATAGGGGGAGATGAGTTCTGTTTGCCAGAGAAAATGGACAGGATTTCTGTTCGGGGCCAGTGACCGGGAGTGGCCGACTGGCTCCTGAAATTCCACAATACACAGGATGGTTCCCAGTTCCAAGCTGCCACCAGTTGAACCTAACGCTGGTTTAACAGTGCCAAGTGGCTCCTGCAAACTTCCATCAAGTACCAGGGAAAGTGAGTTTTGCTTGCCAGGGAAAAGGAGAGAGGTTTTTCTCGGGAGCCTGTGGCCGAAGTGGCCATCTGGCTCCTGAAATTCCGCCACACGCAGGATGGTTCCCAGACCCAAGCTGGCACCGGCTACAACTCGGGCTGGTTTGACAGTGCCAAGTGGCTCCTGCAATCTGCTTTCAAGAACTGGAGCCGGTGAGTTTGTTTTGACAGCAAATATGATGACGCTTTCATTCCTGGGCCTGTGGCCGAGGTGACCGTCTGGCTCCTGAAAGTCCACAAGACGCAAGATGATTCCCAGACCCAAGCTGCCACCAGTTGCAAATTGGGCTGCTTTAACAGTGCCAAGTGGTTCCTGTAATCTGCCATCAAGAATAGGGGGAGGTGAGTTTCTTTTGCCAGTAAAAATGGGACAGCATTTCTGTTTGGGAGCTTGTGGCTGGAAAGTCCGGCTGGCTCCAGAAATTCCACAATACGCAGGATGGTTCCCAGACCCAAGCATGCACCAGTTGTAACTCAGGCTGGTTTGACAGTGCCAAGTGGCTACTGTAAACTTCCAATTAGACCCGGGACAGGTGAGTTTTTCTTGGCAGGGAAAATGGGACTGCATTTTGGTTCAGGGGCCTGTGGCCGGAGTGGCTGGCTGGCTTGTGAATTTAGGCATTAGGCAGGATGGTCCCCAGGCCGAAGCTGGCACCAGTTGTAACTCAGGCTGGTATGACCATGCCACGTTGCTCATGCAATCGACCATCAAGAACCGGGACAGGTGAGTTTTGTTTGTAGAAAAAAGGACAGAGGTTTGTATTCGGCGCCTATGGCCAGAGTGACCCGTTGGCTCCTTAAATTCCGCAATACGTCGGAGGGTTCCCAGACCCAAGCTGGCATCAGTTACAACTAGTGCTGTTTTGACCTTGCCAAGTGGCTCCTGCAATCTGCGTTCAAGAACCGGACCAAGTGAGTTTTTTTTGCCATCAAAAAGGAGCGAGGTTTTTATTCAGATGCCTGTGGCCAGAGTGGCCATCTGGCTCCTGAAATTCCACAATATGCAGGATGGTTCCCAGATCCAAGCTGCCACCAGTTGTACCTAGCACTGGTTTGACAGTGCCAAGTTGCTCCTGCAATTTTTCAGCAAGTACCGCTGCAAGAGAGTTTTGCTTGCCAGGGAAAATGAGCGAGGTTTTCTTTCGGGGGCCAGTGGCCGGAGTGTCCAGCTGGCTCCTGAAGTTCCACAATACGCAGGATGGTTCCCATAGCCAAGCTGGCGCCAGTACCAAGTCGGGCTGGTTTGACAGTGCCAAGTGACTTCTACCATCTGCCATCAAGTACTGCGTATGGTGAGTTTTGTTTCCCAGAGAAAATGAGCGAGGTTCTTTTTCGGGAGCCTGTGGCTGGAATGGCCGTCTGGCTCTTGAATTTCCACAGTACACAGGATGGTTCCCAGACCCAAGCTGGCACCAGCTGCAACTCAGGCTGGTTTGACAGTGCCAAGTGACTCTTGCAATCTGCCATCAAGAACCTGGTCAGGTGAGTTTTGTTTGCCACTGAAAATGTGATAGCATTTCTATTTGGGGGAGAGTGGCCGGAGTGGCCGGCTGGCTCCGGGAATTCCGCAATACGCTGGATGGTTCCCAGACCCAAGCTGGCACCAGTTTCAACTCGGGATGGTTTGACTGTTTGAAGTGGCTCCTGCAATCTTCCAGCAATGCCTGGGGAAGGCGAGTTTGTTTTGCCCGGGAAAATGGGCCAGCATTTCTGTTTGGGGGCCTGTGGCCGGGAGTGGCTTGCTGGCTACTGAAATTCCACATTATGCCGGAGAGTTCCGAGACTCATGCTGGGACCAGTACCAACTAGGGCTGGTTTGACAGGGCCAAGTGGCTCCTGCAATCTTCCATCAAGACCCGGGGAAGGTGAGTTTCTTTTGCCAGGGAAAATGGGACAAAATTTCTGTTCAGGGACCTGTGGCCTGAGTGGCTGGCTGGCTCGGGAAATTAGGCATTACGCCAGATGGTTCCCAGGCAGAAGCTGGCACCAGTTGCAACTCGGGCTGGTTTGAAAGTGCCAAGTAGCTCCTGCAATCTGCTTTCACGAACTGGAGTCGGTGAGGTTTTTTTGCCAGCAAAAGGAAGTGAGGTTTTCTTTCGGGGGCCTGTGACTGGTTGGCTCTTGAAATTCCACAATACACAGGATGGTTCCCAGACCAAAGATGGCACCAGTTGCAATTTGGGCTTGTTTGACAGTGCCAAGTAGCTCCTGCAATCTGCCATCAAGAATAGGGGCAGGTGAGTTTTTTGCCAGAGAACATGGACAGGATTTCTGTTGCGGGCCTGTGACCGGGAGTGGCCGGTTGGTTGCTTAGGTTTCACCGTACGCAGGATGGTTCCCAGACCCAAGCTGGCACCCGTTGCACCTCGGGCTGGTTTCACAGTGCCAAGTGGTTCCTGCAATCTGCTTTCACGAACCCGGTAGGGTGAGTGTTGTTTTCCAGAAAAAAGGAGCGAGGTTTTTTCGTGAGCCTGTGGCCGGCGTGGCCATCTGCCTCTTGAAATTCCGCCATACGCAGGATGGTTCCCAGACCCAAGCTGGCACCGGCTGCAACTCTAGCTGGTTTGACAGTGCCAAGTGCCTCCTGCAATCTGCCATCAAGACCTGGGGCAGGTGAGTTTTCTTTGCCACTGAAAATGGGATAGCATGTCTATTTTTGGGACACTGGCCGGAGTGGCCGGCTGGCTCCGGGAATTTCGCAACACGCAGGATGGTTCCCAGAACCAAGCTGGCACCAGTTTCAACTCGGGCTGGTTTGACTGTTTGAAGTGGCTCCTGCAATCTTTAATCAAGACCCGGGGAAGGCGAGTTTCTTTTGCCCAGGAAAATGGGCCAGCATTTCTGTTCTCGGGCTGTGGCTGGAGTGTCCGGCTGGCTCCAGAAATTCCGCAATACTCAGGATGGTTCCCAGACCCAAGCTGGCACCTGTTGCAAGTTGGACTGGTTCAACAGTGTCACGTGGCTCCTGCAATCTGACATCAAGGACCGGGGCAGGTGAGTTTTGTTTGCCAGTGAAAATGGGATAGCATTTTTATTTTGGGGACAGTGGCCGGAGTGGCTGGCTGGCACCGGGACCTCCCCAAAAAGCAGGATGGTTCCCAGACCCAAGCTGTCACCAGTTGTAACTCGGGCTGGTTTGACTAGGCCAAGTGGTTCCTGCTATATGCCTACAAGAAGTGGGGCAGATGAGTTTCTTTTGCCAGGGAAAATGGGACAGCATTTCTGTTTGAGGGCCTGTGACTAGAGTGCCCGGCTGGCGCCTGATATTCCACAATACGCAGGATGGTTCCCAGACTCAAGCTGGCACCAATTGCAACTCGGGACGGTTTGACAGTGCTAAGTGTTACCTGCTTTCTGCCATCAATTACCTGGGATGGTGAGTATTCTTTTCTACAGTATATGGCTGTGGGTTTATTAGAGGCCCTTTGGCCGGAGTTTCCGGCTTGCTCCTGAAATTCCACAACACGCAGGATGGTTCCCATAGCCAAGCTGGCACCAGTACCAAGTCGGACTGATTTGACAGTGCCAAGTGGCTCCTGCAATCTTCCATCAAGTACCTGAGACGATCAGTTTTACTTGCCAGTGAAAATGGGATAGCATTTCTTTTTTGGGGACAGTGGCCGGAGTGGCTGGCTGGCTCCGGCAATTCCGCAAAAGGCAGGATGATCCCCAGACCCAAGGTGGCACCAGTTACATCTAGTGCTGGTTTGACAGAGCCAAGTGGCTCCTGCACTCTTCCATCAAATGCCGGGGCAGGTGAGTTTTGGTTGCCAAGGAAAAGGAGCGAGGTTTTCTTTCGGGCTCCAGTGGCCCGAGTGTCCGGATGGCTCCTGAAATTCCACAGCATGAAGGATGTTCCAGACCCAAGCTAGCACCAGTTGTAAGTTGGGCTGGTTTGACATTGCCACGTGGCTCCTGCAATCTGCCATCAAGAACCGGGAAAGATCAATTTTATTTGCCAGTGAAAATGGGATAGGATTTCTGTTGGGGGCCTGTGGCCGGGAGTGGCTGGCTGGCTCCTGAAATGCTGCAATACGCAGGATGGTTCCCAGTCCCATGCTGGCATCAGTTCCAACTCGGGCTGGTTTGACAGTGCCAAGTGGCTCCTCCAATCCGCCATCGAGAACCAGGGATGGAGAGCTTATTTTGCTGGGGAAAATTGGTCACCATTTCTGTTGGGGACCTGTGGCCTAGGGTGGACACCTGGCTCCTGAAATTCCACATTACGAAGGATGGTTCCCTGACCCAAGCAGGCACCAGTGCCAAGTCGGGCTGGTTTGAGAGTGCCAAGTGGTTCCTGCAATCTGCCATCAAGGACCGGGGATGGTGAGTATTCTTTTCTAAGGTATATGGCTGAGGTTTTTATTCAAAGACCTGTGGCCGGACTGGCCGGCTTGCTTCTGAAATTCCTCAATACGCAGGATGGTTCCCATAGCCAAGCTGGTACCAGTACCAAGTCAGACTGTTTTGACACTGCCAAGTGGCTCCTTCAATCTGCCATCAAGCACCAGGGAAGGTGAGTTTTACTTGCCAGAAAAAAGGAGAGAAATTTTTATTCGGGGGCCTGTGGACGGTAGTGGCCATCTGGCTCCAGAAATTCGGCAATACGCAGGATGTTTCCCACACCCAAGCTGGCACCTGTTGCAATTTGGGCTGGTTTGACCGTGCCAAGTGGCTCCTTCAATCTGCCATCAAGACCCGGGGAACGTTAGTTTTATTTGCCAGTGAAAATGGAACAGGATTTCTGTTGGGGTCCTGTGGTTGGTGTGTCTTGCCAGTTCATGGAATTCCACATTATGCAGGATAGTTCCCAGTCTCAAGCTGGCACCAGTTGTATCTCGGGCTGGTTTGACTGTGTCAAGTGCCTCCTGAAATCGGCCATCAAGAACCGGGGCAGGTGAGTTTTTTTTGCTGAAAAAAGGACAGAGTTGTTTATTCGGTGCCTATGGCCGGAGTGACCAGTTGGCTCCTGAAATTCTGCAATACACAGGATGGTTCCCAGACCCAAACAGGCACCACTGCCGAGTCGGGCTGGTTTGACAGTGCCAAGTGGTTCCTGCAATCTGCCATGAAGGACCAGGAATGGTGAGTATTCTTTTCTACGGTGTATGGCTAACGTTTTTATTCGAGGGCCTGTGGTGGGAGTGGCCGGCTTGCTCCTGAAATTCCACAATACGCAGCATGGTTCCCAGACCCAAGCTGGCACTAGTTACAACTAGTGCTGATTTGACAGTGACAAGTGGCTCCTGCAATCTGCCATCAAGGTCCGGGCATGATGAGTTTTGTTTGCCAGGGAAAATGAGCCAGCATTTCTGTTTGAGGCCTGTTGCCAGATTGGCTGGCTGACTCCTGAAATTCCACAATATGCACGATGGTTCCCATAGCCAAGCTGGCACCAGTACCAAGTCGGGCTGGTTTGACAGTGCCAAGTGGCTCCTGCACTCTTCTTTCAAATTCCGGGGCAGGGGAGTTTTGGTTGCCAGGGAAAAGGAGCGAGGTTTCCTTTCGGGCTCCAGTGGTCAGAGTGTCCGGATGGCTCCTGAAATTCCACAGCATGCAGGATGCTCCAGACCCAAGCTAGCACCAGTTGTAAGTTGGGCTGGTTTGACATTGCCACGTGGCTCCTGCAATCTGCCATGAAGAACCGGGGAAGTTTGATTTTATTTGCCCGTGAAAATGGGATAGGATATCTGTTGGGGGTTTGTGGCCGGGAGTTGCCAGCTGGCTCCTGAAATTTCGCAATACGCAGGATGTTTCACAGACCCAAGCTGGCACCTATTGTAACTGAGGCCTGTTTGACAGTTCCAAGTGGCTCCTGCAATCTGCCATCGAGATCTGGTGTTGCTGATTGCTCTTTTCTATGGAATATGGCCGATGTTTTTATTCGAGGGCTTGTGGCCGGAGTGGCCCGCTTGCTACTCAAAGTCCACAATACGCAGAATGGTTCCCAGACCCAAGCTGTCACCAGTTGCAACTACTGCTGGTTTGACAATGCCAAGTGGCTCCCACAATCTTCCATGAGGATCCGGGTCAGGTGAGTTTTTTTTGCCAGGAAAATGTGCGAGGTTTTCATTTGGGGGACAGTGGTCAGGAGTGGCCGTCTGGCTCCTGAAATTCCACAAAATGCAGGATGCTTCCCACACCCAAGCTGACAGCAGTGCCAAGTCGTAGTGGTTTGAAAGGGCCAAGTTTCTCCTGCAATCTGCCATCAAGAACTGGAGCAGTTGAGATTTGTTTTCCAGTAAAAAGGAACAAAGTTTTTATTCTTGGGCGTGTGGCCTGAGTGGCTGGCTCCTGAAATTCCGCATTACGCAGGATGGTTCCCAGACCCAAGCTGTCACCAGTTGCAACTGGTGCTCGTTTGACAGTGCCACTTGTGTCCTTCAATCAGCCATCAAGAAGTGGGGCAGGTGAGTTTTATTTGCCAGTAAAAATAGGATAGCATTTCTATTTTGGGGACAGCCGACGGAGTGGTCGGCTGGCTCCGGGAATTCCACAATAGGCAGGATGGTTCCCATAGACTTTTGGCACCAGTACCAAGTCTGGCTGCTGTGACAGTGCCAAGTGGCACCTGCAATCTGCCATGAAGAATGGGGTATGATGAGTTTTGTTTGCCAGAAAAAAGGAGCGAGGTTTTTATTCGGGAGCCTGTGGCCGCAGTAGGCATCTGGCTCCTGAAATTCCGCAATACACAGGATGGTTCCCAGACCCAATCTGGCACCAGTACAAATACGGACTGGTTTGACAGTGCCAAGTGCCTCCTACAATCTTCAATCAAGAACCGGGGAAGGCGAGTGTCTTTTGCCAAGGACAATGGGCCAGCATTTCTGTTTGGGGGCCTATGGCTGGAATGTCCAGCTGGCTCCTGAATTTCCACAGTATGCAGGATTGTTCCCAGACCCAAGCTGGCAAAAGTAGCAACTCGGGCTGGTTTACAGTGCAAGTGGCTCCTGCAATGTTCCATCAAGACCCGGAAAAGGGGAGTTTCTTTTACTGGGGAAAATGGGCCAGAAATTCTGTTCTGGGGCCTGTGGTTGGAGTGGTCGGCTGGCTCCTGAAGTTCCACAATACGCAGGATGGTTGCCAGACCCAAGCTGGCACCAGTCGCAACTGGTGCTGGGCTGACTGTGTAGAGTGGCTCATGCAATCGACCATCAAGAACCGGGGCAGGTGAGTTTTGTTTGTAGAAAAAAGGACAGAGTTAAATATTCGGTGCCTATGGCCGGAGTGTCCCCTAGGCTCCTGAAATTCTGCAATACGCAGGATGGTTCCCAGTCCCGTGCTGGCATCAGTTCCAACTCGGGCTGGTTTGACAGTGCCAAGTGGCCCCTTAAATCCGCCATCAAGAACTGGGGATGGAGAGCTTAGTTTACTGGGGAAAATTGGTCACCATTTCTGTTGGGGGCCTGTGACCTAGGGTGGACACCTGGCTCCTGAAATTCCACATTACGAAGGATGGTTCCCTGACCCAAGCAGGCACCAGTGCCAAGTCGGGCTGGTTTGAGAGTGCCAAGTGGTTCCTGCAATCTGCCATCAAGGACCGGGGATGGTGAGTATTCTTTTCTAAGGTATATGGCTGAGGTTTTTATTCAAAGACCTGTGGCCGGACTGGCCGGCTTGCTTCTGAAATTCCTCAATACGCAGGATGGTTCCCATAGCCAAGCTGGTACCAGTACCAAGTCAGACTGTTTTGACACTGCCAAGCGGCTCCTTCAATCTGCAATCAAGCACCGGGGAAGGTGAGTTTTACTTGCCAGAAAAAAGGAGCGAGGTTTTTATTCAGGAGCCTGTGGCCGGTAGTGGTCATCTGGCTCCAGAAATTCGGCAATACACAGGATGTTTCCCACACCCAAGCTGGCACCAGTTGCACTCGGACTGGTTTGACCGTGCCAAGTGGCTCCTTCAATCTGCCATCAAGACCCGGGGAACGTGAGTTTAATTTGTCAGTGAAAATGGAACAGCATTATTGTTGGGGTCCTGTGGCTGGAGTGGCCTGCCGGCTCTGGGAATTCCGCAATACGCAGGATGGTTCCCAGACCAAATCTTGCACCAGTTGTACCTCAGGCTGGTTTGACTGTGTCAAGTGCCTCCTGAAATCGGCCATCAAGAACCGGGGCAGGTGAGTTTTTTTTGCAGAAAAAAGGACAGAGGTTTTTATTCGGTGCCTTTGGCCGGAGTGATCGGTTGGCTCCTGAAATTCCGCAATACATAGGATGGTTTCCAGACCCAAACTGGCATCAGTTGCAACTCGGGCTAGTTTGGCAGTGCCAAGTGGCTACTGCAATCTGCCATGAAGGACCGGGGCAGGTGAGTTTTTTTTGCCAGCAAAGAGAAGCGAGGTTTTCATTCGGGGGCCTGTGCCTGGAATGGCCTTCTGCCTCCTTAAATTCCACAATATGCAGGATATTTCCCAGACCCAAGCTGGTACCAGTTGTAACTCGGGCTTTTTTGACAGCGCCACGTGACTCCTGCAATCTTCCATCAATAACCAGGGCAGGTGAATTTTGCTTGCCAGAGGAAACAAGCGAGGTTTTCTTTCGGGGGCCAGTGGCCGGAGTGTTCGGTTGGCTCCTGAAATTCCACAATATGCAGGATGGTTCCCAGACGCAAGCTGGCACCATGTGAAACACTTGCTGGTTTGACAGTGCCACGTGGATCCTGCAATCCGCCATCAAGAACCGGGAATGGAGAGCTTAGTTTGCAGGGGAGAATTGGACACCATTTCTGTTGGGGGCCTGTGGCTGGGGGTGGACACCTGGCTCCTGAAATTCCGCATTACGCAGGATGATTCTGTGACGTAAGCAGCCCCAGTGCCAAGTCTGGCTGGTTTGACAGTGCCAAGTGCCTTCTGCAATCACCCATCAAGACCCGGGGCAGATGAGTTTTGTTTGCCAGGGAAAACGGGACAGGATTCCTGTTGGCAGCCTGTGGCTGTGAGTGCCCAGCTGCCTCCTCAAATTCCAAAATAGGCAGGATGGTTCCCAGCACCAACCTGGAAGCATTTGCAACAACAGGCTCGTTTGACAGTGCCAAATGGCTCCTGAAATTGAACATCAAGATCCGGACATTACGAGTTTTATTTGCTAGGGAAATGAGACCGGTTTTCTCTTGGGGACCTGTGGCCGGGAGAGGACACCCAGCTCCTGAAATTCTGCAATGGTTCCCAGGATGGTTCCCAGACCCAAGCTGGCCACAGTGTCAAGTCAGGCTGGTTTGACAGTGCCAAGTGGCTCCTGCAATCTCCCATAAAGCACCGGCGAGGGTGAGTTTATTTTGGCAGTGAAAATGGGCCATCATTTGTATTTGGAGGCCTGTAGAGGCCGGCTGGCTCCTGAAATTTTGCAATACGCAGGATGGTTCCCAGACCAAAGCTGGCGCCATTGCCAACACCAGCTGTTTTGCCTGTGCCAAGTGACTCCTGCAATTTGCCATCATGAAACGGGGTGTGTGAGTTTTCTTTGCCAGGAAAAAGGAGCAAGGTTTTTATTCAGGGGCCTGTGACTGGAGTGACTGCCTGGCTCCTGAAATTCTGTAAAAAGTGGGATGGTTTTCGCACCCAAGCTTGTACCAGTTGCATGTCGGCCTGGTTAGACAGTGCCACGTGGCTCCTGCAATCTGCCATCATGAACCGGGACAGGAGAGCCTAATTTTCCAGGGAAAATGCAACAGGATTTCTGTTGGCGCCCTGCGTCCAGGAGTGGCCGGCTGTCTCGTGAAATTCCACAATACGCAGGATGGCTCCACTACCCAAGTTGGCAGAAGTTGTAACTCGGGCTGGTTTGACAGTACCAAGTGGCTCCTGCTGTCTTCCGTCAAGTACCGGGGCAGGTGCGTTTTGCTTGCCAACAAATAGAGCAAGGTTTTCATTCGGGGGCCTGTGGCTGGAGTGGCCGGCTTGATCCTGAAATTCCACATTACGCAGGATGTTTCCACAACCCAAGCTGGCGCCAGTTGCAATTCAGGCTGGTTTGACAGTGCAAAGTGGCTCCTGCAATCTGCCATCATGAAACGGATATGATGACTTTTGTTTGCAAGTGAAAATGGGCCAGCATTTCTGTTTGGGCGCCTGTTACCGGAGTGGCCCGCTGGCTCCTGAAATTCCACAATAGGCAGGATGGTTCCCAGAACTAAGCTGGCATCAGTTTTAACTCGAGCTGGTTTGACAGTGCCAAGTAGCTCCTGCAATATGCCATCAAGGGCCGGGGAGGTGAGGTTTTATTTGCCAGGAAAAAGGAGCGAGGTATTCATTTGGAGGCCTGTGGCCCGAGTGTCCAGCTGGCTCCGGAAATTCCACATAACCCAGGATGGTTCCCAGACTAAAGCTGGCACCAGTTGCAACTCGGGCTGTTTTGACAGTGCCAAGTGGCTCCTGCAATCTACCATGAAGTTCCGGGGAAGGTGAGTTTTTTTTGTCAGGAAAATGGAGTGAGGTTTTTACTCGGGGGTCTGCGGCTTGAGCCGATGGCGGGCTCCTGAAATTCCGCAATACGCGGGATGGTTCTCAGACCCTAGCTTGTACCAGTTGCAAGTCAGGCTGGTTTGACAGTGCCAAGTAGCTGCTGCATTCGCCCATGAAGAACCGGGGGAGGTGAGTTGTGTTTGCCAAGGGAAATGGGCCACCATTTCTGTTTGTGGGTCTGTTGCCGGAGTGGTTGAGTGGCTCCTGAAGTTCCACAATACACAGGATGGTTCCCAGACCCAAGCTGCCACCAGTTTAAACTCAGTCGGTTTTGACAGTGCCAAGTGGCTCCTGCAATCTGCCAGCAAGGACTGGGCCAGGTGAGCTTAGTTTGCCATGGAAAATGGGACTGGATTTCTCTTGGGGGCTTGTGGCTGGGAGTGGCCAGCTGGCTCTTGAAATTCCACATTATGCAGGATGGTTCCCAGATCCACGCTGGCACCAGTGCCAAGTGGTGCTTGTTTGACAGTGCTGTGTGGCTCCTGCAATCGACCATGAAGAACCGGGCTAAGTGAGTTTAGTGTGCCAGGAAAAAGGAGCGAGGTTTTTATTCGGGGGCCTGTGGCTGAGGGTTGTCGACTGGGTCCCGAAATTCCGCAATACGCAATATGGTTGCCCAACCAAAACTTGCACCAGTTGCAACTCGGGCTGGTTTAACTGTGTCAAGTGGCCCCTTTAATCTGCCATCCAGAACCAGGGCGGGTGAATTTTATATGCCAGGGAAAATGGGTCAGGATTTCTGTTGGGGGCCTGTGGCCGGGAGTGGCCGGCTGGCTCCTGAAATTCCACAATTCCAAGGATGCTTCCCAGACCCCAGCTGTCACCAGCGCCAAGTGGTGCGTGTTTGACAGCACCAAGTGGCTCCTGCAATCGACCATCAAGAACCGGGGCAGGTGAGTTTTGTTTGCCAGGAAAATTGAGCGAGGTTTTTATTCGGGGGCCTGTAGCTGGGAGCGGCCGACTGGCTCCCGAAATACCGTAATACGCAGTATGATTCCCAGATCAAAGCTTGCACCAGTTGCAAGTCGGGCTGCATTAGCCGTGTCAAGTGGGTCCTGCAATCTGCCATCAAGATCCGGGTATGATGAGTTTTTTTTGCCACGGAAAATGGGCCACCATTTCTGTTTGAGGGCCTGTTGCTGGAGTGCACGGCTGGCTCCTGAAATTCCACATTACGCAGGATGGTCCCCAGACCCAAACTGGCACCAGTTGCAACTCGGGCTGGTTTCACTTTGCCACGTGGCTCCTGCAATCGGTCATCAAGAACTGCGGAGGTGAGTTTTTTTTTGCCAGGAAAAAGGAGCGAGGTATTCATTCGGGGGCCTCTGGCCAGAGTGTCCAACTGGCTCCTGAAATTCCACATTACGCAGGAGGGTTCCCAGACCCAAGCTGGCACCAGCTGTAACTCAGGATGTTTTGACAGTGCCAAGTGGCTCCTGCAATCTGCCATAAAGTTCCGGGTATGATGAGTTTTGTTTGTCAGGAAAAATGAGCGAGAGTTTTAGTCGGGGGTCTGTGGCTTGAGTGGCCGGCGGTCTCCTGAAATTCCACTATACGTGGGATGGTTCTCAGACCCAAGCTTGTACCACCTTCAAGTCAGGCTGGTTTGACAGTGCCAAGTGGCTCCTACAATTGCCCGTGAAGAAACGGGTCAGGTAAGTTTTTTTTGCTAGGGAAAATGGGCCAGTATTTCTGTTGGGTGCCTGTGGCCGGAGTGGCTAGCCGGCTCATGAAGTTCCACAATACACAGGATGGTTCCTAGACCCAAGCTGGCACCAATTGCCACTCTGGTTGGTTAGACACTGCCAAGAGGCTCCTGCAATCTGCCTTCAAGACCCAGGTATGATGAGTTTTCTTTGCCACCAAAAAGGGCGAGGATTTCATTTTTGGGCCTATGGCCAGAGTCTCCGGCTACCTCCTGAAATTCCAACAATACGCAGGATGGTTCCACGACCCAAGCTGGCACCAGTTGTAACTCAGGCTGGTTTGACAGTGCCAAGTGGCTCCTGCAATCTGCCATCAAGAACCAGGCAGGTGAGTTTTGTTTGTCAGGGAAAAGGAGCAAGGTTTCCATTCGGGGCCCTGTGGCCAGAGTGTTCGGCTGGCTCCCGGAATTCCGCAAAACGTTGAATGGTTCTCAGACCCAAGCTGGCACCAATTGCAACTCGGGCTTTTTTGACAGTGCCAAGTGCCTCCTGCAATCTTCCATCAAGACCCGAGGCAGGTGAGATTTTTTGCCATGGAAAAGGAGCGAGGTTTTCATTCAGAGTCCTGTGGCTGGGAGTGGCCGGCTGGCTCCTGAAATTCCACAATAAGAAGGATGGTTCTCAGACCCAAGCTGGAACTAGTTGCAACTCAGGCTGGTTTTACAATACCAAGTGGCTGCTGCAATCGGCCGTCAAGAACCGGGGCAAGTGAGTTTTGTTTGCCAGGAGAAAGGAGCGTGGTTTTCATTTGGGGGCCTGTGGCCGGGAGTGGCCGGCTGGCTCCTGAAATTCCACTATACGCAGGATGTGTCTCAGACCCAAGCTTGCACCAGTTGCAGCTGAGGCTGGTTTGACCATGCCACGTGGCTCCTGCAATCTGCCGTAAGGATCTGGAGAAGGTGAGTTTAGTTTGCCAGGGAAAATGGGCCAGAATTTCTGTTTGGGTGCCTGTGGCAACAGTGGCCAGTTGCCTCCTTAAATTCCGCAATAGGCAAGAGGGTTCCAAGATCCGTGCCTGCACCAGTTGAAACTTGGACTGGTTTGACAGTGCCACGTGGCTCCTGCAATCTGCCATCTAGAACCAGAGCGGGTGAGTTTGATATGCCAGGATTTCTTTTGGGGGCCTGTGGCCGGGAGTGGCCAGCTGGCTCCTGAAATTCCACAATACACAGGATGGTTCCCAGACCCAAGCCGGCACCAGTGCCACATCGTACTGGTTTGACATTACCAGGTGGCTCCGGCAATCTGCTATCAAGAAGCGGGCCAAATGAGTTTAGTTTCCCTGGAAAAAGTTGTGAGGTTTCTATTTGGGGGCCTATGGCCAGAGTGGCCGGCTTGCTACTGAAATTCCACATTACGCAGGACGGTTCCCGGGCCCAAGCTGGCACCAGTTGCAACTCGGGCTGGTTTGAAAGTGCCAAGTGGCTCCTACAATCTTCCATCAAGGTCTGGGGAAGGTGAGTTTTGTTTGTGAGGAAAAAGGTGCGAGATTTTTAGTCGGAGGTCTGTGGCTTGAGTGGCCGACCATCTCGTGTAATTAAGCAATACGCAGTATGTTTCCCTGATCCAAGCCGGCACCAGTTTCAAGTCAGGCTGGTTTGACAGTGTCAAGGTGTTCCTGCAATTGCCCATGAAGAACCAGGTCAGGTGAGTTTTGTTTGCAAGGGAAACTGGGCCAGTATTTCTGTTTGGGTGCCTATGGCCTGAGTGACTGGCTGGTTCCCGAAGTTCCAGATTACGCAGGATGGTTCCCAGACCCAAGCTGGCACCAATTGCAACTCGGGCTGGTTGGACACTGCCAAGTGGCTCCTGCAATCTACCTCCAAGAACTGGGTATGATGAGTTTTCTTTGCCACCAAAAAGGGCATGGTTTTCATTCGGGGGCCTGTGGCCAGAGTGTCCGGCTGGCTCCTGAAATTGCACAATATGCAGGATGGTTCCCAGACCCAAGCTGGGTCCAGTGCCAACTCAGGATTGTTTCACAATACCAAGTGGTTGCTGCAATCTGTCATCAAAGACCGTGGCAAGTGGGTTTTGTTTGCCAGGAGAAAGGAGTGAGAGTTTCATTCGGGGGCCCGTGGCCGGGAGTGGCCGGCTGGTTCCTGAAATTCCACAATACGCAGGATGGTTCCCACACCCAAGCTTGCACCAGTTGCAACTCAGGCTGGTTGGATAGTGCCAAGTGTCTCCTGCAAAAGGCCATGAAGAACCGGGCTAGGTGAGTATTGTTTACCAGGGAAAATGGGCCAGAATTTCTCTTTGGGTGCCTGTGGCCAGAGTGGCCGGCTGCCTCCCGAAATTCCGCAATAGGCAGGATAGTTCCCTGATCCAAGCTGGCACCAGTGCCAAGTCGGGCCGGTTTGACAAGGCCAAGTGGCTCCTGCCATCTGCCATCTTGAACCGGGACAGGTGAGTTTTTTTGCCAGAAAAAAGGAGCGAGGTTTTTATTCTGGGGCCAGTGGCTGAAGTGGCCATCTGGCTCCTGAAATTCCGCATTTCCCAGGATGGTTCCCCGACCCAATCTGGCACCAATTGCAACTTGGTCTTGTTTGACCGTGCTTAGTGGCTCATGCAATCTGCCATCATGGACTGGGGCAGGTAAGCTTTCTTTGCCAGGGCAAAAGACATAGGTTTGTATTAGGCGCCTATTGGTAGAGTTGCCATCTGGCTCCTGAAATTCCACAATACGCAGGATGGATCCCAGACCCAAGCTGGCACCAGTTGCAACTCATGCTCGGTCGATCGTGCCAAGTGGCTCATTCAATGTTCCATTAAATACTGGGGCAGGTGAGGTTTTGTTTGCAGAAAAAAGGACAGATGTTTGAATTCGGCACCCATGTCCGGAGTGGCCGGTTGGCTCCTGAAATTCCTCAATACGAAGGATGATTCCCAGACTCAAACTGGCACCAATTGCAACTGGGGCTGGTTTGACAGTGGCAAGTGGCTCCTGCAATCTTCCTTCAAGGACTGGGGCAAGTGAGTTTTGTTTCATAGGATAAAGGAGCTAGATTATTATTCGGGGGCCTGTGGCCGGGAGTGGCCGGCTGGCTCCTGAAATTCCACAATATGCAGGATGGTTCCCAGACCCAAGCTGGCACCAATTGCAACTCGGGCTGGTTGGACAGTACCAAGTGTCTCCTGATATCTGCCATCAAGAACCGGATCAGGTGAGTTTTGTTTGCCAGTAAAAAGAGCAAGGATTTTATTTGGGCCCGGTGGCCACCGTGGCCGGCTGGCTCCTGAAATTCCAGAATACACAGGATGGTTCCACGACCCAAGCTGGCGCTTGACGGAAGCGAAGGGAGACATGCACATCCTATTGGTGATCATTGGTCTCAAATTTATTGATCCAGCTTACATACTTTTATAGTAGTGTTAATTAAGCTCATACATATTGCAA
>JAWWMS010000126.1:711541-724628 GCA_035048045.1 Chlorospingus semifuscus | reverse complement strand
CTGGAGCATCTTGAAGAAATGCCCTTGCTTATGTTCTAATCATTCACTTCACCAAAATACCTAATGATGAAGAAAAGTTTGTGAAAGCATTACTAGTAGTGTGTGCGTTCAAGGGCCTGTGGCTGGAGAGGCCGGTGGGCTCCTGAAATACGGCACTACACAGGAGGGTTCCCAGACCCAAACTGATACCACTTGCGTTTCAGCCTGGTTTGACAGTGCCAAGTGGCTCCTGTAATCTGCCATCAAGAACCGGGGCAGGTGAGTTTAGTTTGCCAGGGAAAAGGGCCGAGTTTTGTGTTCAGAGTCTTGTGGCTGGAGTGGTCGACTGGCTCCAGGAAATTCCACAATTCACAGGATGGTTCCCAGACCCAAGTTGGCACCAGTTTCAACTTGGGCTGGTTTAACAGTGCCAAGTGGCTCCTGCAATCTTCCATCAAGAACCGGAGCAGGTGAGTTTTGTTGGCCCGGGAAAATGGGCCAGCATTTCTGTTTGGGGCCCTGTGACCGGAGTGGGCAGCTGGCTCCTGAAATTCCACCATAGGCAGGATGGTTCCCAAATTGAAACTAGCACCAGCTGAAACTCGGGCTGGTTTGACAATGCCAAGTGGCTCCTGCAATTGGCCATCAAGAACTTGGACAGGTGAATTTTTGTTTGCAGAAGAAAGGAGAGAAGTTTGTATTCGGCGCCGATGGCCGGAATGGCGAGTTGGCTCCAGAAATTCCGCAATATGCATGATGGTTCCCAGACCCAAGGGGGCACCAGTTGGAACTCGGGTTGCTTTGACAGTGCCAAGTAGCTCCTGCAATCAACCATCAAGAAACGGGCCAAGTGAGTTTCCTTTGCCAAGAAAAAGGAGAGAGGTTTTTAATCGGGGGCCTGTGTCTGGGGGTGGCCGGCTGGCTCCTGAAATTTCACAATACGCAGGATCGTTCGAAGACCCAAACTGGCACCAGTTGAAACTTGGGCTGGTTTGACAGTGCCAAGTGGCTCCTGCAATCGGCCATCAAGATCCATAGAGGGTGAGTTTTGTTTGCAGTAAAAAGGACCGAGGTTTGTATTCGGCGCCTATGGCCGGAGAGGCCAGCTAGCTCCTGAAATTCCACAATACACAGCATGGTTCCCAGACCCAAGCTGGCAGCAGTTCCAAGTCAGGCTAGTTTGACAGTGCCAACTGGCTCCTGCAATCAGCCATCAGGAACCGGGGCAGGTGACTTTTGTTTGCCAGGGAAAAGGGACCATCATTTCTATTTGAAGACCTCTTGCTGGAGTGGCCGACTGGCTCCTGAAATTAAGCAATATGCAGGATGGTTGCCGAACCAAGCAGGCACCAGTGCCAAGTTGAGCTGGTTTGACAGTGCCAAGAGGCTCCTGCAATCAGCCATCAAGAACCAGGGCAGGTGGGTTTTTATTGCCGGGGAAAAGGAGCAAGGGTTTCACTCGGGGGCTGGAGGCCGGAGAGGCCAGCTGGCTCCTGAAATTCCACATTACGCAGAATGGTTCCCAGACCCAAGCTGGCACCAGTTGTAACTCGGGTTGGTTTGACAGTGCCAAGTGGCTTGTGCAATCTGCCATCAAGAACCAGGGCAGGTGAGTTTAGTTTGCAGAAAAACAGACAGAGGTTTGTATTCGGCGCCTATTGCCGTAGTGGCTGGTTGGCTCCTGAAATTCGGCTATACGCAGGATGGTTCCCAGATCAAAGCTGGGAGCAGTGCCAAGGCCGATTGGTTTGAAAGTGTCAAGTGGCTCCTTCAATCTGCCATCAAGAAGCGGAGCAGGTGAGTTTTGTTTGCCCGGAAAAAGGAGAGAGGTTTTTTTTCGGGGGCCTGTGGACGGAGTGTCCGGCTGGCTCCTGAAATTCCACAATTCACAGGACGGTTCCAAGGCCCAAGCTGTCACCAATTGTAATCCCGGCTGGATTAACACTGCCAAGTGGCTCCTACAATCTGCCATCAAAACCCGGGGCAGGTGAGTTTTGTCTGCCAGGAAAAAGGAGCGAGGTTTTTATTCGGGGGCCTGTGACCGGAGTTGCCGGCTGGCTCCTGAAATTCCACAATATGCAGGATGGTTCTCAGACCCAAACTTGCAACAGTTGCAACTCGGGCTGGTCAGACAGTGCCAGGTAGCTCCTGCAATCGGCCATGAAGAACCGGGGCAGGTGAGTTTTGTTTGCCAGGGAAATTGGGCCACAATTTCTATTTGGCGTCCTGTGGCCAGAGTGGCCGGCTGGCTCCTGAAATTCAACAATACACAGGATGATTCCCAGACCCAATCTGGCACAAGTTTCAACTCGAGAATGTTGGACAGTGGAAAGTGGCTCCTGCAATCTGTCATCAAGTACTGGGGCAGGTGATTTTTTTTTTGCCAGGGAAAAAGAGCGAGGTTTTCTTTCGGGGGCCGGTGGCCATGAGTGGCCAGCTGGGTCCTAAAATTCCACTATACGCAGGATGGTTCTCAGACCCAAACTTGCACCAGTTGCAACTCGGGCTGGTCTGACAGTGCCAAGTGGCTCCTGCAATCGCCCATGAAGAACTGGGGATGGTGAGTTTTGTTTGCAAGGGAAATTGGGCCACTATATTGTTTTCAGTGCCTGCGACCGAAATGGCCGGCTGGCTCCTGAAATTAAGCAATGCGCTGGATGGTACCCAGTCGCAAGCTGGCACCATTGCTAAGCCGGGCTGGTTTGACAATGCCAAGTGGCTCCTGCAATCTGCCATCAAGAACTGGGACAGGTGAGTATTCTTTTCAAAGGAATATGGCCGAGGTTTTTATTCAGGACCTGTGGCTGGAGTGGTCAGCTGGCTCTTGAAATTCCACAATACACAGGATGGTTGCCAGACCCAAGCTGGCACCAGGTGCAACTCAGGTTGGTTTGATAGTACCAAATGGTTCCTGCAATCTTCCATCAAGAACTGGGGCAGGTGGCTTTTTATTGCCAGGAAAAAGGAGCGAGGTATTTATTCGGAGGCCCATGGCCAGAGTGGCTGGCTGGCTCCAGAACTTCAACAATACACAGTATCGTTCCCAGACCCTAGCAGGGAGCAGCGCCAAGTAGGGATGGTTTGACAGTGCCAAGTGGCTCCTGCAATCAACCATCAAGAACCGGGGATGATGGGTATTATTTTTAAAGGAAAATGGCCGAGGTTTTATTCGGGGGTCTGTGGTTGGAGTGGCCGCCTGGCTCCTGAAATTCCACAATACGCAGGATGGTTCCCAGACCCAAACTGGCAACAGTGCCAAGTCGGGCTGGTTTGACAGTGACAAGTGGCTCCTGCAATCGGCCATCAAGAACCAGGGCAGGTGAGTTTTATTTTCCAGACTAAAGGAGCGAGACTTTTATTTGGGGGCCTGTGGCCGGGAGTGGCCGGCTGGCTCCTGAAATTCCACAATACGTAGAATGGTTCCCAGACCCAAGCTGGCACCAGTGCCAAGTCAGACTGGTTTGACAGTGCCAAATGGCTCCTGCAATCTTCCATCAAGAACCGGGGCAGGTGAGTTTTGTTTCTCAGGGAAAATGGGCCTGCATTTCAGTTTGGGGCCCTGTGGCTGGAGTGGCTGGCTGGCTCCTGAAATTCCGCAATAGGCCAGATGGTTCCCAAATCGAAACTAGCACCAGTATAAACTCCGGCAGGTTTGACAATTCCAAGTGGCTCCTGCAATCAGCCATTAAGAACCGGGGCAGGTGAATTTTTGTTTGCAGAAGAAAGGAGAGAGGTTTTTATTCGGCGCCTATGGACGGAATGGCCGGCTGGCTCCCAAAATTCCGCAATAGCCAGGATGGTTCCAAGATTGAAGCTGGCACATGTGCCAAGACGGGCTGGTTTCACAGTGCAAACTGGCTCCGGCAATCAACAATCAAGAACCGGTGCAAGTGACTTTAGTTTGCCAGGAAAAAGGAGCGAGGTTTTTAATCGGGGGCCTGCGGCTGAGAGTGACCAAAAGGCTCCTGAAATTCCATCATACGCAGGATGCTTCCCAGACCCAAGCTGGCACCAGTTGCAACTCGGGCTGGATTGACAGTGTCAAGTGGCTCCTGCAATCGGTCATCAAGGACCGGGGATGGTGAGTTTTATTTCCCAGGGAAAATGGGCCAGAATTTCTGTTTGGAGGCCTGTGGCCGCAGTGGCCGGCTGGCTCCTGAAATTCCACAACACACAGGATGGTTCCCAGACCCAAGCTGGAACCAGTTGTAACTTGGGCTGGTTTCACAGTGCCAAGCGTCTCCTGCAATCTGCCATTAAGAACCGGGACAGGTGAGCTTAGTTTGCCAGGGAAAATGGGATAGGATTCATGTTGGGGGCTTTTGGTCAGGAGTGGCCGGCTGGCTCCTGAAATTCCACAATACACAGGATGGTTGCCAGGCCCCAGCTGGAACCAGTTGCAACTCGGGCTGGTTTGACAGTGCCAAGTGGCTCCTGCAGTCTTCCATCAAGAACCGGGACAGGTGGTTTTTTATTGCCAGGAAAAAGGAGCGAGGTATTTATTCGGAGGCCCATGGCCAGAGTGGCTGACTGGCTCCAGAACTTCAACAATACACAGTATCGTTCCCAGACCCTAGCAGGGAGCAGCGCCAAGTAGGGATGGTTTGACAGTGCCAAGTGGCTCCTGCAATCAACCATCAAGAACCGGGGATGATGGGTATTATTTTTAAAGGAAAATGGCCGAGGTTTTATTCGGGGGTCTGTGGTTGGAGTGGCCGCCTGGCTCCTGAAATTCCACAATACGCAGGATGGTTCCCAGACCCAAACTGGCAACAGTGCCAAGTCGGGCTGGTTTGACAGTGACAAGTGGCTCCTGCAATCGGCCATCAAGAACCAGGGCAGGTGAGTTTTATTTTCCAGACTAAAGGAGCGAGACTTTTATTTGGGGGCCTGTGGCCGGGAGTGGCCGGCTGGCTCCTGAAATTCCACAATACGTAGAATGGTTCCCAGACCCAAGCTGGCACCAGTGCCAAGTCAGACTGGTTTGACAGTGCCAAATGGCTCCTGCAATCTTCCATCAAGAACCGGGGATGACGGGTATTATTTTTAAAGGAAAATGGCCCAGGTTTTATTCGGGAGTTTGTGGCTGGAGTGGCCGGCTAGCTCCTGAAATTCCACAATACGCAGGATGGTTCCCAGACCCAAGCTGGCAACAGTGCCAAGTCAGGCTGGTTTGACAGTGACAAGTGGCAATCGGCCATCAAGAACCATGGCAGTTGAGTTTAATTTTCCAGGAAAATATAGCAAGATTTTTAGTTGGGGGCCCGTGGCTGGAGTTGCTGGATGGCTCATGATTATCCACATTATGCAGGATGGTTCCCAGACCCAAGCTGGCACCAGTTCTAACTCGGGCTGTTTTGACAGTGCCAAATGGGTCCTGCAATCTGCCATCAAGAACCGGAGCAGGTGAGTTTTGTTTGCCAGGTAAAAGGAGCGAGGTTTTTATTTGAGGGCCACTGACTGGAGTGGCCGTCTGGCTCCTGTAATTCTACAATGTGCAGGATGGTTCCCAGACCCAAACTGGCACCAGTGCCAAGATGAGCTGATTTGACAGTGCCAAGTGGCTCTTGCAATCGGGCATCAAAAACCAGGGCAGGTGAGTATTTTTTTCAAAGGAAAATGGCCGAGGGTTTTGTTCCCTGGCCTGTGGCCGGCGTGGCCGCTTGGCTCCTGAAATTCCACTATACGCAAGATGGTTCCCAGACCCAAGCTGGCACCTGTTGCAACTTGAGGTGGTTTGACACTGCCAAGTGGCGCCTGCAATCTGCCATCAAGAACCGGAGAAGATGATTTTTGCCAGGAAAAACGACCGAGGTTTTTATTCAGGGCCTGTGGCCAGGAGTGATAGGCTGGCTCCTGAAATTCCACAATACACTAGATGGTTCCCAGACCCAAGCTGGCACCAGTTGCAACTGGTGCTGGTTTGACAGCGCCAAGTGGTTCCTGCAATCGGCCCTCAAGGACCGGGGCAGGTGAGTATTCTTTTAAAAGGAAAATGGCCGAGGATTTTATTTTGGTGCCTGTGGCCGGAGTGGCCGGCTGGCTCCTGAAATTCCAAAATCCGCAGGATAGTTCCCAGACCCAAGCTGGCACCAATTGCAGATGGTGATGGTTTGACAGTGCCAAGTGGCTCCTACAATTGGCCATCAGGATCCGGGACAGCTGAGTTTTCTTTACCAGGGAAAATGCGCCAACATTTCAGTTTGGGGGCCTGTGGCTGGAGTCGTCTGCTGGCTCCTGAAATTCCAAAATACGCAGGATGGTTCCCTGACCCAAACTGGCACCACTGCCAAATCAGGCTGCTTTGACAGTGCCAAGTGGCTCTTGCAATCGGGAATTAAGAACCAGGGCAGGTGAGTATTTTTTTCAAAGGAAAATGGCTGAGGATTTTGTTCCCTGGCCTGTGGCCGGTGTGGCCAGTTGGCTCCTGAAATTACACAATACGCAAGATGGTTCCCAGACCAAAGCTGGCGCTAGTTGCAACTCTGGCTGGTTTGACAGTGCAAAGTGGTTCCTGCAATCTTCCATCAAGAACCGCAGCACATGAGTTTTGTTTGCCAGGTAAAAGGAGCAAGGTTTTTATTCGGGGGCCTGTGGCAGGAGGTGCCGGCTGGCTCCTGAAATTCCGCAATACGCAGGATGGTTCCCTGACCCAAACTGGCACCAGTTGCAACTGGTGCTGGTTTGACAGTGCCAAGTGGCTCCTGCAATCTGCCATCAAGAACCGGGCCAGGTGAGTTTAGTTTACCAGGTAAAAGGAGCGAGGTTTTCATTCGGGAGCTTGTGGCTGAGAGGGGCCGGATGGCTCCTGAAAATTCACAATACGCAGGATGTTTCCCAGACCCAAACTGGCACCAGTGGCAACTCGGGCTACTTTGACAGTGCCAAGTGGTTCCTGCAATCTGCCATCAGGAACTGGGACAGGTGAGTTTTGTTTGCCAGGTAAAAAGAGCGAGGTTTTATTTGGGGACCAGTGACTGGAGTGGCCGTCTGGCTCCTGAAATTCCACAATAGGCAGGATGGTTCCCAGACCCAAGCTGGCACCAGTGCCAAGACGAGGTGGTTTGACAGTGCCAAGTGGTTCCTGCATTCGGTCATCAAGGACCAGGGCAGGTGACTATTATTTTAAAAGGACAATGGCCGAGGATTTTATTTTGGTGCCTGTGGCCGGAGTGGCCGGCTGGCTCCTGAAATTCCAAAATATGCAGGATAGTTCCCAGGCCCAAGCTGGCACCAGTTGCAGCTGGTGCTGGTTTGACAGTGCCAAGTGGCTCCTACAATCGGCCATCAAGAACTGGGGCAGGTGAGTTTTCTTTACCAGGGAAAATGGGCCAACATTTCAGTTTGGTGGCCTGTGGCTGGAGTGGAGGGCTGGCTCCTGAAATTCCAAAATACACAGGAGGGTTCCCACACCCAAACTGGCATCAGTTGCAGCTGGTGATGGTTTGACAGTGCCAAGTGGCTCTTGCAATCTTCCATCAAGAACCGCGGTAGGTGAGTTTTGTTTGCCAGAAAAAAGGAGCGAGGTTTTTATTTGGCGGCCTGCGGCCGGAGTGGCCATCTGGCTCTTGTAATTCCACAATACGCAGGATGGTTCGCAGACTCAAGCTAGCACCAGTTGAAACTTGGGCTGGTTTGACAGTGCCAAGTGGCTCCTGCAATCTGACATCAAGAACCGAGAATGGTGAGTTTTGTTTGCCTGGGAAAATGGGATAGCATTTCTATTTGGGGGTCTGTGGCCCGAGTGGCCGGCTGGCTCCTGAAATTCTGTAATACGCAGGATGATTCCCACACCCAACCTGGCAACTGTGCCAACTCAGGCAGCTTTGACAGTGACAAGTGGCTCCTGCAATCTGCCGTCAAGAACCGGGACAGGTGAGTTATGTTTGCCAGGGAAATTGGGCCCGTATTTCTGTATGGCGGCCTGTGACCGGAGTGGCCGGCTAGGTCCTGAAATTCCACAATATGCAGGATGGTTGCCCGACCCAAGTTGGCACCAGTTGCAACTCGGGCTGGTTTGACAGTGACAAGTGGCTCCTGCAATCTGCCATCAAGAACAGGGGCAGGTGAGTTAAGTTTGCCAGAAAAAAGGACAGCGGTTTTTATTCAGGGGTCTGTGACTTGAGGCGCCTTCTGGCTCCTGAAATTCCGCAATACGCAGGATGGTTCCCAGACCCAAGCTGGCACCAGTTGCAACCCGGGCTGGTTTGACAGTGCCAAGTGGCTCCTGCAATCTGCCATCAAGGACCGGGGCAGGTGAGTTTTGTTTGCCTGGGAAAATGGGCCAGCGTTTCTGTTCAGGGCCTGTGGCCGGAGTGGCCTAGTGGTTCCTTAAATTCCACAATATGCAGGATGGTTCCCAGACCCAAGATGGCACCAGTTTAAACTCGGGCTGGTTTGATTGTGTCAAGTGGCTCCTGCAATCTGCCATCAAGAACCGGGCATGGTGAGCTGTGTTCGCCAGGAAAAAACAGCAAACAAGCAAGGTTTTAATTCTGCGTCCTGTGGCCAGAATGGCATCCTCGTGCAGAGAGACTTATGCCGCTCGCAGAGCATGGTGCCGGTTGCGGTGCGCTCTGGAGCTCGGCTTCTGCTGAAAGATGCCCGGGACCGGCGCCTAGCTTTGGAGAGCTCCGTATCTTCATCTTTAGCGTCTCCTGTCGCATACATCTAAGCCAAAAGCTTTTCCAATGTGTCCCGCAAGGAGAAATTGTGCCTGTTCAGAAAACACCTCCAATAGTGTTTTAGAGGTTGCACGCAGGTCTGCAGAGTGTTTTGCAAGAAGCAAAAGAAAGTTGTCCAAAACTCCTTCCATTCGAATGTTAATGTGTTTGGAAAAGGCAGGAGAGTGGCAAAGTGCTGTTTTCTATCAGTTTGCAACCAGCACACACAGTCGCAGTGATGTGCGGTTTCGTTATTCTCCTTTCTGAAGCTGCCCCTCTCTCCGTCTCCTGGAGGCAAAGAAGCGGCTTCTTCCTGAGAAGAGCATTGTGACCGTCGCAGAGCTTGGTGCTGGTTGCTGTGGCTCCGGAGCGCAGCTTCTCCTGAAAGACGCCCGGGACCAGCGTGTAGCTTCGGAGAGCTTCGTATCTTCGTCTATAGTGTCTCCTGTCGCTTACATTTAAGCAAAAAGCTTTTTTGCTATGTCGCGCCAACAGAAACTGTGCCTGTTCACAAAACATCCCCGATCGTGTTCTAGAGGTCGCACGCAGGTCTGCAGAGTGTTTTGCAAGAAGCAAAAGAAACTAGACCAAAACTCCTTCCATTCGAAAGTTAATGTATTGCAAAAGGCAGGAGAGTGCCAAAGTACTGTTTTCTATCATTTTGGTAGCTGCGCACACAATCAAAGTTATATGCGGCTTCATTGTTCTCCTTTCGGAAGCTGCCGCTTTCTCTGTCTCTCCGTCTTCTTCAAGGGAAGAGCTTTGTGCTATTCGAAGAGCATTTTGCCATTCGCAGAGCATGGTGCCACTCGTGGTGGGCTCCTGCGAGCCGCTTCTGCCAAAAGATGCCCGGGACAAGCGCATAGCTTCGGAGACCTCTGTATTTTCATCTGTACCGTCTCCTGTCGCATACATCTAAGCAAAATGCTTTTCCACTGTGTTTCGCAGGGAGAAACTGTGCCTGTTCACAAAACATCCCCGATCGTGTTCTAGAGGTTGCACGCAGGTCTGCAAAATGTTTTGCAAGAAGCAAAAGAAAGTTGTCCAAAACTCCTTCCATACGAAAACTAATGTATTGGAAAAGGCAGGAGAGTGGCAAGGTACCATTTTTTCTCAGATACGTTACTGCGCACCTAATTGCAGTGATGTGCGACTTCGTGGTTCCCCTTTCAGAAGCTACCGCTCTTGCCATCTCCTGGAGGAGAAGAAGCAGCTTCTCGGCATGAAGAGCATGGTGCCGGTCGCGGTGCACGCTGGAGCTCCTGAAATCGGTCATCAATAAGGCAAATTGAGTTTAGTTTGCCAGGAAAAAGGTGCGAGGTTTTTATTTGGGGGCCTGTGGGTGAGAGTGGTCAAAAGGCTCCTGCTGAAATTCCACAATACGCAGGATGGTTCCCTGACCCAAGCTGGCACCAGTACCAAGTCGGACTGGTTTGACAGTGCAAATTGGTTCCTGCAATCTGCCATCAAGAACCAGGGCAGGTGAGTTTTGTTTGCCAGAATAAAGGAGCGAGGTTTTTATCCAGGGGCCTGTGGCCGGAGTGGCCGTCTGGCTCCTGAAATTAAGCAATACGCAGGATGGTTCCCAGACCCAAGCTGGCACCAGTTGCAACTCAGGCTGGTTTGACAAGGCAAAGGCTCCTGCGATCAGCCATTAAGAACCGGGGCAGGTGAGTTTTGTTTGCAAGTAAAAAGGAGTGATGATTTTATTCTGGGGCCTGTGGCCGGAGTGGCCGTCTGGCTCCGGAAATTCCACAACACACAGGATGGTTCCCAGACGCAAGCTGTCACCAATTGTAACTCGAACTGCTTTGACAGTGCCAAGTGACTCCAGCAATCGGCCATCAAGAACGGGGGCAGGTGAATTTTGTTCTCCAGGGAAAATGGGATAGCATTTCTATTTGGGAGCCCTTGGCCCGAGTGGCCGTCTGACTCCTGGAATTCCACAATAGGCAGGATGGTTCCCAGACCCAAGCTGGCACAAGTGCCAAGTTGTACTGGTTTGACAGTGCCAAGTGGCTCCTTCAATCTGCCATCAAGAAGGGGCAGGTGAGCTTAGTTTGCCAGGAAAAAGGAGCGAGGCTTTTATTCGAGTGCCTGTGGCCGGAGTGACCGGCTGGCTCCTGAAATTCCACAATACTCAGGATGTTTGCAAGACCCAGGCTGGCACAAGTTTCAGCTTGGGCTGGTTTGACAGTGCCAAGTGGCTCCTGCAATCTTCCATCAAGAACCGGGACAGATGAGTTTTCTTTGCCAGGGTAAATGGGTCTGCATTTCTGTTTGGGGGCCTGTGGCTGGAGTGGCCGTTTAGGTCCTGAAAATCCACAATACACAGGATGGCTCCCAGACCCAAGCTGGCACCAATGCCATCTCCGGCTGGATTGACATTGCCAAGTGGTTCCTGCAATCTGCCATCAAGAACAGGGGCAGGTGAGTTATGTTTGCCTGGAATAAGGAGCGAGGTATTTATTCAGGGGCCTTTGGCCGGTGTGGCCGTCTGGCTCCTGAAATTCCACAATACGCAGGATGGTTCCCAGACCCAAGCTGGCACCAGTTGGAACTCGGGCTGGTTTGACAAGTGCCAAGTGGCTCCTGCAATCTGCCATCAAGGACCGGAGCAAGTGAATTTTGTTTGCCAGGAAAAAGGAGGGAGGTTTTCATTTGAGTGCCTGTGACTGGAGTGACCGTCTGGCTCCTGAAATTCCGCAATACTCAGGATGTTTGCAAGACCCAGACTGGCACCAGTTTCAACTCGGGCTGGTTTGACAGTGCCAAGTGGTTCGTGCAATCTGCCATCAAGAACCGGAGCAGGTGAGTTTAGTTTGCCAGGAGCAAGGAGCGAGAGTTTTATTCCCGGACCTGTGGCCGGAGTTGCCGGCTGGCTCCTGAAATTCAAAAATACGCAGGATGGTTCCCACACCCAAGCTGGCAGCATTGCCAAGTCAGGCTGGTTTGACAGTGCCAAGTGGTTCCTGCAATCTTCCATCAAGAACCGGGGATGGTGAGTTTTGCTTGCCAGGGAAAATGGGCCTGCATTTCTGTTTGGGGGCCTGTGGCCGGAGTGGCCTGCTGGCTCCTGAAATTCCACAATACACTAGATGGTTCCCAGACCCAAGCTGGCACCATTTGCAATTCGGGCTGCTTTGACAGTGACAATTGGCTCTAGCAATCTGTCATCAAGACCCAGGGATGGTTAGTTTTGTTTGCCAGGACAAAGGACAGAGGTTTTTATTCTGGGGCCTGTGGCCGGAGACGCCGTCTGACTCCTGAAATTCCGCAATACACTAGATGGTTCCCAGACCCAAGCTGGAACCAGTTGTAACTCAGGCTGGTTTGACAGTGCCAAGTGGCACCTGCAATAAGCCATCAGGAACCGGGGATGGTGAGTTTTGTTTGCCAGGGAAAATGGGCCAGCATTTCTATTTGGTGTCCTGTGGTTGGACTAGCCGTCTGGCTCCTGAAATTCCACAATACGCAGGATGGTTGCCAGACCCAAGCTGGCACCAGTTTAAACTCGGGCAGGTTTGACAGTGTCAAATATCTCCTGCAATCTGCCATCAAGAACCGGGCATGTTGAGCTGTGTTCGCCAATAAAAAGTACCAAAGGAGCAAGGTTTTAATTCGTGGTCCTAAGGCCAGAGTGGCCTCTTCGTGCAAAGAACCTTGTGCCGGTCACAGAGCATGGTGCCCATTGCGATATCCTCCTGAGGGTGGTTTGTACCGATAGACGCCAGGGACAGGCGCCTAGCTTGGGAGGGCTTCGTATCTTCATCTTTAGCCTCTCCTGTCACCTATATTTAAGTAAAAATCTTTTCCAATGTGTCTCGCCAACAGAAACTGTGCCTGTACACAAAACAACCCCGATTGCGCTCTAGAGGTTGCACACAGGTCTGCAGAATGTTTTGCAAGAAGAAAAAGAAAGTTGTCCAAAATGCCTTCCAATCGAATGTGAATGTGATTGGAAAAGGCAAGAGAATGGGAAGTACTGTTTTCTATCAGTTTGCAAGCTGCGCACACAATCCCAAGGTTGTGCAGCTTCCTTCTGCACCTTTTTGAAGCTGCCGCTCACTCCGGCTCTCGGAGGCGAAGAAGCGGCTTCTTGGCGCAAAGACGATTGTGCCGGTCGCGGTGCTCACCGGAGCGCGGCTTCTGCCGAAAGGCTCCCGGGAGCGGCACTTAGCTTTGGGGAGCTCCTTACCTTCCAATTCCACTTTTAGGCTCGACAAACCAAAGGGTATACCGGCACCAGTAGGGCAGGAATTTGAACTGGACTTTCTCCATTTAGAGAGAAGCCTATGAAAAAGTTTCACCAGAATCAGAGCAGGCTGTAAAACAAGAAAAGTGTCATGAAAAGAAGCCTGTCTTATGCTCTTAGTATTGCTAGTTGTGATTGGACAAGAATGAAATGTGTCAACTCTGTGTTCCTGGGTATCACATCAGTAACA
>JAWWMS010000126.1:642147-659442 GCA_035048045.1 Chlorospingus semifuscus | reverse complement strand
AAGAATTGCGGCTGGGGAGTTTAGTTTGCAAGGAAAAATGGGCCCGCAATTCTGCTTGGGGCCTGTGGCTGTGGGTGGCCTTATGGCACCTGAAATTCCGCATTACGCAGGGTTGTACTGAGACCTAAGCTGGCACCAGTGCCAAGTCGGGCTGGTTTGACAGTGCCAAGTGTCTCCTACAATCTGCCATCAAGAACCGAGTCTGGTGAGTTTAATTTTCCAGGAAAAATAAGCCAGAAATCCTGTTTGGGGGCCTGTGACCGGAGTGGCCAGCTGTCTCCTGAAATTCCACTATAGACACAGGATGGCTCCCAGACACAAGCTGGCACCAGTGCCAAGTCGGGCTGCTTTGACCGCGACAAGTTGCTCCTTCAGTCTGCAATCAAGAACCGGAGCAGGTGAGTTTTCTTTTCCAGGAAATAAGACCGAGGTTTTTGTTCTTGGTCCTGTGGCTGGAGTGGCTGGCTGGCTCCTGAAATTCCCCAATACGCAGGATGCTTCCCAGACGCAAGCTGGCACTTGTGCTAATTGGGTCTTGTTTGACCGTGCGAAGTTGCTCCTGCAATCTCCCATCACCAGCCGGGCCTGGGGAGTATTGTTTGGCAGAAAAAATAGGTCAGCCATTCTGTTTGGGGTCACGCGGCTGAGAGTGGCCTTCCAGGTAGTGACATTCCGCAATAGCTAGGATGTTTCTCAGACTCAAGCTGGCAGCATTGCCAACTCGGGCTGGTTTGACAATGCCAATTGTCTTCTGGAATTGGCCATCAAGAACCAGGGAAGACGAGTTTAGTTTTCCAGGGAAAAAAGCCGAGGTTTGTGTTGCGGTCTTGCGCCGAATGTGGCCGGCCGGCTCCTGAAATTCCACGATACGCAGAATGGTTCCCAGACCCAAGGTGGCAGCAGTGCCAAGTCTGACTTGCTTGATAGTGTCAAGTGTCTCCTCCAATCTGCTATCAAGAACCTGGAAAGGGGAATTTTCTCAGCCAGGGAAAAAAGCCGAGGTTTGTGTTTGGGGCCTATGGCTGGAGTGGCCGACTGGCTCCTGAAATTGCGCAATATGCAGGAGAGTTCCCAGACCCAAGGTGGCACCAGTGCCAACTCGGGCTGGTTTGACAGTGCCAAGTGGCTCCGGCAATCTGCCATTCAAAACCAGGACAGATGAGTTTCCTTTTTAACGAGACGAGGACAAGGGTTTTTTTCAGGCACCTGTGGCTGAGAGTGGCATGCTGTCTCCTGAAATTCCGCAATACGCAGGATGGTTCCCAGACCCAAGTTGGCACCAGTTGCAACTCGGGCTGGTTTGAAAGTGGCAATTGCCTCCTGCGATTTGCCATCAAAAACCGGGGAAATAGAGTTTAGGTTGTCAGGGAAAGACCCGAGGTTTTAGTTTCGGGGCCATAGCTGGTGTTGCCGACTGGCTCCTGAAATTGCGCAGTATGCAGGATGGTTCTCAGACACAAGCTGGCACAAGTGCCAACTCGGGCTGGTTTGACAGTGCCAAGTGGTTCCTGTAATCTACCATCAAGAATTGCGGTTGGGGAGTTTAGCTTGCCAGGGAAAGACGCGAGATTTTGCTTTCGGGGCCATGGCTGGCATGAACGGCTGGCTTCTGAAATTCCGCAATACGCAGGATTGTTCCCAGACCCAAGGAGGCACCAGTGCGAAGTCATGATTGTTTGACACCGCCAAGTGGCTCCTGCAATCTACCATCAAAAACCGAGGCAGGTGAGTGTAGTTTGCCAGGAAAAATGGGGCAGAAATTCTGTTTGGAGTCCGGTGGCAGAGCCTAGCTGGCTGTCTCCTGAAATTCCACAATACGCCTGATGGTTCCCAGACCCAAGCTGAAATCAGTGCCAAGTTGGCCTGGTTTGACAATGCCAAGTGTTTCCTGCAATCTGCCATCAAAATCCCGGACTGGTGAGTTTTCTTTTCAAAGGAAAATGGCCTAGGTTTGAGGTCTGCGGCCTGAGGCTGGATTTCCCCGCTTGCTCCTGATATTCCGCAATACGCAGGATGGCTCCCAGAACCAAGCTAGCACCAGTGCCAAGTCATGATGGTTTGACAGTGCCAAGTGTCTCCTACAATCTGCCATCAAGAACCGAGGCTGGTGAGTTTAATTTTCCAGGAAAAATAAGCCAGAAATTCTGTTTGGGGGCCTGTTACCGGAGTGGCCAGCTGTCTCCTGAAATTCCACTATATACCCAGGATGGTTCCCAGACACAAGCTGGCACCAGTGCCCAGTCAGGCTGGTTTGAGAGCGACAAGTTGCTCCTGAAATCTGCAATCAAGAACCGGAGCAGGTGAGTTTTCTTTGCCAGGAAATAAGTCCGAGGATTTTGTTCTTGGGCCTGTGGCTGGAGTGGCCGGCTGGCTCCTGAAATTCCGCCATACGCAGGATGCTTCCCAGACCCAAGCTGGCACTTGTGCCAATTGGGTCTTGTTTGACAGTGCGAAGTTTCTCCTTCAGTGTCCCATCAAGAGCTGGGCCTGGGGAGTATTGTTTGCCAGGAAAAATGCGCCAGCCATTCTGTCTGGGGTCACGTGGCTGAGAGTGGCCTTCCGGCTAGTGCTATTCCGCAATACCTAGGATGGTTCTCAGACCCAAGGTGGCATCATTTCGAAGTTGGGCTGGTTTGACAGTGCCAATTGTCTTCTGGAATTGGCCATCAAGAACCAGGGAAGGCGAGCTTAGTTTTTCAGGGAAAAAAGCCGAGGTTTGTGTTCGGGCCTTGCGGCTAATGTGGCTGGCCCTCTCCTGAAATTGCGCAATATGCAGGAAAGTTCCCAGACCCCAGGTGGCACCAGTGCCAAGTCTGACTTGTTTGATAGTGCCAAGTGTCTCCTGCAATTTGCTATCAAGAACCGGGAAAGGTGAATTTACTCTACCGGGGAAAACAGCCAAGGGTTGTGTTCGGGGCCTATGGCTGGAGTGACCGGCTGGCTCCTGAAATTGCGCAATATGCAGGAGAGTTTTCAGACCCAAGGTGGCACCAGTGCCAACTCGGGCTGGTTTGACAGTGCCAAGTGGCTCCTGCAATCTGCCATCAAAAACCAGGACAGATGAGTTTTCTTTTTAACGAGAAAGGGCCAAGGCTTTTGTTCAGGCACCTGTGGCTGATAGTGGCCGGCTGTCTCCTGAAATTCCGCAGGATGATTCCCGACCCCAAGGTGGCACCAGTTGCAACTCAGGCTGGTTTGAAAATGGCAATTGCCTCCTGCAATATGCCATCAAGAACCGGGGAAGCTGAGTTTAGTTTACCAGGGAAAGACCCGAGGTTTTGGTTTCGGGGACATAGCTGGTGTAGACGACTGGCTGCTGGAATTGCGCAATATGCCGGATGGTTCTCAGACACAAGCTGCCACCAGATCGAAATTGGGCGGGATTGAGCGTGCCAAGTGGCTCCGGCAATCTGCCATCAAGAACCGGGTGTGTTGAGTTCAGTTTGCCAGGGAAAACTGCCGAGGTTTTGCTTTCGGGGCCATGGCCGGCAAGGCAGGCTGGCTCCTGAAATTCCGCAATACGCAGGATTGTTCCCAGACCCAAGCTGGCACCAGAACCAAGTCAGGCTGGTTTGACAGTGCCAAGTGTCTCTTGCAATCTGCCATCAAGAACCGAGGCAGGTGAGTGTAGTTTGCCAGGAAAAATGGGGCAGAAATTCTGTTTGGAGTCCGGTGGCTGAGCCTGGCCGGCTGTCTCCTGAAATTCCACAATGCGCCATACAGTTCCCTGACCCAAGCTGCATTTAGTGCCAAGTTGGCCTGGTTTGACAACGCCAAGTGTCTCCGGCAATCTGCCATCAAAATCCGGGACTGGTGAGCTTTCTTTTCAAAGGAAAATGGCCTAGGTTTGAGTTCTGCGGCCTGAGGCTGGAGTTGCCGGCTTGCTCCTGAAATTCCGCAATAGGCAGGATGGTTCCCGGACCTAAGCTGGCACCAGTGCCAAGTCGGGCTGCTTTGCCAGCATCAAGTGTCTCCTTCAATCTGCCATCAAGAACCGGAGCAGGTGAGTTTTCTTTGGCAGGAAATAACACCGAGGATTTTGTTCTTGGGCCTGTGGCTCGAGTGGCCGGCTGGGTCCTGAAATTCCGCAATACGCAGGATGCTTCCCAGACCCCAGCTGGCACTTGTGGCAATTGGGTCTTGTTTGACAGTGCAAAGTTGCTCCTGCATTCTCCCATCAAGAGCTGGGCCTGGGGAGTATTGTTTGCCAGGAAAATGGGTCAGCCATTCTGTCTGGGGTCATGCGGCTGAGAGTGGCCTTCCGGCTAGTGATATTCCGCAATACCTAGGATGGTTCTCAGACTCAAGCTGGCAGCATTGCCAACTCGGGCTGGTTTGACAGTGCCAATTGTCTTCTGGAATTGGCCATCAAGAAGCAGGGAAGACTAGCTTAGCTTTCCAGGGAAAAAAGCCGAGGTTTGTGTTTGGGCCTTGTGGCTAATGTGGCCGTCCGGCTCCTGAAATTCCACAATACGCAGGATGTTTCCCAGACCCAAGGTGGCACCAGTGCCAAGTCTGACTTGTTTGATAGTGCCAAGTGTCTCCTGTAATCTGCCATCAAGAACTGCGAAAGGTGAATTTACTTTGCCGGGGAAAACAGCCGAGGTTTTGGTTTCGGGGACATAGCTGGTGTAGCCGACTGGCTCCTGAAATTGCGCAATATGCAGGATGGTTCTCAGACACAAGCTGGCGCCAGCGCCAACTCGGGCTGGATTGAGAGTGCCAAGTGGCTCCTGCAATCTGCCGTCAAGAACCGGGTGAGTTGAGTTCAGTTTGCCAGGGAAAGACCCGAGATTTTGCTTTCGGGGCCATGGCTTGCAAGGCCGGCTGTCTCCTGAAATTCCCCAATACGCAGGATTGTTCCCAGACCCGAGCTAGCACCAGTGCCAAGTCATGATGGTTTGACAGTGCCAAGTGCCTCCTGCAATCTGCCATCAAGAACCGGGGAAGTTGATTTTAACTTGCCAGGGAAAGAACCAAGGATTTTGTTTGGGCGCCACGGCTGGCATGGACAGCTGGCTCCTGAAATTCCGCAATACGCAGGATGCTTCCCAGACCCAAGCTGGCACTTGTGCCAATTGGGTCTTGTTTGACAGTGCGAAGTTGTTTCTGCAATCTCCCATCAAGAACCGGGCCTGGGGAGTATTTTTTGCCAGGAAAAATGGGCCAGCCATTCTGTTTGGGGTCATGTGGCTGAGAGTGGCCTTCTGGCTAGTGATATTCTGCAATACCTAGGATGGTTCTCAGACTCAAGCTGGCAGCATTGCCAACTCGGGCTGGTTTGACAGTGCCAAGTGTCTCCTACAATCTGCCATCAAGGACCGGGGAAGGTGAGTTTAGTTTTCCAGGGTAAAGAGCCGAGGTTCGTGTTGGGACCTGTGGCTGAAGTGGCCGGATGGCTCTTGAAATTCCGCAATACGCAGGATGTTTCCCTGACCCAAGGTGGCAACATTACTAAGTCGTGCTGGTTTGACAATGCCAAGTGGCTCCTGCAATCTGCCATCAAGAACCGAGACTGGTGAGTTTAGTTTGTCAGGAACAATGGGCCAGCCATTCTGTTTGGGGTCATGTGGCTGAGAGTGGCCCTCCGGCTAGTGATATTCCGCAATACCTAGGATGGTTCTCAGACTCAAACGGGCACCATTGCCAACTCGGGCTGGTTTGACAGTGCCAAGTTTGCTCCTGCAATCTGCCATGAAGATTTGGGGCTGGTGAGTTTTCTTCTCAAAGGAAAATGGTCGATGTTTGAGTTCAGGGGACTGCGACTGAGAGTGGCCGGCACTTTGCTGGAATTCCGCAATGCGCAGGATGTTTCCGAGACCAAAGCTGGCAGCAGTACTAAATCGGGCTGGTTTGACAGTGTCAAGTGGCTCCTGCAATTGGCCATCAAGAACTAAGACTGGTGAGTTTAGTTTGCCAGGCATAATGGGCCAGAATTTCTGTTTGGGGGCCTGTGGCTGAGAGTGGTCAGATGGCTCCTGAAATTCCGCCATACGCAGGATGGTTCCCAGACCCAAGCTGGCACCACTGCCAAGTGGGGCTGGTTGGACAGTGCCAAGTTGCTCCTGCAATCTGCCATGAAGAACTGGGCAGGTGAGTTTACTTTGACAGGACAAATGGGTCAGCATTTCTGGTTGGGGGCCTGTTGCTGAGAGTGGCCATCTGGCTAGTGAACCTCCGCAATACGCAGGATGGTTTGGAGACCCAAGCTAGCACCAGTGCCAAGTTGGGCTTGTTTGACAGTGTCAAGTGGCTCCTTCAATCTGCCAGCAAGAACCGAGGCTGGAGAGTTTAGTTATCCAGGAAAAATGAGCCTGCATTTCTGTTTAAGGGTCAGTGGTGAGAGTGGCCGTCTGGATCCTGAAATTCTGCAATACGCAGGGATGTTCGCAGACCAAACCTGGCACCATTACCAAGTCGGGCTGGTTTCAGAGTGTGAAGTGACTCCTGAAATCTGCCATCAGCAAATGAGACTGGTGAGTTTAGTTTGCCAGGACAAATGGGCCAGAATGTCTGCTTGGTTTCCTATGGCTGAGACTGGCCTGCTGGATCCTGAAATTCCACAATATGCAGGATGGTTCCGAGACCCAAGCCGGCACCAGTGTCAACTCAGGCTCGTTTGAGAGTGCCAAGTTGTTCCTGCAATCGGCCATCAAGTTCCGGCGCTGTTGAGTTTTCTTTTCAAAGGAAAATGTCCGAGATTTGAGTTCAGGGGCATGAGGCTGGAATTGTCGACTGGCTCCTGAAATTCTGCAATATGCAGGATGGTTCCCAGACCCAAGTTGGCACCAGTGCCAACTCGGGCTGGTTTGACTGTCCAAAGTGGCTCCTGCAATCTGCCATCAAGAACCGAGGCTGGTGAGTTTAGTTTTCCAGGAAAAATTGGCCAGGAATTCTGTTTGGAGGCCGGTGGCTGAGAGATGCCGGATGCCTCCTGAAATTCTGCGATACACAGGATGGTACCCAGACCCAAGATGGCACCAGTACCAACTCGGGCTGGTTTGACTGTTCCAAGTGGCTCCTGCAATCTGCCATGAAGAACCAGGGGAGAGTAGTTTAGTTTGCCAGGAAAAAGTGGTGAGGGTTTTATTCTGGGGTCTGCGGCCAGAGTGGTAGGCTGACTCCTGAAATTCAGCAATATGCAGGGTGTTTCCCAGAAGCAAGATGGCACCGGTGTAGAATAAGGCTGGTTTGAAAGCAACAAGTGGCTCCTGCAATCTGCGATCAAGATTCGGGGCAGGTGAGTTTTGTTTGCCAGGGAAAAGAGCCGAGGTTTGTGTTCGGGGGCAATCGCACGAGTGCCCGGCTGGTTCCTGATATTCCACAATACGCAGGATGGTTCGCAGACCCAAGGTGGCACCAGTATCAAGTCAGCCTGGTTTGACAGTGCCAAGTGGCTCCTGCAATCTGCAATCAATAACCAGGGAAGGTGAGATTAGTTTGCCATGGAAAAGGGCCGAGGTTTGTGTTCAGGCACTGTGGTTGCACTGGCCAGCTGACTCCTGAAATTCTGCAATACGCAGGACTGTTCCCAGACCAAAGCTGGTACCAGGACCAAGTCAGGCTGGTTGACAGTGCCAAGTGGCTCCTGTAATCTGCCATCAACAACCAGGGAAGGTGAGTTTATTTTCCAATGAAGAGAGCTGAGTTTTGGGTTCGGGGCCTGTGGCTGAGGGTGGCTGACTGGCTAGTGAAATTCCGCAATACACAGGATGGTTCCCAGACCCAAGCTGGCACCAGTGCCAAGTCGGGCTGGTTTGACAGTGCCAAGTGGCTCGTGCAATCTGCCATCAAGAACCGGGTGAGTTGAGTTTAGTTTGCCAGGGAAAAGAGCCGAGGATTGTGTTCGGGGCCTGTGGCTGGAGTGGCCGGATGGCTCCTGATATTCCGCAATACACAGGATGGTTCCCAGACACAAGCTGGCACCACTACTAATTAGGGCTGGTTTAACATTGCGACGTGGCTTCTGCAATCATCCATCAAGAACCGAGGCTGGTGACTTTAGTTTGCCAGGAAAAATGAGCCAGCATTTCTGTTTGGGTTCCTATGGCCGAGAGTGGCCGGGTGGCTTCTGAAATTCCACAATACGCAGGAGTGTTTACAGAACTAAGCTGGCGCCACTGTCAATTCAGGCTGGTTTAAGAGTGCCAAGTGGCTCCTGCAGTCAGACATAAAGATCCGGGGCTGATGAGTTTTATTTTCAAAGGAAAATGGCCAAAATTTTAGTTCAGGGGCCTGAGGCTGGAGGTGTCGACTGGCTCCTGAAATTCCGCAATACGCAGGATGCTTCCCAGACCCAAGCTGGCACCAGGGGCTAGTCGGGGGCTTTGGCAGTGTCAAGTGACTCCTGCAATCTGCCATCAAGAACTGAGGCTGGTGAGTTTACTTTGTCAGGAAAAATGGGGCAGCATTTCTGTTTGGGGGCCTGTGGCTTCAAGTGGCATGCTGGTTTCAGGAATTCCGCAATTGGCAGGAGGTTTCCCAGATCCACACTGGCTTCAGTACCAAGTCAGGCTGGTTTTACAGTGCCAATTGGCTCCTGCAATCTGCCATCAAGAACCGAGGCTGGTGACATTAATTTGCCAGGAAAAATGGGCCAGCATTCCTGTTTTGGGGCCTGTGGCTTAGAGTGGCCGGCTGGCTCCTGAAATTGCGCAATACGCAGGATGGTTCCCAGACCCAAGCTGGCACCAGTGCCAACTCGGTCTGGTTTGACTGTTTGGAGTTGCTCCTGCAATCTGCCATCAAGTTCCGGGGCTGATGAGTTTTCTTTTCAAAGGAAAATTGCCAAAATTTGAGTTCAGGGGACTGAGACTGGAGTTGTTGACTGGCTCCTTAAATTCCACAATATGCAGGATGGTTCCCAGACCCAAGCTGGCACCAGTGCCAAGTTGGGGGTTTTGACAGTGCCAAGTTGCTCCTGCAATCATCCATCAAGGACCGAGGCTAGTGACTTTAGTTTGCCAGGAAAAATGGGCCAGCATTCCTGTTAGGTGCCTGTGGCTTAGAGTGGCCTGCTGGATCCTGAAATTCCGCAATTCGCAGGATGTTTCCCAGACCCAAGCTGGCACCAGTGCCAACTTGGGCTGGTTTAACAGTGCCCAGTGGCTCCTGCAATCGGCCATCAAAAACCAAGGTTGGTGAGTTTAGTTTTCCAGGAAAAATTGGCCAGGAATTCTCTTTGGAGGACGGTGGCTGAGAGATGCTGGATGCCCCTTGAAATTCTGCGATACACAGGATGATTCCCAGACCGAAGCTGGCACCACTACCAAGTCGGGCAGGTTTAACATTGCTACAGGGCTCCTGCAATCATCCATCAGAACCGAGGCTGGTGAGTTTAGTTTTCCAGGAAAAATTGGCCAGGAATTCTGTTTGGAGGCTGGTGGCTGAGAGATGCCGGATGCCTCCTGAAATTCTGCGATACACAGGATGGTTCCCAGACCCAAGCAGGCACCAGTGCCAAGTCAGGGCGATTTGACAGTGCCAAGTGGCTCCTGCAATCTGCCATCAAGAACCGGGAAGGGTGAGTTTAGTTTGCAAGGGAAAACAGCAGAGGTTTGGGTTTGGGGCCTATGGCGGGAGTGGTCGGATGGCTCCTGAAATTCTGCAATACACAGGATGGTTCCCGGACCCAAGCTGGCACCAGTACCAAACTGGGCTGGTTTCACAGCGGCAATTGGCTCCTGCAATCTGCCATCAAGATTTGGGGCTGGGGAGTTTTCTTTTCAAAGGAAAATGGCCGACATTTGCGTTCAGGGTCCTCAGGCTGGAGTTGTCGGCCTACTCCCGAAATTCCGCAATACGGAGGATGTTTCCCAGAGGGAAGCTGGCACCGGTGCTGAATGAGGCTGGTTTGAAAGCAACAAGTGGCTCCTGCAATCTGCGATCAAGATTCGGGGCAGGTGAGTTTTGTTTGCCAGGGAAAAGAGCCGAGGTTTGTGTTCGGGGGCAATCGCTGGAGTGCCTGGCTGGCTCCTGAAATTCCGCAATACGCAGGATCGTTTGCAGAACCAAGCTGGCGCCACTGTCAACTCATGCTGGTTTGAGAGTGCAAGTGGCTCCTGCAATCTACCATCAAGTTCCGGGGCTGATGAGCTTTCTTTTCAAAGGAAAATGGCCAAAATTTGAGTTCAGGGGCCTGAGGCTGGAGTTGTCGACTCCTGAAATTCCGCAATACGCAGGATGGTTCCCAGACCCAAGCTGGCACCAGTGCCAAGTCGGGGGCTTTACAGTGCGAAGTTGCTCCTGCAATCATCCATCAAGAACCAAGGCTGGTGAGTTTAGTTTGCCAGGAAAAATGGGCCAGCAATTCTGATTGGGGGCTTGTGGCTGAGAGTGGCCGGCTGGCTCCCAAAATTCCGCAATTCGCAGGCAGTTTCCCAGACCAAAACTGGCACCAGGACCAAGTTGGGCTGGTTTGACAGTGCCAATTGACTTCTGCAATCATCCATCAAGAACCGATGCTGGTGACTTTAGTTTTCCAGGAAAAATGCGCCAGCATTTCTGTTTGGGGGCCTGTGGCTTAGAGTGGCCTGCTGGCTCCTGAAATTGTGCAATACGCATGATGGTTCCCAGACCCAAGCTGGGACCAGTGAAGAATCACGCTGGTTTGACAGTGCCAAGTTGCTCCTGCTATCTGCCATCAAGACCCGGAGCAGATGAGTTCACTTTGCCTGGAAATAAGAGCTAGGTTTTGATTCGGGGGCCTGTGGCTGGAGGGGCCGGTTGGCTCCTGAAATTCCGCAATACACAGGATGGTTCCCAGACACAACCTGGCACCAGTACCAAGTCAGGCTGGTTTGACAGTGCCAAGTGGCTCCTGCAATCGACCATCAAGAACCGAGGCAGGTGAGTTTTCTTTTCAAAGGAAAATGGCCATGTTTTGAGTTCAGGGGCCTGAGGCTGGAGTTGTCCGCTGGCTCCTGATATTCTGCAATACTCTGGATGGTTCTCACACCCAAGCTGGCACCAATGCCGCTGGGATGCCTTACATTGCCACGTTTCTCCTGCAATCTGCAATCAACAACCGGGGAAGGTGAATTTACTTTGCCAGGAAATATGGGCCAGCATTTCTGTTTGGGTGCCTGTTGCTGAGAGTGGCCGGATGGCACATGAAATTCCACAACAGGCAGGATGGTTCCCAGACTCAAGCTGGCATCAGTGCCAAGTCGGGCTGGTTTGACAGTGCCAAGTGGCTCTTGCAATCTGCAATCAACTTCCGGGCTTGGTGAGTTTTCTTTTCAAAGGAAAATGGCCGAGATTTGAGTTCAGGGGCCTGAGGCTGGAGTTGTCAGCTGGCTCCTGAAATTCCGCCATACGCAGGATGGTTCCCAGACCCAAGCTGGAACCAGTGCCAAGACGGGCTGGTTTGAATGTGCCAAGTTGCTCCTGCAATCTGCCATCAAGAACCAGGGCAGGTGAATTTACTTTGCCAGGACATATGGGCCAGCATTTCTGGTTGAGGGCCTGTTGCTGAGAGTGGCCATCTGGCTAGTGAACCTCCGCGATACGCAGGATGGTTTGGAGACCCAAGCTAGCGCCAGTGCCAAGTTGCGCTGCTTTGACAGTGCCAAGTGGCTCCTGTAATCTGCCATCAAGCATCGAGTCTGGTGACTTTAGTTTGCCAGGAAAAATGGGCCAGCATTTCTGTTTGGGTTCCTATGGCTCAGAGTGGCCAGCTGGCTCCTGAAATTCCGCAATACGCAGGATTTTTTGCAGAACTAAGCTGTCACCAGTGTCAACTCGGGCTGATTTGACAGTGCTAAGTGGTTCCTGCAATCGACGGTGAAGTTGCGGGGCTGATGAGTTTTCTTTTCAAAGGAAGATGACCGAGAATTTAGTTCAGGGGCCTGAGGCCAGAGTTGTCGACTGACTCCTGAAATTCAGCAATACGCAGGATGGTTCCCAGACCCAAGCTGGCACCAGTGCCAAGTCGGAGGCTTTGACAGTGCCAAGTTGCTCCTGCAGTCTGCCATTAGGTGCCGGGGAAGGTGAGTTTAGTTTGCCAGAGAAAAGAGCCAAGGTTTGTGTTCGGGACCTGTGGCTGGAGTGGCCATCTGGCTCCTGAAATTCCACAATATGCATGATGGTTCCCAGAACCAAGCTGGTACTAGTGCAGAATCAGGCTGGTTTGACAGTGCCAATTTGCTCCTGCAATCTGCCAGCAAGAACCGGGGCAGGGGAGTTTCATTTGCCAGGAAATAACAGGGAGGTTTTTATTCAGGGGCCTGTGGCTGGAGTGGCCGGCTGTCTCTTGAAATTCCACAATACGCATGATGGTTCCCAGAACCAAGCTGGAACCAGTGAAGAATCAGGCTGGTTTGACAGCGCCAAGTTGCTCCTGCTCTCTGCCATCAAGACCCAGAACAGGTGAGTTTACTTTGCCAGGAAATAAGAGCCAGTTTTTTTTTAGGGGGCCTGTGGCTGGAGTGGCCGGCTGGCTCCTGAAACTCCGCATTACTCAGGATGGTTCCCAGACCCAAGCTGGAACCATTGAAGAATCAGGCTGGTTTGACAGTGCCAAGTGGCTCCTGCAATCTGTCATCAAGAACCGGGAAGTTGAGTTTTGTTTGCCTGGGAAAAGAGCCGAGGTTTGTCTTCGCGGCCTGTGGCTGGAGTGGCCGGCTGGCTCCTGAAATTCCACAATATGCCTGATGGTTCCCAGACCCAAGCTGGAACCATTGAAGAATCAGGCTGGTTTGACAGTGCCAAGTGGCTCCTGCAATCTAGCATCAAGAACCAGGGAAGGTGAGTTTAGTTTTCCAGGAAAAATGGGTGATCATTTCTGTTTGGGGGCCTATGTCCGGAGTGGCAGGCTGGCTCCTTAAATTTTGCAATACGCAGGATAGTGCGCAGACCCAAGCTGGCACCAGTGCCAACTGGGGCTGGTTTGACAGTGCCAAGTGGCTCCTGCAATCTGCCATCAAGATCCGGGGCAGGTGAGTTTTCTTTTCAAAGGAAAATGACCAAGATTTGTGTTCAGGGTACTGAGGCTGGTGTTGTCGGCTGGGTCCTGAAATTTCGCAATATGCAGGATGGTTCCCAGACCCAAGGTGGTACCAGTGCAAAGTCGGGCTATATTGACAGTGACAATTTGCTCCTGCATTCTGCCATCAAGAACCAGGGATGGTGAGTTTAGTTTGCCAGGGAAAAGAGCCGAGGTTTGTGTTCGGGGCCTGTGGCTGGAGTGGCTGGCTGACTCCTGAAATTCCGCAATACGCAGGACTGTTCCCCGACCCAAGCTGGTACCAGTACCAAGTCGGGCTGGTTTGACAGTGCCAAGTGGCTCCTGCAATCTGCCATCAAGAACCGAGGCTGGTGACTTTAGTTTGCCAGGAAAAATGGGCCAGCATTTTGGTTTCGGGGCCAGTGGCTTAGAGCGCCCGCCGGCTCCTGATATTTCACAATACGCGGGATGGTTCCCAGACCCAGGCTGCCACCAGTACCAAGTTGGGCTGGTTTGACAGTGGCAATTGGCTCCTGCAATCTGCAATCCAGATTCGAGGCTGGGGAGTTTTCTTTTCAAAGGAAAATGGCCAAGATTTGGGGTCCGGGGCCTGAGGCTGGAGTTGTCGGCTGGCTCCTGAAATTCCGCAATATGTATGATGGTTCCCAGACCCAAGCTGGAAGCAGTGAAGAATCAGGCTGGTTTGACAGTGCCAAGTTGTTCCTGCATTCTACCATCAAGACATGGAGCGGGTGAGTTTACTGTGCCAGGAAACAAGAGCAAGGTTTTCTTTCAGGGGCCTATGGCTTGAGTGGTTGGCTGGCTCCTGAATTTCCACAACTCACATAATGGTTCCCAGACCCAGGCTAGCACCAGCATTAAGTCGGGCTGGTTTGACAGTGCCAAGTGGCTCCTGCAATCTGCCATCAAGAACCGAGGAAGGTGATTTTAGTTTGCCAGGAAAAAGAGCCGAGGTTTGTGTTTGGGGCTTTTGGCTAGAGTCACTGGCTGGCTCCTGAAATTCCGCAACACACAGGATTGTTCCCAGACATCTTAGCAAAAAGCTTTTCCTCTATGTCTCGCAAGGGGAAAGTGTACCAATACAGAAAACATCTCAGATGGTGTTCTAGAGGTTACACGGAGGTCTGCAGAGTGTTTAGTAAGAAGCAAAAGAAAGTTGTCCAAAACACCATCCATTCGAAGGTAAAGTTCATGGGAAAGACAGGAGAGTACTAAGGCACTGTTTTCTATGAGTTTTCAAGCTGCATCCACAATCCCTGTGTTTTGCGGCTTCATTCTTCACCTTTCAGAAGCTGCCGCTCTCTCCGGCTCCCACCAAGGTGAAGAAGCGACTTCTTGCGAAAAGAGCTTTGTGCCGCCCGCAGTGCACTCTGGAGCGTGGCTTCTGCTGAAAGAGGCCCGGGACCAGCGCTCAGCTTCGGAGAGCTGCTTATCTCCATCTTTAGCGACTCTTGTCGCCTACATCTTTGCAAAAAGCTTTTCTACTATGTCTCAAGAGGAGAAACTGCGCCAGTACAAAAACCATCTCCGATCATGTTCTAGAGGTTACACAGACGTCTGCAGAGTGTTTAGCAAGAAGCAAAAGAAAGTTGTCCAAAATGCCTTCCATTTGAATGTTAATGTGATTGGAAAAGGCAGAAGAGTGGTAGAGTGCTGTTTTCTATGAGCTTGCAGGTTGCGCACACAATCCCAGTGTTGTGCGGCTTCCTTCTTCGTCTTTCGGAAACTGCTGCTCTCTCCGTCTCCCGGAGGCAAAGAAGCGGCTTCTTTGCAAGAAGAGCATTGTGCCAGTCGCGGTGCGCTCCCAAGCGCGGCTTCTGCCGAAAGACGCCCGGTGCCAGCGCTTAGCTTCGGAGAGTTCCGTGTCTTCGTCTTTAGCGTCTCTTGTCTCCTACATCATTGCAAATAGCTTTTCTACTATGTCTCGACATGAGCAACTGCCAGGACAGAAAACATCTCCGATCGTGTTCTAGAGGTTACACGGAGGTCTGCAGAGTGTTTAGTAAGAAGCAAAAGAAAGTTGTCCAAAAAGCCTTCCATTCAAAAGTTAATGTGATTGGAAAAGGCAGAAGAGTGGGAAGGTGCTGTTTTCTATGAGTTTGGAAGCTGCGCACACTATCCCAGTGTTGTGCGGCTTCGTTCTTCGCCTTCCGGAAGCTGCCGCTCTCTCCGGCTCCCGGAGGTGAAGAAGCGGCTTCTTTGCGAGAAGAACATTGTGCCGGTGCCGGTGTGCTCCGGAGCGCGGCTTCTGCCGAAAGACTCCCGGGACTGGTGCTTAGCTTCGGACAGCTCCGTATGTCCATCTTTAGCAACTCTTGTCACCTACATCTTAGCAAAAAGCTTTTCCACTATGTCTCGCAAGGAGAAACTGCACCAGAACAGAAAACATCTCTGATCATGTTCTAGAGGTTACACGTAGGTCTGCAGAGGGTTTAGCAAGAAGCAAAAGAAAGTTGACCAAAATGCCTTCCATTCAAATGTTAATGTGATTGGAAAAGGCAGGAGAGTGGTAAGGTACTGTTTTTTATCAGTTTGCAAACTGCGCACACTATCCCAGTGTTGTGAGGCTTCGTTCTTCGCCTTTGGAAAGCTGCCACTCTCTCCGGCTCTTTTGATTCAACTCTTAACTAGACAATATCTGTGGAAAAATTTGCAGTGGCAGAAAGCAAGCCCTTCCTGGGAAATCAACTGAAACGGTTCAGAAGTTATTCCCATTCACTGGTGCTAACCTCTGCTGTCTAGTTGTCAGATATGTTTGGGACCATGTTGAAATAGTTCTAAACAATGTACTGATTCTCTGCTGTTGAGTAAACATAGGTCTTTTCCATAGCTGTCAGGGAAAAATATTTGTATTGGTAAAAATGAGAGAAAACAATACCAGCATGGCAGAAAATAAATTACAATAGAATTAAGATGCCCAGAATTCTTATTTTGAAGTTACATAGAGTGAATATTTTGGATAGAAAGCCAGTATAGATGATGTCCTTGCTGCAGTAGCCATGCTAAATAAGGCAGAGTGTCTGGCTGATATACTGGGGCTGTAGACTATCCACCAGTTGCCGGGGGCGGTGAGGATCTCTAAAGGAATATAATATTGGCTATGCTCTGGGAGCTTTACAGAGAGAAAGATCCTCATAGCTCTAATGATTTGTTTCTTGGAGTTCTGAAGAATATGTTGTAAAGAAGAAGGCTGCTGTCTTTCCCAACAATCTTCCACGCATTCAAGAGGATCATTTAACTTCTTGTCTGAGAATGAAAGAAATTCTAGTAGTAATTAGTTCTTTTTCTCTGTCTGTGCATCACTAATTGAGTTTGTAAAGGCTACATTTTATTTCTTTTTTCTTTAAATATTACATCGTAAGGTGTTCCAAATTCCCAAATTCTGCTTCACTTTATTTTGTAGGCCAGACTGGTTCATCTTCTCTCTGCTGTGTTATTGCAGACCATATGTGAATGGATTTTTTTTCATTTTGAACATTATTAGATTTAAACTGTATGAGCGGAACACTTTATTTATCATGATTCTACCAGTTTGCAAGGAAATACAGAATTTTGAAGACAAGTGTTGCGACGCCACTTGTGGTTTTCAATGGAAGAGAAGAATTACAATGTCCTACATTCACAGCATTGTCTACAGTCATATTGCAGCTAGTTCCCAGCAACTTAGGTCAGGTTCTGGAAGCAGGCACCCATGATAGTATAGAAGTCTAAAAAGTTTCAGTTTGGTCGCTTTTCTCAAAAAATAGCTAATATGTCTCAATCTTGTGCTGAATCTTGTTGTACAGACACTTCCTTTGATGTCTGAACTCCTTGCTGTACTTCTGTATCTCAGAATCAACTACAGTAAACCTGTGGTTTCTTTTAGAAATGGCTCTAATCTATAAAAGCAAGAAAAGGTTGCCATATTAATGCAAGATAAAGAACATGTTAAGAAAGCAGTTAATGGACTGCTTTTTTTGTACAAATTGCAGGAGAGATTTAGTTGTTTGATGGGGTTTTTTTTTTTGCTTCTCAATAGAATTTTAGAAGTGGTGGTGTAAGAAAGTGTGGATTTTTACAGGTTTGCCTTAAAAGAAGATTTACAGGGGAAACTGTTGAAAAGAATTAATCCAGAACTCTATGCCTTTTGTACAGAGATTCAGAAGTGAAATCAAGAGGAGAGAGTGCAGAGAGAATGATTTAATAGAATAAATTTAAAATAGCATTCTTTTCTCTCTGAATTACAGCTCCAAACCTCGGGATATTAATAGGAAATACATCACAACCTCTAAGATTTAAAAATGGATGATGAAGTTTTAAATCCAGTAAAGTGTAAAGCTTCACATTTT